>CM056502.1:16062353-16716903 GCA_029783415.1 Anisodus acutangulus | reverse complement strand
ACGGGCTCAAAGGCGCAAAACAGTTATTTGGAAACCATTTCCTCTCCTTAGCCTCCGGCTTGGGCGTGGTGAAGCAAGGGGTCAGTGAGATCGACCCCGATCAATTCTTCCCAGTATGGAATGAGTAAAGAATCAAGCTACAAGTCTCGATCAAGTCCAAGTTAACTTTAATCAATGGACAAAAACACAACTAGTGAATCTTCATATAAGTTAAATATTAACAAAGCCACCTAAACTGTATAAAGAGAAGCACAAGAAAGAACCAAGAAATTTAAACCATTCACACTTAGGTCGGTTTGGGGAATTCACCACTCAGCTGCCCCACAAACTCAAAATGCATTCAATCAGTTGCAAACTCAAATAGGCTTGGTGAACTTTGTTTGTCTTAAGGCACTTTTATGTGAATTGCTTCAATGTGCTTGAGCTGATCGACTAGTTAAGTTTTTTGTTTTTCGCTTTCTTATAGAAAAACATCTACTAGTAAAAAGGAACTCTAAAATACAAAATTGTATTAGTAGTAAACAAACGTTATATTTGGGATTATTTAGTAATGATCGATGACTAAGGTCTAAAAGAAGTTAAAATAATTAAATCAAATCCGCCAGCTGTGCCAACTTTCCGGTGACATTGAAATGGACGAGTCCCAATTAGTAGAGGTGGAGGGTATCGTTAATGTAAAGAATGGATCTCGGACCTAACTCAACCTCAAAAGCTAGCTCATGAGAGGAGGATTGTTCAAATTCATATAAGGAGTCCAAATTCTCATTCAATTTCCGATGTGGTATTTTTAACACTCCCCCGCACCCCCAGACTCCGTTAACTGGAGCGTGGATGACATAATTTGGGGACCCAACATCGGTGAACATCGACTTGGAATGGATCTGGCTCTAATACCATGTAAAGAATGGATCTTGAACCTAACTCAATCCCAAAACTAGCTCATGAGAGGAGGATTGTCTAAGTCCATATAAAGATTCCAAATTCTCATTCCATTTTCGATGTGGTATTCTTAACAGTTAAAAGTTCCGCAAATTATGTTTCATTGACACCAATAAGTTTCTTGGAGAGAGCAGCAAATGTTTTCAGAGACAGAACTTCGGTAAGAGACGCATTCTAGGTGTCTCAAACTTGCTTCTGCTTTGGTTCAGCTCGGGATTTCTCGAGGAGATGTGGTAAGATTTTCTTTTTCCGCCTTTCTTTTCAAGTTCAACTCCTTGATAAAAATTGAGACCGTTTCTTTAACGTGCTTAATTATTTAAACGATCACGTTCTCAAGTATATGCGCTTTGATTTCTCTTGAAAGTAATATAGATTTGAGCAATGTTTGCAGGTTGCAACTCTGGCTCCCAATGTACCAGCAATGCAGGAGCTGCATTTTGCAGTACCAATGGCCGAAGCAGTTCTTTGTACATTTAATACTCGTCTTGATTCATCAATGGTAACTGAATTGCTGAAACATTCAGAAGCCAAGATAATATTTGTTAATCAGCAATTGATTCAAATTGCTCAAGGAGCGCTTAGTCTTCTTTCAAAAGACAAAATAATTAAACCCCTCAATTCTTGTGCTAATCCCTGCATCTGAGAATTTTCTAGGGCTGGTCAGTGGGCCGGGACGGCCCGACCCAGACCCGACCCCGCCCCGATCCCGCGTAAAAAAAAAATGGTACAAGGACTCGAACTCGGGACGGGACAATGTCTCGTCCCGCCATACCCGAGCCTGCCCCAGGCCCGCCCACCCCGACCCCGCCCCGAGCCCGTCCCGACCCCGCCCGAGAGCTCCCCCTTTGCAAATATAACCGTTGCACCAACGACCATATTTATCAAGTGTGTCGTTATTACGGAATAACCGATAAAATTATGACTATTACATTAGATAACGTTTCTTCTAACAATTACGCAATTACAATTTTAAAAAATAGTTTAACTCCATCTTTTCCAGATCATTTTCATATAAAATGCGTGTGCCATATATATAACTTAATTGTAGAGGATGATCTATCACTTTTTGAAGACATTCTTAGTAAAATACAATTTGCTATAAACTTTATTTTTAAAAGTAATAAATTACAACGTAGAAAAGAATATAAAAAAACTTGTCACGATTGTGGACTATCTTATAGAAAAATTTCACAAGAAGTATCCACTAGGTGAAATTCTTTATACGAGCAACTACTTGTTGCTTATGACTATAGAAAACCTATAACTTTATTTTTTAACTCTCATAATCAAAATCCAGCTGATATGATTGTAGATAGTGATTAGGTAAAAATTTCCGAACTTATTGTATTTTTAGAGAAATTTTTTCAAGCAGCAAAAGAATTTTTCAGTATATATTATCCTACTATTTCAATTATGTTGTTTTATATAACTCTAATATTTTTATTACTTAATGAATATATGGAAAAATCAGTTTATATGGCAGCTATTAAAAAATGTTTGTCAAAATAAAAAAATATTTTATTCCTATTCTCACTATTTATATTATTGGTTCTGTATTAAATCCGACTATTAAAATAGACGGTACTAAATTACTAATTGAAACTATTTACGATTGTATAGAAGTACTACCACCTCCAAGTCCCAAAAATCTAAATCATCCATCACCTATTGAACAAACTAAAGAAGAAGTGTTGTCTAGCGTAGAATACCAATGCAAAAAAATATATAGATTTTATCAACAAGAAAATGCTAGTAACCTACCGGCTTCCATACCATCTTCAACACAATCTCACAAAAGACATGCTGTTTCTGCGGCTAGTATTGAAAGCCTCAGAAATAGAATGTACGGCCGTACCTCTGCTACTAACCAAATTAGCGAGTTGGATATTTTTGTTTTGCAGGGTTCTGTACCGTACCAAGGAGTTATCAATGAAGATGGACATGAAGACTTCCTGAAATACTGGAGGGGGAATGAGAAGACCTTTCCGACACTTTCATTGATAGCCCGAGATGTTTTGAACATTCAAGCGTCTGAAAATGCCTTTTCTGCCGGCAGATATCAAATAGGAGACCACAGACACTCATTAGCCGGAGACAGCTTGAAAATTGCAGTATTATTCAGAGATTGGATACGAGCGGAGCAGAGAAGGTGCGGTCAACCGAAGATCAACGAAGAAGAAGACGAAAACTACAACGAAATCTTATCCGAATGTGGTGGAAGCGACGTGGATCAATTTGACCAACAAATACCAATTCCAACCGAAGAACCACATGAAATCATCAAGCAATTAGAACAGGTTTTTTTGACAATGTTATTTTTTAATTGCAATTTTATTATGTAATTTACAACTTTTGGACAACACCACAAAGTTGCAATTTGGATTTTAGACAATTGTATTTGTATTACAAAAAAATCATATGTCTATTAAATAATATAAGAGGTACAAAAACAGCATTGGGATGTTTTTATTACACTATCTTGTCTTGTTTATTGAGTTTTTTTATACATATGTTATTTAAAAAAAAAAAAAGGAAAACCCGCCCCGATCCAGGCCAGGCCGATTCGATGGGATCGGGATCGACGGACTGGAGCAAGTCCCAACCCGACCCGCCTCTTCGCCCGCCCGACCAGGCCGACCACTTGGACCGAGCCCGGCCCACTGACCACCTCTAGAATTTTCTCCTCATGTAAGTGAGACGTTTAATATTCACGAATACGGAAATCTTTTGGCAAGTGGGAATAGCAATTTTACAATAAAGAAGCCGAAAACTGAATTTGAACCTGTCAGTATCAATTATACTTCCGACACAACATCATCATCCAAAGGGGTTGTGTACAATCACAGAGGTGCATATCTCAATGTTATTGCTACTTTTCTCACTCATGGCATGGCTTCGATACCTCCATACCTTTGGACACTTCCAATGTTTCATTGCAATGGATGGTGCATGATTTGGGGAATGGATGCACTTGGTGGAACAAACATTTGCCTTAGGCATCTCACTGCAAAACATATATTTGAAAGTTTTTCTCTCTACAATGTCACACATATGAGCGCAACACCGACTGTTTTGAATGTGGGAATATGTTTCGTGCCTTTCATTGATTATTGTGTACAATATATATAGTATTATATAATTACAAACTAGGTAACTAAATCTTCCTAATTACAATTGGAATATAAATTTACCTAATATAAAAGATATATAAAATATGGTAATGATAATATACAAGATATGGTAATATTATATCACACCCCCGCAGTTGAAGCGGGAGGTTCTCGTACGCTGAGACTGGCTCGAAAATCATCAAAGAGTATGTGTGGAAGTCCTTTAGTGAATATGTCAACAATATGATATCAGGAAGGAACATGAAGAACACGAACTTGTCCACGAGCAACTTTCTCACGTACAAAGTGAATATCCATTTAAATATGTTTAGTGCACTGATGTTGAACGAGATTTCCGGAAAGATATATCACACTTACATTATCACAGTAAACGGAGTGGGCAGTGAAGCTCAAGTAGAAGGTTGTGTATCCAACAAGACTCAGAAACAACATTCGCTACACCTTTGTACTCATCTTCGGCACTGGATCGAGGCAGAGTAAGTTGTCTTTTAAAAGACCAAGAAAGCAAGTTATCTCCTAGGAACACACAATAACCCGATGTGGATCGACGAGTGTCAGGACATCCACCCCAGTCAGCATCAGAATAAGATGTGAGACCAGAGAGTGAGGATTTGTACAGGTGTAAGCCGAAATGAAGAGTACCTTGTACATATCGCAAAATATGTTTGAGGGCATTCATATGTTCATCCGTCGGGTTGTGCATATGTAAGCATATTTGTTGCACGACATAGGATATATATGGTCTCGTGAAAGTGAGATACTGCAACGCTCGTACTAAACTGCGATAGTGAGTCGTGTCCGCATACAAAGAACCCGAAGAGACATTGAGTTTGGAATTAGTGTCCACCAGTGTGTGGGTCGGTTTTCAAGACATCATGCCTGCTCGGTCAAGGATCTCTTCGGCGTACTTTCTTTGACAAAGAACATCAGTGCGCAAAAAATAGCTTAGGAGGCCCAAATCCTTCATAGCAAACTCAGAGGCAAGGAGTAACATAATGGATCGGCAAAGTGCATCGGAAGATGTGGTGAGGATGATATCATCAAAATATAGTAAGATGTATGCCATGTCATTACCCTTACTATAGATGAACAATGAATTATCAAATTTGCTATGTGAAAACCCGATAGAGGATACAAAATCAGCACACCGTTAGTACCATGCACGAGGAGCCTGTTTCAGTCCAGAGAGTGATTTCTTCAAAAGACGCACATAATCTAAGATGAATCGGATCACTGAATCCCATAGGCTGATGCATATATACGATTTTATGAAGGTCTCCATGAAAGAAAGCATTTTTGACGTCAAAATGATGAATAGGCCATGACTTGGACAAAGCAATACTGAGAATGGTCCGAATAGTCGCTGGTTTCACCACCGGGCTGAAAGTTTCATCACAATCCACTCCCACCTATTGAGACCTTCCATCACCTACAATACGGGCCTTGTGCCTTTCAAAAGAACTATCAAATTTCTTTTTATGTCAAAAAATCCACACAGAATGAATAATATTAGCATCAAGAAGACAAGGTACTAGATCCCATGTATTATTTTCAATAAGAGCATTATATTCGTCAATTATTGAATTTTTCCAATTAGGATAAGATAAGACATTCTTTAGATTATGAGGAATAGAGGAAGGGGCAACTGAAGTGGATAAGTTAAATAGTCGTTTGAGTTTGGAAATATTGTGCATAGCACGGGTTTCCATTATCCGTGGGTATGCTGCAGGAGGTTGGACAGGATTGGGATGGATGGGTTGAGAAGTAGAGGCGGGACTAGGTGGACTGCCGAGAGTAGGGTGTGGGGTTGAGAAGGGGCATTGGTGTCGGGGAGAGGGGGCTGGTTTAGAGACAGTCGAGATGGAAGGTCGTGATGGGCTATTCCAAGGCTCCCATTGCGGGGCTGGGTGGATTGTCCGCCTCGGGAAGGCAGTGGTGGAGATGGCTACCAGTGTCAGTGACGACTGATTTTGCAAATGATGAATTAGAAGGGGATTTAGGCTATCATTTAGGAATTCATAGGAATTTGGGGATGAAGAATTTAGTTTGGCAAAGGGCCATTGGGACTCATCGATTATGACATGCCAAAAAATGATTATTTTTCTGCTTGATAAGTCATAACAATTATAACCTCGATGATTAGGGGTAGCTAAGAAAGACGCACGGGGATAACCGAGGTTGCAGCTTGTTGATTTGTGTGGAGGGATGGAGGGGGTAACACAAACATCCGAAAGCTCGTAAATGTTTATAGGAATGATCCCGATGATAGAGAGCTTGAGTGGGAGACTTGTATTTGAGAGACTTATTTGGGAGAATATTCAAGAGATAGGTTGTCATTGATAGAGCGTAATGCCAAAAATTTAGGGGGGGGGGGTAGAGGCGTGAGCAAGGAGGGCACGAACTAAGTTGTTTATGGTTCTAATTTTCGTTCAGCTTTTCCATTTTATGAAGAGGTGTAGGGACAGTAAAAATGAAAAATAAGGCCGCGTTTGGAGCAGAAAAGTTTGAATTGATTATTATCGAATTTCCACCCATTAGAAACATTTAATATTCTTTTCAAATTATGTCTTAATGAAAGTGCTGAATGACGAAAAAATAGAATAGACTCGGGACTTATTACCAATGGGAAACATCCATAAGAAGTTTGAATAATTATATAAAAATAACATATATTATCGATGCCCGATCGTGCTTAAGATAGAAAAAGTCCATAAATCATTGTGTATTATATCAAAAGGCATTAAAGTACACGTGGATGAAGAATAAAATGGCAACTTTACATGTTTTCCAAAGACATAAGATTCACAAATAGGAGGAGAAGGGACATGTTTGTAAGCAATAAATTTATTTTTTCTAAGGGAGTGTAAAATAGAGTCTTCCGGATGTCCTAATCTATTATGCCATAAACGAGACAAAATTGCTGCAAAAGTTGATGGAGATGAGGCTAGATGGATGACGGGAGTGGTGATAGGATAAAGGTCTTCGGTGCTATCACATTTAAGTATTTGCATCCCTGCTATAAGGTCATTCACAGAAAAACTGAAAGGATCAAATTCAAGGGAAACATTATTGTCGGTTGTGAAACGACGCATATAGATTAGATTTTTGATAAGTTTCGGGGCATGGATGACATTTTTAAGGCTAACGGGGGGGGGGGTATGGTGAGGACATTATTTCCACCGATGTTGCCACAATTATTCCCATAATTTATTCCTCTGTTGATATTTCGGGAATGTGAGCCACATGTCGGATCATTGGCTTGCCTGTGGGATGGGGTAGGAGCCGAGCCTCTTGGGTCAGTATGGATGGGGGAGAAATCATAGCATGTCGCAATAAAAGCTTGATTCGAGGTGTCAGCAAAACACTTTCGTGCCGCCAGTGGCTATGAGGGGCGCATCGAATGTTATGGCATTGGAAGATGGTAGCGATGACAACATAATTTTCATTCAAACCGCAATAAGTTGCATCACCAATCATTGATTAGTGACATGTGCACCGACGTTGAAAAATTGATCGGCAATTATCAAAAGTTCTTGACAATAGGCCGACGCATTAGGAAAATCGTCCTATTGAATCTGAAATTAATTTTCCAGATACAAGGCATGTTGTGTCTTGTTGTCGTGAAAAATATTTTCCAAGCGCTCCCATATTTGTCGTGTAGTGACATCGGTTTCAATGATTGTATGCAATAGATTGTTCAAGACCGTGTCATAGATCCATTGTAGGACACCCGCATCTAAGCGGGACCAAAGTTCATCATCTGAATCATCAGATCTTTCTAGGGGCTTTGATTTTGTATGGATGATATGGTCGATGACTTTATATACACGACAATAAATCTTAAATAATTTCGCCCAAGATGAATACTGAACATTTTCCATCTCAAGAGTTATGAGAATGAAATTCTTGATGTTGTTAACTGCAAGAGCAGGATGCAATTTAGGTTGTTTAGCCATTGAAAATAGGAGAGGAAGTGAGGAAGTCGAAGAAATAAGGGAGAGAGCTGTCAAGGAGGAGGGCAGTCGAGGGGAGGGGGGTAGGGGCGACAGCTTAGGGAGAAAACGAAGTTAGGGTTTGACTTCTGATACCATGTAGGAATATGTTCATTACATTTCATTGATTATTGTGTACAATATATATAGTGTTACATAATTACAAACTAGGTAACTAAATCTTTCTAATTACAATTGGAATATAAATTTACCTAATATAAAAGATATACAAAATATGGTAATATTCTATCCATGATAATATGCAAGATATGGTAATATTTTATTAAGATGATGGCAAGTTGTCCACCAAATGACATGAAGCCACTTCCGCATAAGGTCAAAATAATGACGGGAGGATCGCTACCGCCACCACAAATTCTTTTCAAAATGGAAGAGCTTGGCTTCGGTGTAACTCACGGATATGGACTAACAGAGACTTATAGTGTTGCTACGACTTGCTTGTAGAAGCCCGAGTGGGATTCACTTCCCCTTGAGGAACGAGTCGCGCTTAAAGCAAGACAAGGAGTGCAACATCTTTGTATTGAAAAAGTTGACGTCAGAGACCCTTAGACCATGGGTGCCAGCTGATGGAAAGACCATTGGTGAGATTATGTGCAGAGGAAATACTGTGATGAGTGGATATTTGAAAGATGTTAAAGCAACCAATGAAGCTTTTAAAGGTGGATGGTTTCATAGTGGTGATATTGCGGTGAAACATCAAGATGGCTACATAGAAATTAAGGATCGGTTGAAGGACATTATAATTTCAGGAGGTGAAAATATAACTACACTCGAGATGGAAAAAGTTTTATATAGGGGTGAGCGGGTCCGGGTACCCTAACTTTTTTAAACTACCCGGACCCTACCCAGTAAACGATCGGTTCCTAAATCTGTTACCCGGAACCTACCCGTAGCAATCACTACCCGGAACCTACCCGGACCCTGCGGTTCCGGGTAGGTTCCCGGGTACCCTGTAAAACATTTGTCATAAATAGTATACTACTGCATAGGGATTGCATAATATGGAATGAAGCAGCAGTGACAAAATATGTGTGAAATATTGCATAATATGGAGCAAGCGTGATAGAAAAGTAAGAAATTGTATACACTTCATTACAACAGAGATATATCGCAACCCGACCTTTTAAATGACTACAACACAATCACAATTCACAATGACTAAATGAAGAAAACATTGCAAAATTACACGCATAATCCGGTGACATTTAACGTAAATATCGATCAACGATTTATTAATTTAGAGCTGTTAGTCTAGGTCTTCTTCTTTGCATTGTGAGGCTTTAACATTTGCATTGTGAGGCTTCAACACATCTGCATTCTGCTTTGCATTTTGAGGCTGCATTACTCTTCTTTGCATTCTTCTTCTTCTGCATTCTTCTTCGCACTAACTATCTGCATTTTGAGAAGAGTTTAAATGTCACACGTCCACTTGCATACTAATCCACCATTATGTCTTACGTGACACAAGTAAGCTCTACAAAAATAAAATAAAACTATTGTGAGATTCCAAGACAAAAGATAATACACAAAAATAAAAATTCTAAATAACCCAAATCCATAAAACAAAAATAAAGAAAGACCTAGTGAGTAGTGACTTACCTTCCTCATATTTTTCTGCATCTTCCATATATTGCTCAACACTAATTGATTTTGAAGATGAGCGCAACCAATCTTGGCAACAAATCAAAGCTTCCACAAATTTAGGAGTTAGAGAGGCTGCGAAATTGATCAAGCACTCGACGGATGTGCTAAAAGCCGATTCCGAGGCTACCAGTGGATCTGAGGATGGCTAAGATGTCTCTAGCCATCAAGCGAGAACCTTGTAAGTCGACGTAGCAGCATTCCACCACATCAATAAATCAAATGTTTCATTTTGGGCTCACGAGGACTACTAAGGTACCTTTCCAATTCGGATCTTAAATCCCCACTAAGTTCATCTTGGTCATCCTGGTACCAATCTTTGACAAGTGAAGTTTGGATCAACAAAACCAAAATTTTCTCCACCAACATTGTCAATTGAGCCTTGAGACTCATCCAATACATTAGAATCAAGCATAGAAGAATGATTTTTGTCATAGAATGCAAAAAGACGTTCCAATACATTCATTACCTTACTAACGATCAATTCTATTTTAGCATCATCAACACCAATCCTTCTACAACTCCAATCTCGAAATCTCAACTTATATCGAGGATCTAGTACTACGGCTATCAACACCATCATGTTTGTTTTCTCAATACTCCCATAATACTTGTCAAATTTGGCTCTCATTTTTGTAGCCATTGCCTTAAGGTTTTCATTATTATTTTGGCTTTCACATTCAGTTAATGTTGAAAACATGCTAATAACTTCATGAAAATAATGGTTAGTTGTCACATAGAGACTTCCTGACATCCTAATAGTAGCCTCATAGAAATTTCTCAAAAATAAAGACAACAAGGATGCATTTTCCCAATCCTCATCTTTCGGGACACCACAATCAAGCTCAGTCACAAAAGCCATATCATCATCTTCAAGTCTTACAAATGCTTGTTTGAACTTACTAGCACTTTCTAACATAAGATATGTAGAATTCCACCTCGTACTAATATCAAGACAAACAGAGCCCTTATAAGTTATGCCCTCTTCAGTTATACAACTTTGGAATTGTTGTGCTCTACTTGGGGAACTCCTAACATACTTAACTGCAGCTCGAATTCGACTAATTGATTCACGAACCTCACTCAACCCATCTTTCACAATCAAATTCAATATATGAGTTGCACATCTCATATGAAAAAACTCACCCCCCAAAACAAGGGTATTTCTTAACTTGTCCTTCAAATAAGCAATTGCCACATCATTAGAGCTCGCATTATCAACTGTAATTGTTGATATACGATCTCTAATTCCCACTCAATTATACATTTTTCTACCATCTTACCAATATCCCTACCTTTATGGCTAGGCATAACAACAAAGTTTAGCAATAAACATGCAAATTCCAATTTTCATCAATAAAGTGAGCGGTAAGACATAAGTAACTCAAATTTTGAATGGAAGTCCAAATGTCAGTGGTGAGAGCAATCCTAGATTTAAGAGATGACAACTTATCTTTTAAGCATGAGTTTTCACAAACATAAAGTTTCATGCAATCCCTAGCAATTGTGAATCTTGAAATATGCTTAAATAAAGGTTGTAATGCCGACACAAAACCCCTAAAACCTTCACGTTCAACCGTTCTAAATGGTTGCTCATCAATAATAATCATCCTAGCCAACATGTGCCTACAAAACTCTTTATCATATTTCCAAGTGCTAAGCATATGCTCATTATCCCCATTTATACTACCTTTAAAATGACCACCAAGCAATTTTTGCTTCTTGTCAATATTGTGAGGATACTTTTTGCAACTTCTCAAATGTTTCCACATGGATGAGGTACCATTGCAAACACTATAAGCTAAGCCTTCATTGCAATAGTTACAAATAGAAACAACATTACCAGTTTTCTCATCTATTGCTTTACCAAAATGCTCACAAACCTCAGATTTTGTTGCGTTCTTTTTCGATGGTGCACGAGTTGTGGATGCCGTGCTAGCCTCAGCCATCTACCAAAAAAAAGTATCAAAATAAAACAAAATAAAACAGCAACTCCAATAAATTGAACATAACAAGTTAACAAAAAACAATAAAAGGAATTCGAGCACAATACAACAATCTAATGTTCTTCACTATGCAACAACTTTAAGGGTTATTCATTACCTTTAACAAAACCGAGAGGAATTCGAGCACAATACAACAACCTTTGTCAAGCTTCTGGAGTGAGAGAGGAGACTGGCGATGGCGATGGTGATGGGCTGATGGCGATGCCGAGGCGCGAGCTACGTAATGGCGACTGGCGACGGCGATGGCGAGCTGCGTAGTAGTGCGACTGCGAACTGCAAACAAGTTAACAACAAACAATAAAAGGGAAATATCAACCCAAATACTAGCTTTTCTAACAGAAATCAACCCAAATACTAACAACAAACAATAAAAAATAAAAGCGATAACATCATAATACGTAAATAAAAACAGTAACATTATAATACAGAAATCAACCCAAGAAATCAACCAAATACAGAAATCAACCCAAGAAATCAACCCAAAAAATGCAAAAATCTAATGTTCTTCACTATGCAACAACTTTAAGGGTTATTCATTACCTTTAACAAAATCGAGAGGAATTCGAGCACAATACAACAACCTTTGTCAAGCTTCTGGCGAAGTGAAGAAGATTTTGGTGAGTGTGAGCTGCGAAGTGAAGAAGATTTTGGTTAATGTGAGCTGCGAAGTGAAGAAGATTTTGGAAATTAGGGCGAAGTGAAGATTTTGGAAATTTGGGCGAAGTGAAGTAGTGAAATGCGAATTCCTTTTAACCGGACTGGGCCAAATAATCGGACTGGGCCAAAAATTTAAACGCCCCAAAGTCCAAAACTAAATAATTTAAATGGGGGTAGGTTCATAGGGTCCGGGTATCCGGTTTCTATTTATCGAAATCGGAACCAGACCCGATATTGATCGGTTCCTAATTTTAATACCCGGAACCTACCCGTTATTATAATATATCTACCCGGAACCTACCCGATAGTATCGGTTCCGGTCGGGTATCTGGTGCTCACCCCTAGTTTTATATAGTCATCCAGCAGTTCTTGAAGCAGCAGTAGTCGCACGACCAGATGATCACTGGGACAAACACCTTGTGCATTGGTGAAGCTGAAAGAAGGATTTGAAGAAATTACTTCACATGATCAAATTTTGAAGGGATCATTTGCCTCATTACATGGCCCTCGATCAGTCCTTTTTGAAGATTTACCCAAAACTTCAACTGGTAAGGTACAAAAATTCATGTTGAGGGAGAAAGCAAAAGCTTTGGGCAGTCTTTCTTACACTGAAAAAGGAAGTGTGATAAGTTGTTAGCATACAAATGTGTGCACATTTTCGTTTTGTTCTTCTCTGTTTATTAGTGTCACCAATGATGTGATATACTTTCAAATCCTAAAATTAAAATCGTATACTGTTTCCCATGAGATGTATTACGTTTCAAAAAAGCTATGTATGAAGAATTAATAAAGGGGTTATTCTATTCAACCTCTCTTAGAAAGAAAAGAACTTAAATGAAAATACTTAATAGCATGACGATTATTTATGCAAAACTTCTACCGCGAGCACACGAAATGAAACCGTAGATAGTCAAGCGAAATCTAATCCACTCTTGTTAAGATCTATAAGGTTATAAGGTCTAGCCACCTTGGTTGTACTTATTCTTTTTGAGATTATTTAATTATTATAAAAAAGTCACTCAGGGGTAAATACTTGAATGGTCTAATATTTTCTTAAAGAAAATCCGATGCACAAAATAATTTGATCTATGGACAACGTCGTGGTGGTAAAGGTCGTAATGTCAGAAGAATCACTATCACAAGGCATATAGAGGGAGGTCATAAACGTTTATATTGTAAAGTCGATTCTCGACAGAATAAAATGTATATATATTATTTGAAGATGACAATCTGCAATTATCATAAAGATTCAAAAAATGCTGCTAATGTTACCAAAGAGACATTGCAGCCAGGGACAAACCTACCCTATTAGGAGGGAGCACAAGCAACCATTAACCTCCGAAAAAACTTTGTATATATATGTGTGTATATATCTGGATGAACTATCATATATTTTAAAAAAGACCCCTCAAATATATTTTTAAAAAGACAACACACGTGCAATCTTAGTGCCAAGTGTCGTAAATTTCGTTAATGAAAGAGATATTGGTACGTAAATGAAATGTTTGAGACATAGAATGATGGATGGTTATTGGCTAAATAACAAGTGTTCCACGTTGGTAAACGAAGGAAGGATTGTGCGAAGTGTAAGATGGTACGGGTCAGAAAAGGGCCGCAGAGCCGAGAAGGGCCGCGGCGCCTCCCGGACCGGCCGCGGCGCCCCCTCTTAAACTCACGATGTTAGCTTCCGCATGACGCCTTGTTATTTCGATCCCAACACTTTGAGCCTTAATTTGACACAAATACAATTATTGTATGGATTTGGCTCCTCCTACAGTTTCTCTCTTTTCTTCAAATGCATACTTGGATGATTGGCACTTTTCTATTACTTTCTATGTCTCAATTTATGTGAATGTGTTTGACTAAGCACGAAGTTTAAGAGAAATAGAAAGATTTTTGAAATTTCTGGACTAAAATAAGTTATAGATATCTCTGTGGCTATAAATTATTTCATTAATTAAGAAGAAAATGAGAAATTTAAAGTTAAACTTGTTGGTATTTCTATGGTACTTTATAAAGCAGTACGGGAAGTAATAACTATTACAAATGTTCGAAAGGATAAATAAATGGTCAAACTTCAAAACTGCCGCAAGTGCGTTGTGTCTTGAATCTTGATCACCTTGCAAAGCCAACTTTGAGAACCAGCGCTAAGTATGTTGTGTCTTGAATCATGATATCCTGAAATCAAGAAACAACTAAATCTGGAAGGTTACAACGTTGTGTGTTGAGTCGAGGATAGCCCTCTATCCTTAAGACAAGATTGCCCCGTATATATGCTTTTACGTTAGCGGGCAATAGTCTCCCAAGATAAAACAACACTTTAATCTCAACACTACAAAGCCAATAGGTTGAGCCTGTCGAAGAAAACAAATATGACTCGACTTGCTGAAGATATGGAATAGGAAGGAAGAGTTTCTCTCTACTCTTCTCTTTTGTCTCTGTGTATATAGTGTGTCTCTGTAGTGTATATCTAGTGTATACGTGAGGGTTTAGTCACTGTGTTTTCAGTCGAAAATTGCACCGATTTTACGCTGAATATCACTCATTGTTTTGTGCTATTTTGTATTTGTTTTGGGTGTTTTCAGTGGTGTAAAGCAGTCAGTTTTTCTGTGCCTTTTGCATTTTTGTGCACATTTTTACGCTCGTTTTCTTGCTTGTGTTTTGAGCCAAATGAAGCTCAATATATAGCATGAGGAGGGCTGTACAACTGCCCAAAACATGGCTGTTAATGGCCATTAGAAGGCCATTAAAGCGACAAGTAAAAGCGATAAAAGGCCATCAAAGAGGTGATTTAAGGTTGTAAATGGCCAAGTAATGGGTACATTAATGGAGGAGTTAATCAGCCAAGTAATGGCTGATTAATGCCTCACAAAATAGTCCCAACGGTAGGCTTTACGCCTTCCGTCACCTTCCCGAAACTCTGGGGACCAAAGCTGTAAATATTGAAACTTCAGGACCAAAGTGTACATATGAAAGAATTCTGGTCCAAACTGTACATCTGAAACTTCAGGATCAAATCACATCTGCGAGTTCTCTGGTCCAAAAGATAATATTAGAAAGGCCCACAGCCACGACCCGTGACGTGAACCGTGAACGAGAACCGGAACACGAACCGAGCGGGACGGCCGGCGGCGGCAGCGTGTGGTCTTTCCTTGAACCGAAGCACATCTAGGTCCTCCCTCCTTTAAACACATGGGATACCCCTTGGGTCCCAAACCCTTTACCAATTAGAGACTTATATAGAGAGCAATTCTTCCTATTCCCACCGATGTGGTAGATTTGTCCCACACCACATTTCCATGTCTCAAACACCTTACTGTGGACCAATATCTCTTTCATTTCTTAACGAAATTAGGCGATTCTTGGCCCTACGGTCATCTACTCACTTCGTAGATCATGCATGTGTAAGGAGACCAGGTCTCCAACATACGAAACACTAGTGTTTAATTCATCAAAGATGGGTGGACGCATCTCCCCGCAAAGGCTAATTTCCAACAATCCCCTCTATGAAAGAGAGATTGTGGCGCACACAAAAGGTGCCTACATTTCAGCAATCTTTCGGCGAAAGATATTGCATCAGAGAGGTAGCTTACGCTTTGAACCTTCCCTAGTTGAATACCGTCGGACTTACTTACTGGCGGTGAGCGTGATGTCTTGAACCGTCGGTGTTTAGTGTAAGCCAAGACAACGATATCAACACAATAACTCTTCTTATTCATTTTCCTTCTTACGTTTACGTCCGTTGTGGCCATGGACACACTTGGATTCTTAAGTGCGTTCATTTGGCTGACCATCCTCGCACTTAAATAGGTGATCTCCTACAAGGTATCTGCTATACCCCACTTCACAAGTGTTAGGAATCATTAAAAGTTCCACAACCTTAACCTCAACCATTTGAGGATCTTCTAAAAGGTTTGGAAGCTTAACCTTTACCCACCATGCAGTGACACTTTAATGTCTATCGCGGGGAGCGACTTTGGATTCATATTTCCGTCTGAAATCATCATCCGAAGTGCTTCTTGCTTCCACAAGCGCTCATTGAACCTTTTGCCGCTTAGTTTTCCCATTGAACCAAATTCTTGGGATCTCCAATCGGTATGGTTGGGTTTCCACATAAAGGTTCGTATTGTTTGGGTTTTAAGCCAATTCCCTAGGCGAGAACACTTGATCTCGGGTAGTCCCTTAGTTAGTAAACAAGGATGTGACACCCGTGATGATCAAGCGCCATCTGATCTTATGTCTCCGACAGATCCTAAAAATATGTCCAGGCAGCGTCATCCGTGTCCTTCCTGAAGCCGGCCGGCTAGCCACGATGTATAAGCTGGCGAAGACACGGGTATCTCCCGATAAGGACGTCCTCTAAGGAGCCGTGAAGTTACTCAACTTCTTTCATGCTTTGTATAAAGCGATAAACTCCGATTCCATCATGAATCGGCCGATGCAAAGTTGCTTAGAGGATTTTCCAAGACCCACCATACACATTTTCTTGTGGCTTTGGTGTTCTTGAATCGATGTCGGTTTGCATCACTTGTGTTCTCCCAGAATCATTGGACATCGAGAATACTATAATCCATAGATAAGCGAATAATTCGGATATCGTCATATCCGACTTAACGCCTTCTACCGATCATGTATTAAAATCATCGGTGAACCTTAGTTTAAGCGATGCGCTTTGTAGGCCGATACCAGGTCGGTTGTAGTGTGTACAATACATTGAACTACACATGACCTGAGCATATCGCTCCTTGTCTATGGGTGCACCATGATTCCAATCAGTTCTATGATTCATATCCATTGGTGGCTTCAACGAGACTGTCAACTATCGACCAGTCCGTTAGATGTCTTAGAAATCCAATTCCTAAGATGTCTTAGAAATCCAATTCCTAAGATGTCATCTGTGATACCCATATATTTCATATCGAGACTTTGTTTCAATATGACTTTTACTTTCAGACTGTTGATTCTCCAACTGTTGGCTTTCTAATTTCAGTCAATGTTTTACGTGGTCGATTCATTGTTTCTGTTTTATCTGAAACTTTCAGGACCAAAATGTAAACATTTCAGGGACCAAAATGAAAGTTCAGGAAGAAGCCCAACAGTTCAGCAAACCAAGTCTGATTCTCTTCTTCCAACTCTCCGGTTGGGAAAGCTGTTTCAACATCCATGCCACGCAAGACCGCAATGGCCCTGGATGTGAAGCTACTCACAGGGAGCACAGTTTACAACCCAAAGGTTCTTTCCGGAGGAAGATCAACAATTACGCAAGTATGGTTCTATATGATAGAATCTATTTCTTTCTTTAGCTTCTTTCCAACGCAGTTGTTTGGAGATGACAATTCTTTGTTAATTGTCCATGGTTCGTTCTCAACCATACAAGCTAGAAGGTATGGAACAAGTCTTTGTCCCCTTTTTGCTCCTTCTCGGTTTCTACATCTAGAATCCCGAGTTCTGCAGATCTGGAATATTAAGTTAGGATAGCTGAACTTTCGAGTCTGTAGATGCGGGCGTCTAGTTCCGGACAGTCAGGCCCTCGCGGGTTCTTGTTAACCTTGAGCAATTACTTCTTTTTCCTTTTTCAAGGAAAGCTATCTTCAAAGAATTCAGTATTCTTTGACGCCAAGAGGCGATCATCACTACTGTTATTTGCAGATCCAATGGATATGCAATCTACAGTCTTAGGTACAACTGGACCTGTTTCATTATTCCAACTTTTACCAAGCAACCCCACATAAATTGGGCGCACGACTTTGCGCTTGGCTAACACCGTTGGACTGAGGTGAGAAATGAACAGTCGTTTAATGAACGATGCTTCATATTCTCCCCCTCTATCACTACGAATTTCTCAATCCGTCGGCTTAGTTGATTTTCAACTTCTGCTTTGTAGCGCTTATTCGCTTCAACAACTTCATCTTTGCTTTTCAACAAACAAAGGATTCCATACGTTGTACCATCATCAATGAAGATCACAACGTACTTGTCTCCCCCCTCTATTTTGTATAAACTTCAAATCACCCAAGTAGGTGTGACTAAGTTCTAGAGGAGCGGTGCTTCTTTCGCTATTCCCTTGACGGAATTTGAAAAGGTGATTTTGCCTCTTCGTCTACCTCACATTCATTTTGAGGTTTTATGTCGACAGAAGGCAACAATCTCAACATCGTTAGCTTTTGAATGACTTGCTATTTAACGTGTCTTAATCTATGATGGCATAGATGCACGGATTACAAATATATCATTCATTTGTCTACAGACGTACTGTACCATTCTTAGTTATTACAGACCTGTTGGACTAGTCTCAAACCAGCTTGACCAACAGCGTCCCTCAAACCAAGTTAGGGATATGTATCACCTCATCTTAGAGTGATCTCATTCCCTGAAGTCCTATTGAGGACAACCTCTCCAACCCCTTCGATTTTAGAGGTGGCGTTGCTTCACATGAACAACCTCTTGCCCGTGGTTAGGGCGCAACCGGATCATATGTGATCTCGATACTCTGGCCCACTCTAGTTGCTTTAGCAGACTGAGTGTCCAATTTCTTTACTGCCTTTCTTTAGGCCTTCAGATCATTAAGACCTGGAAACTCTGGCCCACCTTAATAGGTGTCCATTACTTTTCCTATGAAATGAATTCTGGCACCACTCCAGTCGCCCGGAGGCTTTATATGACTGAGTGTCCAATATCATCATATCAAAGGAATTTTTGGCCCACTCCAATATCATCCTATGAAGGATCTTCTGCCAAGTATGACAGGTTCAACGTTTTTAGCTTTTAGACTCCTTCCGTTAAGATTGGTGCCCAGATAATTCTTGGCGCTTACTTAAAAGTGGTAACAGTTTTCGCACAGTTAGTGGATCTTTCTCCATCGTATGTGCGAACGTACTTTACACACTTTAACAATTACACTTAAAAGAACAGATTTTTTTTTTAAGTCGTTTACAATCCAATCTTTAAACGGGAAAGAAGATAAGATTAAACTTCTGATTTTAAAGCGTAAGGGATATAAATGATTTTCATATTCCTCCTTACTTTAATCCATTTTTAATCAGACATCATTTAATCTTTATTCTTGACAAGTAAGAAAAACTACTTATCCCACTTTCGGATTCTGGCTCACTCCAGTCATTTCATCAAACTGAGTGTCCAGTTCCTTCTTACCATTATTCGGATCTTTTGTCTGGGATAGGTACAGGCCTTCTGCTGCAAGATAGAAGTACATCTTCAATCTTCTCCTCTTGTCCCAGTTGACATCCTCAGGCTCTCGAGAGCGCTTGTTCCCACCAGTCTTGGTAGCGGTGACACCATGAACACATTCATCATCATCACTCTCTTCTACCAGAAAACCATTGCCATATCCAGATTTGGTCACACAACTTTTGACCGACATCTTTCGAACACTAATAGTATTATAATACAATCTTGTCTTAATTGTTGGTATTTCTATGGTACTTTATAAAGCAGTACGGGAAGTAATAACTATTACAAATGTTCGAAAGGATAAATAAATGGTCAAACTTCAAAACTGCCGCAAGTGCGTTGTGTCTTGAATCTTGATCACCTTGCAAAGCCAACTTTGAGAAGCTGCATAAGTATGTTGTGTCTTGAATCTTGATATCCTGAAATCAAGAAACAACTAAATCTGGAAGGTTACAACGTTGTGTGTTGAGTCGAGGATAGCCCTCTATCCTTAAGACAAGATTGCCCCGTATATATGCTTTTACGTTAGCGGGCAATAGTCTCCCAAGATAAAACAACACTTTAATCTCAACACTACAAAGCCAATAGGTTGAGTCTGTCGAAGAAAACAAATATGACTCGACTTGCTGAAGATATGGAATAGGAAGGAAGAGTTTCTCTCTACTCTTCTCTTTTGTCTCTGTGTATATAGTGTGTCTCTGTAGTGTATATCTTGTGTATACGTGAGGGTTTGGTCACTGTTTTTCAGTCGAAAATTGCACTGATTTTCGCTGAATATCACTCACTGTTTTGTGCTATTTTGTGGCTGTTTTTCGGGTGTTTTCAGTGGTGTAAAACATTCAGTTTTTCTGTGCCTTTTTTTCGTCTGTTTTGTGCCTGTTTTCTGCTCGTTTTTCTTGCTTATGTTTTGAGCCAAATGAAGCTCAATATATAGCATGAGGAGGGGCTGTACAACTGCCCAAAACATGGCTGTTAATGGCCATTAGGAGGCCATTAAAGCGACAAGTAAAGGCGATAAAGGCCATCAAAGAGGTGATTTAAGGTTGTAAATGGCCAAGTAATGTCATTAATGGAGGAGTTAATCAGCCAAGTAATGGCTGATTAATGCCTCACAAAGCAGTCCCAACGGTAGGCTTTACGCCTTAGTCACCTTCAGAAACTCTGGGGACCAAACTGTAAATATTGAAACTTCAGGGACCAAACTGTACATATGAAAGAATTCTGGTCCAAACTGTACATCTGAAACTTCAGGGATCAAACTGTACATCTGACAGAGTTCTCTGGTCCAAAAAGATAATATTAGAACAGCCCACAGCCCACAGCCCGCAGCCCGCGTGGTCTTTCCTTGAACCGAAGCACATCTAGGTCCTCCCTCCTTTAAACACATGGGATACCCCTTGGGGTCCCAAACCCCTTTACCAATTAGAGACTTATATAGAGAGCAATTCTTCCTATTCCCACCGATGTGGTAGATTTGTCCCACACCACATTTCCATGTCTCAAACACCTTACTTCGTGGACCAATATCTCTTTCATTTCTTAACGAAATTAGACGATTCTTGGCCCTACGGTCATCTACTCACTTCGTAGATCATGCATGTGTAAAGAGACGAGGTCTCCAACATACGGAACACTAGTGTTTAATTCATCAAAGATGGGTGGACGCATCTCCCCGCCAAAGGCTAATTTCCAACAAAACTATTACTAAATATTGAAAGATATCATTCTTTTTCGGACTTTTTTTCAATTATTGTTAAATTTTCTCTTGTTTGTACGGGTGTTATATATCATGAGGATAGTACAAGAGAAGGCTTGGCCTTACCTCAGAATACAACACAAGGATAAAATTATTTATCCTTCACAAACTAACCCCGACACATTTATATATGGACAAGTAAATTAGTTAACAAAAAAGTTCATCTTGTGGTATTTGAGTCTAATGGATGGCATTTGGCTTTTATCCAATTGATAAGGGTCCTTTGACATTAGGAAAAATGCTGAAAAGAGTCGAAGATATGGCTGTTCTGACTACTGTTTTCCAATTTAGCCAAGTGATCCGCAACCATATTGACCTTCCTTAGGCAGTGAATAGCTTGTAATTGCATTGGCTTTCTCCTTGAATCATCTGGAACACTGTCATTGAATCAATTTCCAAAAGGAAGTTGCTCAGGTTCCTATTGAGCAGATGTCAAGGCCATGTCACGATAGTTCCCATCCGTGTTCATCTTTAAAGCCAACAATAGGGGCTTTAAGGAAGTATAATAGTTCCCATCAGTGTTCATCTTTAAAGCCCTTAGCATTTGACAACAGGTTTCATATCTTTTTCCGGACTGGTTAAGATAAAGAAAAGTGTTACGTAAATTGGGACGACGAAAGTATAATTTTAAAGGCTTAAATTAAATAAACTTAACAAATATCTTAACTCTAGTTAAGGGTTTACTTTGGGAAATTACTCCAAAAAAAAATCTATAACTTCCACAAATTTAGGAATCCATTTATATCATAGAATTCATCTCTGACTATTTATGTATCCAAAGAGTATTTCTTTTTACTTTTAACCATAAAAATGATATTATCTCCCACAATTTTCTTTCTTGCAATCTACCTCTATAGTTTTAAATTAAAGAATAGTTATTTTAAGGGCGTTTACTAATTTTAAATGTTTAATTTGCAAAAAAAAAGGGGGGGGGGTGGGGAATGAACGGTTTCAAATGTAAATAAAAACGATTTATTAACAGATTTGAGGTGGTATAAAATCGTCCATTCAACCAAATATAAAGTGTTATTTCTTACATCCTTGCAAAATAAAAAGAAGCAGAGCAATCAAAATCATTCGTATAGAGGAGAGAAAGATAAGTAGATGTGTTTAGCTAATTTTGGAAACATAGTTCCATCTCATTAAATTATTAAGTTGGAATGTAAATGACGTAAAAAGAAAGAAATAATAAATAAATAAATAAAATGAAAGTATTAATACTAACGGTTGCCAAAACAGACGGCCGGTTCTGTTTCAGAAAAAGAATTTTGAGGCCTTGAGGGAGTTGGGATTTTTTTTATCAAAGTTAGGGAGTGCATTCTTCTAATTTATATTATTAACTGTGGTTAAGAAGCTTACTTAAGTTAATTTAATCTAAGCTTTTACAATTTTAAATAGACAAGTGTTAATCACCCATGTATGCACTTGAGTAATTAAAAAGAAAGTGTAGTGGGAAGGGAGCCCCTGTGATAGGCAGTAAGATCAATAGAGAGCATTGGTTCTCGAGAGAAGCTATAACACGGCTTTTTCTTTGTTAATTGACTCTAACTTGGATGGATGAAATAACAAAAACTATCCCCACTTTTTCAATTTATATGACACTTTTTTTTTAATTAATCCTAAAAAGAATGATAATTAATTTTTATATGCGAAGGAGCTTGGCAAGTGTACTAATGTTCCCTGATGCTCACAACCAACAGATTATTCCCGTACAACTAGTTAATTAGATATTTAATTAATTACTTAGTTCAGTTGGTTAGTTTGTTATGCGGTTAGTTTGTTAGGCTTAGTTGTAGATTAGCTGGCATTGTGCATTAGTTGTATATATTCAGACATTGTTCCATTAAGTGAAACTTTTCCTTCAATGCATATGTGATGTCTTTTTCTCTCTCAAATGGCAGCTTCCACTTCTGCAACTTTCTTCTTCTTCTCAGTGTAGACTGGTAGCTTTTAGCTACTTTACATGGTATCAGAGCATCACGATTGTCAATCGAGGGAATTTCTTCAACTCATAATGAAGAATTCGAGGGATTGCTGAATTGAAGAACCTAAGTTTTGGGATTGTAATTGAATTGAAGCTACTTAGTGTTGTGTTTTGTAATCGTAGTTGAATTAAAGATTTAAGTTTTCTAATTGCATGGAAACACTTGTTCTGGGAAAGAAATTGCAGAAATGGTAACGACGAACATTGATCATCATCATCCTTTGTATATGTATCCGTCAGATGCACCAGGAACGCTGTCAGTGGGGATTATGTTGACAGGAATGAAAAATTATATATTGTGAAGTAGAGCAATCAAATTAGACTTACTTGGTAGAAACAAGATCGCTTTTATTGATGGATCTATTAAAAGGGATAATTATCAAGGAGGTCTGGCCAAGATACGGGATCGATGCAATGCGATTTTTGTGTCTTGGCTGATGGAAATGTAAGTAAAAGTTTACTTAGTGGCATTTTGTTTAACCCTGATTCACATTTCATATGAGAAGACTTGAAGGAGAGGTTTGATAAGGTGAATAGTTCACAAGCTTTTCAATTGTACAAAGAAATTTTCACTTTGGTGCAAAGTGTAGAATCAGTCTCAATGTATTACTCTAATTGAAGGATCTCTAGGATGAATATGATTCAATAGTACCATAGCCAGCTTGTGATTTCTCTAAATCCAAGAAGTTTGTAGAACACTTATAGTACCAAAGGATGTTGAAATTCTTAATTGGACTTAATGATAACTACAATTAAGCCAGGAGTCAAGTTCTTATGATGCAACGGATGCCTAACGTAAATATAAATCAGGACGAAAATCAGAAAATAGTTTTTGGTAATGTGATGCAAAGAAACATGGATCTAGTAGCAATGTTCACTGTAAGGAACACAACTAGAAATTAAAGGCAACAGATAAGGAATTATAATGCTTGTTGTGACTTTTTCCACATGAAAGGGCATGTTAGGGCTGAGTGTTTTAAGCTGATGAAGAATTTTGTCACATAACTAGACATATGAAAGAGAAATGCTATCAACTAATTGAATATCAAGCTGATTTTAAAGGCAAGAGAAGAGAAAATATAGTAACAAGTCATTTTTATGAGAACAATAATAGTGGATAACAAGGAGCAATGCAGACTCAACAACTGTAGTCTGACATGATGTATTCATACTAACAACAACAATAGCCTTACCAGCACTAGCAGTAGCCCATGTTCTATCCAAAAAACCAGTATCTGGGAATGTATCAAAATCAGGGAATGCCACCACAGATGATGTATCAACAACATGGAATGTCATCGCAGATGCAGCAACCTATGTTCTCACCTCACCAGCAGCAAAATATGACAAATAAGTCCAACATTGGAGAGACTAGTTGTAGTGCTAACATGACAGATAATTGTGTTTTTTATTGTGAGAAATTTCTGAAATGGATAGTAGATATTGGTGCTACTAACCATATGATAGATGATCAGAAATATTTACAAGGTGAATGTTTAATAGAGAATGCAGGAAAAGTGCAATTGTCTACAAGTGACTCGGCTAGATTTCACATATTGGAAATTGTGACTTAGGGGGAGGTGTTATTCTTAAGAATGTTTTATGTGTTCCAGCTTTCAAGTTTAACCTCATGTCAGTTTCTAAGGTAATAAGGGCTTTAAACTACATTGCCACCTTTTGTCCTACATGTTTTGTGTTTCGAGATCTCTAAACTAGGAGGGTTAGGGAAATTGGTAAGGAAGAAGCTGACATGTACATCTTGTTATCACAACCACAAAATAAAGAAGGAGAAATGCGTAAGTGTTTAGCAGCAACTCAGCATGTGGATGCAGTTACTTTGCATCAAAGACTCTGCCATGTCCGAATGAGTGTACTGAGAAGAATTTCAATTTTCAAAGGTGATAGTAGTTTTGTTTTGAATAATTGTGAAGTCTGTCCATTGGCTAGGTAGACTAGAATTCCCTTCCCTATTAGTAGTAGCAGGATAAGTGAAAATTTTCAATTGTTGCATATGGATGTATGAGGACCTTATAAAGTTAAACATATAATGGAATGAGATACTTTCTAATTATTGTGTATGATTTTTATAGATGGACTTGGGAATTCTTGATGAGACTTAAATCAGATGTGATTGTATTATTAAAGAATTTCTTTGTTGAAGTTGAAATCGAATTTGAAAAGAAAATTAAGAAGGTCGGGTCAGATAACAAAACAAAATTCTTCAATCATAATTGTAAGGAATTATTTCAAAAGCATGATGTTTTGCATGAAAGATCTTGTCCACATACACCACACAAAATGATATTGTGGAAAGAAAGGATAGACATATACTTGAAGCAACTAGAGTTGTCAAGTTTCAAGGTAATCTACCTTATAGTTTTTGGGGATACTGTGTGGAAACTGCAACATATGTCTTGAACAGGATTTCTTCTAGTGTTCTTGCACATAGATCTCTTTATGAGGATCTGTATGGGAAGACACCATCCCTTTCCTATTTGAGAGTCATAAGATGCTTATGTTTTGCGACGCATCTGACTAGGCAGGACAAGTTTAGCCCAAGAGCAGTCAGAGCCATTTTAGTGGGATTAGATCTTATCAAAAGGGCTACAAACTATTTGATTTGGAGAATAAGATATTCTTCATCAGCAGGGATGTAGTTTTTATGGAAAATATTTTTCCCTTCAAGGGTAATACAGGGGAGGACGCAGGATATACAAGATCTCAGAACCAATTTTCCTTTGATGATTTGGTTCATCCTCAGGAAATTCTAGCCTCTTTGGGTCCGGATAGACACAATGTTCTTCCTTTGTCATCAATTACTATAGATGAAGTTGCACTTACACCTTCTATACCAATAACACATACATATGTAGAGGGACAATAAGTATATCTTCACCCACTAGTGTTGCTGATATTATGGTTTATGTTCCTTAGTTACGTGCTCCTCCCCCACCAACAAGGAAGTCAACTAGGCAAAACAAACCTCTCATATGGCATAAAAGACTATGTGACCAAGCATGTATCAAATAGTTGCTTGTACTCTATAGATACATTGGTTAATTACATAGGTCTGTCAGTTAAGTATCAAAGTTTTATGTCTCATTTGTCCTCAGAAGTAGAACCATCTAGTTATTCAGAAGCAGGTAAAGATACAAGATGGTTGAAGGAATGTAGGCTGAAATCCAGGCTTTAGAGGACAATAACATTTGGGAGTTAGTCTCATTTCCTAACGGCAAAAAGGGCTATTGGATGTTGATGGGTATATAAGGTCAAGTATAAGGCCACTTGAGAAGTTGAGAGATTGAAAGCTAGATTGGTATCAAATGGCTACAATCAAAATGGGGGTTGGATTATCAAGAAACTTTCTCGCTAGTAGTGAAAATAGCCACTGTGATATCAGTTATCTCAGTTGTTGCAGCTAAGCAGTGGACAATCCATCAAATATATGTCTATAATATTTTTCTGGAGGGTGATTTGTATGAAGAGGTGTTCATGACTGTTACTGAGGATTTTGGTGCCAAAAGAGGGCAAAACCAAGTGTGCGAACTTTTGGAGTCCTTGTATGGTCTGAAACAAGTCTCCAAGAAATGAAATATTAAGCGATTAAAACACATGATGAGAAAATAGTAGCAGTGTTGGTTTATATCGATGATTTGCTATTAACTGGTAATGATTCAGTAATGATACAGGACACTAAAGAGGCATTACAGTCTATTTTCAAAATCAAGCAGCTGGGAGAACTAAGGTATTTTTTTGGTATTGAGTTTGCTAGAAGTTCTGGGTATTCTAATGCATCATATGAAGAACACCCTTGTGCTTACTGTAGACATGGGGTTTGTATGAGGGAAACTAGTGTGTTCTCCTATAGAGTTGAATCAGAAGCTCACAACTACATAATTTGATAAGTATGTTCCTTCACATGATAAACCTGATCCTTTATTATCAGACCCTAGTTCTTATCAAAGACTTATTGGAAGGCCTATGTATCTTACTACTACTAAATCAAACATTGATTTTGTTGTACAATGTTTGAGTTAATTTATGCATTATCCCAAAACCTCACACGTGAAAGCTGGACTAAGGCTTGTTAGGTATGTGAAACAGGCACTAAGCCTAGGGATTCTCATGTCATCATCTAGTTCTTCTCATCTAGGTGCTTATTGTGATGCAGACTGAGATTCTTGTATTAATAATAGAAGATCTAATATAGGTTACTTAATTAGTTTTGGTTCTTCTCTTATTTTTTGGAAATAAAAAAATAGGCTATTGTCTCAAGGAGTTCAGCAGAGGCCGAGTATAGAGCTATGGCATCTTCAGTAGCAGAGGTAGTTTGGCTTATTGGTTTATCTTCTGAGCTTGGAGTGAAGATTGTGCTTTCTGTCCCATTGTTCTGTGATAGTAAATCAGCTGGCATTGCGCATTGCTTAGCGCAAAAAGTGACGGAGGGAGTACTTTTTATATATTTATCTAGTCTTGAGTTATTGGGGAAAACATTTTATAACGTCAGAATGGTAAATGTCACTATTTCTAGCGTAGCGCAAAAAGTTTTACTATAAACAGAAAGCAAAAAGAGTTGATAACATAGAGGAGTACATGTTGTCTCAATTCAAACGTATCACATTACTTGAAATAAACAGTGAATTAGAGATTTGCAATTTTGCATGTACTTGATCAATTCAGCATCTTTAGAGCACTCCACATCCATTTAGCAACTCAAAATTTTATTTAAAAAATTCAATCTCTTCCTTGTCCAAGGATACCCATGCCTCAATTCCACCGCCACTTCTTGTCCATCAATAGGACATGATTCGTGGCTTCGAATTCAATTCGACTCACCCATGACGGACTTCCCCACCCAAAATCTGTGTCATAAAATTAGAAATGACACCAACTTGTGAAATTGTACATCTCTCTCGATCTGAGCTCCTATCCCCATTGCATCGTTTACAATCTCCAATATCGATGTGTGCCCTCTATGTTTGTTCCCATATTCATCGTGAAATTCTAGTAGTCCTTTTCGTAGTAAAAGCACCAAGTTAGGCAGGTCCACCTTATCTTTCTCCTTGCATATTGACTTGAACAATGCGATCGCATTTCCCATGCAATCACTTGGTAAGGGAACGACAAGTCATTTTCATAAGTTAACCGATGGACCAAAAGTGATGATTTTTTCTCCTTTGATGCCATGACACATTTCCAAATCAAAGCTGACAATGCTTCGACACGAGTTGGCACTAGTACATTATCGCTAACAACCTTAACCTTCAGAGTTGCAATATGTTGAGCATCAAAAAATAAAATCTTTGTAACATTATTCACTTTTTGGGGTTGCAAGAACAACAATTGTGGTTGATTATTATCAACCGGTGGCAAGAGTTTTGCAGTGGGGACAAATTCAACATCGTAGCTCGGGGATCACGATGAATAGCAATGGCCCAACCATTTATAAAAGTGTTCAAGGTGGGTGCATCTATAATCTTGTGTGAAGCATAAATTCAAATAGTCATCCCTCCACATTAAAAAAAATATCACGTGGACGAGCATCGAAATGGTAGGGGAAAGTAATGATTCCTCGTATGGGAGAAAACTTTGAAGTACTTGTTGGGATACAATTGGTGCAGGGAACGGGAAGTAAGTAACCATTACAATGGTAAGAAAGGATAAACTAAATATTACAATAAACTGAAAATCAAGAACTTAACAAACTGCTTGTATGATTTGCTGAGTCGAGTGATGGCACTCTGTCTTTAAGACAAGATTGCCTCGTATATCTCCTTTTACGTTGTTGGGCAATAGTCTCCCAAGATACAACAACAACTTAACAATTGAGCAAAGGAAACTCAAGTGTTACTCTTGAAGAACTTTGAGTATGATAACTTTGCTAGAGAGAAAGAAGATGAATTCAGAAAATTTTGGAGTATTTTCTAAGTGTTGTGTAGTGTTCTTCAATTGAGCCAAAGGCCTCAATTTATAGTGTAAGGAGAAGACCCCTCAACTAGCCACCTAATGGCCTTCAATAGCCATGTAATGACACTTAATTGAGGGGTTACATTCAGCCAAATAATGGCTGAATTAATGTGCCAAGTAATGGAGAATCAATGCTCCAAAACCAACCCAAAGGTCAGAACTTTCCAACTTCCTGTCGCAGCATTCTGCCTTCGAAGCGTAGCGTCTCTGTGAATCAGCGCCGCGGCTCCTATAACTGAAGACCCAATTAGCGTCGCGGCCCTTCACGGCTCCACGACGATTTCTGACACGTTTCATCTTACACTTCTTCCTTCTTTTACCAAAGTGGAATACGTTATCATTTGGCCAATAACCGTCCATAATTCTATGTCTCAAATGTATTACATACGTACCAATATCTATTTCACTAATGAAATTTGCGATACTTGGCACTATGTGTGTGGAAATGACGTTTTCGACGTGCGGGCCCTAATTGTTCGAGTCATAAATTAATGGAATATACTTAATTCCACATTAGTAAATTTCTAACAATCCCCTCTTGAAAGAGATTTTGGCGCACACACATGGTGCATTTTCCAACAATCTTTCAGCGGACCGATACTGTATCTAGATAGGTAGCATACGTTTTGAACCTTCCATAGTTGAATACCATCGGACTTACTTACTGCGCGGTGAACGTGATGTCTAGAACCGTTAGTGTTTAGTGTAATCCAAGTCAACGGTACCAACACAACAACTTCCTTTACTCAGTTCTTCGTAATGTTTTATCCGTTTTAACCGTGAACACTTCTTGGATTCTTAAGTGCGTTCATTTAAGGCGGCCTGTCATCGCACCTAAATAGGTGATCTCCTACAAGGTATCCTGCTATACCCCACTTTACAAGTATTAGAAACTATTAAAAGTTTCATCAAACCTAATCTCAACCGGTAAGGATCATTAAAGGTTTTGGAAACTTAACCTTCACCCACACTGCAGATATCACTTATTGTCTATCACGGAAACGGCTTTGGATTTGGTGTTTCTTCACAGAAATCACTATCTGAAGTGATCATGCTTCCACCGAAGCGATCAACTGAACATTTACAGCTTAGTTTTTCTATTGAACCTAATTCCTAGGATCTCCAGTCAGTAAGGTTGGGTTACAACCGTATTGGTCCTTATACCTTGGGTTTTATTCCCCTAGACAGGCAGAACATCTGATCCTTAGGTAAGCCCTTTGTCAGTGGGTCTGCTATGTTATCATTTGATTTTATGTAATCAATGGATATAATACTCGTGGTGATCAACTGTCTAACGGTCTTATGTCTCCGTCGAATATGACGAGACTTGTCGTTGTACATAGAACTCCGTGCCCTTTCTAGAGCCGACTGACTGTCACAGTGGATCATTACAGAAGGTACGGGTTTGTCCCAACAAGGACATCCTCTAAGAAGTCGTGAAGCCACTCAGTTTCTTCTCCTGTTTTGTCTAAAGCGATAAATTCCAATTACATCGTGGATCGGGCGATGCAAGTTTGCTTAGAGGATTTCCAAGACACAGCTCCACCACCAATTGTAAATACATACCCACTGGTTTGCATCACTGTACCCCTCTAGTACAGCTGGATATCTCGAATAATGCAACTCGTAAATTAGCGTGTATTTCAGGTATTGTAGTACCCGATTCAACGCCTTCTGATGATCATTACTCGGATTACGGGTAAACCTAGCCAACTTGTTGACTGCATAAGTAATATCAGGTCGGGTGAAATTTGGTATGTACATCAAACTACCAATCACCTGTGCATATCGCTCCTGACATACGGGTGCACCATGATTTTTATCAAGCTTTTGATTTCTATCCATTGGTGACTTCATAGAAGAACTGTCAAACATCCCTAAGATGACATATGTAATACCCATATCCTTCATATCGAATCATTGTTTCAACATGTTCTTAGTCTCTAGAATCAAACTAGGACTGCTCAATGTGATCAACATGTCATCTACATACAAGCATATCATGACGAACGAGTCAGAGTTACCTTTCATGTAGACATATTTGTCACACTCATTAATGGCGAAACCCTTCGATAGAAGAGTACTATCAAATTTTTCGTGTCATTGCTTCAGAGCTTGTTTCAGTCTGTACAGAGATTTGACAAGCCGACGGACTTTCTTCTCTTGACCTGGAACCACATACCCCTCGGGTTGTTCCATATAGATTTTATCTTCCAAATCACCATTTAGGAAGGCTGTCTTGACATCCATTTGATGTATCTCAAGGTCACGCAACGCTGCGATCGCAATGAATACCCTTATGGACGTCATTCGAGACACCGGGGAGTACGCATCAAAATAGTCAAGGCCTACCTTTTGCTGATAGCCCTTGACTACCAACATGTCCTTGTACTTATCTATAGACCCATCTGCTTTATACTTCCGTTTGAGTATACATTTACAACCCAACGGTTTATTTCCCGGAGAAAGATCAACCAACTCCCAAGTATGATTATGCAGAATGAAGTCTATTTCACTCTCAATTGCTTTTTTCCAGAGCAGTGCCTCTGGAGTTGACAATGCTTCAGCGATTGTCCTTGGTTCATCATCAACCATATAAGCTACAAAGTCAGGACCGAAGGATTTATCCTTCCTGGCCCTTTTACTTCGCCTTGGTTCCATCTCTGGAGTCTCCAAGTTCTGAGAATCTGGAACACTAAATTCCGGATATTCAGCTACTTCGAAGTCCACTAGATCTGAACCATCTAGATCCGGGTAGTCAACGACTCCCGATTCCTGAGAGCTTGGTTCATAACTTCATTTACGATAGGTTATGTCTTTTTCCTTTCTAGGAAAGGTATCTTCAAAGAATTGAGCAGTCCTTGATTACATGATTGTACTCTCGTGGATATCTGGAATATCTTACTTATGCACTAAGAAGCGATAAGCACTACTGTTATTTGCATATCCGATGAAAATGAAATCTACAGTCTTAGGCCCAATCTTGACCTGATTTGGCTTGGGTACTTCGACCTTTACCAAACAACCCCACACCTTTAAATATTTATAGGTGGGTTTCTTTCTCTTCCATGATTCATATGGAGTTTTGTCCTTACCCTTATGTGGGACTCTATTAAGAATCATATTAGCGGTAAGGACGACTTCTTCCCACATGTCTTGGGGAAGACCGAAATTGATGAGCAAGGCATTCATCAATTCCTTCAATGTGCAGTTCTTACGTTCCGCCACACCGTTAGACTGAGGTGAGTATGGGCTCATCGTTTGATGAACAATGCCTGATTGGGCACAATATTCCTCAAATGGCGCTACGTATTCTCACCCGCTATCACTACGAATGGATTTAATCTGCATGCTTAGTTGGTTCTCAACTTCTGCTTTGTAACGTCGGAACGCTTCAAAGGTTTCATCCTTACTTTTCAACAAGTAAATGTAGCAATACCTTGTGCTATCATCAATGAATGTCACAAAGTACTTATTCCCCCCTCTAGTTTATGCAAACTTCAAATCACATATATCTGTGTGAATAAGTTCTAGAGGAGCGGTATTCCTTTCGACGGATCGAAAAGGAAGCTTTGTGAGTTTTGCCTCTACGCACACCTCACACTTATGTTGAGGGTATACGTCGATAGACGACAATAACTCTAACTTTACCAACCTTTGGATGGACTTGTAGTTGACATGTCCTAATCTATGATGATATAAATTAGAGAACTCAAGCAAGTAAGAAGAAGCTTAAATATTATTGCTTGTATGTAATATAGACATGGCGTTAACTTTGAAGAGGCCTTCACAGACGAATCATCTTCCCACAAACATTCCATTCTTAGTGATTACAAATTTATTAGACTCAAACACTAGCCTAAAACCAGCATTAACCAATAAATGACCTGAAATTAAATTTCTTCTAATCTCAGGAACACGCATCACCTCCTTTAGAGTGAGCTCATTTCCAGAAGTCATCTTCATGACTACATTTCCTACCCCCATCACGTCAGAGGAAACGTTGTTGCCCATGAACAACTTATTATTTGTAACCGGTGTATAAGTGGAGAAGGCATTTCTATTGGAACAGATGTGTCTTGTAGCACCTGTGTCCATCCACCATTGCATGGGATTCTCAACAAGGTTTGCTTCTAGCACCACCGCTGAGAACTCCTCAATCATGTCGTCCATAAACTTGTCTTTGACGACGTTAACATGTGTCTTGCCCTTAGCCTTGGCCTTCTCTTGTTGCTCAGTCTTGAGTTTGCAGCAGTCCTTGATCATGTGACCAGGTTTCCCACAGTGGTGACAGTTTCCTTTAAACTTCTCCTCTGCTTGGGTCTTGCCGTCTTTCTGGAACTTGCGCTTCTTGCTTGGGTTCCCTTTGGCCTCAGCCAGAATTGTCTTTGCCTCAATGGGTTGTTTACCCCTAGGCAAGGCCTTCTTATTATCTTTCTGAATTTGGAGTTTGATAATAAGTTCTTCAAAGGTCATTTCCTTTGTTTTGAGTTTTAAGTAACTCATTCCACGAGGGAGGTAACTTTTCAATCAGTGATACAATAAAAAACTGCTCATTTGGTTTCATACCTTCCAAATCCAGGTGATGTAGAATCATTTGGAATTCCTGGACTTAGGACATCACTGTTTTACTATCCACCATTTAAAATTTTAGAAATTTCCCAATGATGAATTTCTTAGTACCTGCATCTTGTGCGTTGTACTTCTTCTACAGTTTCTCCCACAACTCTTTGGTAGTGTCTACGTTGCAACACACCGTGTAGAGATGGTCTGACAAGCAGTTCAATATATAGTTCTTACACATGAAATCACTATGACTCCATGCATCAAGAACCATTTCCATACCATTAATGACATGGATACCTAGGCCCCCTTCAGCCATTTCAGTAGGCGAATGGTTCATTTCATCTCCAGCTTGTGGAGGATCTTCTATTAGGAAATGAGTCATTCCCATAACAGTCAGATAGAATAGCATCTTCTGTTGCCATCTCTTGAAGTTGGAGCCCATGAACTTTTCTGGGCGTTCATGGTGGAATCCAGCGGGTGGAGGAACGACGGCGTTCCCTTGAGCGGCGGTAAAGGCGGTGTATGAGCCTTGAGCAACCGTAAAGGCATTAGTTATGCCTTGAGCCGTGGGGAAGGCAGAGGGATTGCCTTGAGTAGCAGCAGCATCAGAATCGGAAGCAATTTGTTCTTTTCCAGTCATCTTTCTAGGTACTTACAACAAAATCTTGTCTTAAATTTGTTGGGATACAATTGTTGCAGGGAAATGAAAGTAAGTAATCATTACAATGGTAATAAATGATAAACTAAATATTATAATAAACTGGAAATCAAGAACTTAACAAACTGCTTGTGTGATTTGCTGAGTCGAGTGATGTCACTCTGTCTTTAAGACAAGATTGCCCTGTATATCTCCTTTTACGTTGTCGGGCAATAGTCTCCCAAGATACAACAACAACTTAACAATTGAGCAAATGAAACTCAAGTGTTACTCTTGAAGAACTTTGAGTATAATGACTTTGCTAAGAGAGGAAGAAGATGAATTCAGAAAATTCTGGAGTATTTTCTAAGTGTTGTGTAGTGTTCTTCAATTGAGCCAAAGGCCTCAATTTATAGTGTAAGGAGAAGACCCCACAACTAGTCAACTAATGGCCTTCAATAGCCATGTAATGACACTTAATTGAGGGGTTACATTCAGCCAAATAATGGCTGAATTCATGTGCCAAATAATGGAGAATCAATGCTCCAAAACCAACCCAAAGGTCAGAACTTTCCAACTTCCCGTCGCAGCATTCTGCCTCTGAAGCGCCGCGGTTCTATGAATTAGCGTCGCGGCGCCGCGGCGATTTCCGACACGTTTCATCTTACATTTCGTACACTTCTTCCTTCTTTTACCAAAGTGGAATACATTGTCATTTGGCCAATAACCGTCCATAATTCTATGTCTCAAACGTATTACATACATACCAATATCTCTTTCACTAATGAAACTTGCAATACTTGGCACTACGTGTGGAAACGATGTTTCCGACGTGTGGGCCTCAATTGTTCGAGTCATAAATTAATGGGATATACTTAATTCCACATTAGTAAATTTCCAACCGTAGCTTCATATATGAATTAGGTTGTTCAATAATCTCATCAAGATAGTAATTATGGGCAAATGCTTCGGAAAAGGGTACCCCGTAATCGTTGCAATTTATCGAAGTGTAATCGTGATTGATTCTTCCAGCAAATGGGTAAAAGCGAGCAAGTATTTTGGATAATGATTTCTTGAGAAGTTGTAACCTTGATGAATTGATAGCCTTAGCATGTTGTAGGCCTTGAGGAAGAGGATAGTATAGAATGAAAGGAACGGTCATAAGTGGAGATAATTTATCCAAAATGGAGAAATCTAAGCATCTAAGGTGATTTGGAGTGGGAGAAATTGGTTTGATGAACTCTTTAGAGATTATATCAACCTTTCTTAATTTCATGGTTGCTGCTTGATTTTTTTTCGTTTTCAGCGCTAGTTAATAGCATAGAAAGGTTGATTCTATATCGGATTTATATACTTACTAGCAATTCAAGAGAGGTATATATAGGTATCTCTACACAAATAACCGGCCTGGTATACATAGATTATACACTGACTATATATTATTATACATATTAACATGGAGTATATATACTCCTTCCGTTTCAATTTATGTCTTACTTTCCTTTTTATTCTGTTTAATTAAAAAGAATGTCACTTTCTATATTTAGTAATTGTTTACACCCAAATTCTACATGGCATACTGAAAACCACGAAATTCAAATGGCATTTGGATATATTACACATATCTTTCATTTAAGACCACAAGATTATTCAAAAGTCTTCTTTATTTTTTTAAATTTCGTTTCAAGTCAAACTAAGATAAAGAAATTAAAACGGGGTGTATTATTTATCCGCCGGCTATTTTTAGTTTAAAAAGTTGAGTGGAATAATTATTAGGTTAATTCTTCTTATTTTATTGCCCCTATAAGGAAAATCAGAGCTAAAACTGTCAATTAACGAGTACCAACCAAATGCTAGCAATTATAGAGTTGAAGTATCCAAATGATACACCGGCCGTTGAAATTTCATTTCCTTCATCGTGCAACAATATCGAATCTAAATTAAATGTAATTGTAGAGATATTGCTAGTGTATTAATTAATTGGCTTCATATATTGAAGAGATCAAGAATAGAATAAAATTGAGAAAATAACAATGTATGTCAAGCTTTTAAATTTAGGCACATAGTTAGCACTATTTTTAAAGTTCTTCAAAAATAGCTCATTTTATAATCCTTATGACATATTTAAGAAAAAACTTTTATTCTCATTTATCTCCTTCATCCCTCTTTATTATCATTATCTCTCTTTCTTAAACTAATAAACATCTACATCTTTCTCACGTTTCTCTCTTCATCACCCAATACACACACACACACCCCCCCCCTATTTGCTACTACTCATCTCCTCGTTCATTTCCATTTTTTATGGTTGCTGCGAGGTTCTGAGGATTTGCACAAGGCTAGCATTATATAATACACATTATGTAATACACGTGTGACTTACGTCAAAAAATGACTCATTAATTTTTTTCACAGAAGCAACATTTATTAGAAAAATTATCCAGCAAATACATTTCAAAGTTCAAACCAACACATTTCAAAGATATTATTATATGACGTATAACTGCATATCTAGATATTATTTATTTCACATAAAGAAATATACGAGGTATATTAAGTTTATTATACAAAGCATATTAAAATTATACGAGGTATATAAATTTATTATAAAAGTATAAAAAATTATACGAGGTATATACAATATCTATCTAGCTATATTTTATTATAAAAGCATGACTATATATATATATATATATATATATATATATATATATATATATATATATATATAGATATAGATATATATCGGTTGTCCAAAATATCATTTAAATATTGAACGACTTTTATACCCTTTACAATTTTAAAAAGTAGATCTTATTTAGGATATAATCGTAATATTGTATAGAAATTAAGGAGATGCTGATCGGGAAATATTGAGAAATATTGATGTCTTTGCATTGTGCTTTGGGGTTGTCTTGGTGAGGTTAATTTTTGTGCATTTGTTAAGTTTTACCTATTGGGTTTGTGGAGTTCAATTGAAAAAGTTGAAAAACTTTAGCTTATATAGCTGAAATAATATCTGGGTTTTGTCTACATTTGTAATATATAGCTATTGGGGTGGATAATTTTAGGGTTTTCTCGGAAATTTTGTTTTCTTGATTCTTTGTTGTGTAAAGAGGAAGAGGTGAAAAAAAATGGGGAATTCTGATGGTGAAAAAATCCGGAGTTCTCCTCTTTCTCTCCCAAAGAAAATGAGACCGTGACAGTATTGATTCTTGACTCTAATTTTTGGGATAATTTTTGGAATTTGAATTTTTGGGATCATGTTGATCACAAATGAATTGATTACAAAATATGGCAGGCGGGTACAGGCGGATATTGGCGGGTGACGGATATCCACTTGGGTGGTGGATTTAGGAATATACCCGCCTAGGCGGGTATGGATATTGAAAATTGTACCCGCCACATGTGGCGGGTATAAAATTTTCTGGCGGGTATGGGTGCGGGGGAGGGGATACCCGCACCCACCCCACCCAATTGTCATCCCTATTTACAAATAAGACCACAAAATATATTTGATTGTCTCGAGAAGCGAATAAATGACTTGACTAAGTCATAAATGACCCTCCGAAGCTACCGAAAGCGATGAAATCCAGAAACAAACCCATTTAGCTAAAAGTCAACTTTGAGTCAAATTATCCAACTATAAGTTTCTAGTTTTAGGTTTTTCATTCAAAATGCATATAAGTGGACCTCGGGATCCATGACACACATCCCCGCACATCACAAACCCCACACAGAGTCTACGGGAAGGGCAAACAAAAAAATAAAGGTCTTTAGCTAAAAGCGACCGGACGGGTCGTTACAGTGTATAACTATTTTATTCGCTCTCATTCGTTGGTATGGGTTCCCTTCGTTAGAATATTAGTTGGATTTAATTATGGTATTACCACACAACTAGACAGTAGAAAAACATAATAGAAAACGTTGTATAAAACTGGTATAAAACGTTTTATCTGTACCCTAAAAGAATACAACAAGTGTAGCCTGAGTACATAACGTACCCCGTAGATATCATAGGCCGACAATGATGGAAGATACCTAATAGAGATAAATATCAAGTTGACACAGATAAGCCTATACTAAACAATTCAATAGCTCATATAGGTCATGTTGTACACATATCAATTCACTGAACCATCAAGTCACATTGTTCAAATAAGGTTCCAATCACAGTCAAGTACAATTAATTCATTTATATATACATGGACCTTACTATCATAGTACCCACCAATTTGTACTCTCTTGTCCAAGTCATATTCAAGTTTAACCCCACTTACCCAACTTAGCACATTAAATAAACAAGTCAACACTTACATCACAACAATCATTTTAGAATGATTTTCAAGAGTATTACACTTAATCTGAACATGATGATGTTAACCCATTTATTAACCTTAGCCTTTACACTTAGTTAAGTCTCTATGCAGTTATGGTCTGACACACATAGATCGTTCAAAATCTAACTTTCCACTTGTGACACTTATCACAGGTTCCTTACTAGACTCGTTACCCAGTCACACGATCAATTACCAGACAACACACAAATGCATATAATTACCTGGACCTAGACAATAGTTATGGCATAACTGACATTTCCGACCACAATAGTAGATGACATCAAACACTTAGACTTACAATCATTAAACCTAAAAAACTCATACACGAGGAAGCAAGCCACACACGGCAACCAAATCAATTCAACAACCTCAACCATTTATCCAAGTACTCATAAAGACCAACCTAATCATTATTTCCAAGTATTCACAAATACAAGCTCAATCATAACGATCTATGGTCCAATACAATCAATTCAATCTAAGTAAATTGGGGTTTCACCCAAGTTCCAATAACCAATCTTATCACATTTCCAAACCACAATTAATCAATGTATGGGTGTATGTATGATATGAATGCAATGCTTATGTAAGGTACCTTTCCCAACCTTATATACAGTACTTCAAGGTTTTATTATGAACCGTACACCCATGGGGGACCTGCGAAGTCCATATACCACTCCTAGCTAACTGAAATTCCACACACGAATCTGGATAGAGACCAAGACACATTTATTTGAGTAATATCATGTTGTAGGCGTGCAACTCCATTCCCCACATATCAATATCCATTGTAGCGTGCAACCCGAGTCATCTGTATCATCATCATCTCAATATTGACATAATTTCATAAGTGTTTTTACCTTTCTGGCCTCTTGGTCCCACAACATATCCATATCACTCTCATATCAATATCACATAACCATGAGTGAATAAATGCATATGACAATATAAGGTAAGATATCATGATATACTGAGATGCAACCAAGTAAAGAGATGAAATGTCACATGCTTTCAAGAATTCAATAGCTTATAGACAAAATCCAAGTCAACATCAGGATACCATACCGAAATCATGTGTGGTGAGTAAGCTAACAATAGAAAACATGGCGACAAGCCTACATATGGCGATAAGCCCAAATAAGCAGCAGTCGGAACCAGCACAAGGATGATTCCCTAAACCCTGTCATCACAGTTCAACATCGGTACCCACTCAATCGTTCAGCATAACCATTTGAGTGGGACCCACGTACACGCCTAATACCCTATAACATTTATAACTACTACGTACTTCTATCAGAGTCTCGAAAAACTTAACTGTAGCCTACCTCAAAGCTGAGCAGAAGCCACAAACTCCTAATTTACAAGTCCTCTCGAGCGAATATCGGACAGTCGTAGTTCAAACAAGCGCATGAAGTTCCTATGTTACCACACATATTCAATCAACACATAAGGACCAATTCTACATTACACATAATTCTAATAATACCAAATATATATTGTAAGAAATTCGGGGTCAAAAGTAAATCTAAAACCTCATCCCGGACCTCAAGGGTCAAAATGGTAATTTTATTGAGAAAATGAGTTCAATATTATCAAAATAGTGTTCTATGGGTTCATATGAATCTAACAACACCTATTTGTTATACTTTAGTCCGAAACCCAAAAAGTGACCCCAATCCCACAAGGGAAAAAATAGAAATTTAAGTTAGAAACATGTTACTCATAATGTAAATAGTCATAATCCAATTTCATGAAATTCTAACCCTAATTGAGCCTCCAATTTTATGACTTTGTCAAAATTCTTATTGTGTCAAAACCTATAAATCGAATGTTTGCAAAATCCGAATTGAAATCAAAATTTATGTTAGAAATAGTTTACCCAAGATTTAAACAAGCCAAAAACCTAGAATTTACTGAAATCCAACCATAATTAATTGAAGAAAACTCAAATTTGAACTTAGGGTTTAAAACTCCCAATTTTCCCCAACCAAACACGGATAAACTCGATAACCAATAAAAATAATCTTAAATAAACATCAAAATAAAGGTTGGATACTTACCCCCTAGTTGAAACGAGAACACCGCCACAAAACTCACATCAATCGGAGCTCTAGAACTCAAGTTATGTGTAAAATACTAAATAAACGCAGTCTGATTTTTAATACACCATCATTTCCGCTCCGGTGGACCAATTTTCGCCCCGGCGGATCCGCTCTAGCGCCAGGAAGTCCGCCCTAGCGCACACCAGAAACCAACAATTTTCCTCGAAATTAAAATGGGCATAACTCCCTCATACAATGTCGAAATTCGACAATTCAAGTTGCTACAGATCACAAATTTCGACACACATCTTTTACAACAATCAAAACTCAACTCTAACATAAAATGAATACAATGGTATATTGAAGCATCGAAGGTAAGCGACTCATGCCAACGACTCAAACACCTAAACTTGACCAAACGAAGTCCAAATCCAATTTCAAAAGTTTCTACAAGTCACAAATGATCATATGAAGATGATCGAACTCTCAAAATATCCAAACGGATCCATCTTGACCTGATGTTGACTATGGTCAACTCTAAATCATCTCAAAAGCTAGTTTCACAACCAACCACCTTAATTACATCTGAACCTTTCGAGAACCAAACCAATGACTCGACTAAGTCATAAATCATGTTCCGGAGCTAATGAAATTGATAAAACTTTTAAAAAGATGCATTTGCCCCCGATGTTGATTTTGGTCAAACTTCTTCATTTCTTAAGGATTTTCAAAATATCATTTTCCTTATCCAAAACTCCTCCAAAAGTCTGGGGAATCGCTCTACCCATCCCTGCAAGTCAAATACACTCTAATGATGCTATGGGGAGGGTCAACGGGGGTAAAAGGGTAAAATGTCTAAATGATCAAATGGGTCGTTACAACTATTTCCTTAACTTGCCTCTATTCAACAACTAGAATCAGTTGATATATGCTTTGTTACTGAAGAAAATTGCCCCGACTGTGAAAAATAAATATGGATTAAATTCAATGGTTATACCTTGCAGTTCGAAATCAGAGAATTTGCTCTAGTTACCAAGTTGAAGTGTTATGAAGATGATAACACTGTGTATGAAGAGCCAAAAGTCAACAGGTTACTGAAAGAACATTTTCCTGGAGATGAAAAAAATCAGTAATGAGGGAGAGTTTGCTTGATCTCTTCAAGCAAAAGGGTTGAAAGTCAGATGAGGATGCGCTCAAGATGGCCATATTAGTATTCGTGCACTATTTTCTCTTCTCTGATGCTAATAACTATAGCATATTAAAAAAGAATTTGATATGGTTGAGAGTGGTCAATATCAGAGGTAGGCATGAGGCACAAAAGTATTGGAAGATATGTTCAATGAGGGATAAATTGCATGCCAAGTTGATGATGTACAGGCTCGGAGGTTTGCCACTTGCATTTCAAGTATAGTTTTACCAGTGCTGCTCCACGGTTGACAAAAACCTTGATTCTTGTATTGACAATAGTGTGCAACGTATCCTTAATTGGTGAAAGAAATAATCCCCTTAATTATTTTCATTGATTGAATAGATATATATACAAGTTACAAAACCTTCTTCTACCATAATTCTAACTATACAATTATGGTAAGTGTATATCCTAATTATGGTAAGTGTATATCCTAATCTAGGTAACAAATATACTACAATATACACACAATATACTTTCCTTAATGTACAAATTACGTCTCATCGCTTTGTCTTGCCTCTAAATCCGTGATGAAATGGACGCGGTGCCCATCGCCGAGGCCTTGGCACATTCAAGCCCTTCTTTGCTACCGGTGACGGGTGGACGTGAGGCCCATCGCCGAGAGGCTGCCGTGACCGCCGCGACCGCCGCTTGTCGCTTGATCCTTATACATGTAATATACAACATTGTATATTCGATATTATATGCATATTACTTTATTTTACACACCATTAGCCAAGGCTGCGGTTTAACGCCGAGATCGTCCCTAAAATCTTCAAAGAGAATCATTGGTAGACCGCTTTGTAAAGATGTTCTGCGAATTTGATAACGACGACATGGCATACGCCGAACTCCTGACCTTTTGCAATCCTTTTTCACGGACAAAGTGAATGTCCATTTCAATATGCTTAGTGCGTTGGTGTTGGGTAGGTTACCTGAAATATAGATGACACTAATGTTATCGCAATATACCAAGGTTGCCTTACGAATGGGACAATGAAGCTCCAAAGCAAATTACGAGCTAACGTGATTCGAGACCACGTTCGCTACTCCCTCGATATTCTTCCTCGCACTTCGAGCGTGATAAAGTTGTCGGACGCTTTTCTTGACCAGGAGACCAAGTTGTTGCCAAAGGAACATCTGATGAGCAGTCGGCCATGCGGTGTCCAAGGACAACCACCCCAATTAGCATCCGTAAGAGACAAGTGTGGATGTAGATGAAGGATACAAGTGCAACCTACAGCGTCTAGTGTCCCCTGAATATACCGAATGATGCGTTTGATTGCATTCATGTGCTCAACTCGGGATCATGCATGAATAAACACACGCCGAACCGCGTATATGTAATATCCGGTCTGGTAAAGGTAAGATCTTGGAGGTGCCTGCGATCAGCGATGGTCGGGTCCTCGTATGGTGCACCTGTGCGGCACTTTAGCTTTGGGTTTGCATCAACTAGCGTAGAAGTGGACTTACAGATGACATCCCAGCCTCTCTCGTGATCTCAAGAAAGAAACTTTCGTTGAGACAAAAACAAGCCACTGAATGAAATTTGACGGCAATCCCAAAAAAATAACTCAAAGGCCCTAAGTCTTTCATAGTAAAATTCGGCCAGTATAGCCGTGATAGACTGGCGCAAAGCATCGGAGGCGAAAGTAAATAAGTGATATCATCCACATACAGAATGTAGGCGAGGGCGAACGCGACGGTAGATGAACAAGAATTATCTCGACTGCTATGAGTGAACCCAATAGTTGAAACAAAGTCAACAAACCTCGTGTACCAGGCCCTCGAGACCGCTAAACCCGTATAAGGACTTCTTCAACAAACATACATGATGAGGGCGGTTTGGACCCTGAAACCCAACGGTACGATCGATATAGTTTCGCTTGAGATACCATGTGAAAGCATTCTTGACATCCAAGCGATGAATTCAGCCAAGTCTTTGAAAGAACCAAGCTTAGCAGAGTCACGAATGGTGGCCGGTTTGACCACCAGGACTAAGCGTCTCACCGCCAATCTATCCCAACCTCGCCGAGTCTTACCATCACGCTGACAAGTCGCGCCATGTCGAGCAAAGGACCCATCCGAATTCTCCTTATGAGCAAAAATCTGCATAGACACATAACATTAATATCATATGGACGGGCACCAACTCCCACATCTTATTATCAATAAGAGCATTATATTCATCGATCCATAGCAATTTTTCAATTAGGGTCATTTAATGCGGACGTGAGATTGCGGGGCAAGAGGATTAGAGACATCAATGTAAATTAAAATGTCTTTTAGGTGTAAAAATACCGACTTTCGAAGTGACGGTCTATGACTCGAGGAGGAATTGAGGGAATTTTTGGGAATTTTACGGGCTCGGGGCGGGATCGCCAAGGCAGCCTGTTGGCCCAAATCGATAAATAATGGACTCGCTGACCAGATTCTAGAATCAGGCTGACCCTAATCTTTGAACTGCTCCAAAGGCTAATGTGCGGCGTGTAAGCGATCGCGGAGTCCAGCGGTGGAGCCCACTGGAGGATTTTGGTCGCGGGAGAAGTTCAAAAAATTCGAATAATATACGGGGATATTTGGTCATCCAAAAATTATCGACTTAGGCTGGGAGTATGAACTTTGTAAAAGTGGAATTGAGTTTCATCAAAAAATGACATGGCGATTTATTATGATTTTCTTGGAGGATAAATCAAAATACTTATAACCACGATGATTTGACGGATAACCCAAAAATACACAGGGTAGACCCGGCTGAAGTTTGTTAATTGGTGGTGGATGGGAATAACGGATAACATAAGCACCCAAAAATCAAGATGAGAATAAGAAGGGTTAACTATTATATAGGATTTTGAGGCGAAGAATATGTCGGACCTTTAGACGGAATTATGTTAAGAAGATATGTGGCCATTTGTAGAGCATGATGCCAAACATACGGAGAATGCGAGGCATGAATTAAGAGAGTTGACAATGTTATTTATGGAACGAATGTTGCGTCGACTTTCCCATTTTGTGAAGATGTATGAGGACACTAAAAACGAAAATTTATCCCGTTATTAGCACAAAACTCTAAACTCCCTATTGTCATACTCTTTCCCATTATCACATTGAATATTTTTTATTTCTCTTCGAATTTAAAATGCGAATGAACGCTTCTAAATTTGATGAAGATGGAAAACACTTGTGATTTATTCGCAGTGGAAACGCGTCCACAAAAATCTAGAATAATCATCTAAAAAGAGAACATAATATCGATGACCCAAGGAACTAAGAGCGGAGGCGCCCATAAGTCGCTATGAATAATGTCAAATGGCATAGAAGTATGAGAATTGGAGTCTACAAATGGCAATTTAACAATTTTTCCTAATGAACAAGATCGACAAATTGGAGTGCGACTCGTGCCACTTTACAAGAAATAAAGCTATTTTTATCAAAAGCGATAAAATAGAAGATCTCGGATGACCCGACGAGCATGCCATACACGTGGAAAGAGAGATGGTGCAAGGCGTCGACGGCAAGGTGGACTCGATGGATCAGGGCATGATAGGATACAGATCCCCTACTATCACACCTCATGAGATGACTCCCGAATCTTGAAATCCTTCACAGAGGCCGAAAGGATCAAATTCATGAAATAGAATTGTCATTTGTGAACTGAACTTGAGACGGAAATAAATTTTAATCAATTTAGGGAGATTGCAAAGTATTTTTCAAGAGGAGTGGTGGATTGGGGGAGACAACGCTTTCGAGCCATTACACTAGAATTGGGAATAGAACGCCATTACCAACAATTATCCCAGTGGGTACTTCATTTGGAATAAGATGAGAGTAGTACACGATTCGGAAGTCATGTGAGTAGTGTGCAGGTGTCCATATACCAATTTGGATGCGGCCGAGATAACCCGGTGTGTACATTGCGGCCTCGATGTCGGTTTGAGTGGGGCTTGGCTGCGCGATGGGCTTTGCGGTCGGGGCCCAAGAACTCCTGGCCGTGGTGGGAGCTGGGTCGTAACTCCACGCTACCGCTGGGCCACCGCTCTTTGGGTGTTGGGCCTGGGTGTTGGCCGCCCGACTGTGCATTGAACTTCCGGGTGATGCGGGTTCCACTACCATGGGCCTCTTCTTTGGGCCCAGGGGTGGTGGGCCAATGTACCTGGCCGGGACCCACCACCGCTTGTTGACCAACGGAATCCGCCACCGAACCGCATGCTTGCCCCATGATTTTGTTATTATTTTGCGATTATTCTTGCGCGCCATTATTATGGTTTTGGCCCGAATTATTCACAAAACCCAAGATCTAGGGAGAGAGGCCACCATGACATTGGACTTGCCCGTGCAGCGCTTTAGTCAAACCGGCTTCTTTCAACGTGTACGGAGCGGGCTTGATAAAGCCGGGAAGAGGGTTGCTTTGGCGTAAGGAGAGTTCTACACCATTATAGGCCTCAGAAGACCTGGCAAGAACCAACTATAGAACTAGGCGATTATTTGTTATCGGTGCGCCTAACATTACTGAGTTGATCCGCTAACTCTTTAGGTTTCTGCAATATGCGTAACGTTTGGAAATTCGCCCATTGAGCGAGAGAATTCACCTTTCCGAAGTGTGACGACGCGTGAATGTTGGTTGTCTTGGAATATGTCACGCAATCTATTTCATGCCCATAGCCGTGGTATCGGCTCAATAATCGTCTCAGTAGAAGGTCCACCGAATAGTGGCGTAGATCCACTGGAGAAGCGAGTAGCATCAAGTGTAATCCATAACTCGGGATCCTTCAGAAGCGGGTTTAGCGGGAGGAATGATGTGATGAAGAACTTTATAAGAGATAGCGTGAATTTTAAACAACTCCGGCCCACGTCGCATATTGGGCGTTTTCCATCTCAAGGACAATAAGGGATACTTGCTCTTGATATTAGACAATTAGTGAGGGCAGGTGATAATTGTTCTTAGACATATTGGAAGAACAAAGAAGGAAGGGAAATTTAATAGAGGTGTTTTGAGAGCGGAAGGCTAATTTGGAAGAGAAACTGAGGTGTCTCGACCACAAGGAAGACAAAAAGTTTGAGAGAGAAACTTTTGTTTAGACCTAGTCTTTTTGATACCATGAAGAAATAATCCCTTGATTATTTTCATTGATTGAATAGATATATATACAAGTTACAAACCTTCTTCTACTCATAATTCTAACTATACAATTATGGTAAAAGTGTATATCTAATCTAGGTAACAAATATACTACAATATACACACAATATACTTTCCTTAATATACAAATTCTATCTATTGTTTTGCTGCCTAAATCCCGTGATAAATTTGGGCGTGAGGCCCATCAAGTAGAAGGCCTTGCCCTTATCTTTGCACTTCAGTCCTTGATGGAAGGTGGACGTGAGGCCCAGCCGAGAGGCCTTGCGGCCGCTGTCGCTTCAAACTTATCAGCGATATACATGTAATATACACTATTGTATATTCAGTGTATATTACATGTATATTGCTCTGTTTAACAATTGGGAAGTCAAAGAAAGTCCGACATTTGTGGACCTACTAGTGGGAAACTCATGACTAGTATTTACCAGGTAACGTTCTTGAACTTCTTAATATTCAAGTTGTGACTGGTATAGTGCTGTTGTTTTTATTCAGTTATTCTGAACTTTAGGTTGTTGTGAGTATATTGTCAGGTTGTATAATCATGTATAATAATGTATAAGTCATGTATAATCATGTGTAATAATGTATAATCATGTTAGGTCAGGTTGATGTGATTTTAGTGTCAGATTTCATTTTTTTTGTATAAGTCATGTATAATAATGTATTGTTACATTTTTGTTTACTTTAATTTGTGTATTATAGTAATTGGATATTTTATTTATTGTTGTAGTTGAAGTACCTGAACATTACCCCTACCAGTGAAGAGAAATCAAGGCTGAACATTACAACATTTTCTGAAGATGTCATTATTGACGATGTTCCATTGGAAGAGGTGCCTACCTTTCACAATGATCATTCTGACGTTGTACCCCCAATTCATCCATAGTATATAGAGCAACAGCCTCTTCCGAGATCCAATACTTCTGCGAGCCCTGAGGATTTGAAGGCTGAAAATAATGAGTTGAGGCTTGACCTCGGAAAGGTACTGTATTAACCTGTCCTTGTCTAGTTTGTTACTTTTGTGTTTTGTATACATATGCTTTGTTTGTTTGACATTTGTCATTTTTTTTCGTTCTCTAGCTTACTGGAAAAGTTACTGTACTCAACGATTACGTGGTTTCAACCTTTGAAAGACTCTTCAAATTGTTTGATCCCAAGGCAACAAAGTAAAAAGGGGATGATGTTCCTGTTTCTGAGGTACGATTTTTGCAGTTTTTTTGTTTTTTTTGTATTTTAAAAAATAATATGAAACTTCATCCCTTTGTTGTTTTTATTAGAATCATCAAAGCGTTGATGATGATGCTGCATATGACCACGATGGGTATCAGCATTTTGATGATCATAACTTTACCGTGGATGTTCCTGAAGGAAATATACCAGCTGACCAAACTAAATCAAATGTCAAGGCAAATGAGGGAGCTAATTATGGTGTTTCTGGTATAGTATTCCCTCACCTTCTAAACTACATAATTATCCTTTGTTTATATAACATGTAATATGCCTTTTCTCTGTCTTAGGGGCAACGGATGATGTTGTGCATGATTCAAATAAATGGTATGATGATGAAGTTTTGACCAAGTTAAACATGTCCTGCTTCATAGGCAACATGCCAAAAAAAAGAGCATTTTCTCAGTTTGTTGATGATGGATGGATTCATCATAGAGGTAGCTTCACTATCTTAAGATTTATTTATTTTTTCATTTTACAATGATCCGTATGTGTTGATTATTTTTTATTTTTTATGATTTTAAAGCTCCAAAAAACTTCATTCCGATGGTAAAAACAATCTGTCGGAGCCTTTTATTTTCGGATCAATTTATGTGAAGGAGAAGGATTGGTTCCACAAGATTGCATACGGTGGTCAACTTTTATCTGACGAGGTATGTGATAAATCCCTATGCTACTAATAAATTTGTAGTCTTGGTGTGATGTGATCCTGTCAAGAAGGAAACAAAAGATTGTCACTAGATCGAGCAAATTGAAAGTCATAAAAATTAAACTAAAAACTAAGTCATGATGCTTCTAATTGCTTACCCTATTAATCCAAGAAGAAGAAACTGAACCAATAGGGATAATGTGGTCTTTCCTTCCTGTATTAACAAAAGCACAAGAACTTAAAGTTATACTCCAGTTCCGAACAAAAAGAGAAAAATTAACAACACGTTTGTAGATATGTTGCAGCAAATCAGTACTCACTTTTCTGAAAAATAAGCAACATGTCCTAAAAAAAGTAAACCAGTTCTTCTATAAACTAAAAACACAATTTGCTGACACCAATATTGAGAGCAATTTTTGAGGTATTGAAATCCTGCAGAGCAAAACATTATGACAAATAATGCTGCAAGAAGCTTCAGTTTCTCAGCAATGCCACTTTTTGGTTCTTTGTTTCTTGTAACTTTCATATCTTTGCTTCTTGTCATATCCTCTAGCTTTAGACCCTCAACTATGCAACTAAGTACTAGTAAATTTTCCTATAACCTTCATATATAGATGTATATATAAACTATACACACCATTGAAACTAAGATGCCATTTGGACTTCTGATATAATCAATGGTGAATGAGTTGTTTCGTGTTCTTATGAATCTTATCTTCTAGTTGTGGAATATTGAGTTTGTTGGAAATTTAACTATGTTGGATTGACTTTTTTCCGTCTTTAGTGACTTAAACACGTGGGCCCGGCATGTCGGAAACGTCGTTTCTTCGCACATGCCTAATCTACTAAATGAGTAGATGATATTAGTGTCAAGTATCGTCAAATTTCGTTAAGGAATGAAAGAGATATTGGTACACAAAGTAAGGTGTTTAAGACATGAATAGATGGATTATTTTGGCCAAAATGACTAATCTACCACATAGGTAGAAGATGGAAGGATTGACTACAGCAAGCCCATATATTATTATCAGCAAGCCCAATGTAGTGTAACTACAGAAAGTCACAATGTAACAATTTGATATGGCCCAATGTAGTCTAACTACAGCAAGCCCATATATTATTATCATACTACTAAAAGAGATACCGTTCCTATTCTACAGGAGTATCTACTGAAAAAATTGAAACGATACCGTTCCTATTCTATAGGAGTATCTACTGAAAAAATTAAAATGATACCGTTCCTATTCTATAGAAGTATCGAGTGCTTGAAATAAAATTTTGAAGAAAGGAAATTTTTTTGGTTTTATTAGGCAAAGAAGACAGCTTGTAAGATATTTGTGGAAGAAAGCAATCGGCTTCAAATTGCAAAAGCCGTCGGACACACAAAGAATAAATGACAAAGATGATAGCTGACAACGTTGAAAAAATTGCAACAAAGATAAACAACTTTGAAGAAAATCTGCAAATTACTATTTGCTTTTACACTTTTGTAGTAAATTACTATTTACTTTTAGACTTTTGCAGCATAGCAATAATGTAAGGAATCGAAGAGGTTATCTATATAAAGAGCATCATTGTAACTTCTGAAGACATCTTTCGAAATACAACAACTTCAATCTTCTAAATATCCTCATGTTTAGCTAAAAACCCCTTTAGTCTATAACTCATATCAATAAGAATATCATAATACCATAGAAGGAATACTTTGAAAGCTTATACTTAGAATCATACTAGTCCATAAAACTACATCTCTTAAAAGGATTTAAGAAAGAGTCTGTCGAGCAACTCCCAGCACCTAGGTCATTTATCCCGTCGAATTCAGTGAAGGAAAAAAGGGAGGAAGAGCTAGGGTGAGTTGAGTATCTCTGGTGATCTTGAAATTCTACTAAGATGTATGTTTTCAGACTATGTGTTTCTAATTATGATCTTGATAAGTATAGTCTCTGCAATTATGATGTTAAATATTGGTAGAAGGTTATAAACTTTTATTTAAAAAATGAATTTCGAATTGATAATAACCGCTTCCGTACTACATGCTTATTATTTGATAAACTTAGATAGAACTTTATTAGTATATCATTTATAGTCCTACCCGCTTCAGGGTTGTTAGATGAAGAAAAGATCCGCGGTACAAAATGGTAATTGAGAAATTGTCTCCCTAATGGAACGAGTTATTGAGTTATCTCAAACTAAAGACAAAAGAAATCGGGTTTAAAGACCTTATCATCAAACTGCCAATACATGAGGACGATAAAAGGGTTATGTCTAAGGGAAAGCAGCTAATGAAGGCAAAGGCGAATCTGGTTGATTCAAAGGGAAACACCAACAAAAAGCGCAAGTACCAGGGAGACGGCAAAAGCCAAACGATGGAGAAGCTCAAAGGAAACTACCATCATTGTGGCAAGTCTGGCAATATGATCAAAGAGTGTCGCAAACTGAAGCAAGAGTTGAAGGAAATATCCAAGAACAAAGGCACGACCAAGGCTAACATTGTGCAAGACAATGATGATCCTTCGAACCTTGACGACATGATTGTGGATTTCTCGGCATAGTGATGGAGACTAATCTGGTGGAGAATCCAAGGCAATGGTGGATAGACACGGGTGCAACCCGTCACATCTACTCTAACAAGAGTGCATTCTCCTCTTACGCCCTAATCTCGGGCAAAAAGTTGTTCATGTGTAATGTGTTACCTCTGAAGTGCAAGGGGTTGGAAAGGTTGTCCTCAAAATGACTTCAGGCAAAGAGTTTGCTCTGAATGAAGTGTTGCACGTCACTAACATCCGTAAGAATTTGGTTTCAGGGCCACTATTGGTCAAGGCTGACTTTAGACTAGTTTTTTAGTCCAACAAATTTGTAATAACTAAGAATGGTATATTTGTTGGAAGAGGTTTCGCATGTGACGGCCTCTTCAAAATGAATATTATGTCTGTAATCCGTTCATCTAATAAAATAAAGTCTTCTACCTACTTGTTTGAGTCCTCTAATTTATGGCATCATAGATTAGGACACGTTAACTACAAATCCATTCAAAAGTTAGTAAAGTTGGAATTGTTGCCTTCCTTCGACATAAACCCTCAACATAAATGTGAGGTATGCATAGAAGCAAAATTAACCAAATAATCTTTCCAACATTGCTCCTCTAAAACTTATTCACACTGACATTTGTGATTTAAAGTTTATACAAACTAGAGGGGGGAACAAGTATTTTGTGACTTTCATTGATGATAGTACAAGGTATTGTTATGTTTACTTATTGAAAAGTAAAGATGTAGCATTTGAAGCATTTAAACGTTACATAGCAGAAGTTGAAGATCAACTAAACCTACGGATTAAGGCAATTCGTAGTGATAGAGGAGGAGAATACGTTGCACCGTTTGAAGAATACTGTGCTCAATTCGGCATTGTTCATCAAACGACCACTCCTTACTCGCCTCAGTCTAACGGTATTGCCGAGCGCAAAAACCGTATGTTAAAGGAAATGATGAATGTTTTACTTATCAATTCCGGTTTAGCCCAAAACATGTGGGGTGAAGCAATTCTTACCGCTAATACAATTCTCAATAGAGTTCCGCATAAGCGTAAGGACAAAACTCCATATGAATTATGGAAAGGGAAGAAACTCACTTATAAATATTTGAAAACGTGGGGCTGTTTGGCAAAGGTCGAAGTACCTAAACCAAAATAGGTCAAAATTGGACCGAAGACTGTAGATTGCATATTCATCGGATATGCAAATAACAGTAGTGCTAATCGCTTCTTAGTGTATAAGTCGGAGATACCTGACATCCACGAGGGTACGATCAGAGAATCAAGGAATGCTGAATTTTTTGAACAGATCTTTCCTAGAAAGGAAAAAGAAATAATTTTGCACAAACGAAGTGCTGAACAAAATGCTCAAAATCAACAAGACAAGGGAGTTTCTGATTATCCGGAACTAGGCGTTCTAGATCTACAGGACTCAGAAGACTGACTATCCGGAACTTAATATTCCAGACCTATAGAACTTAGGGGTTCCAGAGGTTGAACCAAGACGGAGCAAAAGGGCCAAAAAGGACAAAACCTTTGGTCCAGACTTTCTAACCTATATGGTTGAAAATGAACCGAAGACAATTAAGGAAGCATTGTCAACTCCAGAAGCACCGCTTTGGAAAGAAGCTATAGAAAGCAAAATAGATTTCATCATTCAAAACCATACTTGGGAAATGGTTGATCTTCCTTCGGGAAACAAACCTTTGGGTTGTAAGTGGATACTCAAAAGAAAGTACAAAGCAGATGGAACTATTGACAAGTATAAGACCAGATTAGTAGTCAAAGGCTACAGACAAAAGGAAGGCCTCGATTACTTCGATACATACTCACCTTTGTCTAGATTAACGTCCATAAAGGTATTCATAGCCATTGCAGTTTTGCGTGATCTTGAGATACATCAAATGGATGTTAAGACAACCTTCCTAAACGGAGAGTTGGAAGAGGAAATATACATGGAATAACCTGAGGGGGTATATGGTTCCAGAACAAGAAAAGAAAGTATGTCGACTAGTTAAGTCTCTGTACGGACTCAAACAAGCCCCGAAACAATGGCATGAAAAGTTTGATAATACTTTATTATCAAAATGTTTCTCCATAAATGAATGTGATAAATGTATCTATATCAAAGGGAACTCTGACTCATTTGTCATGATATGCCTTTACATAGATGACATGCTCATCACCGGAAGTGGTCTAAACATGATCCTGGAAACCAAGAATATGTTGAAACGATGTTTCAACATGAAGAATATGGGTATTGCAGATGTAATCTTAGGAATTAAGATTTCTAAGACATGTGACAGACTGGTCTTATCTCAATCTCATTATATTGAAGATGTTTTGAGGAAATTTATTGTATTTGACAGTCCCCTTATGAAGCCACCAATGGATATGAATCATAGAATTGAAAAGAATCGTGGTGCACACGTATCCCAAGAGCGATATGCGCATGTCATTGATAGCTTAATGTACATTACAAACTGCACTCGACCCGATATCACTTATCCAGTCAATAAGTTTGCTAGGTTTACTCGTAATCCTAGAAATGATCATTGGAATGCATTAAATCAGATACTACGATATCTGAAATATTCACTGACTTCCGGATTACATTATTCAAGATATACAACCGTATTGGAAGGACACAGTGATGCAAATTGGATATCGGACATAAAAAATACCAAATCCACCGGTGGGTTTGTTTTCACAATTGGTGATGGGGCTGTGTCTTCGAAGTCCTCTAAGCAAACATGCATCGCTTGATCCACAATGGAATCGGAGTTTATTGTTTTGGATAAAGAAAGAGAAGAAGCAGAATGGCTTCACGACTTCTTAAAGGATATCCCTTGTTGGGATAAACCATTACTTTCGGTGATGATTCATTGTGACAGTCAATCGGCTTTAGGAAGGGCACGAAACAGTATGTACAACGGCAAGTCTAGACATATTTATCGGAGACATAAAACCGTTAGGCAGTTGATCACCACGGGTGTCATTTCTATTGATTACGTCAAATCAAAGGATAATATAGCGGATACATTAACTAAAGGCCTACCCAAAGATCAAATATTCTGCATATCTAGGGGAATGTGCTTAAAACCCAAACAATAAGAATCTTTATGGCGGTAACCCAACCTTACTGACTGGAGATCCCAAGAATTTGGTTCAATGGGACAACTAAAATGTAGAGGTTCAGTTTTAGCGTTTCACTTGAAGTAAGAGCACTTTGGATTATCATTTTTTAAAGAAATATAATTCCAAAGTTGTTCACGCGATAGACATTAAGTGCTACCTGCATAATGGGTAAAGGATAAGTTTCTAAAACTTCTAATGATTCCTAACACTTGCGGGAGGGGTATAGCAGGATAACTTATAGGAGATCACCTATTTGAGTGCGAAGACGGGCCGCTTCAAATGTACGCACTTAAGAATCCAAGAGTTGTCCATGGCCACAACGGACAAAACTATAAGAAGAAATGAATAAGGGGAATTATTGTGTTGATATCATTGTCTTGGTTTACACTAAACACTGGCGGTTCAAGACATCACGTTCACCGCGCAGTAAGTAAATCCGATAGGAATCGACTAAGGAAGGTTCAAAGCCGAAAGCTACCTTTCCTGATACAATATCTTTTCGCTGAATGATTGCTGAACTTTGGCACCCTGTGTGCACCAATTCTCTTTCAAGAGGGGATTGTTGGAAATTTAACTATGTGGATTGAGTTTTTTCCGTCTTTAGTGACTTAAACATGTGGCCACGCATGTCGGAAACATCGTTTCTTCACACATGCCTAATCTACTAAATGAGTATATGATATTAGTGCCAAGTGTCGTCAAATTTCATTAAGGAATGAAAGAGATATTGGTACACAAAGTAAGGTGTTTGTGACATGAATAGATGAATTGTTTTGGCCAAAATGACTAATCTCCAACATAGGTAGAAAATGGAAGGATTGAGCAATATATAAGCTCTAATTTTGAGTAAGGGTTTGGGACCTCAAGGGGTGATCCATGTATTTAGAAGAGGAAGGACCTAAATGAGCTTGGGTTCGGGGCTAATCTCCACGCGCGCCGCCGCCGCCCGCCCGTCAGGTCTGACTCGGGTTTTGGGTTTGGATCACGGGTCACGGGTTGTGGGCTCTCTTCCGAAATTTTCTTTTTGGTCCCTGAAGTGTTTCTTATTTACACTTTGGTCCCTGAAAATTTCGGAAACGTTGCAACAGTTTGGAAGATTTCAGAAACGTTGCAACGGCCCTCCTCTTCAACTATAAATTGAACATTGTTATTCAGTTTACATTATACAACGAAAAAAATAACAAAACTCTTACAGAACAGAGAAGAACACAAAGACTCTTCTGTTTTGTTCCAAATACAGAAACACTGTCTGTTCTGTTCAGTTCGAAAAATAGAAACACAAAAATCCTCTCATCTTCAGCAGTCTTTCTATATCCTTTATCTTTGCCAGAATCAACAGTAGTTGTTTTGTATTGTTGATCGTTGTTGTTTTATCTTGGGAGACTATTTTCCATTACCATTACCGTAAAAGAATATATACGGTGAAATTTTGTCTTAAAGACAGAGAGTCATCTCTCGACTCAGCCTTTCTTTTTGTTTAAGAGTTTACTTCTATTGGAATGATTCACTAATGATTGTTACTTCACTTTTATTTTTCGATTTCAGCACGTTGATGTCATATTTTACTATGTGATGGAAAAGGGTAAATATGATCCTAATGTTATTGTACGACGGTTCACGACAACTGACTGGTATTTTGGTGGCAAGATTACTGGATTCTATGAAAAGTCTGTAAAGAATAACTACACGCTATTGTTATTCCTGAAGAGAATGAGATATCTGAGTATATTCGGGGCTTTACTGTGACGCAAATGTACCATGGGACACAGATGACCGCGTGTTAATTCCAATTTATGTCAAACATGTAAGAAAAGATGTAGGTCACTGGGTATTGGGTGTGCTTACGTTCAGTGCGAGGTGCATCTACGTATATGACTCTAACTGAGATTCTTTAAATCATTCTTTTATTTCGGCATACATGATATCTCATTCCCTAACAAGTACCGGATTCTATGGCAAGAGAAGCGACATTGATTTGAAAAGTGATGCATATGCCGATAGAGCATTATCTAACCCTTTGGACGTCAATTTGGTCGTTGATCTGCGACATCAGTATCATGCGTAAGTTCTTTTTTTATTCAATTTAAATATCAATTTTTTAATTTGTATACCTATAGTAGCTTATGGAAAATTTGGTGCTTACAAATATTGTGGTGCTTTTATTGCTGCCTTTGATGAGTATTTTTGAAAAAACAAAATTTGACATCGAGGCATATCGCACGAGGATAGGATCCTTGTTGTGGATGGATTGAGGAAACAACAGCTTAGTGCCGTGAGAAACGATGAGGTCAAGGACAGGATCAAGAAAAGGAACAAGTAGCTGTGAAAGCAAAGAAAGTAGTTCGTTGTAATTTCACTGTACTTAGTAGGAGTAATTGATTTTCTATTTTGTTAAAAAATAACTTTTGATGAATCATATTAATGCTTGCTATTCACAAAAGCAAACATTACTGTGACTTTGTATCTCTTGTGAAAATCTTTAAGGTTATGGACGAATTATGGAAGAAGAACAATAATTTTGTATCTCTTGGCTCAGTACTGAATGATTATTAGCCAGAGGCTTTTTGACATGTCGTTGGTATGATTTAGTCAGTGATAGTACTTTAAGGAACTTGTCATGATTTACATATACAGGTTTATACATCCCATGTATGCAACTTTATACAAATTCGTACATACTATCTTGAGGCTGCATATTGGTTCTCTTCAGATGCTGTAACTTTTTCTTTTGGTTTATGGTGTTGCCTGAAGGTTGTGGGTCAAGAACAGTGCAAAAGGGTTGGGTTCTGACCCATTTATGAGTTATACATTATTATACAATTTTATACATTATTAACATGATTATACAATTATATATATCATGATGCTTTGAAAATGAATTTCCTCTATATGATCATTGTCCTACAAGGGCGTTCATAAGCATTTATCAGAGGAAAAACAACTAAAAAAAATCAAAATTATCCAGACATTCAGTGGAAGATTTGGGACTACTGGTGCTTATTTGATACTCCTCCCCACATAACCAAGTAAGGTAGTCTCCAATTCATTCCTACCTAAGAAAATAGTCAAACTTTGGAGAAGTAAAATTGTTCTCAATTTTCTAAACACAGCTTGTCCGCACCGCCCGCATGAAAGCTCAGCCCTCTTATTATATTATTCATCTCCGAAGTTGGTTTGCATCCCTTGTTTCTTGGTCTTCCAAACACCCCTCTTCCCTTCTGATGGTAAAACCATATTCTCCATGACCTCTCTACGGATGACCCATGTACTCTCATTTGGAATAGGATTCACAGGAATTTCTCATGTTTTCATGGGATAATCCTTCTTGTAGTAGAAAGAGCGGAATTGGATTGGGTCCATTCCATTGTGCTTTATAACTGCTCAAGCATGCGGGCATAGCAATTCATTCATTTGAAATCTCCTGTTCCCTCTCCGAGGTCCACTATGTTTACCCTTTTACCTTCAACCGCGGTATACAACTGGTCTGTAGAAGGTCTGGCCTACAGTTTTTCAAGAAAATAGAAGACAGTCAGTATGGGATATACATTATTATACACAATTATACAGGTTTATACAAACCACAACATGCATCTAAATTCAGCACACCAACGCACTCTGCAATTCAGTAACACCATGAAATATTAAACCCAAGTTTTACCGTCATGTTCTGTGATGCAAGCATATTTTTCTTCAACATCTCGTTGTATATTTTGTCAAGATCTGTGGACTTTGTTGCATGTTTCTTATTTTTGTAGCTCCATTGTGTCATCAACTTTGTCAAGTACTCCAGCAAGCGCCTTATTGGAAGCTCTCTGCATTTTTGTTCGTTGAATTCATTGACTACAATATTAGAAGTCATTAACATTGTCCTTTTCACTCTACAAATATTCTAGACTACCTTTCATACCCGATGTTGAACAAGTAAGGTTGCACTCTCCGATCAATTCTATTTAATTCTTTCATATAGTGTTCAAACTTTTCAATGTGTAAACTCTAGCCAAAGCAAAAAAGATCACTTTCACTTTATCCTTATATTTCCTGAATAGATCCTTGACGTTGTTCCACAAATGGTAGATGCAAAAACAATGTGGCACTTCTGGGTAAACAGTTGATGTTGCTTTCTGGATGTTATCATGTCTATCCGAAACTATACACATCCCTTTTCGAATCCCGAAAATATTCTTTAATTGCATGAAGGCATCTCCAAGATGCATCATTTTCTGAGTCAACGAGTGCATAGGCTAGCGGCAAAATATTCACTGTAACAGGCAGAATATACATATTTATACATGTTTATACAGGCATATACAAAATGTAACAGGCAGCAACATTCAGGAAATCAGGCAGCGCTGAAAGTAACACCATGAATCATTTTATACACGATTATACACTCAGTATACAAAAATATACACAATTATACATGTTTATACAGGCATATACAAACTGCAACAGGCAACAACTTTCAGAAATCAGGTAGCTCTGCAAGTCAGTAACACCATGAATTATTTTATACACGATTATAAACTCAGTATACAAAAATATACACAATTATACATGTTTATACAGGCATATACAAACTACAACAAACTTTAAAATAAATTAATAGTCTACTCACCAGTTGCGTCCAATGTGCAAACAGTCATACAGTCCCCCTATATGCTGCTTTGAGAAAGCTCCCATCAACCACCATTATTGGCCTACAATATTCCCAACCCTTGATAGATGGGTACAGGACAACAAATGCATAAAGAAAGCGTCCCTGATCCAGCTTATGCAACCTTATAACTGTTCCTGGATTTATGTGCACCAACATATACAGGTATGCCGGCAACTCTCTATAAGATACACTAGGTTTCCCTCTTATCATTCCCATTGCCTTTTCTTTAGCTCTCCACACTTTCATATAGTCCAACTTAACCCCGTGCTCCCATTGCATAACACTTATTATATCATTTGGAGTGTAATTTCTTTTTTGACCAGAAATTTTGTCTATCACAAAACTAGCAACTACAGCAGAAGTAGCGTGACGTTGTGTTTCTTTCAGCAAACGTACATGTATGGACATCATTGAAATATCTCACTTTGAATATTGTTCCCATGTGGAAGGCAGAAGATTTAAATCTCCAAACACAATTGTCGTTCACACAGGAAAGGTGATACCTAGTGGCAAAGATTTGAAACTTCTTAATACAAATTTATACACAAATATCTATAAGCATATCCATAAAACACATACATACAGTACATGAATGACTCTATTAACGTACTTACTTTATATTCATCTCAACATATATATAGCAAAATATACAGTTTTATACCATATCTTATTGCACTTGATCTCTTCACCTTAAACTGGAACTTCTTACGGAAAGCATAGTTTTTCATTACACTAGCAATTGTCTCCTTGTTTATGTAAACCTGATCCATCGCAACATTTCTGTGTAAAACGTTTTCTATTATTCCACAATCATCAATTTCAGTAGCTTCACTACTTCCTTCATCATTCTCATATTCAATTTCATCATTCTCAAACTCAATCATATCTATTGTATATGCATCGTCAATATCTTGTATAAGTCCGCATCTATCTAGGCTCACTGAATTTGAAGCAGCCAAATTACCACCCGAAAACCAGCACTAATTGACACCTCCTTCACTGTTACACACAACGGATAGGCAGCGAATTCTGAATTTTGTTTCTTCAATTCAGAAAACACACTTACACCAGTGTCATTGTAAATTAGCATAGGCGGTAAACCATCCTTCGGAATGAACTTGATCTCTACGATATTCAATTCAGAATCGACCCCGATCTATTTCGAAATTGCTGCAACTAAGTTTTCAAAATTGAAACTAGATTCCATGACAACACAATCCCCAACGAAATTGAAAAAATTATTTTCAGAATTCCATTCACCACTGTGATGATTGAATGTATATAGGATAAACTTCCATTGAAAAAAATTGAATAAAAATCAGCATTTTCTCTTACTATTAATCGAAGAATATCAAGAAATTACGGAAAATCAAGAAAACCTTCGGACCAATCTATGCAGGATAAACTTACATTGAAAAAATTGAATCGAAATCAGTGTTTTCTCTTACTATTAATCGAAGAATCTCTAAAAAATCATAAAAAATCAAGGAAACGTTCGAACAAAATCTGGATGCTTGCTCGATTTTCAATCGCAGATAACGAAGGAGAAATAATTATACGATTGGAGGATATATTCAATCGCAGATTTTAATTGCAGATAAGGAACAAAATCATGAGCAATCACGAAATTGGAGGAGATATTCAATCGCAGATAATGAAGGACAAATTTGGGGGAGAAATTGACGGAACTCCATGCAAGAAGAATTGAATATCGTACGGAGATATTTCAATATTCAAGCCTTTTTATAGTTGGGCCATGATTTGTTGGACCATAGGTGTGTAATATATTTTATGGGTTATGAATATATAATTTTCATTAATAAATTATTTATTGATGAAATTATCCCCTTTTTATCTAAAACAACAAAATATTATTTAAATATCAATATTATTATAGAGGTATAATAGTCATTTGTTATTTCATCTTTCGTTTATTGAGACTACACAAATATTGGCTAATGGTATGAAGTCATATTATGTGTTCAAAGGTAGCCTTTTTGTGGTGAATGTTCCCGTGAGGGTTGTGTTCTTGATTGTTTGGGTGTTAGTTTAGTTTCAACTTTTGGGATTGCTCCAGAAAAATTAGTCAAATTTTAAGCGATTATCCACGTTCAAGGACGAATGTTTTAAAGGGAAAGATAATTTAACACCTCGTAGATTCAAGTTAGGTTTGAACTCATTAAATGCTTGTGGTTAGATCCGAACTATGATAAATTATGTGCATTTAGGTGTGGAATTCTACATATGGGCATATGCCAAGCTTGCAAAAGATTTGAGTTGAAAAGAATAGAAAAGAAACAAAGTTGAAAAACTGTGTCAGAGGCGATCGACATAAGGACCACAGGTGGGCCGCATGTTGAGTTGTATGTGAGGTCCCATAAATCACTCAAGTTTAGAAAATTTCAAGTTTACAGACAGCATGTAGTACCATCTGTTGAGGCCAAAAAATGTTAGAATTCCAGTTCTCTGAAATTGCAGTGGCCACATACGAACTGCGTGTCAGATATACGGTCCGACTCCAGAAATTCAATTTAACTAGGTTCTGAAGTTGACTTGCGGGCCGCATGTGGAGGCCATCTGTCGCGGTTGGACCAAAATTATAAATATGAAATTTTTTTAGAGTTTTGGCCGATTTTATTTACAAAACTTTAAAAATTTTAAATGATAACTTAAAAAGAGAATCTTTACATAAATCAGCCTTTAATCCCAACCAAACAGTGTGTTACCAAGCAATTTTTTTATTCCATATCCCTTAGCATAAGCATTATTTCTTTATTTGCAAACATTTGTTCGGCTGTATATTTACAAGTACTGAATTTCATTTTGAACCTCAAGTGAAATATTGAAGTGATGATTTTAAAGTGCATTTTAAGTAAAATAGTATCAATATTCAGTTATTCACTCACAGTTCTTAAGTTTTAAAACTTTGTTGTTCAAGTAAAGTTCATATACAAACACAATCTTAATTTCCACATCTTTTTAAACTTTTATTACAAATATTTTTTTTCAGCTTCAACTTACTTACACCAGCTAACATAACAACACTCAACACTCCGAGTGGCATAGGCGCGGGAAGACCAGTTAAGGTCTCGTAAGATAGAGTGACCCACGCACAGCGACTTCCCTCACCCATTGCTTCGCAACCGTCGTCTTTTAACTGATTGATGAGTGTCAAAGATAGACGTGTCACGCCGCATGAAGAAAGTTGTCAAGCATTGAATGAAGGGAGGGAGGCTCGGGCAAGGTTATCGGAGCATGTCCTCATATTTTGATATAGGGTGATAACATTCATGATGGCATGCGTTCAGTAAAGATTGACGGATTTCAATGAAAAATTAAAAAGATGATTATCGTGGAAGAAGAGTCCAAAATTGTGGCGACGAGTGAGGTAGACGCTACAAATGTTTCATGGCCACGTGAGGCCCAAAGGAGCTGCCACGTGGAAGGCCCAAAGGAGGCCTAAAGAGTTGATGTAGCAAGCCTAACAAGGGCTGTTTTACACGAGCAAATTAAAGCCCAAAAGAGGCTGTTTAGGGTCTGCTTCTCATGCCTAAATTTGGGCTGAAATGTTACGCCCAAATTGGGTCATACTTGGAAACTTTTCTTTGTCTTGTTAGGAATTTTTTGGAATTTTTACATTGCTTTTCTAGTTTAATGTTTCCTAGTTAGATTTTATCATTTAATTATTTTTATAAAAGTAGATCTTAGTCTCAGGCTCTTTGGGATAAGTTTTCCTTATATATAGGGGTAGATTTTATTATTTTTCACTACACAACATTATTATTATTTGAGAATTTAACTTCTCTACACATTGTGGCTACTTGAGATTAGGGGTGTACATGGACCAGATTAGTTCGGGTTTTTTAAATACCAAATCAATTGTGTCAGGCCTTTCAATCTATAAACCAAATCAATAAAGTCGAGTTTGTCAATTTCGGTTCTTCTCCGATTTTTCGGATTTGTCGATTTTTTTTTTTTTGTTCGACAATAATATTTGTTTGACCAAAAATAAGCTCAAATCTGATGTTAAAATGCTAACCTGATTATAGACTTCTAAAATTATATTAGGAGTTTATACACCATGGACCTTGAGCTGCTTTATGGGTTTTGATTCTAGTTTTCATCAGTTTACTTCTATTCTGGTCACTTCTCATGTATAACATTCTAGTGATTGTTTGACCTCTCCAAATAAGTGTATCATGTTAGATAAATATGTTCTGGGTCATTTCCAACTGGATATCTTAGTTTGTGATGTCTGCATTGATTGCATATTTAATAAAGTATTAAGAATATTTATAAATTATATATGTATAAAATAATTTAAAAATTGTATACATATATATAATCGGATTGGTTTAGTTTTGGTTTGACTTTTTTTTTAGTTAAAACCACACCAAACTTATTATTGTTGGGTCTTTTTTTCAATACCAAATCAAATCACTAATTGATTATTTTTTTGCCGATTTTGATTTGGTTTATCGGTTTGGTGCGATTTATTGGTTTTCTTTGTACAACCCTACTTGAGATTTATCTTGCAACCTTATAAAAACATTCTTCTAAGAGGTAAGATTAATTCGTTAATATCTTTGGTTATTATTCATAAATTAAACAAGGTAACTAGTCTTATACTAATTATTGTCTCTAATATATTCGAAATAGGGTTCTAGATCACCTTTTGATCTAAGTTCTTGAATTGACTTCATTAGTATTATAATTAACTTTAATCGGCTAATTTTAAAAACTAAGATCAATTAGGGTTTGAAAGAAATAATCCCCTTGATTATTTTCATTAACTGAAAGGTATTTATACAAGTTACAAAATAGGAGAATCTTATTCCTATTCTACTCCTAAAATCTTATTCTACCATAATTCTAACTATACAATTATGGTAAGTGTATAATTCTAATTTAGGTAACAAATGCACTACAATATTACAACAATATATACCATATATACACTAATCAGCCAGCCCGTGATGGGCCATTGATTACTGTTTGTGATGGGCCAGTAATGGGCCTCATCCGAGACTGCTTTGCTGTTTTGCTCCATTTGCCCGTGATATACACTTCTGTATATTGGGTGTATATCACGGGTATATTGCTTTGTTTAACACACACCCGCAGTCATAGCGGACGGTCTTCAAACGCTGAGACTGTCCCTAAAATCTTTAAAAAGGACCGCGGGTAGACCCTTTGTAAAGATGTATGCAACTTGATAATGAGACGGGACATGGCATACGCGAACGTGACCCTTAGCAACCTTTTCACGGACAAAGTGAATGTCCATTTCGATATGCTTAGTGCGTTAGTGCTGAACCGGGTTACCTGAAAGGTAGATGGCACTAATGTTATCGCAATATACCAATGTTGCCTTCTAAATGGGACAATGAAGCTCCAAAAGCAAATTACGTAGCCAACATGATTTGGACACCATATTCGCTACCCCTCGATATTCGGCCTCTACACTTGAGCGTGATAGAGTTGTCTGACGCTTCGCCAACCAGGGGACCAAGTTGTTGCCAAGGAACATACAGTAGCCAGACGTCGACCGTCTGGTGTCGGGACATCCACCCCAATCAACATATGTGTATGAGACAAGTGTAGATGTAGATGAAGGATACAAATGCAAACCATAGTCCAGTGTCCCCTGAATATACCGAATGATGCGTTTGATTGCATTCATGTGCTCAACTCTGGGATCATGCATGAATAAACACACCTGCTGAACAACATACGTAATATCCGATCTGGTAAAGGTAAGATACTGAAGGCTCCCTGCAAGACTGCGATAGCGGGTCGGGTCCTCGTATGGTGCGCCGGCCTCTGCACTAAGTTTGGGTTTTGTATCAACTGGAGTGGAAGTGGACTTACAGGATGACATCCCATCCCTCTCGATGATCTCAACCGCATACTTTCTTTGAGACAAAAACAAACCATCTGAATGACGCTTGACGGCAATCCCCAAAAAGTAACTCAAGGGTCCTAAGTCTTTCATAGCAAACTCAGAGCTGAGCATAGCCATGATAGACTGGCGTAAGGCATCGAAAGATGCAGTCAAAATGATATCATTCACGTACAATATAATGTAGGCCAAGAATGAACCACGATGGTAAATGAACAAGGAATTATCTTACCTGTTGTGAGTGAACTCAATAGTCAAAACAAAGTCAGCAAACCTTGTATACCAGGCCCGTGGAGACTGCGTAAGCCCATATAGGGACTTCTTTAATAAACAGACATGATGAGGACGTTTGGGATCCCTGAATCCCAATGGCTGATGCATATAGACTGTTTCATTGAGATCCACATGTAGGAAAGCATTCTTGACATCCAACTGATGAATATGACATTCCTTTGAATGAGCCAAGCTAAGCACAATGCGAATGGTAGCCGGCTTGACCACCGGACTAAACGTCTCACCACAATCTATCCCAACCTGCTGAGTCTTACCGTCACCCATAAGTCGTGTCTTATGTCGAGCAAATGACCCATCTGAATTCTCCTTATGAGCAAAAATCCACATAGACCTGATAACATTAATTCCATATGGACGGGGCACCAACTTCCACGTCTTATTATCAATAAGAGCGTTATAGTCATCAATTATAGCAATTTTCCAATTCGGGTCATTTAAGGCGGACATAGGATTACGGGGCAAGGGGATTTAGAGGCATTAGAATGTAAATTAAAATGTCTTTTAGGTGTAAAAATATCCCACTGACTACGAGTGACCGGTCTATGACTTGAGAAAGAATTGAGTGAATTTTGGGAATTTGCTGGGATCGGGACGGACTGGCCAACATGCAGTGGGCCTGCTGGCCCAAAACGGTAATCTGGGGCTGAAACTGGAACAGTTCCATAATTGGGCTGGATTGGCCCAATCGCTGGAACTGTTCCAGCTACTAGAAACTGCGACGGAACAGTGGGTCTTGCGGGCAGTGGGCCCGCTGAAGGATTTTGGGTGCGGGATATGTCCGAAAAATGATGAGTAATATATGGAGATATACCATCATCCAAAAAATTATATGAACTAGGCTCGGGAGTATGGACTTTAGTAATGAAAATTGAGTTTCATAAAAAATTACATGGCGATTAATGATGATTTCTTGGAGGATAAATCAAAGCATTTGTAACCACGATGATTAGACGGATAACCCAAAAAAACACACGGAGTAGACCGGGCATGAAGTTTGTTAATTGTGATGGATGAGAATAACGGATAACACAAGCATCCAAAAACCCGAAGATGAGAATAAGAAGGGTTCTTATTATATAGGATTTGGAGGGGGGGAAGAATATGTCAGACCTTTGGACGGAATTATGTTAAGGAGATATGTTGTCATTTGCAGAGCATGATGCCAAAAATATGGGGGTACGAAAGCATGAAGTATGAGAGTGCGGACAATGTTATTTAAGGAACGAATTTTGCGTTCGGATTTCCCATTTTGAGAAGATGTATGAGGGCATGAAAAATAAAAATTGATCCCATTATTATCACAGAACTTCCGAAACACCCTATTGTCATACTTTTTTTCATTATCACACTGAATATTTTTTATTTCTCTTTCGAATTGTGTTCTAATGAATGCTCTAAATTTTATGAAGACAGAAAACAGTTGTGATTTATTGGCAATTGGAAACGTCTACAAAAATTTAGAATAATCATCTAAAAAAGAACATAATATCGATGACCTAACGAACTTAGAACATGAGACGTCCATATGTCGCTATGAATAATATCAAATGGCATTGAAGTATGAGAATTTGAGTTCACAAATGGCAACTTAACAATTTTCTAACGAACAAGATTGACAAATTTGAGTACGACTCGTACCCTTACAAGAAATAAAGCTATTTTTATCTAAAACTAATAAAATAGAAGATCCCGAATGACCCAGGCGAGCGTGACACAAGGAAGGAGAAATGGCTGCAAAAGCTGATGGCAAGGCTTGACTCGATGGACTGAAATCGGGTGTGATAGGATACATATCTCGCCTACTATCACACCTCATGAGAGGACTCCGCGTCTTGAAATCCTTCAGAGAGAAACCAAAATGATCAAATTCAACAGAAACGAAATTGTCAGTGGTGAACTTGCGGACAAACAATACGTTTTTAATCAATTTAGGGGCATGTAAAGTATTTTTCAAGATAAGGGGTGGATTGGGGGGAGACAACGTTTTATGACCATAACCCTGAATTGGAATAGAGTTACCATTTTCGATAATTATACCACGAGGGTTGCTCAAATTGGAATAAGACGAGAGAGTACCTTGATCAGAGGTCATGTGTGTTGTTGCGCCGGTGTTCATGTACCAATTTAGATCCGGTTGCGTCAACCCAAATGTGTGCATTGCGGCCTTAATGTCGGTGGAAGTGGGGCCCGCTGCATAGTGAGCTTGCGGAGGTCGGGGCCCAAGAATCCCAGAACTGGGCTGTGGGCCGTAACTACTGGAATTGATGGGCTAGTGGGTAGTGGGTTGTGACTGCTGGTTGTTGGGCCTGAAGGACTGGCCAGCCCACTGGCTGTTTAAAGATGCTGGAAAATAGAGGTTGTTGGCCCACGACCCATTGCCCCATCCCCACTGCCATGGGCCCCACTGTTGGGACCAGTAGGGTGGAGGGCCACTGTTCACTGGACAGGGCCCACTGCCGGCCTGCTGACCACCGGAACCGCCACGTTTGCCCCCGCGGTTTTTGTTATTATTCTTACGATTATTTTTGCCGCCACCATGAGTACGGTTTTGGCCCGAATTATCAACAAAACCTGAAGAATTTATGGAGGATGCCATCATGACGACGGGGCTTGCTCCAGTAGCCGCCTTTTTTGCCAAATCGGCTTCTTCCAAAGTAAGCATGGAGCGGGCTTGATAAAAGGCGGAAAGAGGGTTGCTTTGACGAAGGAGAGTTCCAACGCCATTATAGGCCTCCGAAAGTCCGGCAACCAATTGTAGAACTAGACGATTATTTGTTACAGGTGCGCCCACATTACGGAGTTGATCCGTCAACTCCTTGAGTTTCTTACAATAGGCAGATACGTTTGGCAATTTTTCCATGCGAACGGGGGAGAATTCCTACTCGAGTGTGACGGCACGTGAATGTTGGTTATCTTGGAATATGTCACACAATCTATTCCAGGTAGCCATAGCCGTGGTATCCAGCTCAATAATCGTTTATAAAAGGTCAACCGAAATAGTGGAATAGATCCACTGGAGAATGGTAGCATCAAGAGTGATCCATAACTGAGAATCCTCCGCGGGAAGAGGTGTAGCGGGAGGAATTATGTGATGGATAACTTGATGGGAGACAGCGTGAATTTTAAACAACTCTGCCCACGTCGCATATTGAACATTTTCTATCTCAAGCACAATAAGGATACTGTTCTTGACGTTAGAAACCATGAGGGGCAGGATGATAATTGTTCTTAGACCTATTGAAAGAACAAAGAAGGAGGGGAAAATTGGGAATAGTAAGAGAGATTTTGAGAGCGGAAGACGAATTTTGGAAGAGAAAACCCGAAGGGGGTGGGGGGTCGGCCGAAGTGTACAAAATTTTAGGAGAGAAAATTTTGGTAGACCTAGTCTCTTGATACCATGAAAGAAATAACTCCCTTGATTATTTTCATTAATTGAAAGGTATTTATACAAGTTACAAAATAGGATAATCATATTCCTATTCTACTCCTAAAACCTTATTCTACCATAATTCTAACTATACAATTATGGTAAGTGTATAATCCTAATTTAGGTAACAAATACACTACAATATTACAATAATATATACCATATATACACTAATCAGCCAGCCCGTGATGGGCCAGTAATGGGCCTCATCCGAGACTGCTTTGCTCCATTTTCCCGTGATATACACTTCTGTATATTGGGTGTATATCACGGGTATATTGCTTTATTTAACAGGGTTCTTAACACATAATCTTAAAATTTAAAAAAATTATTCTTGAATTTCACATACCTTTAATCTTTATATTTTCATTTCCGTATTATTTTCTTGTTTTTATTCAAATAACTCAATATTTATCGTAAGGTGTAGACATTTAAATAATGAATCTTTTTTTTTATCATATGTAAACAAGGTTTGAAGTTTTTGCCAAATGGTACGATAATTTAGAAGTATTAATACCAAAAGACTAGCAACTCTTTTAAGAAAGGAGTTCAACTTATATACATTGATTTGGTAAAGAACTTTTTACATTTTCATAAAGATAAAGAATTTATTAATAATAAAATTAGAAATTTTAAAAATAAAACTGATTTTTAGTACAATTCATGTATATAAATTAATTTAAAGTCGAAAGAATAGAAGATAGTAGTACAAAATATTTGCTTAAATATGTTTGGCACTTGTATTTCTCATTAGGTAATCAACCTACAATGATAAGTTTGGTGACTCACGCACCTTACTATCACTTACCTCTTGCAACTCCAATGAGGACCCTTTTTTCCTTTACTATCACACACATCGAAGCTTACTCCTTACCCTACAAAGTTCTATTCACCTAAATATATCAAATGGAGAAGAGGGCCTTTTTTGCGGTTTCCCCACTTAGTGTTTGGTAGTTTTACGGGAGCTCAATAATATCCGAATTCATACTCCTATTAAGAATTTTTTACCACATTTCTTTGTGGTGAAAAATGACTTATTTGGTTGAAAATTGAAATTTAGGGTGCTTGATATGGAGAAAATATTTTAAATTTTTAATATTTAATTGGTTAACATTTATAGCAAAAACTTTCTTTAGGAAACTATATTTCTTAAAAATGTAGAAAATAAATTCTCTAGTGAAAATTGAAAAAATAAGTTTCATAAGTGTCATTCCGTACTAATTATTTCCTCGCTGCCCTTCGACACACTCCACCCACCCCGGAGGCAGATGTAGAGTATTTGTACCGCGTACCAGGTTTATTTAATTTTATTGAGGTTGTGGAAGACACATATTAGAGTAGAAGGTTAGTAGGTAGTAGAACGTTGTCTCGCTTATTCTTCCTTACTAGTAGTCGTGGTATTTTTCATGTAGTTTCTTATTTTTTATTTTTGTTACTATCTACTATCTCTTGTTATTCGCTTAACGTATTGCTTTGTTATAGTTACGGTTCCTTTTTTCTCTTTGACTTGCTTTGTTATTGCTTTATCCTTAGCCGAGTATCTATCAGAAACAAGCTCTCTAGATCTGCGTACACTCTATCCTCCCAAAACCCACTTGTCGGATTACACTGGGTATGTTGTTGTGGTTGTTGTTGACATATAGTATAAGTTTAAGTGTAAAAATTCACAAAATTGTAACAAATAGTAAATTCACGCCCATAACTTTAACAATATAATGGGTTCAATGTTAAAAATCTTAAAAGTTAACTCATAAACTTAAATTTTGGATATGTTTCTACCGACCTCCATCCGCACCACCCACACCCCTACACCATTTTATAGTGTTTGTCTATATTATATAAATATTTTTCAGATAATATTATGAATTTACTTACCAAAGACTAAAAAATAAATAAGAAACTCACTTCTTTTTATAAAATTATTTTTAGAAAAATATTTTCCGTGATATTTGAATAAGTAACTACTCAGATGAGACGTATCTGATGTTCGAAATATGTTCAATTTTACACGAGTTTAGACTTTAGATATATATAAATAATTTGTCCAAATTTTATATAAAATTACTACGAATCATCATTTTATATCGTTAAAAATATTTTTAAATGTTAAAAGATATTTTTTCAAATAATAATTAGTATCATCAACTTTTAACGAAATAAAATAATTAGTTCAATTAAATGGTGATTAACAATAATTACTGTTTAATATGCTATCTAAACACAGGTTTCAAATATAAGATTTACTCAGTTAAAAATTTTATAGGTAAAATGGTACTAGTTTGAAACAATGGCACCCAATTCACAAATATTTATAATAAACGAAAAGGAATGATATTGGACACTCAGTCTGCCAAAGCAACTGGAGTGGGCCAGAGTATCCAGATCACATATGATGCGGTTACGCCCTAACCACGGACAAAAGGTTGTTCATGTGAAGCAACGCCACCTCTAAAATCAAAGGGACTGGAGAGGTTGTCCTCAATAGGACTTCAGGGAATGGGATCACTCCAAAAGGAGGTGATACATGTCCCAAACACGGCTTCTTCTAGCACCGGCGAACCAGACAATGGAGATATGCTGGCCCCAAGAGGAATAGCCCAATCATACTTTTTGACTTAAAACAGAAGAGACATAAAGAAGACATAAAGCCGACGTAAAGCATAAGCAGACATAAAGCAGAAGATTCCTTGAAATAGAAGGTGACCCTTCGGAAAAGTAAAAGACAATGGCCATAAATAGCCTCACTAATGGCTATAAACCTGTCATTAACAGCCCTCCCTAATGGCCATTAACAGTCATGTTTTGGCAGTTGAGGAGTCCCTCCCTCATGCTATATATTGATGTCTTTTTGGCTCAATAACGTGACACACAGACACAAATATATACACAGCAAAAATGAGACAACAGTTATATACACAGAGACAAAAACAGAAGAGAAACAACACAGATTCTGTCCGCAGAAACAGTGTCAAAACAGAAACTCTTCGTTCCTTTTCCATTTCTTCAGCAAGTCATTTCGTATTTGTTTTCTTCGTCAGGATCAACCTATTTGCTTTGTAGTGTTGATATTAGGTGTTGTTTTATCTTGAGAGACTATTGCTCGTTAAAACGTAAAAGCATATATAAGGGGCAATCTTGTCTTAAAGACAGAGTGCCATCACTCGACTCAGCACACAGTTGTAACAATCCAAATTTAGTGTTTCTTGATTTCAGGTTATCAAGATTCAAGACTCAACAAGCTTACGGCAGTTCTGAACATTGGCCTATTTATTTATCCTTTTGAACATTGTAATATTTATTTACTTCCCGTACTGCTTTACAATATCCAACAAGTTTAAGACAAGATTAGTATTAGTGTTCGAAAGATGTCGGTCGAAAATTGTGTGACCAAATCTGGATATGGTTGTTGTTTTCTGGTAGAAGAGAGTGATGATTATGTTGTTGAAGGTCAACGTGTTCATGGTGTCACCGCTCCCGAGAGTGGTGGGAACAAACACCCATGAGAGGCTGAGGATGTCAACTGGGACAAGAGGAGAAGGCTGAAGATGTGTTTCTATCTTGCAGCAGAATGCCTATATCTGTCCCAGACAAATGATCCAAATTATGGTAAGGAGGAAATGGACACTCAGTCCGATGAAGTGACTGAAGTGGGTCATAATCCGAAATTGGGATAAGTAATTTTTCTTCCTTGTCAAGAATAAGATTAAATGATGTCTGATTAAAAAAAAGGACTTAAAGTAAGGAGGAATATGAAAATGTTTTCACGAAATAATTTATATTCCTTATGCTTTAAAATAAGAAGTTTAATCTCATATTCCTTCCCGTTTAAAGATTGAATTTTGTAAACAACTTAAAATGATCCGTTCTTTTAAGTGTAATTATTAAAAGTGTGCAAAGTATGTTCGCACATACGAGGGAAAAAGATCCACTGACTGTGCGAAAACTGTTACCACTCTTAAGTAACCACCAAGAATTGTCTGGGCACCAATCTCAAGGGAAGAAGACTAAAAGTTAAAGACGTTGAGCCTGTCACGCTATTTGGCAGAAGATCCTTCATAGGATGATATTGGACATTCAATCATGCAAAGCCTACGGGCAACTGGAGTGGGCCAAAATTTCTTTGATAGAATGATATTGGACACTCAGTCATACAAAGCCTACGGGCGACTGGAGTGGGGCCAAAATTCATTTCATTGGAAAAGTAATTGACACCTAGTTAGGTGGGCCAGAGTTTTCAGGTCTTAAATGATCTGAAGGCCAAAATAAAGGCAGTAAAGAAATTGGACACTCAGTCTGCCAAAGCAACTGGAGTGGGCCAGAGTATCCATATCACATATGATCCGGTTACGCCCTAACCACGGACAAGAGGTTGTTCATATGAAGCAACGCCACCTCTAAAATCAAAGGGGCTGGAGAGGTTGTCCTCAATAGGACTTCAGGGAATGGGATCACTCCAAAAGGAGGTGATACATGTCCCAAACACGGCTTCTTCTAGCACCGACGAACTAGACAACGGAGATATACTGGCCCCATGAGGAATAGCACAATCATACTTTTTGACTTAAAACAGAAGAGACATAAAGAAGACATAAAGCAGACGTAAAGCAGAAGACATAAAGTAGACGTAAAGCAGAAGCAGACATAAAGCAGAAGATTCCTTGAAAAAGCAGGTGACCCTTTGGAAAAGTAAAATACAAGGGGGCCATGAACAGTAAAAGGCAAATGATCCTTCAGAAAAGCAAAAAACATTCTGAAAAGCCATTCAACCTTAGCCGTCCATCTGTAATTAGGACATAACTCTCCGAGGCCTATATAAGGCTATCAAGTTGTAACACTGAAGGCATCCGAAAATTATCCCCCCCCCAAACATTTTCTCTGCCTGATTTCCCCTGTAACTATGCTTTCAATTTCAACGAAATAAATTTGTAAGTTTTTAAAGTTCTTTACTCTTCTTCATTTACTGCTTTATTAATTATTTTCAAAAATAATACTCTCATCCGCATTTATGCGTCGGTATCTATGAGAATAAATTCATAATATTTTCTAGTTTTAATAAGGTCTTGGGTATCTACGTATTGGTAGTTGGTGTAACAGGGTTTTAGTAGATCTTGTACCCTAAAATTTTCATATTGTTTATCTAGTGCCATTATTGGTAGAGCATGTGATACAATAAATTCCCATTTTGGAAGATGGGTGCTGCTGCTTGCTGATGTTGTCTCATTCTTAAGAGGAGTTACTGATTTTACTGCCTCTGAGTAAGATTCTGGGGATTGCATTTTGTAATTATTCCTGTTCTGTATTTCTGCTGGGGACGCTTTGAATGGCATTGCCTGCGTTTTTCCCGTTATTAGCTCCTTTGAAGGGGCTGAGCTTTTGTTACATGCTGATAGTCTGGGAAACTCCGCTAGTACGGAGAATCTTCCTTCGTAGCTGGTGTTATGATTGGTTGTTTTTTCTGGTATAAAGGATTGTTTCATTTTTTCTTCTGCTTTAAGCTGAAAGAGGGGTCTCATTGGGCGAGAGCCCGGAAAGCTTGGTCTCATGATTTCCCTGCAAGAATTCTCTGGTTAAAAAATTTGGCAAAGAATTTTCTTCACCCTTTATAAAATCAATTTTGAAATCAAAGCTTAACAGTAGTGCCTTCCATCTGGCAAAAAATTATTTAGAAACAAGTTTTTTAACATCCTTTTGTAAAACGTCTTTGGCTGCTTTAGTATCGACTCTTAATAAAAATTCTTTATTAATTAGGTCGTCCTGAAATTTTGTGATACATAGCACTATAGACAAGATTTCCTTTTTAATTGTACTATAATTTTTTTGAGCTGAGTTCCAGACTCCAGAGGTGAATCTAACCAATTGTTCGGTGGACTCAGGAGATAATTTCTGTTTAAGAATGCCATCGTAACCAATATCGGAGGCGTCTGTTTCAACAATCATAAAAGCTTCAGGATTTGGAATTCCTAGACAAGGGAGCTTTTGTACTATTTTTTTTGACTTTTTTGATTGCTCTAGTTTGGTCTTCTGACCAAGGAACTGGATTTTTCTTAAGTCTTTTATAGAGAGGCTCGCAAACCTGTCGGACTTTAGGAATAAAATCTGCTACGTAGTTTAGGCTTCCTAAGAACTTTTGAAGTTGGGTTTTATCAGTCAATTCATCTGGAAACTTGGTTGAGAACTCTATGGCTCTACAAATTAGTTTGTAGGTTCCTTGATAGATGTCATGACCTAAGAACCTAATTGATGTTTGAAAATGTTTTATCTTTTTAGCGCTTACCGCTAGACCATTTTGCTTAATTGTCTTGATGAAAGTATTAAGGTGTTTGAAATGCTGATCTATACTTTCTGAAAATATAAAGACATCGTCTATATAAACTATAGAGAATTGACTATATGGGTTGAATATATTATTCATAATATTTGAAATTCTGATGGGGCGTTTTTAAGCCCGAAAGGCATAACATTCCATTCATATTGTCCAAAGGGGACGTTAAAAGTTGTTTTATACTTATCCTTTTCTTCGATTTGAATCTGCCAAAATCCTGGCTTCATATCGAATTTACTATAGACATTAGCTTTATAAGTTCTTTTTAATAGATCTCGTTTATGAGGTATTGGGTACCTAATCCATTTTAATACCTCATTAAGGGGCTTATAATTAATTACAAGCCTGGGTTCTCCTCTTTCCTTTTCAGCGATGTTATTAACATAAAATGCTGAACAACTCCATTGGGATTTTGAGGGCCGAATGATTTTCTTTTGAAGTAAATCATTAGTTTCCTTTTTACAGTATTCCATGAGCTCGTGGCTCATCTGAATTGGTCTGGCTTTGGTGGGAATAATATCTTCATTAAAGCTGTCTATGTATGATAATGTTACCACATGTTTTTTTCTTTCCCAAAATGCGCTGGGCAATTCTGAGCATACTTCTAATTCTATTGAACTATGTAACTCTTTTATTTTGCTGACTACCTCCGGAGTTTTTAAAGTGGATTCTATCCTTTTAATATTTATATCTTCTTTGAGATAATTTATTTGATTGGTTAAAAGGTGAATTCTAAAAATTGTTTTTTGTTTAACAAATTTACTTTCGTTTGTCGAAAGAGGATTTAGGTAAGGAAAAGTGATTTCTTTTCCTAGAGAGGTAGTGTAAATTCCATCTAGTTTTGATGTACAAGGCTTTATCTGGGTTAAAAAGGGGATACCTAATATTACTTCTTCAGTAATGTTTATGGTAATTACAAAATCGTTTATAAAACAGACTCCATTATTGCAAATATGAGCTTTAGAGAGTTTATAATTTATTTTTAACCTTTCTCCTGTCGCGGAGTAAAGCTTAGAGGTACTTTTTTCTAAGTACTTTGTTGGAATTAATCATTTTGAGATGCAGTTTTGATCTGCTCATGTATCTAAGAGGGCTATTTTATTGAGCGTAAAATTCTTGTTTATTACGAGATTAATTGAGATATGATAGCTTAAAGCTTTTACTCTCGAGATTGTTTTAAGACCAGATCTTTCGAGAGTAGAGGTTTCTTCGTCCTTATTTTCTTCATCTGAACTAACTGTTGCTAGTTCTTTGGAAGTTTCGGGGGCGAATATTTCTCCTAAAGGATTTAGATCTTTGATTAATCTATTGGCAAAGGACTCTGTTTCTATTGAACTGAGTCTTTCTTTAACCTCACTAATTTCTTGTTTAAGCTGAGATACTTCTCCTTGCAAATCTTGCAGAGTGGTATCAGTTTTTGCGGCCTTAAATTTATGTAAAAGTTTCATATTAAAAGGCTCAACGTCCTTTTTCTTATTTTTATGATTAATAATAAGATTTTTTAATTTAATAAGATACTGTTTTTAAGGTCTTCGTCTTCGATATATTCTATCATATCAAAGAAGAATTCTTGACTACTACTAGAAATAACGTTAATAGATTGGTTATTGCAGGTACAATATATTTCTGTACAATTGCAGTCATTACTGGAGTTGGAGCTGTCTGAGCTATAGTCGATGTCCAATAATTCTTCATCACTGTATTCTTCAGAAGAGTCACTGGAGTATTCTGTTGGGTTACAAGGATTTGCAAGAAACGGAAATTACAAGTAACTGCTTATGTAAGAATTGAAATTACAATTCAACTAGAAAACTGAAAATTACAATATTTGTTGAACAAGAAGACCGAAAACTGCTTTGATTTTTGCTGAGTCGAGTGTGACACTCTGTCCTTAAGACAATATTGCCCCGTATGTATCCTTTATACGTCCCGGACAATTCGTCTCCCAAGATAAAACAGTAATGGAACAATTGAGCAAAGGAAACTCAAGAGCTACCGTGAAGAATATTGAATAATGAAATGATGCTATGAAGTTATAGGAAGAACTGATTTTCTGGTTGTATATTTTCGTGTATATCAAGTGTGTCTCAACAATGGTGTAAGAGATGTTTATACAGGTGAGGAAGAGACTGTTTGACTGCCTCCATAACAGCCATTATTGGCCAAATAATGACCATTATGGAGGTAGTAAAACCACCAAATTAAAGGAGAGAAATACCAACGGATGCCATTATAGGAGGTGTAATTCAGCCAAAATAAATGGCTGAATTGAGTCTGGACGCTTCGTGTGTCCGAAATTCGAATTTCTGGAAACTTCAGAGACTAAGTTGTACATCTTGAAACTTCAGGGACCAAACTGTACATCTGAAAGAATTCGTCCAAACTGTACATCAAGCTTCGGGATCAAACTATACTGAAAAGTTCTCGCCCGTAAAGATAATATCAAGGCCCACAGCCCATAGCCACCACGACACCGTGAATCGTGACCGAACCGGCAAACCGACGGACGGATGGGCGACGGCGGTGTGGTCTTTCCTTTAACTGAAGCACATCTAGGTCCTCCCTCCTTTAAACACATGGAATACCCCTTTGGGTCCCAAACCCCAAACCAATTTCGAGTCTTATATACACAATAATATTTTCTTCCTCTACCGATGAGGGAAAATTGAACACAACACCACACTTTGCATGCTTCAAACACCTCACTTCGTGGACCAATATCTCTTTCATTTCTCAATGAAATTTGACGATTCTTGGCCCTACGGTTATCTACGTACTTAGTAGATCATGCATGTGTGAAGAACCGAATTCTCCAACATACGTAACACTAGTGTTTAAGCCGTTAAAGTTGGTCGGTCGCAACTCCCGCCAAAGATAAATTTCCAACATATTCTTCAAGAATAGTATAAAGTTTATCTTTTACATCTGAATTTAGTTCTAATAAGTTTATTTTTTCTTTCTTTTTATTAGGTTTTTTACATTCATTGGCCATGTGACCGGTTTTTCCACAATTTCAGCATTTTCCCCTTTTTAGGGATGCTTTGTAATTAGTTTTATGGTCTGAAGATTTTTTAACTTTGGATCTTCTCTTGTAGTTTTTATACCTGGTTTTGGGAGTAATATTTCTATTCCGCCTTTTATAGCCTTTCGTGACCTCTCTAGAGGGAGCTGTTAACTTAACATAGCCAAAGTCTTCGCAAAAACTTCCTAATTCATTTCTAGAAGTTTTCCGTTCCTTTTTTAATTGGTTTGTTACTTTTAAGTTGTTACATAACTCTAAACCAGTAAGGTTAATAAAACTTATTATATCTCCGTAAGTCATTAGACTATAAGGAGTTTCTCCACCATATTTGTTTCTAATGGTAGTTCTAACCTTTTCCGCAAATAAAGCAGGCAGGCCCTTATAAACCTTTCTTTCCAATAATCATGGTTACAGTCTTCTCTTATCATAACTTTGGTAAGGAAGATGTCTTTATACAATCTAAAATCATGAAGTTTAGGGCAGGTTAAATTATTGAGGATTTCCAAACTTTTCTCTTGGAAGAGTTTAGGTTCTCCTATAAAGTGTTTGGCAATACAGTACATTAGGGAAGGGGTAGCGTCTTCTCTAACCTTCTGTCCTACAGTTCTGTCTGGGTTTACTATTTGTATTATTGCGGTGGCATTTAAAATGCTTTCTCTATTTTCTTCGGTGAGATAGTTATCCCACCAATTTTTTAACATTCCAGTGAACCCTGTGGTTAGCATTGTAGCGGTCTTCTTGTAGCTATTTGCCTTAATTCTATGAGTTGTTATGGCTATACTCATTTCGTGTAATTTTGAATAAATTTGGCCCTCTGCTAGGCCATCTATATTCCACTCTGAGATTTCCGTTCCTGAAAATGACGAGTGAGTCTGGTATTGGTCTTCTTCAAACTGCATGTCCGGGAAAGTAGGCTTACTATAGTAATCCCCCCCCCCAAGCATGTTTGGATAATTTATTAATATCGTGACTTTCACTGGTAATGGTTTGAATTCCTTTACCATTTGTTTTGACATTAAGAACCTTCATCTTTGATTTAATCTTTCTAGCATTTTATCACTTATCTCAACTCTCTCGTTTAAGGTTGGATAATTACAGGCTGAAATTGAGGTATTTTAAAAAGGGGATTGGATTCTTTACTAGTATTATTATTTTTTGAGGACTCTGGTTTGTCTTTTAAGGTTGATTTATTATTAGCCTGGTTAAGCTGGTTTGAGACTACATAAAGAAGTTGATTGGTGTAATTATTTTGTTGGATAACTTTATTAATGTCTCCCTTTTCTACCAGCTTGCTGCTACCGACATCATTTAATTCCCTCTTGAAGGGGGAGGCTATTATAATCTCACATTCTATAGGAACTTTTATTTGTTCTAATGGTGGGACCTCAGACTCTATGGTTTTGGTACTGGTATACCATTTATTAACAAGATTGCTAAGAGATTCCCTATTATTTTTTAATTGACCTGTGATTTCAAACCACTTGAAGAATTCAATATTGCAATTAACTCTTTTCATATCTTTAATCCATTGTTTTCTAAAAGATAACCTTATGTTTTCTTCATAGGTTTCTACATACCATTTTCTTTTAAGGGCATGCTCAGGGCTTGTCCATAATTTTCCTAAGAGTTTAAAATCTATTTTGAAATTATTTTCTGATTTGATCATGCCAAGGGTTCCTCCTTCTCTAGATGGTAGAGGGCCTTGCATTTCACTTTCAGTAGGGCTACTGGCCCTTATAATAGGTTCATAGTGGACTTTAGGTATGACCGAAGTATAATCTACTCTTATCTTTTGTTCTCCTTCCGGAGCAGAGTTTGCAGAATTTTCTTCGGAATAGTACTCATCAGTGGACTTTAGGTATGGCCGAAGTATAATCTACTCCTCTTATCTAAAAGTGATAGTGTAATTGGAGCAACCCATCAAGCGTTACTGGGCTTGGATGACACCGGCGCGCTATCCTTCCATTGAACCATCTGAGACAGCCCCACTCAGAATGTTTCAATTCTGTATACGAAGTATATATCAACGTATATCGGCGGTATACCGGTGGTATATAGCAGGATTGGCGCCGGAAAAAATTAATTGGAGGCTGCCGATTTTATTATTTAGGGTAGGGAAGAATTTTGGCTCTTGATACCATGTAGAATTGTATTAATCTCCCTTGGGGAGCCTTTCTAATTAATACAAAATATATATAGGTGTACAATGTGAAATCCTTATACAATAGGAATCCTAATTCTATCATAATTATATAAGACTAAATATGGTAACATAAAAGTATTACACGTGCTAATACTATCCTAAAGAAACAAAATTTTGTATCATAGTTCTAACTCTTATGAGGGCTCTTATATTATAAATATACACAATTTTCTAGTAACGCATTCCCAGCTTCTTGATTTTTTTTCAAAGATTTGCTAATGCATCTCGGTTCAAGTCTGGATAGCAAGATACTGTCTTCTAAAAAGATGAATAGATCTTATAATGAATTCAATTTTTAATTTTTATTTTAGAATTATGTAATTAAGTGACTGTGATTACATTGAGTATGTTTGTAATGTAATTAAGTGATTTCTTTTTTAGAATTTTTTAATGATGTCTCTTTGATTTCTCTTAATATAAATGGAGTGTATAAATTCAGCTTATATCATTCTAAATATTTGCATGACTTGTGTGTTTCCTGGAGCATTCTCCATAGTCCTTTTCAAATGATGGTTCCAACATGTAACATTACAATGTTTGTTGATCCATTGCATCAGTCTTTTCAGAACTTCTTGGAATATTCATATTGAACAAATAAATAATCCTTTGATTCATTTTCTGTTTGAGCAAAGACTGTAACATTCATCTACATTCAATTCCCATTTGGTAAGTCTATCAGTTGCTAGCAGTTTTTCTTGCAATTGTAACCACATCATAAATATATATAACTTTAGATCTAGCAAAATTTTAAAAAATTAAGCATTTTCATCTTATTCCAGGCCAGTCACCTATCAACTGGAGGTAAAATATCTAATTAGACTAATGTGACCTGTTGTAGCATCTTGAACTTGATTTAAGTCTGTTCCTGCTTCTAATATTTTTTTGATCATCGAACATCTTTATCGTGAGATATGCAGGTCATTCAAATGCCGACGTTGATGCAATAAATATGATTTATTTGATTCAATGTTTATCCTGCTTGTGTATGAGGTTCCAACAACTTTATGCAATTGCTGTTCTATTTTATTTTTTGATTTAATAGGTTCAAATCACTGCAGATTTGAGTAAACATACTTGTTCCCAGTCTATCATAGATGTTTTTGTAATTGCATTCACGTCTAAGTACTATATATAGATGTTATAGTGAAGTTTCAATGGCTTTGATAATCCTGAATGGTATAACACATTATTGTGTCCAATAGCCTACAATTCGAATAACACAAATTGAACTAACTGAATTCTTCTTGCATAAGAGAGTTTCTTAGTAGTCTAAGAGTCTATTAGACACAATCTTCTCAATATGTGATACCTATTATGTAAAGAAAGTCTTTTTAGTGGACAACTCAAACTTTTAAATGAAAAATCACTTTCATTACAATCCCAAATGATGCAATATCATTTCATTATTGAACTCCACTAAAATAGACCGAGTGTTTTTCATATTAGCTTTAAGTCTCGGGACTACTGAGAATTGACCAAAGCAACTATAGAGAGTGGTCACAACAACATGATTAAGATTAAGATTAACTAGGGGTGAGCACGGGTACAGGGTACCCAGATACCCGACCAGAACCGACACTAACGGGTAGGTTTAGGATAGATATATTATAATAACGGGTAGGGTCCGGGTAGTAAAATTAGGAACCGATCAATGTCGGGTCGGTTGTTCCAAGCAAATAGAGAGTGCCGGACCCTAACCGATAGGAACCTATAAAATATTAAATATTTTTACTTTTTTTTAGAAACATTTGGACCACTTTTAACTTTCTCCAAAATTGTTTGTTACACGCCTACACATTGATTTTCCCCACCCCAAGACGTAAATATTTTAGCTTTTTCACCCCTTTATTCTAGAATGCTCTTTGTGTCCTAATAGAAAACACTCAAAACTCTCTCAATAACAATGACGTTTTAGCTACACTACCGAGCTTCATCGTCGTCGTTGTTGAAGCTTTCTCTCAGATACTTTCATCGTTGTCGTCATTGAAGCTTCACCTTTGCCTCTTTCTCTCCCTTGGTTGTGTTCACGTCATTCTTAAAATGCATATGAGTTCATATCTAACTCTTCAATTTCTTTTTAATATCATATGCTTCTGTTCAATTTCAGGTGATACTCATCTTCAATTTGTATTACTTTTTTATTTAAAATGTAAATCTATTTTTAAAATTTGTGTATATTTTTGTAGTTGTGAAGATGAAATTTAGGGATTTACTAGTATAATAAAGCTTTTCTTTTGTATCGAAGAGCTTATGAACACGAAAATAAGTTTAATTCAGATATTTTCAAATTTATTTTGAAATCAACACGTTCAATTAATTGAGTGTCAAATTTGGCTTGCAATTTTAGGTTTTAGTTCTGAGAATTAGCTTTTCTACAATGAATAAGTTTTCTAAAACTTCTTATAAGGTACTAAAAACTCCGATTGCAGTGCTAAAAACTACTTGATGAAATTATTTTAGAACTCTTTTTATTCTCATAGGCTTAAAAATTGTTGCTTAATTTGTGTTTTTATTTACAGTGCAGGAACCTACGGACCTGAGGTCAGTAGGTTCCGGGTAATGATTGCTACGGGTAGGTTCCGGGTAGTAAATTTAGGAACCGATCTTTTACCGGGTAGGGTCCGGATAGTTAAAAAATATTAGGGTACCCGGACCCTCTCACCCCTGTGATTAACCCTTGCAAAAAGCAGAAGATTATACGCAAAACATAGATGAGAAATACCAAATTTTGCACATCTTAAATGACTTGTAACTTTCGTTTTTTCTGAGTTCTGCAACCTTCCTACTTAAATACTCCACTGCAATTGCATATTGAAAAGGTGTTATAGAATCACCTCGTTTGAAGCCTTGACTATGCTTGAATTGTCAATCTTAACTTAAGAAGGACTAACAGTTGCACAATTGATATTCCTAATTTCGTGTTTGAGTTCATGATATAAAATTATATTTGTTAGAAAATCTCTTATTCCCGATGTGAAAACTTTCGATACAAATTCAAATTTAATCACGACTTGATAAAAATATAGTAGAAAGGGTATCTTATATTTATAAGTATTGTTATCTGAATATTACTGATAATACACTTTCTATTATTTTACCTAATATCCTACATAAAATAATTACAGTTCTTTATAAAAATTAATTATACGAGTATGTATTGTTTTCACAATAAAGAAACTACTGGATTAACAATGATAGATTTTTATATCATTATTGTTTTTTATTATTGGCAATTCAAAAACGAGTGTGAAAGAACAGTTCCCAAACTTAGCAGCATTTCACAATCTTCACTTCTATAATCTTCCTTAAATTCTTGGGGTCCCCCTATTCCTTTTGTCTTCACTTTCCTTCTTTCTTCTGTAGCTTTCAATATGTGAAAAGAAAATCTAATCACTCAAAAAAAAAAAAAGGAAAAGGGAAAAAAAAGTACAGCTGAGGAGATCTACTGAATTGCCTACTACTACTTGAACTCTCTCTCAGACCCTGCAGAGATCTTGAAGTAGCTAAAAAAAATGTTTCTTTTACTACTGTAGTAGTGTCCTCTACTTAACAACCCTTTTAAGATCTGTTGCTTGTGTGAAGTAAAGGGTATTTAGGGTTTGTGTTGTTTTTGTGTGTTTCTTGATTTTCTTGAAGATCTGTGGGACAAGTATGAAGCAACTATTGATGGTTGTGTTTAGTTGTGGAACTGGGTTTGGTTGAGATTATGGTTTCTTGCTGCTTGGTGTTTGCTTGGGGTGGGGGGTGGGGGTTGTTGTACTAGCATAGCACTAAAGATTTCATTTTTTTGGGGTTTTTTATAGTTCTTTTTTGTACTTTCTCGGGGCTGCTCTTTTTGGGGTTATCTAGTGGGAAGTATAGTTGATTTGCTGGGATGAGGGTATCTTCATCTGGGTTCAATCCTCAGCCAGAGGAAGGTTAGTTAGTTTGTTGTTGTTCCTTGTTTGGTGAACTTGAAGTGAAGCATTATTTGTAGTGATTAATGAGCATATTTCATGTTTTTGTGTTTAATTGTAGAAGGTGAGAAGAAATGCTTGAATTCGGAGCTGTGGCACGCTTGTGCGGGGCCGCTTGTTTCGCTTCCACCTGTAGGAAGCAGAGTGGTGTATTTTCCTCAAGGGCATAGTGAGCAGGTTAGTAGAAGATATTGTGGTTCATAATGTAGCTCATTGAATTTGAGGTGTTTGATATGGTTCATATTTGACTTTTAGTTGTTTGTTGGTGGCTAAATATAGTATGCTGCTGTTTTTTGTGCCATTAGCGATTGAATTCTCTATAAAATTTTTAGCTGACTGATTTTCTTGAGACACATTCTTTCTGTTTTAGCTTTAAGGTGTGCTTGGTACGAAGGTAAATGTTCTCCTAGAAAATATTTTCTTGGAAAATAAGTTGTTATCTTACTTATTTACTAGTGTTTGCTAAGTAAGCAAAATATAATATCCAAGAGCATTTGTATGTAATCTAGCAACACACTAGAGGGGTGGGAGTTTGGGGATGGTGGGTGGTGGGGTGGTCAAGGGGTTGGGGGTGTTGGGTGGGTGGGAGGAGATAATGAACTTGGAATGCCACTTATGAAACTTGTTTTCCCAGAGTAAATGTTTTCCAAAACATTTTGACCAACCAAGCATGGGAAAATTGGAAAACATTTTCCTCCATACCAAACACACATGGACTTGAGTTTTCGACGTCTTTAATCTAATCTAGATTTTACAGGTCGCCGCCTCAACAAACAAGGAAGCAGATGCTCATATCCCTAATTATCCTGGTTTACCACCTCAACTAATTTGTCAGCTTCACAACCTGACAATGCATGTAAGTTTTTATTTTTGGCTGTGACGTGATAAATATGTACCTTTTTGTCAAGTGTATTCTAAACAGCTTCTAAATTACAGGCAGATGTTGAGACTGATGAAGTATATGCTCAAATGACATTGCAGCCACTAAGTCCAGTATGTCACTTCCTATTTATTTAAATTAGTTTTACTAATAATATTCTGCTAATGGATTTACTCTATGTAGCAAGAGCAAAAGGATGTGTGCCTGCTACCAGCAGAACTTGGCATCCCGAGTAAACAACCAACCAACTATTTCTGCAAAACTTTGACGGCAAGTGACACCAGTACTCATGGTGGATTCTCTGTCCCCCGCCGAGCAGCAGAAAAAGTTTTCCCCCCTCTTGTAGGTCCCTTCAACATAACCCATCAGCATCTTGGTTTTCTTTTCCTTTTTATTTCTTGTTCTTTTTCTTTGTTATGTCACATCAGCATTGGATTCTGTAGTATCCTTCTAGTGCTCAAGGGTGTTTAATCAACTCATGAAGAACGTGTCTTGCTCTTGCAGGATTACTCTCAGCAGCCACCCTGTCAAGAGTTGATCGCAAAAGATCTCCATGGGAATGAATGGAAATTCCGGCATATTTTTCGGGGTGAGTTTCTGTGCAGTTAGCTTAAAGGGATTGGTAGTGTTTTGGTAGTTGGTACCATGATCCAAATGAACCTGAAAGAAAAGAAAATTCAAGCTCGAGATAAGGTTTTTTTTCTTGTCTACTGAAGTATATGAACTTTAAAACCACAACATGGAGCTGAGATTTTTATCCTCATCATAATTACTGACTTTTCCTTCAAAAGAATACCTACACACACAGAGAGAGTAGGCCAGTGGATGAGTGACTTTAGTTTTGAGGAAGCATGTTTTCTTGCAAGTGAGGTTGTCAGTATGATACCTCATGCAGGGGCTACTTCCTCTTCTACCTTGTCCTTTTAGCTTCCAAAACCTTAAAGACCCAACAATAAGATGGAAATGCAAGAGGTTCTGATAACTGGTTCTCTAAATGTAACTTTCTTCTGTTTTCGTTGTTTGTGGAGGGCTTGGCCGGTATTGAGGGGTCCAAATGTGAGTGTGTGAAGAGGTTCTAGATTGCATTTCTCTGAAAATTTAGCTGGATGGTTCTTCGCTAATTTTAAGCAAGATGAAGTCACTGGAGTGTTAGTTCCATGCATTCCATCTTTGCAAACTTATGGTCCTTTAAGCCAATTTTGTCTGGAAGTTATTGGAGATGAGACATACTCTGGTAGTCTGGTAAAATGAACCAAAGATGTTATTTTAACTAAGCTTTTTAAGATCATACTGAAATAAATATACTGAATCTAATGACAACGGGGAGCATTTGTTGGTGATTTTACAGCCTTGAGGAATTCTACTTTGCCTGTTTCAGCTTTTGCATTTCTTATTTTGAGGTGGAGGGGGTGATTTTAAAATCATTGCAAACTCTTTGTTTAGATTCCATGTTTTCATTTATGAAAATGGGCATAAACATTACCAGCAATTCGTTTCTCATGTTTAGGACAACCAAAGAGGCATCTATTGACAACAGGATGGAGTGTGTTTGTAAGTGCAAAGAGACTTGTTGCAGGCGATGCGGTCATCTTTATTTGGTAAAAGATGTTTTCTGTACCTTCTATTATTTCTTCATAAGATTTCGCTCCACCATTCCAGAACTTTCAAAAAAAGGGCAGTCCGATGCACTAAGCTCCCGCTATGCGCACGGTACGGGGAAGGGCCGGACCACAAGGGTCTATTGTACGCAGCCTTACCTTGCATTTCTGCAAGAGGCTGTTTCCACGACTTGAACCCGTGACCTCCCGGTCACATGGCAACAACTTTACCAGTTACTCCAAGTCTCCCCTTCATTCCGGAACTTTCAAATGATTTATATTTTCTCAGATAAATTGCATATTTATTTTAAGTTCAGAATCATATTTGACCACATTGTGTTGCTTGCTAAGCTAGCTGCTGAAATATTGTAATATGCTCCGTCTGCTTGATGGGCCGCGTGAGAGTGGGTCTGTGGTGTTTAGTATGTTTATCCATGTACGTCCCTTTTAGAATCTTGGAAAACATTTATTTTTACATGTCTGCATTATGCAGTTGCAAAAAGCTAAACATTGATTGCTGGGAAACTGTGTGTATGTACCCTAATTGAGAATTTTCATGAATTTAGAATTGATTTCAATCTTTTTACGTCAGTGACTTTTATCTGTGGACCTGCATCATTTTCTTTTTTGGGGAAAGGTAGCTGTGAACCTGCATCATGTATTGGGCGATTTCACCCTCTCAATTCATTGAGATTTTGATCTTTGCTAAAATTCCATCGCCTTTTATCAGGAATGAAAATAATCAATTGCTTTTGGGAATTCGACGTGCTAATCGTCCTCAAACTGTCATGCCTTCTTCAGTTTTGTCAAGTGATAGCATGCACATTGGTCTCCTAGCTGCAGCGGCTCATGCAGCTGCAACTAATAGCCGCTTTACAATATTTTACAATCCAAGGTGAAAGTTGTTTCTTTTGTTCCATTTGTTTCATTTGTTAGCAAAGTTGTCACATTTAACCGTTTAGCTTCATAATTTCAGGGCTAGTCCGTCAGAGTTTGTCATTCCTCTTGCCAAGTATGCTAAAGCAGTGTATCATACTCGAATTTCTGTTGGTATGAGGTTCCGAATGCTCTTTGAAACAGAAGAATCGAGTGTCCGTAGGTAGGTCTTATCTTTATGGACTTCCACGCACAATTTAAAGTAATTTGAACGACAAGTTGACTTGCGGAGCCATGTCTCTAGTAAAAAGGAGGGGCATCTATGTGAAAAGGGCAGACTTTGGTGGGTAGTTAAAAAATATTCGTTAGAGCTTGGGTTTGAAGTCACTCTATGTCAAGGTGCCTTCCTGAGTTTTAGCTGATTTGGAGGGAGGGAAAGTTTTTGTAGGAAGAGAACACAAACTTAAGAGATCAAAATCTTTGAGGTACTGTCTCCTCTTCGACAAAACAAAGATATCCAAGTACTTTTACTGTTAATATGTTTACATTCAAAACATAAATAGTATTAATTAGGTGACTTTTGGATTATATTTTAAATAATGGATATGTTTTGATATGGTCTTGGAAGAAATCTTCTTGTTTGTAGAAAACGGGTCCTCATTATCATATCTCTTATGAATACATTAATGACTTATGATGACTAGTTGAGCTTTCAAAAGCATTTTTTGTTGATAGGCTAATGTCAGGCTTATTGGATCATCAACAACAACAAACCGTGAAAATCCCACAACGTAGGGTTTGGGGAGGGTAGGGTGTACGCAGACCTTACCTCTACCTTTCGAGGTAGAGCGGCTGTTTCCGAGAGACCCTCGGCTCAAGACAAAACCTAAGCACAGTTAGAGCAAGAAAAATGGTCAGATCCAGACATAAAATTTAAGGCAGTATGAAAATGATGGTATCAAAAGCAAATGGGTTATGCTAGTGCATTTTGAAAAGGAAAAGAACTAACATAGATACATAAGCTAAACACAGTACACTAAAGAACACCCAACAGCAGAAATCACACGCTACTATACAACAATATTGCGTCTACTAGTATGGTAAGCTAAGCGGACCCACAATAATTGCACTACACTACACTCGACTACCTACTACCCTTCTACTCTAATTCGTGTCCTCCCCAACCCCCTATCTAAGGTCATGTCCTCAGTAAGTTGCACCTTCGCCATATCCCTTCTAATCACCTACCCAATGCTTCTTCGGCCTACCTTTACCTCTCCTAAATCTGTCCATAGCTAACCTCTCACACATTCGCACAGTGACATTTGTGTCTCTCTGCACATGCCCGAATCACCAAAACCTTGCTTTCCACATCTTGTCCTTCACCGAGGTCACTCACTCTGCCCCGTATATCATCATTTCTAATCCTGTCCCTCGTATGCCCACACGTCCACCTCAGCATCCTCATCTCTGTCATTTTCATCTTTTGGATGTGCGAAGTCTTGATCGGCCAATACTCCGCCCTATACAACATTGTCGGTCTAACCACCACTTTATAGAACTTGCCTTTAAGTTTTGGTGGTACCTTTTTATCGCACAAGACTTCAGATGCAAGCCTCCATTTCAGCCACCCCGCCCCAATACGATGTGTGACATCGTCATCAATCTCTCTGTTTTCTTGGATAATAGATTCGAGGTACTTGAAGCTTCCTTTCTTCGGAATAACCTGGGTACCAAGTCCCACCTCCACGCCTGTCTCCAAGTCATTTCCGTTACTAAACTTGCACTCTAAGTATTCTGTCTTGGTCCTACTCAGCCTAAACCCCTTGGACTCTAGAGCCTCTCCAGACCTCCAGCTTCGCGTTCACCTCGCTGCGGGTCTCATCAATCAGAACTATATTGCCCGCGAATAACATACATCATGAAACCTCTCCTTGGATCTGTCGCGTCAGTCCATCGATCACCAACACAAATAAGAATGGACTAAGAGCTGAACCTTGGTGCAGCCCCATCATCACTGGAAAATGCTCTGAGTCCCCTCCAACTGTCCGTACCCTGGTCTTGGCTCCATCATACATAACCTTGATCGCCCTAGTGTACGCCACAGGTACACCTCTAACCTCTAAACATCTCCAGAGAACCTTCCTAGGGACTGTCGTATGCCTTCTCAAGGTCGATGAAAATCATATGTAAGTATCTCTTCCTCTTCCTCTTCCTATACTGCTCCGTCAACCTCCTAATTAGATAGATAACTTCTGTAGTCGAACGCCCCGACATGAATCCAAACTGGTTCTCGGACATAGACACGCCTCTTCTCACCCTCATCTCCACGATCATTTTTCAAACTTTCATAGTCTTTCATAGTGTGACTTAGCAGCTTGATACCCCTATAGTTGTTGCAACTCTGGATGTCACTTTTGTTCTTGTACAAAGGAATCATTGTACTCCACCTCCATTCGTCGGACATTCTCGCCGTCTTAAAAATGACATTAACAATTTAGTCAGCCACTTCAAACCTGCCCTGCATGTGCTCTTCCAAAATTCAACTAACTAAAATCTTATCAGGCCTGGTCGCTCGTCCCCTCGCTCGTCCCCTCGCTCGTCCCCTGCGCATCCTGCGGACAACACCCTTAACCTCCTCAACCTTAATGCTCCTACTATATCCAAAATCTCGGTACCTACCCGATTGCTCCAGGTCTCTCAGTACAATGTCTCTATCTCCTTCGTTCAAGAGTTTATGGAAGTAAGACTGCCACCTCCGCCTAATATGCGTGTCCTCCACCAGTACTTTGCCGTCCTCGTTCTTGATGCACCTCACGTGATCTAAATCACGGGCCCTTCTCTCCCCCGTCTTGGCTAGTCTGTACAACTTCTTATCCCCTCCTTTTTCCTCTAACTCCACATACAGGCGTTGAAAAGCTGTCGTTTTTGCCGTCGTAACAACAATCTTTGCCTCTTTCCTCGCCATCTTATACAATTTTCTATTCGTTCACTTCTCCACCTCATCCTTGCTATCTATCAAGTTTGTATATGCCGCTTTTTTCGCTTTCACCTTCTCTCAAACTTCACCATTCCACCACCCGGCCCTCGATATGGCTACCTCCCGAATGCAACTGTCCGACCTATCCACATACTGGTCGCATGCCCATTACTCCCCCCGGCCCTCTTGGCCATCAGCCTCTACCTATATCCTCTGCACTAGCCTCGTTCAAACTCCCCCATTTGATTCTTAACCTGTAATCCCCAACTCTCCTATTCTTCTCCATCTTGATCTCCACATCCATCACCAAAAGCTTATGTCGGGTTGTAAGATACTCCTTCGAAATAACCTTGCAGTCTTTACAAAGACCGTTGTCAACCTTAGGAGCAAAAAGTCTATCGGAGTCTTAACCACCGAACTACTGAAAGTCACCAAGTGCTCCTCCTTCCGGTACCTTGAGTTGGCTAACACCATCCCAAAAGCTCTAGCGAACTCCAACAGTGAGATGCCTCACCCGCCTGTCCCCGAGGTCATAGCCTCCATGCACGTCGTCATACCCCCGAAAGTGACCCAATATTTCCGCTGAAATTCCCTCCTACAAATAACTTCTCCGTGGGTGGTAAACGCCTCTTCTCCTCGTCCAAGACCGCCGTAAGCACTAATAATGTTCATAGTGGACCCTCCGACTACCAACTTAATTGTCATCATCCTGTCATTGACCCTCCTAACCTCTACCACCTGACCCTTAAGTTCGCTGTCTACCAAAATGTCTTTCCCATTTCTATACTTCGACCTACCCGAGAACCATAACTTATAACCATCAACATCCTTAGCCTTAGGACCTACCCAGTTGGTCTCCTGGATACATGCTACATTAATCTTCCTCTTCGGATCTTAACTAGCTAGCTCTATGGATTTCCCCGTCAAAGTCCCAATGTTCCAAGACCCTATTATCAGCCTAGCACCTCCCTTGCCCCACTTCCCCCCTAAACCTCGCCCCCGTCCAGAACATGACCCTAGTCTACCATCAATCACCAGAGCCACTAAAGCGGTTATAAACTAATGGACTAATCAAATGTTTACACCTAAAACTGGGACGCCAAGAATGATATATCTAAAGACGAGTAAATGCAAGAACGTAAAGGCAAGAATCAATACAGTGGGACGTCAAAATTTAAACACAGGGATCGATGCACAGAGTAGGTATTTTAATTGCAAAATAACATGCAGAGTAACGGACAAATAATGAAATACGGCCACCGGAGGTACCAACTCCATGTGGATAATACCTGTCCGCCGTCAGAAACCGTACTTCACTGTTCACCACCGAAAATCACTGTATAGATCTGTGTGTTCTCGGCTTTTGGGTCTATTTTAGTGTTCCGACGAGACAGGGTGCAGCTCGCTGGAAGGGTACCCTCCGGAGAATGAAATCAGTAAACAGAAAGCAGAGAAGAAAGGGGAAAGGGGAGGGGAGAAGAAAAAGGAGGAGGAGAGAGAGTGGGGGCCTGGCCTGCGTTTATCGGTGCTGCTGACCCGAACCGAACTCAGAAACAGAAAACGTAGAAGAAAGGGGGAAAGAGGTGGAGATAAAGGGGGGGGGGGCTTCGCCTGCGTTTACCGGCGAGTGGGGGGAGGGGACTAGCCGTTAGCGAGCAGCCTTACAGAGAGAAATGGTAGAGAGATCTGTAGAAAATAGGTGAAATTAATATTTAGGGACCAGCCGTAAACATATGCTTAACTCAGTTATATTCTGTAGTGTCTCTGGGGAAAAAGTATCGCTGAAGTGGAAAATTCATATATGGCAACCTTTCTCTTAGAAAAGAGACCACCATCTGAAGTGGTGAATTTTGAGTTCATTATGAAGGATGCATTGGAGGTCCCAAATATGGCTGTTTGGTTCGTCTACTGAAATAAATGGTTTTCTTTGACTTAGAAATACCAAATATCATGGGAACTGTATAGTATTTCAAATTTTTCATTGCTGCCAGTGTGGAAAATTGATTCTGACCTACTGCAAGTTTCCTCAATCTCTCTCTTTAACTCTCACACACATTCATATGCACACTCTAATCATCTAAATATCTTTGGATTTAGGTACATGGGCACAATTACTGGCATCAGTGATTTTGATCCTGTTCGTTGGCCAAATTCACATTGGCGGTCCGTGAAGGTTAGTTTTATAACAGGTGGTCATTTGTATAAACTATAAAGTAATAGATAAACTAAATGCTATGTGTATCTTATCATAAATCTATAATTGTTCATGCCCCTGCTGGTGCCTTTGGTATATTAATATAATCTTTTGTAACTGGTCCTGTTGCAGGTTGGATGGGATGAATCAACTGCAGGAGAGAGGCAACCCAGAGTTTCGCTGTGGGAAATTGAACCTCTGACAACTTTTCCTATGTATCCTTCTCCTTTCTCCCTTAGGCTAAAGCGGCCTTGGCCATCTGGACTACCTTCTCTCCCAGGTAATGTTTCTCCTTGCTATTTTTTCCCCGGGAAACAATAAATTGGTTGAGTTCTAAATTTCAGTGGTGGTTTGTTTACCTCTCATTCATTCAGGTTTCCCTAATGGTGATATGACTATGAATTCTCCACTCTCATGGCTGTGTGGTGACATGGGAGATCAGGGGATGCAGTCGCTTAATTTCCAGGGATTTGGTGTTACTCCGTTTATGCAGCCAAGAATTGATGCTTCTATGTTAGGTTTGCAACCTGACATTCTGCAAACAATGGCAGCACTAGATTCATCGAAACTTGCAAATCAATCCCTTATGCAGTTCCAACAAAGTATCCCTAGCAATTCAGCGTCTTTGAGTCAGAGTCAGATGTTGCAGCCTTCTCATTCACAGCAAAATCTGATCCAAGGCTTCTCAGAGAACCAGTTAATATCTCAGGCGCAGGTGCTTCAGCAACAATTGCAGCGCCGTCAAAATTATAATGATCAACAGCAGTTGCTGCCTCCACATCTTCAGCAGCACCAAGAAGTGAACTCTCAGTTTCAACATCAACAGCAAACCAAGGCCATCTCCAGTCTCTCTCAGATGGCTTCGGCTACGCAGCCCCAGCTTTCTCATTTGCAAGCCTTAAATTCAGCTGGTTCCCAACAAACATTTTCTGATATACTGGGCAACCATGTCAATGCATCTAGTAATTCTACTATGCAGAGTCTGTTGAGTTCATTTTCTCGTGATGGAACATCTGTTGTCCTGAACATGCATGAAACTCACCCTCTAGTGTCTTCGTCCTCATCATCAAAGCGAATTGCTATAGAATCTCAGCTCCCTTCTCGGGTTACTCCATTCGTTGTGTCCCAGCCTGAGGATGTGATGGCGCACAATACTAAGGTCTCAGATCATTCCTCTTTGCTGCCACCTTTTCCTGGCAGGGAATCTTTTTCTGATTATAGAGGAGTAGAAGCTAGACAAAGCAATGAACTCTATGGATTCACAGACTCTTTGAACCTACTGCATAACGGTATGTCCAACATGAAGGGTAATAATGGTGATAATGGATCTTTATCTATTCCTTATGCTACCTCTACCTTCACAAGTACTGTGGGCAACGAATATCCCCTTAATTCAGACATGACAACTTCAAGTTGTGTAGATGAATCAGGTTTCTTGCAGTCCTCCGAAAACGGGGACCAAGCAAATCCAACTAATAGAACCTTTGTGAAGGTGAGCTTCTAAGCTTGTTTGAATTACAATTCACCTCTTGTTCTCTGAATTCCATGGGATAACACTCTGATTAGTTTAAAGAGGGAATATTTTGCGGTATTATGTTGTTTCACACTACATGTTTCTGGCAGGTTCACAAATCAGGGTCCTTTGGACGGTCACTCGACATCTCCAAATTTAGCAGTTATCACGAAATTCGAAGTGAGCTTGCTCGCATGTTTGGGCTAGAAGGCTTGTTGGAGGACCCTGAGAGATCAGGCTGGCAGCTTGTATTTGTTGACCGAGAGAATGATGTCCTCCTCCTCGGTGACGATCCTTGGCAGTAAGAATCTGACCACTTCTTTTCTTGCTACCACAGCCTTTTTCTCTCCCTGTCCCCCCACCCCATGTATCTTTTTCTTTTTTCCCGTTTGGGGGGAAGAGGGATTGGTCAAATTATAGTTCTAGACTCCATGCATATAGTTTCAAATTGTGTTTTTTTGGATATATATGATATTTCCATCTTGCCACCACTTAAAATCAGTCTTCTGTTGTGCGGACTCCAATGAATTATGAGAGAGCAGGATTCAGCAGAGGTGGTAAAATAGTTAGGTGATTTGTTTTCATAGGTCGAAGTCTTGATGGATAGAATTATCCACTGTCTGTGTTGGTGGAAGATTGTTGGTACCTGATATATTAGTCGAGGTGCATAAAAGATGGCCCAAATGCAATAGTTATTGCAAAAAAAGAAAAAAGGGACTGTTGAGTTTCTGACAGAGTTTTGGATACAACGATGTCAATTATATGCCAGTCCCTATCAGATCGGCTATATGGTCCTCTCTATCCATTTTGCTTCATTTTGAAATTCTTCATCGCTAAGTGACATCTCAAGAATTTTTTCTGAACAAAAAACTATAAATAACTTTTTTTTGTTGGTAACTTTAAAAAAAGCTACTAGTTACTTGATGCTGGGTTTTAAGCATTTTTCGAGCGGTTTTCCTGTTGGATTAAAAAATTAAACATTAGAGTACTTTTTGGCATGAGTATTATTAGGCTTAATATTCTAAATTTATGTTCATGTGGGGCCAAGTGTTGACATTTTTAACGGCGCACATCATATCTCACTTATCTATGCCTTCAATTTGTTTTGCACAAGAAGTCAGACCTGCTGAAGCAGTATATCTGCTGTATTTTTTCTTTTGACGAGTATATCTACTATTGGGTCATATATGCACATACAATGTACCAAAAAAAATGCATGTACAATTTTTTTTTTCATGCGTCTTGTTTTCGTATATCTAATTCTTCCATGTTTTGAACCTTCTCTATGTTCGCCCTTCAGGGAGTTTGTGAACAATGTTTGGTACATCAAGATACTTTCTCCACTTGAAGTGCAGCAGATGGGGAAAGAGGGCCTTGATCTTCCAAATGGTGTCCAAACGCAGAGGCTTCCTAGCAATGTCAACGGATGTGATGACTATATGAACCAGAAGGGCTCCCGGAATACTATGAACGGGATACCATTAGGGTCACTTGACTACTAATGACCAATAGTGTGACCTGCCTAAGGTAATTGTACTATATAGTTGCTGTTGCCCTTGGTTAATGTCTGCAAATTTTTTGTACCATGTTGTGTCAAAATGTCATGTATCTTTTCTACCTAAAGACTAGGGCCACGTTTCATTTGTAGCTTGTATCGCAGACAAGTACACGGTAAATTGTTATATTATTATTGACAAGCCTGTGGAACTACCTTCTATAGACCAACTGCAGAAACATCATATTAGCAGTAGCATGGTCGTAATTTGCGCTCTTGTTGTACTTTTTTTTTCCAGATTAAATGCCCGTTTACGCTGTATTTGGAAGAACTACCTTCTATAGACCAACTGCAGAAACATCATATTAGCAGTAGCATGGTTGTAATTTTGCGCTCTCGTTGTACCTTTTTCCCCCAGATTAAATGCCCGTTTATGCTGTATTTGGAAGGGGTGCGATCAATTATTAGGGACAGACAGACTAATAAAATAGAAGTTGACCTTTCTTTGTCACATCCGCATTCGTCCTTTTCGGATGCTTGAGCTTCAAGGTTGGTTGACTCTAGTGGTGGTTATAGTTTGAATTCTGAAAGCCCGATGGTTCACAAATTCCTGGAACCTCTGCCAAGTTGGAAAATCATTCATTGTAAGAAAGATCCTTGGTGAGCTGACATGAAAAGTTGGTAAGTGCTCCCAAATCTCATTTATCTTGTTAAAAAATGGCAGCTCGGTGCACTAAGTTCCAACTATGCGCGGGATCCGGAGAAGGGCCGGACCACAAGGGTTAGTACGTAGTCTTACCCTACATTTTGTGAAGAGGTTTTCACCGATCTGATCACATGGTAGCAACTTTACCAGTTACTCCAAAGTTTCCCTTCGTCATTTATCTTGTACGGAATGAAATTATTAACTCCAACAGTCTAGTTTAAGCTACGCTTCCTCCTCTTGAAGGAAGAGGTGAAAAGGGTGATCTATATTTGCACAAATTTTGTGAAATAGGGAAATCTAAATAATGATCTAAAACAAAGGGGACATTTGCGTAAATCAACCCAATGCATAACCCCCACCACTATAGGAGGTAAAAGTCCGGTAGTATATTTATTAAATAAAAAATAATAAATATTTCATTCAAGCTCAATAATAATTATTTTTTATGTGAAACGTGGTCCAAGTAGTTCCTTATTAGGAAATTGCACTTCCAAGATTAGTCGTTGAACGTGATAATTGAAATTTTCAGCTTGATTTTGAAATTGAATTCCTTAGTAAACTATGTACCATGTCATGACAATAAGATTAATGTTTCTGACAGGAAAAAAAGGAGATCTAATTGATGTTTGGGGTATTCTTTTGTTGATAAGATTAAGATTGATAGGTGTAGTAGAACAGATGTAGACGTAGAATCATTCTACATCGTTCAGGTATGGTGAGATTTGACAAATGACAATAAGATATTTCTGAAAGCAAAAAAGGACGTGGTCCAATTAATTAATTTATGTTTCATAAAATAATTCCAAGTTGCTCTAGGTTGAAAAAACTTTATGTGTGCCCCATAATCACATGGCTGCATGTGCAGGATATATAATCTTAGCTTGGTAGTTCGTCACCTATCAATTCATTAATTTACAAACTGATTGATGTATTCAATTGTAAATTATCCATATTTGCTATGTTTGAAAAATCTAAATTTAATTATTACTACAATAAGTTTGAGACTTGATTATTTAACGATTAGAATAAATTTAATTGCAATGAAATTTTTAATATCAATACAAATTATCATGCCTGCTAAATAGAATTTTGTACTTACCCTTATTTCTCTGAGTTATTTTTTCCACTTATTATACATAGTTACATGTACGTATATCTTTCTAACTTCTTTTCATTTTTCTCTCTTTTGGTCCCAACTCCTTTAGGACAGGAGAATACTTATAGTTGATAGCTCCAAGTCTCCAACTAAAGCTATTATGTAGCCAAGATAACTAACTACACGTAACAAAGGAATTCCCAATTCTGAATTTGACATGTCAGATTCTTGGACACTTGTTCACTAGCTGTAGATGTTAAAAAAAAAAAAACTGCCCGGCACACTAAACATCCACTACGCGAGGTCCGAAAAGAGCCAGACCACAAGGGGTTATTATACGCAACCTTACCCTGCATTTTTGCAAGAAGTTAACCTCCTGATCACATGAAAGCAACTTAAACAGTTACGCCAAGGCTCCCTTCACCAGCTCTAATTGTTAACGGCATAAATTCACTCATAACTCCAGAACTTTGTAAGGATGGTTGGTTGGCCCGTCATGATATAGATTGGACAAAAGTGAATCATAGAGCAAGACGACTTAGCATACAGATGCATGATATCAAGAACATGAGCACGCAGCATGATATTGAAAACCTTTAGCTGAAAATAGCTTGATTTTCAAAGTCAAAATTCATTCTTGGAGTTTCACATTTGCTTTTTAAGATACAAAAGGAGGGAGGAAAAGAATAATATAAACTAGGAAGACTAACCAAGATTTACAAAATTTCTAGGTTCATTTGGCATTACTTTCTTACGTCTGAGATGCAGCACTACCACTAATTATTAGTTGATCCAATTTTTCTCCTGACAAAATGCTCTCTTTCGCATCAGTGTCATCATCATAGTCTTCATCGTCACCACTCTCAACAACATCATCATCATAGTCATCTTCGTCATTATTATTATCGGGAATTCTGTCAACTATCAGCTCGTCGGTACATCCTGTGATCTGCTTAGCTTCCATCTGTTCTTCAGATGTTTTTGCCAAGGACAAGAGAATGTTCTTTGCTTTTTGATCAGGAGATACGCCGGAAGATGCCATCTCATTGAACCAAGCAACGGCACTGCCAAAATCCTTGTTCCTACCATACGCGTCCATGATTGTAGTGAAGATAGTTTGGTTAGCCTTGATACCATGGACCCGCATTTCGTCATATTTCTCCATCATCTTTTCGAGATCATTTGTTTTTGCATACCCCTTAATCAATGTGCCATATGTAACAACATTGGGCTCCAATCCATCTTGCTTTATTCTTCTGAAAAATTTCTCAGCACCCTCCATATCTGGTGCGTTAATATAAGCTGATAGCATCGTTGTGTATGAGCAAAGGTCAGGGCTACATCTGCAGGGAAAGACGGAAAATCAAAAGTCTACTTGAGAATGGACTCCTTGGTTATGGCAAAAGCATTCCACTGACAGATCCCCAAGTAATTGTGCTGGTGAATTTAATCCACTATATTTGTACTTCTACCTTTTTCCTCCCCCCCCCCCCAAACCACCCCCACCCACCCACACACATTATTATCCACCTCCCTGCTTTGGGCCAATAATTGCTGAACCAAACACTTTTCCGAACCAAAGATAAAACTTTATTCTATGCACATTTTCATGGTTGACCAAAAACAAAAACCAAATAAAGCAATCATAAACATTGATAACTTTTAACAAAAACTTCACTTTGCATGACAGGCCCTCAAGCTGTAAATCCACTTGTACCAAGTGTTATGAGTTATTTTAGAAACAGTGGGCGCATGAAGAATTTTCAAAGCGGATATAAGACTAACTGAGCCTTGCTTATGGCTAAGCATCCCAAGATTTTGTGGCTACAGAGAAGCGAAAATATAGGAAAACACAGTTTAAGGAGGGGTGCAGATTGTTGGACCACAAAATAAGTGAAGCAAAGGATAGGAAAATCAAGTGAGATCTTGTGGTCTCCAAAAACAACGGATAAAAGTTTTTGAATAAATACAAATATAGTTAAAGAAGTGTTCATGGAAATGTAAACAACATGTCACCTGTCTCTTCGCATGCTTTTGAAGACAGTCCGGGCTTGTTCCACCATTCCCGAGATTGCAAATGCATCTAGCAAGATGTTGTAAGATTTCTGTGTAGGCCTGAAAAAAGAGGTGCACTCATATACCTCTTGTAATTAAAAGATAAGAGAACGCAGTGACTGGCTTCAAAGCATCCATAGCAAGATAATGTAATCCGGCACGGAGATGGAGAACATATATGTCTCTGAACACATTTCTATCATATTTTGGTGCTTTCTAGTGGGCGCTAGCATCAGAGTATCTCTTTGCAGAGGATAAAACAAATTCCATTGAACCAAGAAACCCTTACCTAGATGATTAAGTTTCAGTTAAAGCACAAATGCAAGCAAGAAAGTTAATTGGTTATCTTCTTTCTGAAAAGTGCATCTTCCACTGGAGACAGAATGAGTCTCATCTTTTAATGTGATTTCTTTCCATTCATTAGGTCAAGGAAAATGGAAAAGATAAGTTAAACATTATTTGGCTAGTTGATGAAATGGCACACATTTGAAAGTAAGTAACTGATCATGTGCAATTAGTTCCTAATGATTGAAAGATCAAAATGAATTGATCCTATTTGTATAGCTGACTGGGTGTCTTATACAGAGAATCATGTTTTGATTAGGCACAAGGAAGCTGTAGGAAAGGAAAACGATGTAAAATGCTTGGATAATCAGTGGTGTAAAGAACTAAATACCTGACACCAGCATCAAGCATTTCCTCAAAAACAGCTAGTGCCTCCTCTTCTCTTCTTGCCTTTCCATATGCACTAATGAGCAGTGCGTAACTAACAACATCAGGTCGAAGACCAGCTCTTTGCATCTAAAATTAGGCATTCGCTTCAAAATGTTAATCAAGTCATTATAAATAGTACAAAACTAAAAGCACACAAGTGATTAACCACTGCCTGTGTCTACAAAGCTGAACTGATGAGCAAATTTACGAAGCCATTCCATGCGCCCATGATTTTTAAAACCAAACATGAAACTATAACTAAAACAGACAAATCTATTACTACAAATAATTTTGCAAAGAAGGGTCTCAAATCCAGCAAACATAGGAATTGTCAGTGAACTATGTCTACAAAGGGGTATCTTTCTGGTCAAAAATAAGTCTGCAATGGACTTAACCCCCTGCAGGTTCATTTTATTTTCAATAAGTTCTTGAATCAAACATGCTATAACAAACTAATTCAATAAGTTCTTGAATAAAATAAGTTACAACGAACTATTTGTGACGCAGAAAAATTAAGTGTCAAAATCTTAGAAGAAATTAGCAAAGACATGAGGTTCTTAAAGGATCACTAATGCTAACTACTAAGGGAAACAAACCTATAAAAGCAAAAACAATTTTTTTTCGATAGGAAGAGCTATAACAAGCACTTAAGGAGTTGTTCCAGCAGACCTAATGATTATCATTTCCAGAACAAAACAGAACCTATAAATAACTTGCAAGTTACCTGATCATAAATGTTTGCAACCTCCTTGTAGTTAGTCTCAAACGACATCAAACTGTTGTAAGTAACAGTATTTTGTGGAATTCCTCGCTCGGCCATCAAAGAAAATAGATGACGAGCTTTCTCATATTTTCCCGCCTTCTTATACATATATATCATCATGTGGAACATTTTCTGGTCTGGTTTTAGAGGAGGTGCATCCATATCCATAAGGGCTTCAAAGACTTCTTGAGCTTCAGCAAATTTGTCGCCCTGCATTAGCTCCTTCATTAGTAAGATGCTTCAACTTTCAGAAACCAGTCTAGGGACTTTATATAAAGGAGGTAGACGATCAAATTTTTTTCCTTTCCCACATAAAGCACTGCATGTAGAACTACTGCTTTCTTGTATATCATTGCCTGCTTTTATTACCACTCAATTCCTTTGATATTCACAGATATAGTTCCTCCAAAAATAGAATACTTTAAAACTGCAACAAATCGTAGATTGAGAGCAGAATAAGATTCTACAGTTGTCAAAGAAACGACATTCACTACGATATTTCTCAACCTTCTTGATATTTCTCAGATTCAGTTCGGTCAAAAGTTTCCTTTATTCTTGTACCAAACTAGCATCAGCAGCTATTCACAACCAAGCAAAGGTTCCAGATACAATTACATCTAGAAAATATGTCAAACTTTAAACTACATACACTTTTTGACTGGTTCAAAATCTAATTTTTTTTTTTGACTGGTTCAAAATCTAAACTTAACATTTCAATTTAAGGAAAAAACATCGACTACTATTTTCAATAACCCAAAAAAACACTGATACAAGAAGATTTTATACTACATTTAAAAAGATTTATCAATAAAAAGACAAGTAACAACTAATTGGAATAATTGGAGAAACAAAAGCAAGATTTTGGGTGCTTTTGGTATGGAACCTTATACATGGAACCTGCTAAAGTACAACTGCTGCTATCACTACTAAGTACCAATTTCCTGTTTAACACTTCATCATCTTATTTCAGTAAATACTCTCTAAAAAGAGTTTTTGATGATCTTTTTCAGCTTCCCTAAAATTAAGGAAATCCATCAATTAATAAACTTTCGTGTAATCACAATTCTTTTGCTTTTTCTTTTTCTTGGAAAATCAATTTCCAGTACTTGGTCGGCTATAAAAGTATGTAACATATGGTAATGATACAAGGTCTACTTCGTCCCCTATTATCACTTTCAATCATGACATTGTCGCACCTACGGACGAATTCCATTTGAATGACTGTAGTAACTAAGTAAAAGAGGCAAAGTTTTAGCAAGGGAACAAACAACAAGAGTCAAAGACTACATAAGTAAGAGCTTTGGAAAGACTAGAATCTTCAGATATTGTTCAGAAGAAGGGGATAGATTTTTTTTAAACGACAAACTTTGCAAAAATGATCTATGGAACCTTTTATTTCTCTTTTCTCTAATTAGTGTTGTCATTGTTATTATCCTTTCTTGTACAGCAAGACACAGAAAAGACTAGTTGAAATCTGCCTCATGAGTTGTTAGTCGATGTTGAGTTGGCATGATGACATAGTTGTTGATGTATTTTTACTTGCGGAAGATATTAGTTATTTTCTGGATAAGTTTTTGTTTGTTGATTTCCTATTCTTTAGGCATGTAGTTGTTGGTAGATTTGTTCCTGATTATTAGGAAGTTCTGTTTCAGTTTTTTACTGCAGATCTGTTAGGATTTCTATTGTATTTAAACAGCTATTCATTCAACTCAATTATAGATCTCTATTTATCTTCTATTGTTAGTTTTATTCTCCTCTGTTAAACACTAACATATTGGTATCAGAGCAACTCTTTTTAAGGGATCTGTGAGACCTGTGAGGTTATTTGACCGAGTGTTTATCCAAAACATCAACCAAATCTTCTTTGTGGAAAAGACCATTAAAAGTGAGAGTTCTTTCACTACTATGGCTGCACCTGTGTTTGATGGAGAAAATTATCAAGTTTGGGCAGTGAGAATGGAAGCTTATTTGGATGAGTGTGATTTGTGTTATTTATGGGAGGCTGTAGAGGAAGACTACGATGTACCTCCTCTACCAGGAAACCCAACCATGGCTCAGATCAAAACTCACAAAGAGAAGAAGACCAGGAAGTCGAAGGCATGTCTCTATGCTGCAGTATCTCCTATTTTCCAGAATCATGACTCTTAGTTCGGCTAAGGCAATATGGGACTTTCTGAAAAAAGAATATTATGGAGATGAAAGAATTTGAGGCATGAAGGTCTTAAACCTGGTGAGGGAATTTGAAATGCAAAAAATGAAGGAATCTGAGACTATTAAAGTGTACTCAGATAGACTTATAAATATGGCAAATAAGGTAAAGTTACTTGGTGGCGAACTTTCTGACAAAAGAATTGTGCAGAAAATTCTTGTTACTTTACCTGAAAAGTTTGAGGCACAATTGTTTCACTGAAAAGTATCCACTTATTGGTACTACAGTGTATCCTATTTTTTTGGCTCTCTTTTTTCCCGCCTTCTTTTTATTTTAAAGGCATATAGTGCGTTTTGGCCCCGGGTCCCTCCTTTCTATTCCTCGGTAAGCGGACCGTGGGAGCATGGGGGCGATATCTGCTTTTGACTGATAGAAAGCATCTCTCTTTTGTCCCTCCTGACCGAACTCGCCAAAAAAATCACAATTGAAAAACGGCTTCTTGCCGGGAGAGTAATCATCACTTTGGCAGAACTTTTGAACTCTTTGCAAGCACATGAACAAAGAAGATTGATGAGGAACGAGAGAGCTGTTGAAGGAGCCTTGCAAGCAAGGCAACAATTCAACTATGGAGGCAAAGGTAAGAAACAGAAGGGCAAAAAGAGCTATGCTACGACAACAGAAACGGCTGCAACTGAAGGCAATTCTAGCAACAACAAAGGTGGAAAATATCCACCTTGCCAGCATTGTGGGAAAAGAAATCATCCACACTTGTTGGAGAAAACCAGATATGAAATGCAGAAAGGGTCACAAATTTGGTCATGGTGAGATTATTTGCAAAGAGAAAGGATTACAACAACCAAATGAAGCACAAATTGTAGACCAACTAGAAAAAAGAGCAATTGTTTGGGGCTACTTGTTTTGTAAGTAAAAGTTCAAGTGATAGTTGGCTTATCGATAGTGCTTGTACGAATCACCAGTGATGAAAAGATTTTTAGAGAGCTTGATATATCAGTTACATCAAGAGTCAGGATTGGAAGTGGAGAATACATCCCAGCAAAAGGAAAAGGAACTGTAGCAATTAAGAGTTATACAGGTACAAAACTTATTTCTGAAGTTTTGTTTGTTCCTGAAATTGATCAGAATTTATTAAGTGTTGGACAACGGTTAGAAAATGGATTCAAATTATATTTTGAGGATATGGCATGTCTGATCATTGATCCAAATGGTCAGGAATTATTTAGAATTAAAACGCAGGAAAAAAGTTTCTCTTTGAATCCGATGGAGGAAGAACAAGTAACTTTTTCAAGTCAGTCCACTATTGTAGAAACGTGGCACAAACGGTTGGGTCACTTCCACCACAGGGCTCTTTGGTATATGCAGAAAAAGGAGCTGGCAAAAGGTTTACCTCCACTTGAAGAGGAACTCCCAAGTTACGAGGCATGTCAGTTTGGTAAGCAAACAAGATTGCCATTCACAAAATCAACTTGGAGAGCAACTCAAAAATTGCAGCTGGTTCATACAGATCTTGGAGGCCCCCAAAGAACTCCATCATTGAAAGGAAGCATGTATTATATTGTTTTTATTGATGATCTAACAAGGATGTGTTGGATATACTTCTTAAAATTCAAATCAGAGGTTGCTGAAGTTTTTTGGAAATTCAAAGCCTTCTTAGAGAACCAAAGTGGTTGTAAAATACAGGTGCTCAGATTAGATAACGGGACTGAGTACACTTCACATCAATTCAAACACTTTTGTGAAGTTGCTGGAATAGAACATCAACTTACTACTCCATATACTCCACAGCAAAACGGAGTAAGTGAAAGGAAGAATAGAACTATCATGGAGATGTCGAGGTGTATGTTGCACGAGAAAGAGCTTCCCGAAACGTTCTGGGCATAGGCAGCCAATACTGTTATTCTTTTGCTGAACAGGTTGCTTAGCAGTGGAGGAAAAGACACCTTTTGAGGCATGGCACGGGTATAAGCCGTCCTTAAAGAACTTAAAAATCTTTGGTTGTTTATGTTTCTCTTATATTCCACAGGTTAAAAGGGACAAGCTGGACAAGAAAGCTGAACCTGGAGTATTTATTGGTTATAGTACAATCTCTAAAGCTTACAGAATTTTTCAGCCTCATACCGGAAAAATTGTGATAGGCAGAGATGTATCTTTTATGGAGAATGACCAACGGGACTGGGAGGAAGGTAACCAAAAGCAAATTACAAGTCATCTACCAATTCTGATGAGAACATTGATGATCAACATATACCAGAGATGCAATGTGGCCATTTTAGAGCCTTGTGGATTTGAAGAAGCCGTTTTAGATTCCAAGTGGCAAGCTGCAATGAGGGAGGAGCTTGCAATGATCGAGAAGAACAAGACCTGGCAGCTTGTAGAAAAGACGCAAGATAGGAAGATCATTGGTGTGAAGTGGGTTTACCGCACGAAACTAAATATAGATGGCTTGGTGAACAAACACAAAGCTAGGCTTGTGGTGAAGGGCTATGCTCAGATTTTCGGTGTAGACATTTGCACATGTCGCAAGGCTTGACACAATCAGACTTCTTTTGGCAATTGCAGCACAAAAGGGCTGGAAAATCTACCAACTAGATATTAAATCAGCTTTTTTGAATGGCTTCTTGCAGGAAGAAATTTATGTTGAACAACCTGAAGGGTTTGTTGTGAAAGGACAGGAAGATAAAATCTATTTGCTGAAAAAGGTCCTCTACGGATTAAAGCAAGCTCCCCGGGACAATAGAATCAATGATCATCTTTCTGATTTAGGTTTTCAAAAAAGCCTAAGTTAATCAACTCTTTACATAAAGCATACTAACTCTGACATTGTTATAATTTCACTGTATGTTGATGATCGTTTAGTAACAGGAAGTAATGTTGTGCTCATAGAAGAGTTTAAAAGAGAGATGATGAAAGTCTTTGAAATGACGGATCTTGGAGAGATGACTTTCTTTCTTGGAATGGAGATTAAGCAAATCCAAGATCAGATATTCATTTGTCAGAAGAAGTATGCAAAAGAAATTTAGAATGAACGACTGCAAAAGTATGGACACACCTATGAATCAAAAGGAGAAGCTAATGAAGGATGATGGTGCTGAACGAGCACAAGAAGGAAGCTACAGCAGCTTGATAGGATGTTTGATGTATCTTACAACAAAGCCAGATATATTGTATGTTGTAAGTGTACTATCTAGATTTCTGAATTCTCCTAGTGAATTGCATATGAACGCTGCCAAAAGAGTGCTCAGATATGTCAAAGGAACAACGGATTATGGAGTGAGATTTAGCAAGTGCCAGAATTTCAAACTTCAAGGATTTTCTGACAGTGATTGGGTTGGTTCGGTTGAAGATATGAAAAGTACTTCAGGGTACTGTTTTAGTTTTGGCTCGGGATGCTTTTCTTGGTGTTCGAAGAGGCAAGAGATTGTTGCTCAATCAACTGCAGAGGCAGAATTCATTGCTGCTACAACTGCTGTCAATCAAGCTTTATGGATAAAGAAAATCTTGTGCGATCTTGGTTTGGAGATTAAGGAAAGCACTGAGGTATTTGTGGACAACCAAGCTGCCATTACTATTTCTCACAATCCGGTGTTTCATGGAAAGACCAAGCATTTCAATGTGAAGCTATATTTTCTTAGGGAAGTGCAAAAGGATGGTCTAGTGAATATGGTATATTGCAAAACGGAAGAGCAGCTGACTAATATTTTTACAAAAGCTCTTCCAGCAAGCAAGTTTGAGTTCTTGAGAATGAAACTTGGGATTTGCAGCTCCTGATGCAAGGAGGAGTGTTGAAATCTGCCTCATGAGCCGTTAGTCGATGTTGAGTTGGCATGATGACATAGCTGCTGATGTATTTTTACTTGCGGAAGATATTAGTTATTTTCTGGATAAGTTTTTGTTTGTTGATTTCCTATTCTTTAGGCATGTAGTTGTTGGTAGATTTGTTCCTGATTAGTAGGAAGTTCTGTTTCAGTTTTTTACTGCAGATCTGTTAGGATTTCTATTGTATTTAAACAGCTACTCATTCAACTCAATTATAGATCTCTCTTTATCTTCCATTGTTAGTTTCACTCCTCTGTTAAACACTAACACTAGTCAACATCTGCATCTCGAAATGTTTCTTTAGTCTATTTGGCATAAACAAAATGTCCAGAGTAAAACCTTTAGAGTTAAAGGTCAAAACACACCTTAAGTATCACTTTTTTTTTAATTTCCTACCTGAACTATCAGGTGTGGGAGTTTTCTACCTAAACTATCACCAACTAGTTGGCAAAACACTCCTCAACTATCATTTGTTCACTTGAGGTAGGAAATTAAAAACAAGTGATACTTGAGGTGTGTTTTTGACCTTTATCTCAAGCCTTTACTGTCTAAAGATTCCTACAGAAATATCATTAGTGGTCCTTTCTTTTTTTTAAGTAATTTGGGAATATCATTAACGATCTTGATCTGGAGCTTCAGCCAAATGCACAGATCTTCTGGCAGAATCATTACCAAGCAGCACACTCATCATACAAGATGTTAACAAAGAACACATCCCATCTGATCAGTCAGCAATTAATTCACTGTTCTTCCATTTTATCAAGCTTTTTAATTTTTTTTTTATAACCATACCATTTTATCAAGCTTTCTACCAGCTCATGGTCAAGGAACTTATGGATGGACCCAATGCCTATTAAACAAGATCAAGCAATTTTCCATATTCAGATTGCAGCAATCTTTATTAATCCAATTTCATTGTGTAGTTTTGGCATGCAAGATACTGGAAAATTTTAGTTTTACAATGGTACAAAGAGAATTTCATAGTTGTGTTCAGCCATTATCATTCGCCTTCTTATACCTTAAATATTGAGCTCCTAAGTTTATCTACTTCTGTTATGTATAGTTTGCTACATTACCTCAACAAAGATTTTGAGAATGATTTGGTATGTAATAGCAGAAGGTTCAGGGCCTGAAGTTTGCATTCTCCGAAATACCGCTTCTGCCTTACCGTACTGACCTCCTTTTCCATATGCCTCCATCAAAGCAGTGTGAGATATCACATTTGCGGTATAGCCCTTCTTATTCATGTGCCCTAAAATCCTCTCAGCTTTACCGAAGTCTCCTTGCTTCCCATAGGCCGTAATAAGCATCAGAAAGTCCATCTCATTGAAATCCCACCAATGCTGAGTTCGAAGCCATTCAAGAATCTACAACGGAAACAACATAGATGAGTAATTGGCTAAAGTCTGCATAAAGGAAGACAACTGAAGTAAAACCTCAAATGTCAAGTATCTGGTTTTTAAATCTATTTAAGAGGATGAGAAAGAAAAACTTCAATAGAGTACAACGTATGTCCCAGAGATTCAATAGAAGAATTGAGCAACTGATTTTAGGAACTGAATCTTTTTGGTAAAACAATGATTGTACGAATGCTTCTAGTTTAGAGCACCTTATCTGCTCCCTCCTCTCCTTACCAATATTATTATTATCTTATTCTTCAATTTTATTACTACTATTGTCTTTTTTACTTGGGTTATATTTGCTATTTTGCTGTCAATACTTTTTCTTTCGTTCAGTATTTTCATCATAGCTTTTTACACTTGTATTTATCAAATCTGTTTAGGAAAACGCTTTTCTCAAGTCGAGGGTCTATCAGAAACACTTTCCCTACCCTGCAAAGGTAGGGGTAAGGTCTGCATAACAACCCACCCTCCCAGACATCACTTGTGGGTATGTCGTTGTTGTAGTAATTATTTTATGAATTCCCAACTTAGAAGAAAAAGGGAAATCCCAGATACCAGCACTATAGAAATCAGAAACTCAATAAAATAGCACCATTTTAAACCTAAGTACCACAATCTACACAATATAAAAGGAAAAAAACTTTCTATGAGAAAAATGGCATGTTAGAGAGAAGAGGCAAACCTCACTAACAAGGTCCCACTTCTTAAGCTGCTTAAATCTAACCAAGCTTCCAAGAACAAGGTCCTTCGGAAGAGCCTTGTTCTTGTCCCTCTGGCTTCTCAACACTGAAACAGCAGAACCAGTTTCTTCAATTTCATTCATCATCTTTCTCCAGTTTTTCTGGTCTGCTTCGTCCTCGGCACTCTTGAAAACCTCTACTTTCCTCCTCTTCTGCAAGAACTTTCTCGGCGCCAGCATGCCTTGACACACCACTTCTGCTCTTTTACATATTTTGACATTTGTATCTAATGAACTCTCACCAATATTTGATTTACTGCATGATAAATGACGGTTTTGCTAAGCACAAGTCCACAACACAGAATTAAATCAAATCCAGAAGTCAAGAATGAAATCCAAAGACAACCCTTCAAATTCAATAATGACATACATGGAGTTGCAAATGGTAACAAGTCATAGATGTACCAAAACAGCGCAAACTGCAAAAATCTTACATTTGTTTCTTCTTTTTTTCCCTACTCTTTTTGTGGTATTTCTTTGCAGTAAAAATAAAGGTAACAGCTTAAAGAATCAGGTATAAGATTAGGGTGTGTTTGGTATATGGAGGAAAACATTTTCCAGATAATATTTTTCAATTTTCTCATGTTCGGTTAGTCAAATTTTTAGAAACTTTTTCTCTAGGAAAACAAGTTCCTTAAAAAATGAGGAAAATGACTTTCCTAGTGGAAGTAGGGAAAATAAGTTCCACAAGTGTCATTCCACATTGATTGTATCCTTCCCGCCCTCCAACACACCTCATCTTCATCCTCACCCCAGTAGCCCCCATCCCCATCCCCACCACCGCACACCCCTAACCCCCATCCCACCTCCCATAGTATTTATCTAGATTATATGCAAATGCTTTTTGCTTACCTACCAAACACAAGAGAATATTTTCCTTTATACCAAACACACCCTTAATAGAGCCATAACTTGGCATTCACTGAGTCCAAGCATTACTTTTCCAAGGCAGGAAAATGTTGGATTGGATAGTGAACTTTATTCAACTCCACACTGTGAACAGCTAAAATTAAATAAAATAAAATCGTTTAGCCAATAAATCTTCAAAGATAAGATTTTGGCAATTTTAACATTTCTCAACTAATTTCATACAAATCCAATTCTAAACAGCAAACAAATCATGCAGAATCTTAATTAATCAGCAAACAAGACCCAAAACACACCCAATAAAACACACACACAAAAACAAAGTGGAGATATTGAGTCTTATCTACACCTAGCAAGAACCCTTTTCAAATCAAGAAAATTCCCAAATTGGTGACCCTTTTAACATATAAGATTTTATGAGTGTACAATATGAAGAACACCCACAAGAGATAGAGACATATGTGCAAATAAATAACAAGAATTAAAGGTTCTTGTTTTGAGCATACCTCCATAAAGAAGAAGAAGATGGAGCTGAAATGAATGGTTTGAGGAAAATCATCATTGTTTGAGGCATTTTGGGTGCACTAGAGGACTGCAATGTTTATGGAGTTGAAGGGGATATTCAATAATCTTTAGATATATTTCATGTGGGTAAAGTGCAATGTGCAATTTTGATACTTGTTTTCAAAAAATTATCTACTCTACTACAGTACTTGTTAAAAGAAAAAGCACATAATAAAAAAAAAGAGAAAAGGGTGGTCAAATTTATCCTCCAACTTTCAATTAAGGATCATATTTGCCCTATATTAAAGTATGGGGTCAAATATACCCTTCACGTTAGTAAAGTTGTCACATATGCCCTCTATTGGACGAAAATTCCATGTGGATGCCACATGCGATCCACGTGGAGGACAATAAACACATGGCATGTGAGACCGAAATCAAACCTCACCCACTTCTACTCTCTCCGTTTAGCGTCTTCTGCTGCTCCGGCGAGGAGCTCCAGCTCCGATGAACCGGAGCAGCCAACAACCGCCAAGATACGGTCGGGTCATCTCAACAACCGCCAAACGAATCGGAGCTGCCAACAACCGCCAAGATACGGTCGGGTCATCTCAACAACCGCCAAAACGACCCCTTAAACACCCAGCAGAAAAATTAAAAAGCTCAGAGAAAAAGAATGAGTAGTTGTAGAGGGTAGAGTTAAAAGTTCAAAGGGTTGTTGCTCCTCTATGCAATACCTATAATTTCAAATTTTACTGTGTAAAAAAAATAAAATGAAATTCAACAACCCTCTTGCAGTTAAACAGTACCAAACGACCCCTTAAGTGAGAATCATAACGTAATAATAATAATTGTAGCTAAAATTCTGAGGTAGTGATGATGATTTTCTTCTTTATTTCTCTAAGCTAATTGATTAGGGCAGGAGAACAATCGGACCCATATCTTGGCGGGGCGACCCAGAAACTAGTGTTGCAGCCATGTCGGTGATTTCAGTGTCCTTTGCCCTATCGTAAGTAGATCTGAGCCTCAATGTTTGATTTTTCTTAAATGCAACTGGGTGTTACCCGACCCGTATTTTGGCAAGGCAACTCGGATAGCAGGTAAGCTGCAAACATAGTGTCTTTCCACCATCTACACCAGCAACATTGAATGCTTCGGTGGAAGCATTAAAAAAAGAGATAATTGATGCCATGTGTTTATTGTCCTCCACGTGGATCCGACGTGGATCCCATGTGGCGTCCACGTGGATCCCATGTGGCATCCACATGGAATTTCCGTCCAACAGAGGGCATATGTGATAACTTTACTAACGTGAAGGGTATATTTGACCCCATACTTTAACGGAGGGCAAATTTGACCATTTTCCCTAGAAAAAATGACATAAAGGTCCTGAGAGTAGGTTTAAAATAGTCCCTTAAGTATGCAGTTAACAATTTTGGTTTTAAATTTGTCAATAGTTAACACTTTTAATCTTCATCGAATATATATTAAACTTTGTCTGTTAGATTTGACGGAAACTATAAAAAAAAGTTAGAGAAACTCACATTTAGAGGTACAACTTTTATAGTTTTTGCTATTTTAAATCTATTTTGTAGAGTACAATGCAATTTTTTTAGGGTAAATTCTGCATTTCTTTTGTATCTTTTAGTGGCTAATATAATCTTTCGTATTGCATATTTTAAGATTTGATGAGACTTGCTTGATGTTTATTATAAAAGTCTTTTTATCACTATTTTCATCAAATCTAACATACAAAATTTGATATATATTTTCGGTGATTAAAAATATTAATTTTTGACAAACTTAAAAGACCAAAATTGTAAAATGCATACTTAATGGATTATTTTGAACCGATCCTCAAACACACTGGAACATTTTGTCAGTTTCTTGCACATGATGCATCAATTTTATAGTAACACATGCACAAAAATAAAATTTCATACTAACGGCGTTAAATTATGAATGAGAAAAAGAAAAAACGTTTAAATTTACTCTCGTACTTTGTAAAAATATCTAACTTTGTCAATTATTAAAATTTTGGCGTATCAATGTTTTTATCATTATTTTAGTCGAAATTGCTTTTAATCATTCAAAATAAGTCATGGTTGAACCAAACTTTTAATTACAAAAATGAAATTTATAATTTTTCCTATTGAATAGTAATTAGTCTCTAATTATTTAGATTAGCACCAAAAATTGCCATATGGCTACATTGCCATAGAAACATAACTTCAAAACAACTCAAAATATTCTTTCATGGCACAACAAAAATGCGCCATAGCTAAAGAAAAGAGGAAAAACATCCTTTTATGAATCATCATCAGCTTCATTCTTGTGTGTAATCATGAAGTAGTTCTAGAGTGGTTTTGAAGATGAAGAATGAAGGTTAGTGATGTTGTTCTGAAGAAACTGCCATGTATGGATAAGTGATGGTGGAAGTGATTTATGATGAAGAAATAAATTTTAAATATGAGATTAATGGAGAAGTTATGGGGTAATGAATGACAAGTGATTGAAAGTGGTGAAACTGAAATAAGCAGGTAAATTGGTTGAGGGACAATGAATTAATTACTATTTGATGGTGAGAAGACCGATGTTGGTGTGGTTAAAGTTAGTTGATGGTGAGAAGACCGATGTTGGTGTGGTTAAAGTTAGGGATGCAGGTGAGTATAATTTTGCGGATTTCGCATCGTATTCGTTTCAGTTGGGGCGAGTATGAGTATAACTTTGACGGGTAGTAGACGGATATGGGTATAACTTTGGCGGATAGTAGGCGGGTATGGGTAGATGGTGGATTTACAGTTATCCCGCCTCATACCCGCATGCCCCGCCCCGCATCCAACCGCCCGCCCCAAATCCACCCGCCAACTATAATTTTATTTGTACAACTTTATATTTATCTAAAACCCAAATATTTAGCACACATAATTTTAGCAGCCCATAAGCCCAATAATAATGAATTGGCAGGTTGACAAAATGACAAATGAATTGATTACAAAATATGGCTGACAGGTATTGACGGGTGACAGATATCCACTTGGGTGATGGAGCGGGTGTGAATTTAGGAATATATCCGCCTAGGTGGATATGGATGTTGAAAATGTACCCGCCACGGATGGCGGTAGGTGACGAATATAAAATTTTCTGACAGATACGGGTGTGGGGGAGGGATACCCGCACCCGCCCCATCCAATTGCCATCCTTAGTTAAAGTGAAAGAAGGAATATACAATTATTGAATTTTTTGTGTCCATTTTGCCATAGGGCAAGTTATCCCTTGCAAATTATAAGGGTAAAGTTAAGCTTTTCGCAAATCACAAGGATAGATTTAGACCTTTTGCCTATATAAGATTGCTTCTTTTAATGACTAAAGATAATGCCGAGCTAAAATTATGATGACCAGGATATAAATGAGTCAAACTTTTAACTGAAAATAAAATTAAAGCTTTTGATAAAGTACAAATACAAATCTAAACCTTTTCTAAAAAAATTATATGGCATAATTATTAGCTATTTCTAATGTTAATTATTCCATGAATAATCTGATGGGATACGAGGTGACCATCATGAAATTGAAGGCTTCAATTTCGAACTTCGAAATCCATAATATGCTTATGTGATTATTTAATGAGTGGAGAACATAGTTCAAGAGAATTAGAAGCCCAAAAGAAGAAAGAAGACCCATGTCTTAAATTTAAATTAGAAGACCCAAAGTTAAAGAGTATTTTAGTATTTTTGCTTAGATAATGAACCACAATATAAATAGACTATTATGTCTTTCTTTTGGAGAATAGATTATGTTGGATGATGAATATAGGGTACTCTTTTGAGAGTTGGGGATTTGTCCTATACCTCATCTTGAACTTCTCTTGAAACTACAAGTAGGTAATTCATGTATGAGTTCATATCACTTCTCTCTTTAGATTATATTTCGTATTTGAATGTTAATCTAATTAGTTTCTAGATTCTCTTCATTGTTTCTTTGAGTTAATTGATTACATTTCAATTCTAGATTAACCCTTTCTTTCTTTGTATCCTAGATGTAATATTATTGGTTGCATTTACATATGTCTAGGTAATTAATTACTTAAGTATGTGATCTCTTAATCTTCCTATCCTTTTATTGCTTTCTTAGTTGTTCTTGGTATTCATATGGGATTGAATAATCCATCTTCAATTTCTTTAAATTTTCGAGTCCGTTTCACACCAAATTGGACAGAGCTTGGAAAAAAAAATTGTTCCTATAATTCTTAATACTTAACTTTCTTCTATTCAAAAAAAGAAAAAAAAATCCGAATCTGAAAATTGAAGTAATTTTCGAGTGCATTTTGTTGGGCTTTATCAGAAATAGTTTAAAGAGAGGTTGAATATGAATTTTGGAAGCATTTGGAGTTGATTTGGATCAAAATTTATTTATTTATTTCTCTATTTTCACAGCTGAAATTTCAGCATTTTGTAGAGTGCGAAAATTTAACTTTTGGAGCTCTTTTTATGCAAATGTTTGTCATATCTTTTGAATTCAAGTTGTTTTTAATCATGGATAAACTATATTAGGTTCCAATTTTGGGATCTAATGATAATTAGGGGTCAATTTTGGATTTCAAAAGTGAGATATTTTCTTTGTGCGAATTTCTTGAAAAAAAATAATAATGAAGTTTGAGTTGATTTCTTACTTCAAAAATTATTGAATGATACTTAGAAATGCTCCATATTGATTGAGTAAACTTAATTTGAGTTGGATGTTGATAGATTTGATAAATTGTGGTGACTTTTGAATGACTCTCTTGTTGATTCTAGATTCTACTCATCATTCCTAAGTCTTAACAAATAGTTTGCTAGTATTTTACTATTTTAGCATACTTGTTCTTATCCTTTGTATTAGTAATTGAGCGCTTTAAATTCATTTCGTGTCAATTCATTCTTGCTTTTCTCTTTAATTTTTTTTTTTGTAAATTATTTGATTCAAGTCCGACTAGTTTTATTGTCCTTCTTTGTTATTGACATAAATTTCACTCTAGACCAATACTAAAAAAATTGCTCAAAGTAATTTGAGATTGATAGTTCTTGAAGAAATTGTGGATATCCCTTGAGAGGTGAAAGGCAAAAGGTGGTGAGCTCATTTGAGAGTGGTCTTCAAAGTCTTCGATCTTGAGTGTAAACACGAGTGTTGAGTGATATACTAAGGGAGTGCTTTGTGAGAACCGACTTATATTAGAGATGACTTTGACACATGGTATGAGTGGTAGTATGAAAGAAATGTGACTTCGTAAATGAAGCTTCCTTGCTTCAATGGGAATGATGGTCCGGAAGCATACTTTGATTGGGTCCAAGAGCTTGAAGAGATATTTCACATCTTCAAAGTCTCTAATCTATAAAGAGTAATTTATGCCACTGACATATTCATAGATCATACTTATCGATGGTGGAATGAGGTGATGAGCAAAAGGTATAGAGATAATCTAGGTGCCGTGACAAAATGAAAATAGATTCAGAGGCTCATGAAAGAGAAATTTGCTCCTACATATTTCCGAGAAAGATATTTGGAAAATATAACAGAGAATCTACTTGGAATTGAAAGGAAGAGTATGATAAGAGTTTGAAGAAATATGCTACAAGGAATAATGACAAGGAAGAAGAATTGAAGAATAATCAAGATGTGCAACAAGAGTCAAGTGATACTTCTTATGGTGTCAATAAAAAAATTGAAGTTAGAAGCACTACAACATTTTAGGCCTTAGACCATCCCTAAAAAGTGTGGCCTAAACTATCAAAAAGTATGGCCTTTGATAAAAGGCCACAACATTCGACTTTAGGCAACACTTTTGAGGGATGGCCAAAACAAGCATAACCTTCGATCTAAGGTCACGCTTTTCAACTGTCGTTGTAGAAGCCACGCTTCAAAAGCGTGGCCTATAGGGTACAAAAGCTACGCCTGTACCACCTCATATGACAACATTTTCATAAGCTCAAACTATATTTTTCAAGCGTGGCATTTTCTAGCTTAGGCCACACTTTTTAAGTGGCGCAATTTTGTTTAGGCCATAAAGCTTATTTTCATTACCTTCATAAGAGCTACAAATTTGTGGTTAAAACATTACATTTATTTTTATCTATCCTGTAGTAAAATTTGTTTAAAAAATATTAACTTAAGTATGAAGATCTCAAGCACTACATTAACTAATAAATAATAAAAGTTGTTACAAATACATATACTAGCAATGAACTTCGAAAAACAAATACATTTCGTGTACTATTTCAACAAATAAAAAAAATTGTTCTTAGGTTCCTACTAGCAATGAACTTTACAAAATCGAGTATATTCATGTAGTAGTATCATCAATAAGCATAAAATTTGTCCAAAAATCTTCATCAACTTTGAATAGATCAACTGACTTTTAGCCACTATTTCTAATTGTTGGGATTCTATGGTACTTTATAAAGCAGTACGGGAAGTAATAACTATTACAAATGTTCGAAAGGATAAATAAATGATCAATCTTCAAAACTGCCGCATGTGTGTTGTGTCTTGAATCTTGATCACCTTGCAAAGCCAATGTTGAGAATCAGCCAAAGTTTGTTGTGTCTTGAATGTTGATATCCTGAAATCAAGAAACAACTAAATCTGGATGGTTATAACGTTGTGTGTTGAGTCGAGGATAACCCTCTATCCTTAAGACAAGATTGCCCCGTATATATGCTTTTACGTTAGCGGGCAATAGTCTCCCAAGATAAAACAACACTTTAATCTCAACGCTACAAAGGCAATAGGTTGAGCTTGGCGAAGAAAACAAATATGACTTGACTTGCTGAAGATATGGAATAGAAGGAAGAGTTTATGTCTACTCTTCTCTTTTGTCTCTGTGTATATAGTGTGTCTCTGTAGTGTATATCTTGTGTATACGTGAGGGTTTGGTCACTGTTTTTCAGCCATTGTTTTGCTGAATTTCAGCCACTGTTTTGCTGAATTTTCAGCCACTGTTTTGTGCTGAAAATGCTATTTTTGTGGCTGTTTTCTACCTGTTTTTCTGCCTGTTTTTAGCATTTTTCTGCAGTCCAAAATTGAGTCAACAACTGCTCAATATATAGCATGCAAGAGGGGCTGTCCAACTGCCAAAACAAGGCTGTAATGACCATTAAGGGAGGCCATTAAAACAACCAAGTAATGGCTATTAATGCCATTGAAAGAGGCTGCCCAAATGCCCAAGTAATGGGTTGTTAATGGAGAGTTAATCAGCCAAGTAATGGCTGGTTAATGCTCCAAAACGCAGTCCCAGGTAGGCGTAAAAAGTCTCCGTAAATTGGGACCAAAGCGTAAATATTGAAACTTCAGAGACCAAACTGTACATATGAAAGAATTTTGGTCCAAATCGTACATATGAAACTTCAGGGATCAAATCAGCATATCCGGCAGAGTTCTCTGATCCAAAAAGATATTATTAGATCACCCGTGAACCCGCAGAACCAGAACCCTGGAACCTGAACCGAATCGACGGATGGCGGCGGCGGCGGCAGCGTGTGGGCTTAGCCTTGAACTCAAGCACATCTAGGTCTTCCTCCTTTAAACACATGGGATAATTGGGGTCCCAAACCCTTACCAATTAGAGACTTATATAGAGAGCAATTCTTGCTTATTCCCACCCGATGTGGTAGGATTTGTCCCACACCACATTTCCATGTCTCAAACACCTTACTTCGTGGACCAATATCTCTTTCATTTCTCAACGAAATTACACGATTCTCGCCCTACGATCATCTACTCACTTGTAGATCATGCATGCGAAGAGACAAGGTCTCCAACAGTGAACACTAGTGTTTAATTCATCAAAGATGGTGGACGCATCTCCCGCCTAAAGGCTAATTTCAAAAATCCCCATGAAAGAGAGATTGTATGCTACACACAAGGTGCCTACATTTCAGCAATCTTTCAAATGAAAAGATATTGCATCGGGGAGTGGTAGCTGGCTTGAACCTTCCTAGTTGAAACCATCGGACTTACTATCCGCATGGTGAACGTGATGTCTTGAACCGTCAGTGTTTAGTGTAAGCCAAGACAATGATATCAACACAATAACTCTTCTTATTCATTTTCCTTTCATGCTTATGTCCGTTAGGCCATGGACACTTGGATTCTTGGGCGTTTATTTGTGACGGCATCCCTCGCACTTAAATAGGTGATCTCCTACAAGGTATCCCGCTATACCCCACTTCTCAAGTGTTAGGAATCATTAAAAGTTTCCCCAACCTTAACCTCAACCATTTGAGGATCTTTTAAAAGGTTTGGAAGCTTAACTTTACCCACCATGCAGTAGCATTTTAATGTCTATCGGGAATAGCTTTGATTCATGTTTCGTCATGCAAATCATCATCCGAAGTGCTTCTTGCTTCCACCGAAGCTTTCAATCAACCTTTGCCGCTTAGTTTTCCCATTGAACCAAATTCTGGATCTCCAATCCGGTATGGGTTGGGTTTCCATATAAAGGTTCGTATTTTTGGGGTTTTAAGCCAATTCTCCTGCATGAGCGTAATACTTGATCTCGAATAGTCCCTTAGTTAGTACACAGGATGTGACACCCGTGATGATCAACCGCCATACGGTCCTATGTCTCCATGCATCCTGAAGGATATGTCCCGACGCCGCCATCCGTGTCCTTCCCGCCGACCGACTAGCCTGTATAATCAGCCAAGACACGTGTTTCTCCCAATAAGGGACGTCCTATAAGGAGCCGTGAAGTTACTCAACTTTTTTCATGCTTTGTATAAAGTGATAAACTCCGATACCATCATGAATCGGTCGATGCAAGTTTGCTTAGAGGATTTTCCAAGACCCACCATACACATTTACTTGTGGCTTTGGTGTTCTTCAGATCTGATGTCCACTTTGCATCATCAGTGTTCTCCCCAGAACTCGCTGACATCCGTAATACTATAATCTGTAGATAATCATTAATTCAGATATCGTCATATCAGATTTAACGCCTTCTACCGATCATGTATTAAAATCATCAGTGAGCCTTAGTTCAATTGATCTGTTCGTAGGACGATACCAGGTCGGTTGTAGTGTGTACAATACATTGAACTACACATGACCTGTGCATATCGCTTTTTGTCTATGGGTGCACCATGATTCCAACCAGTTCTATGATTCATATCCATTGGTGGCTTCAACGAGACTGTCAACTCTTGACCAGTTCGTTAGATGTCTTAGAAATCTAATTCCTAAGATGTCATCTATGATACCCATATCTTTCATATCGAGACTTTGTTTCAATATGACTTTTACTTTCAGACTGTTGATTCTCCAACTGTTGGCATTCTAACTTTAGAGTCAATGTTTCTGTGGTCAGATTCATTATTTCTGTTTTATCTGAAACTTTCAGGACCAAAATGTAAACATTTCAGGGACCAAGATGAAAGTTCAGAAAGAAGTCCAACAGTCCAGAAAACCAACTCTGATTCTCTTCTTCCAACTCTCCGGTTGGGAAGGCTAGTTCAACATTCATGCCACGCAAGACTGCAATGGCCCTGGATGTGAAGCTACTCACAGGGGAGCACATCTTACAACCCAAAGGTTCTTTTCCCGGAGGAAGATCAACCATTACGCAAGTATGGTTCTATATGATAGGGTTTATTTCTCTCTTTGTAGCTTCTTTTCCAAAGCAGCCGCTGGAGATGATAATTATTTGTTAATTGTCCATGGTCTGCTCTCAACCATACAAGCTAGAAGGTATGGAACAAGTCTTTGTCCCCTTTTTGCTCTTTTCTGCCTTCTACATCTAGATCGAGTCACAGACCGAATATTAAGTTCTGGAGGCAAAGAACTTTCGAGTCCCGTAGATACTAACGTCTAGTTTCGATAAAGCCTCGCGGTTCTTGTTAACCTTTAGCAATTACTCCTTTTTCCTTTTTCAAGGAAAGTTATCTTCAAAGAATTCAAGATTCTTTACGCCAAGAGCGACAAGACATCAAGTTATTTCCGCGTATCCAAAGTGGATATGCAATCCATACGCTTAGGTACAACCGGACTGCTTCAAGATGTTCCAACTTTGCAAGCCACCCCACATAATTTGGGCGCGACTTTATACGCTGGCTAACACTGTTGACTGAGGTGCAGAAATGAGCGATCGTTTAATTAACGATGCTCACATTCTCCTCTATCACTACGAATTTCAATCCGTAGGCTTAGTTGAGTTTCAACTTCGCTGTAGCGCTTATCCGCTTCAACAACTTCATCTTTGCTTTTTAACAAACAAATGATTCCATACGTTGTACCATCATCAATGAAGATCACAACGTACTTGTCTCCCCCCTCTATTTTGTATAAACTTCAAATCACCCAAGTAGGTGTGACTAAGTTCTAGAGGAGCGGTACTTCTTTCACTATTCCCTTGACGGAATTTGGAAATGTGATTTTGCCTCTTCGTCTACCTCACATTCATTTTGAGGTTTTATGTCGACAGAAGGCAACAATCTCAACATCGTTAGCTTTTGAATGACTTTCTATTTAACGTGTCTTAATCTATGATGGCATATATGCACGGATTACAAATATATCATTCATTTGGCTACAGACATAGTGTACCATTCTTAGTTATTATAGACCTGTTGGACTAGTCTCAAACCAGCTTGACCAACAGCGTCCCTTAAACCAAGTTTGGAACATGTGTCACCTCAGCTTAGAGTGATCCCATTCCCTGAAGTCCTATTGAGGACAACCTCTTCAACCCCTTCTACTTTAGAGGTGGCGTTGCTTCACATGAACAACCTCTTGCCCGTGGTTAGGGCATAACCGGATCATATGTGATCTCGATACTCTGGCCCACTCTAGTTGCTTTAGCAGACTGAGTGTCCAATTTATTTACTGCCTTTCTTTAGGCCTTCAGATCATTAAGACCTGGAAACTCTGGCCCACCTTGCTAGGTGTCCATTACTTTTCCTATGAAATGAATTCTGGCCCCACTTCAGTCGCCCGTAGGCTTTGTATGACTGAGTGTCCAATATCATCATATCAAAGGAATTTTGGCCCACTCCACGCCTCGGAGGCTTTATATGACTGAGTGTCCAATATCATCCTATGAAGGATCTTTCACAAATAGTATGAGGTGTTCAACGCCTTTAGCTTTTAGACTCTTCCGCTAAGATTGGTGCCCAGATAATTTTTGGCGCTTACTTAAGAGTGGTAGCTTTTCGACACTGGATCTTACTCCCTCGTATGTGCGAACATCCTTTACACACTTTAATAATTACACTTAAAAGAACGGATCTTTTTAAGTTGCTTTACAATCCAATCTTTAAACGGAAAAGAAGATGAGATTAAACTTCTGATTTTTAAAGCGTAAGGAATATAAATTATTTTCATATTCCTCCTTACTTTAATCAATTTTTAATCAGACCTCATTTAATCTTTATTCTTGACAAGTAAGAAAAACTACTTATCCCAATTTCGGATTCTGGTTCACTTCAGTCACTTCATCAGACTGAGTGTCCATTTCCTTCTTACCATTATTCGGATCTTTTGTCTGGGATAGATACAGGCCTTCTACTGCAAGATAGAAGTACATCTTCAGTCTTATCCTCTTGTCCCAGTTGACATCCTCAAGCTCTCGTGAGCGCTTGTTCCAACCAGTCTTAGTAGCGGTGACACCATCAACACGTTCATCATCATCACTCTCTTCTACTAGAAAACCATTGCCATATCCAGATTTGCTCACACAACTTTTGACCGACATCTTTCGAACACTAATAGTATTACAATACAATCTTGTCTTAAATTGTTAGTAGTCTATGATACTTTATAAAACAGTACGGGAAGTAATAACTATTACAAATATTTGAAAGGATAAATAAATGATCAATCTTCAAAACTGCCGCATGCGTGTTGTGTCTTGAATCTTGATCACCTTGCAAAGCCAATGTTGAGAACTGCCGCAAGTTTGTTGTGTCTTGAATGTTGATATCCTGAAATCAAGAAACAACTAAATTTGGATGGTTATAACGTTGTGTGTTGAGTCGAGGATAGCCCTCTATCCTTAAGACAAGATTGCCCCGTATATATGCTTTTACGTTAGCGGGCAATAGTCTCCCAAGATAAAACAACACTTTAATCTCAACGCTACAAAGCCAATAGGTTGAGCCTGGCGAAGAAAACAAATATGACTTGACTTGCTGAAGATATGGAATAGGAAGGAAGAGTTTATGTCTACTCTTCTCTTTTGTCTCTGTGTATATAGTGTGTCTCTGTAGTGTATATCTTCTGTATACGTGAGGGTTTTGTCACTGTTTTTCAGCCATTGTTTTGCTGAATTTCAGCCATTGTTTTGCTGAATTTCAGCCACTGTTTTGCTGAATTTTCAGCCACTGTTTTGCTGAATTTTCAGCCACTGTTTTGCTGAATTTTCAGCCACTGTTTTGTGCTGAAAATGCTGTTTTTGTGGCTGTTTTCTGCCTATTTTTCTGCCTGTTTTTAGCGTTTTTCTGCAGTCCAAAATTGAGCCAACAACTGCTCAATATATAGCATGCAAGAGGGGCTGTCCAACTGCCAAAACAAGAATGTAATGGCCATTAAGGGAGGCCATTAAAATAGCCAAGTAATGGTTATTAATGCCATTGAAAGAGGGTCGCCAAATGCTCAAGTAACGGGTCAACGGAGAGTTAATCAGCCAAGTAATGGCTGGTTAATGCTCCAAAACGCAAATTCAATGAGCAGGCAGAAAAAGTCTCAGAAATTTTGGAGACCAAACTGTAAATATTGAGAAACTTCAGTGACCAAACTGCATTACATATGAAAGAATTTTGGTCCAAATCAGACATATGAAACTTCAGTGGGATCAAACTGTACATCTGGCAGAGTTCTCTGGTCCAAAGATAATTAGACAGCCCTATGTGAATCCGAACCGACGGGCTGGCGACAAGGCGTGTGGGCTTAGCCTTGAACTCAAGCACATTTTGGTATCAGAGCTTGTAATTAGAATAAAAGTTTAAAAAATGCGAACACATCCATCGTTTAAACAAGTGAGATTCTTAAATCAGATGTTATGGAGATGTAGAGAAATGAAAAGAGATTTATTAGAAATGCGAAGGCAGAATACAATAATAATTGCATCCCACGAAGACTGGACGATAGAAGATATGGCAGGATTAACGTATAATGACGATCAATTAGAATTAAGAGATCGAGTGAATCGGCAGGCATATAGAAGATTAGTAGAAATAAATACTCGTATATATGAAATGAACGACTTTATAGAAAGGATAAAATCAGATTTAAGAATGAAAATAGAACACTATGGATGAAAATAGATTAGTACAACAACAAGAACAAAAAGTACAATTAGAAAGAGTAGCAGAAAAACCGCTTACATATAATAGGGATATAAACCAGCATATTATAAGTTGTAGAATAGGAATAAAAATAATTGAAGAAAAGGATAAACAGTTATTAGAACAACATATAACAATGAATAAACAGGAAGAAAAAATAACATTTTAAAGAAATTTATCAAATTTCTAAGAGAAGAAAGAATTAGGCAAAAGAAGAAGAAATTGAAAAATTAGAGAAAAGAATTTAGCAAAAGAAATAAGAAATGAAAATGAGATTAAAGATTTAAAAGAAATGATACAAGAGCAATATCGATATATTGATTTAATAAAATATGGATAAGGAGAAGAAATTAGAACCTAAAGATCTTTATTATGAAATGAATAATTATGAAGGAGGAACCAAGCAAACATTAAGTTTTAGGACTTATACATATCAAAAGATCCAAGAAGAAAGAGATGAAGTATCGTGTGAAAAGATATTTAAAACAAATGGTTTGAAAGGAATAAGGAGATAAGATATATTGCCCATAAACATGAGAATGTAATAGATACTACTAGTACGAATGGAAGAACAAAGATCAATGCGATGAAGTAATAAAAAGAGAATTAGGAAAACTATCTACTAAAGAAGCAAAGAAATACAGAAATATTTACTTTGGAGGAGTAGAATTTACAAGTAAAGCATATTTTCAAAAGAATATTGACACACCTATATGATTTACGTATTAGGGATTTACAGGTAATATTAGGAAATTTACAAGACGCATTGATATCAGTGATTAAAGGAAAATTAATATATCAAAAGTTAAAATTTACTATACAACCAGACTTTAGTGTATCGTTAAAAGATGAACATAAAGATTTAGCTTTAACATTATACTATAAATTAGATGGAATAAACATGCCACTGTGGAGTAAAGTAATAAGTATAGAGACTAAAATGATATATGCTCTAATGTAACCACCATATAAGAAAACAAAGTGAAATGAATATAATAGTACCAAAAATGTATAAAGAAATACTAGAACAGATTGAAAGCATAAGGAAAACTCTAAGATAACAATACTGTAAGAAATATTCATGGATTTTAAGACTAACATTAACACCATCACGTAAGATTAATTTCAAAGATAGAAGGATCAAGATTGAGTATAACCAAGGAATCATTACATAGTTTACCCAGAATAGAGCCAAGAACTATTGATCTAATAAAAATAGACTGTAACAGATTAAAAATAAAGGTTATAATATTTAAAAACATGATAACTATGGACAGAGTAGTAGAAATAAATACTGGAGCAATTAAAATTTTTATACATATAAGCAAGATAAATGAAAACGATTGTAGTATAATAGAACCACAGATTTATAATTACCCAGAAAATGAAAGAGAAATAATAATTACTAAGAGTATAAATTTAAGATTCAAGATTCAAGACTTAGAATATAAGATCAATAAAGGAGTAATAGAATATGATAGCCTAAATGAATTATTATTAGGAAGTGATTTTTTGACTATGATTACTTATAAAATAAATAATAATGGAATTGAGATAACTGACCAAGGAAAGACCAAATTTATAAATAAACTATGAATATACAACTAAAAATAATAAAGAAAAAACAGAAACTAAAGACTATAAAGACGGCCTTATCAGGAGAAATATACAACCAACTAAAATATCTCGAATACAATAAGAAAAGAAATGAAATTAGAAAATGATATAGCACAACTAGAAAAGCAATGTGAAAAGTTTAGCAAAATATGGATAGATATGGGAAATGGTTGGAAGAAACGAGTAAATAATCCTGATTATGAGTAATAACGAAAAAATAGTCACAAGTATGGGAAGAAATTGTATTAAAGGAAAATGAAAATATATTATCCTTAATGAACGAAGTAAAGATAATCGATAAAACCCAACAAATGATTAGAGAAGAATTAACTAATTTATGGAATGTATCCAAATACCAACGCTTAAATTAATATTAGAAAAGTTGAATATGCTATTAGAGGAAAAAGCAAAGGAAAACAACAGAACCTAGTAAAGAAGCTAGTACAAGTAAAGAAACGACTATAGCAAAACTACTATACATAAACCAGAAATAGTGCCAATAGATGCATGGAGAAGAAGTAAAATAATTCGTAATGGTAGATATAAGCAAATAAAACCAAAATTGCCAAAAGATGTAATAGATGCTTTAGGAGGACTAACAAAGCTTAACAAAGAAGGAAAATTCTAATGGAACACAGCGATTACATTCTTAAAGACTCATGAGTAAGGATATCATGGAAAAGAAAGATATAAATATGAGCCTATAAGATCAAAAACCAAAGTGAAAGAAGAAAAGTCAAAGAGGTAAAGACACCCGTAAAAAGAAATAGAGAAACAACTTATGAATACCTAAACCTAAGATTAGATAAACAGAACAAATGATAAATGAATTAAAAGAAGAAAACTCAATCTAAAATCAAGTGATGAGGCAGAATGGTATAATAAGTATAGAAAATATAAAGGAAAATATAAGAATACGCAAAACCCTTTTAAAAGAAACTAAAGAGAGTTAAAGGAAACCAAAAAGAACTAAGAGAAACTAAGGAAGAACTATGGGAAGTAAAACAAGAACTATTAGAACTCGAGAAGAAATGAAGTTTCTAAAAGAACAATTAAAAGAACTAAAAGGAAAAAGAAGATACGAGAAATTAAACTAAGTAATGAAAATACCTCAAGAAGCAATAATAGTGATTAAAGAAGAATGAACAAACGACCACTTAATTACAAGTAGTAGAATTTATGAGGAAGAAGAAAACTTCGAGAATATGGAAATAGTAAAAGAAAATAGCCAAATAATAGAAGTTTTACAAAATGAAAAGAGTAAATGCAATAATAGAAGATGAACTACAGATGATAGAAGATGATTACAATGGACACATAGAAACCAAATAGAATCGGATAATATTATCAATGAAGATGCAGACGAACTATCCAGAGAGGAGGATCTAATAGACCCAAATTTGGAAGTAATAACCAAAGAAATACGGACTACACCGATCACATACCCAGAGGACAACAAGCCAATTTAAAGAATTGAGGATCAATGACGCAAGGAGTAAATTATAACGGATATTTTCTAGATTTAGATAATGTTATGATGATGAGCAAGAAGTAGGGAAGAAGAACAGATTGGAACTTAGAATGTATATTGCATTAATGAATAGCACTAAATGAAAACCTAGATTACATGTATGATTTAATATCAAAAACTTTAATTGGAAAAGAAGACATCGATAGAATCAATTGCATATCACCGAGATGAGAAGTATTAAGTTATGCAACAGATTGGAAATCAATGTTAATGATATTTGATTTGTTGTTAAAAAGAGAATTCTTAGGTGAAATGGCTAGTAGCCAGAGAAAATGTTTTAGCAGAAGAAAATGAGATTATCATGAACCTGAATAACATGAAATGTTGTAAGATAAACAAACTACCTTAATATACGATTAGCTTTAGTAAATTCTTTTATGAAGCTAGATTCCTACTGTAAGAAGGAGTAATTTATCAACAAATATATTATGATCATTTGCCTGTACTCATACAATATTGGAGATATCTAAAGAATAACATAACTAGAACCCAAGGAAAATACTCCTAGGAGAAAGAATACGAGTATTCAAGTAGCATATCTAATGAGAAAGTGCGAAGAATATCGATTCTGCAACAAAAGATTAAAAAAGATAAAAAAATAGGATTAAGAGAAATATGTGGATTTTGAGTAGATTAATATTTGGATCTGCGATGATAATGAAAAAGAAAAGAAGTATAGGAAGCATAAAAGACATAAAAATATAAGGATAAGTAAGGAGAGAAACTTCAGAGATAAGAAATATAAAAATATAAGAAAAACCTTATTACAAATCCTATAAGAAAAAGAGATTTAAACGATATAGGAATAATCAAGATACAAGAAATAAGTTTAGATATAAAAGAAAATCTCAGAGACTAAGAAATGTAAACCCTATAGAAGGCATAAGTCCAAGACTAAAGAAGAAAAAGTTAAAGAATGCAAATGTTGGAATTGCAATGAGAAAGACACTATGCAAACAAGTGCCCAAAGTTAAAGAAAACACGAGTAAAAAATGAAAATACAGAACAAATTAAAATGAGCATACAACATATTAAAGAAGAAAATAATAAGTGGTATGGATTATGAGGATTTCTATGTTAGCTAAAGATGAAGAATCGAAGTGAAAGAGGTTACATTAACCAATATTCAGAGAGTGAAGACAGTTCTGAATAAAATGAATACACTAGAAAGACAGAAAATAGTATTGATAAGAGAAGGATTTCTATGTTAGCGAAACAGATGAAGAATCGGAAGCAGAAAGAGTAAGTTACATTAACCAATATTCAGAGAGTGAAGACAGTTCTGAATAAAATGAATACACTAGAAAGACAGAAAAGAGTATTGATAAGAGAAAGAGAATACTGGATACAATGCGTAGGGAATATACTCATTTAAAACTAATAATAATCTCAGCTTAGTGAAACAGTAGTATATATTACAATGATAGGTACAAAAGATTACTAATCGACTATCAAAAATAAGAGAAGAAATGAATAAAATACATTGGAAACAAATGGAAATAGCAAGACTATAGAAGAGTCACTAAGAAATGAGGAACGCGACAGAAGTACAAGAATATGAACAAGATGAAGAACTCCGCAGAAGATTGAATGAACTGACTAAAATGGTGGCAATTCACACAGAAGCCCATATAGAATATAAGCTCAACAAGATGGTAAAGCAAAAAATATTTATAGATAGTGGAGCAGATATATGCCTAGCAAGAAAAGATGTATTAGAATCACATAGATGGAAAAGATCAAGAATACATAGAGCTAAAGTATCGTGATTTAATGAATAGCTTAAAGAATTAGATATAATAGCGAAAATATGAGAAATTGTTTTAGGAAAACTATTTTTAGATTACCAATAGTATATCAATTAGATAACATGAAGCAGCAAGTATTATTAGGAAATAACTTCCTAGATTACTTTAAAACTCAAGTGATTAATGTGAATACATTTTGTTTACAATCCTCGTGATAAGTGGATTATATTAAAAGAATATTACCAAAGAAACACCATAAGACTATGTACTATAAAATGGATAGGAATAATAATCTAGAATTATTAAAAGAAAAATACTTTAGGTATGTTAAAAGGAAACTTCGAGAAAACCCGATGCAACTATGGAAAAAGGAAAAAATATATGGAGAAATAAAATTGATAGATCCAGTGATTTAGTCGGAACAAAACCAATAAGATATAGCCCAACAGATCAAAAGGAATTTGAAACCCAGATTAAGGAATTACTAGAAATGAAAGTAATAAGAGAAAGTAAAAGTCCTCATAGTAGCCTACCTTTTAGTAAGGAAACATAATGAGCTAAACGAGGAAAAGCCAGTTAGTGATTGATTATCGCGAACTTAATAAAAAGACTATTTTTTGATGGATATTTTTACCCTATAAAAGGAACCTGATTAACCGATTAGGAAACAAAAATGGTTTAGCAAATTCGATCGTAAAGTGGATTTTGGCAGATTAAATTGACTAATGAATCAAGAGCATTAACATCATTTAGTACCCCGCAAGGACACTACTTAATGGAATGTATTACCAATGGGATTAAAAATGCACCTACAAATCTTTCAAAGAAGAATGGATCAAGTGTTTAGAAAATCCTCTGTATCATATATGTAGATGATATCGGTTTACAAAGAAGAATGGAAGACCATATTAAACATATGGAGCAATTTATTGAAACGGTAAAAACCAACACGAATACTTTACATCGAAAAGAAATCGAATATTCAAGAATACTATTAATTTAGGCTATATTGTAGATAGTGAAGGAATACAATTGCAGAACATGTGGTAACAAAGATTAAAAACTTTAAAGAAAGATTAGAAACAAAAGAGAAGTACAACAATTTCTTGAGTAATAAACTATGCATTGCCATAAAAGATTTACCATATCTGAGAAACCATTGCAGGATTTGATTAAAAGATGTAACCTTCATCGAAGGAAGAGCATACCAATGCGATTGACAAGATTAAAGAGAAGGTAAAATCATTACCAAAACACAGAGTACCTACAAACCAAGATCACCTAGAACTCTTTACAGATGCTAGTGACATAGGATGGGGAGCAGTCCTAATAGCATATGATAAAGAAGATGTAGATAAAGAAAAAATGTTAATTTGTGGATATGGAGGCGGAACGTGGAAGCCTAACGAGAAGAACTACCATATCAACGAAAAAGAATTATTGGCAGTAAAATTTGGAATTAAAAGATTTCATTATCATTTACTACCAGTAAAATTCATTGTTAGAACTGATAATACTCAGGTAAAGGCATTCATCACAAATCGAATAGATCCTTTACCAGAACTGAATAAAAGAAGAAAATGGCAATCATTTTTCTGTTGTTATGATTTTATTGTTAAGAATATATCTGGAACTAAAAATATTTTAGCTGATTTTCTTAGCAGATATAATGTCAATTAACAGCGAAGACTTTGAAGAATACATAGCCAAGGCCATGCAAGAAATTATCAAGAATATTTGATTAATGGTTACAATTAACTGTGATATTTTATGCGTGAAGAAGCTAAAAATTAGCAAAGAAACGAAGGATCAGTATGAAGACTCATCCATCGTTCAACAAGATTAGAGAATTAAATAAAGACAGGTCTCAGTATGTCATTGAGAGGAATATCCTTTACAAAAAGATAGATTTAGCTCGGAAAGAGTTACTCTATTACTTAATGAATGAAACCTCTCGAAAGTTACTAAGTGATCAAGGCAAAATAATAGTCGAGACAAGTAATAATAAATAAAATGGTTAGTATATACAGGACTATCGAATATATTCGATATCTAATAAATGGAAAGGAAACTAGTATACGAGCGATTGACTGGTTACTCGCATACTACCCATCACATTATTAGATGATTGAAAACCATAATAGACTACATCATGATCCTTTTGAAGGAAAAATGATTTTAAATAAAATCCTGATCCTTTTGAATAAGGAGGGAGAACTGATTATTTTTACAGGTACAATGTGAACCTTATAAAAAGGCCTTATGGCCTAAAAGATTATGACTTAACCCAAAAGAGGCTTAATGGCCCAAAGATTATTAAAGGTATTATGTAGATTTATCTACCTAAAACCTAAAAAGAGGCTTATGGCCCAAATAGATTATGGCCCAATGTAGTGTTTTATACTGTAAAGCCCAAAAGAATATCAGTTAGGGAATTTAGTTTATAGCATAACCTAGAAAAGAGGCTCCTACGGCCCAATCGGATTATGACCCAAGGTAGTATTATATACTACTAAAAGGTCCAAAAGATTATGGCCTCATGGCCCAAAACAGACAGAGCCTCACAAACAAGGATTATCAAACTGGTAACCCAAGACAAGAGGTCTTATTGACCTAACAAAATAAATTAAAATGTGTAAGTTTTATTTACATGATCCTATGGATCCAAACAAAATTAATTACCTGCTAATCTAAAAGAGGTTATACTGCCAACGGACTATGACCCAACATAGTTTAAACTATGGTAAAGCCCAAAATAAAAAGAGATCCTATAGATCCAAAAATACTATAAATCCGTTAACACTGAAAAGAGGTATTTGACCTGAAGAATATGGCTCAATGTGGTAGTTTAAACTACGTAAAGCCCAAACAAAAGAGGCCTTTAGTGCCCAAAATCGATTATGGCCTCACTACCAAAAAATGATTATGGAATCACAATTGACCTGACAAATAAAAGAATAGCCAAAATCAAGACACCAGCTTTTTACGAAAAAGCGGAGCTAAAGCACTGCGCTTTTATGACTTTTTGGAAAGCACAAGAGAAGACGACAAAACAACTTTATTTAAAGTAGCGGACAAGGCACTGTACTTCATCAGAGCCTTTATGCGACTTTTTGAAAAAGTATTTTGTCTAGGGCTATTTGTACACTATTTTCTTTACGACTTTAGAAAAGTAATACTGCTTACTTTTAAAAAGTTTGGAATAGTGAATAATGAGGTTATCTATATAAGGAGCCTCTGTAAAGACGAAGTGGATTCAAAAATTCAAATACAAACCTTGACAAACATTCTCTCTATGTTTAGCTAAAGCACCCTTTAGTCTATAATCGAATATCATCCCAAGAATGTAATAAGATTAAATCAACTATTATCCAAGAACAACATAAGAATAATTTAATATCCACCAGCTAGTATCATAATAATAAGAGTATAATACTTTGATAACTTATGATTAGAACCATATTAGTAAGAATACAACATCTTTTTAAAGATAGTCGAGGATACCCAGAATCGACTCCCAAGCCCCTCCAAGGACAGAGTACCCAAGGCAGAAGGCAAGGGGAAATAGTGCCAAAGGAGGTGAGACTACTTTGATCTCAATATTTACTTAAAGGTATGTATTCCAACTATGTGTTTCTAATTATGATTTTGATAAGTATATTACCTTGTTGATATGATGCTTAAAGGTTGATATTAGATTATTGTTATGATGTTTAGACGATTGATATTGATTGTTCTTATGATGTTTGGATTGCTGATAGGAGATTATAGACTCAACAATTAAAAAATGAAAGTGAACCTAAGATTACAACTCAGATTATTACATGTTTGTTATTTGATTAACTCTGAAAAAAGTTTGATTAAACAGATTACCGTCTATGTTCTAGCCTCTAGGGGTATATAGATGATGAAAATATCCGCAGGACACCGAGTCCGGAATTTGAACTCAAGCACATCTAGGTCTTCCCTCCTTTAAACACATGGGATACCCCTTGGGGTCCCAAACCCTTTACCAATTAGAGAGTTATATAGAGAGCAATTCTTGCTATTCCCACCGATGTGGTAGATTTGTCCCACACCACATTTCCATGTCTCAAACACCTTACTTCGTGGACCAATATCTCTTTCATTTCTCAACGAAATTAGACGATTCTTGGCCCTACGATCATCTACTCACTTCGTAGATCATGCATGTGCGAAGAGACAAGGTCTCCAACATGCGGAACACTAGTGTTTAATTCATCAAAGATGGGTGGACGCATCTCCCCGCCAAAGGTTAATTTCCAACACTAATTGCATCAACAAAAGTTTCCTGCAAATTTAACATTAAACTAAAGTTAGAAACTAATATATGCAAGGGCAAACTGAAGTGAGAAAAAAAAAGTACTCATAGGCTACATGTTGAAAAAAAAAGTATCATTCCAGTGTTACATTTACATAGCTAGGAATTAAACTCAAGCACAAAAAGAAATACAAAAATGCAAGTTCTCAACTGACATACAAGTTCGTAAAACAATCTTAAGTATGATGCACATTCTCAAAAATAGAAAATAAAACTGATTCAACTGGACCACTCACTACATTTGAGGCTTTGACATAAGAAACACACTGCAGAATTTAAGAAAAGAAAAGGCACAAGCAACTAATTCACATGCGTGTAAACGAAGAATTAGAAGGCCATAAAGAAATTTTCAAGAACCATAACACAAATCACGTAAGAGAATTTAAGCTAATATTTTAATCCGATAATTGAGTTCTAAGATTATGCTGGCCCAGTTATTCTGTAATATGGGAATTATATGTTGCAATCTAATTAGGTAGATTAGTTGAAAGGCAACAAACAATTGCAAGATGTTTATGATGACAAAGGTAAAGAGTAAAATAAACAGAGATAACATAACATCAAGTACCTGAAGCATAACGCCAATGTTATCTTCTTCTTTTTTGAAATTGGAAAAAAACGACAGTTAGCATAACGCCAATGTTATCCGGAGAACTAACTAGAGTAACTCATCAATGTGCTTTAAAAATGCAGCTCTTATTAAAAAATCACCTCAGGACCAGGCAATAGCAAACAGTTTGGACCAGGTATCAGCTTGTACCCTGTTAGTTGTCCTGTTCTATTTACCGTGCTTGATTTTCTAACCTACAAACTTAGATAGTTCACAATAAAATTGATGTAGCACCGACTGGTCTTAAGATCAAAACCACAACCTGAAAGAGAATAATCTCATGATTATTTTCATTAATGAAAATGTTTATATACATAATATACAATAAGTAATTATGGAAAATAAACATTTTCCTAATACAAGACTACTACCTTAATTATATATGTACAAGAATTCTAATGATTATGGTAAGTAAATATACAATTTACATGGCCATATACACGGCCAATAGACATGTTACCGTGTATATTCTTTCACATCCCCGCAGTCATAGCGGGCGGTTGTCGTACGCTAAGATTGTCCCTAAAATCTTCAAACAGAACTAAGGGAAGACCCTTAGTAAAGATGTCAGCGATTTGGTACCGTGAAGGAACATGCAAGACACGTACTTTTCCATGAGCTACCTTTTCTCGAACAAAGTGAATATCCATCTCGATATGTTTAGTGCGCTGATGTTGGACCGAATTTTCAGAGAGATAGACCATACTAACATTATCGCGGTAGACCAATGTAGCTTTCTGAATAGGAAAGTGAAGCTCTAATAAGAGATTACGCAGCCAACAAGACTCAGACACCACATTGGCTACCCCTCGATACTCGGCCTCCGCACTGGATCGTGATAAAGTAGCCCGCGTTTAGCCGACCAAGAGACTAAGTTATCACCAAGAAATATACAATAACCAGATGTCGAACATCTGGTATCCGAACATCCACCTCAATCAGCATATGTATAAGACACGAGAGTAGATACAGAGAATGGATAAGTGCAAACCATAATCAAGAGTACCATAAATGTAACGCACAATGCGTTTGAGAGCGTGCATGTGTTTGTCCCTTGGATCATGCATAAATAAACACACATGCTGCACTGCATAAGTATTATTGGGCCTCATGAATGTAAAATACTAAAGAGTCCCTGCAAGACTGCGATAGTAGGAGGGATCCTCGTAAGGTGTGCTAGAATTAGCACTCAGCTTCGGTTTGGTGTCAACCGGAGTAGGAGATGACTTACAAGATGACATGCCAGCTCACTCAATAATCTCAGCTACATACTTCCTCTGGGATAGAAATAGACCACCTGCATGACGAGTTACAGCTCTACCAAAAAATAATTCAAAGACCCCAAGTGTTTCATAGCAAATTCAGAACTGAGAAGAGACATGATAGACTTGCGCAGTTTATCCAAAGATGCGGTCAATATAATATCATCCACATATAACAGAATGTATTCCAAAGAAGTACCACGATGATAGATAAACAGAGAATGATCAGACATGATGTGAGAAAACCCAGTAGTAGACACATAATTTGCAAACCTTTTGTACCAAGCTCGAGGGGCTTGTTTTAGCCCATACAATGACTTCTTCAGCAAACAGACATGGTGAGGATGATCGGGGTTCTGAAACTCAAGGGTTGATGCATGTATACTGTTTCCTTGAGATCATCGTGTAAGAAATTATTTTTTCACATCCAGCTGTTGAATGTGCCATGATTTTGAGAGAGCCAGACTGAGAATAGTGCGAATGGTTGCCGGTTTGACCACATGACTAAATGTATCTCCACAATCTACGCCAACCTGTTGAGTTTTGCCAGCACCTACAAGATAGGCCTTATGCCTCTCAAAACAACTATAAGATTTTCCTTTATGAGTAAAAATCCACATAGAATGAATAACATTGACACTAGGCGGATGGGGCACCAACTCCCACGTCTTATTTTCAATAAGAGCATTATATTCATCATCCATGACCATTTTCCAATTCGGGTCGTGAAGGGCAGACACTGAGTTGCGTGGTAGGGGTGATTTAGTGACATTAGAATTGAGATTAAAATGTCTTTTTGGTTAAAAAATACGTCGTTGGCTACGAATAACAGGCCCTTAACTCGGAATAGAAGTGGGCCAGACTTGGGTCGGTGTAGGGATGTCACGGGATTGACCAACAAGCAGTGGGCCTACTGGCCGATGGATTGGATTGAGGGAGAACTTAGAAACTGGGCCAGTAGGTAGTGGGCCTGCTGGCCGAGACACTCTACCGGGATGGAGAATTATTGGGCCAGTTGGCAATGTGCCTGCTGGCCGAGAAATCGGACTTAGACCGAGATCAAATGGGCCAGCAGGCAGTGGGCCTGCAGGCCGAGAAACTGGATCCAAACATGGGACATTTGGACCAGCAGACAGTGGGCCTGCTGGTAGAATTGAGTCACGAGAATGCTGGGCCAAATAATAGATGATATACTGTAACATCTCGTACTTTTAGGCTATTGTTTGAACAGCTAGACGTATGCAAGTAGACCCAAGCCTTGGGGGAATTTATGTCATATTCACGTACGCAAATGAAGGGCTTAGTATATAAAAAATGTGGTCCCGAAATAATTTAAGATTTTAACAATTGTGACGACGGGGATTAATAATAATAGTTTGTATGCCTCAAAAGAGGTTACAGACTGACATCATATTTCATGATCATGATAAGAAGTATATGAGGTGTGTAAAAAATGATCTATTATTTAAGTGAATTTGGAGCAATAATTAGTTATATGGTTAATTGATTAATTGTGGTATTAATTAGGATTAAAGTGGATAAGTGTAAGAATTGTCTTGTCCACGCGGGACCATGACAATTAAAAGGAAAGCGTGACTAATATACATATATAAGTGGTGACATTATTAAATTGAAGTGGCAAGGGATAATGCTAATTGTCTAAAATGCGTAATGATGTTGCAAGAATTTATGGTCGAAGTGCTACGTCTAGACTTCTTCCCCATGGCTTGTATACCCCTCTTCCCACCCCTCAAAGACATTGGCTTGACATTTTATGAATTTTGTGTTGGGCTTGCCAAGGACTAAAAAGGAGAAAGATAGAATTTTTGTTATTGTTGACCGACTCTCAAAGATGGCTAATTTTATTGCATGTCATAAGTGTGATGAAGCATCTCATGTTGCATCCTTATTTGTTTGGAAGGTGGTTGAGTTGCATGATATTCCCAAAATCATAGAGAGTGATAGGGACCCTAAGTTCCTTAGCCACTTTTGGAAGGAATTGTGGGGAGGACTTGGAACTAGATTGTAGTTTTCTACTTCTTGTCACCCACAAATCGATGGCCAAATCGAGGTTTTGAATTGGACTTTAGGTTTTATGCTTAAGGCCATAGTTAAGGGAAAATTAGCATCTCGGGAAGATCAGTTGACTTTAGTTGAATTTGCATATGATTGAGTCATTCATAGTACTATTGGCATGTCATCATTTGAGGTTGTTTATGATTTTAACCCACTAACCCCTCTTGATCTAACCCTTTTGTCTCAAGATTTTTTTTTTGAGTTTAGATGGTAACAAAAGGCCCGAGGCCATGAAAAAGTTGCATGAGAAGGTGAGGCTTTGCCTTGAGAAGAAGAATCAAGAGACGACCAAAAGAGCAAACAAAGGTTGTAATAGAGTGGTACTCGAACTGGGTGATTGGGTTTGGGTCCATCTTCGCAAGGAAAGGTTTCCCAACAAGAGGAAGACCAAATTGATTCCTAGGGGAGACGGTCCATTTGAGGTACTTGAGCGCCTCAATGACAATGCATACATAATTGACCTGCCTCTAGAATCCTAAGTTCATAACACCTTCAACATGTGTGATCTCTCTCCTATGGATGTGGTTGATGGTGACCCCTTAAATTTGAGGATAAATTCTTTTCAAGAAGGGGAGATTGATGCAAGCAAATGTGCATCAAGACTTTTCACACGGAGCCAAGCTTGTGAGCTCCAAGTTCTTCAAGGGTTGTTCATGAAAAGAGATGCACTTGAGTGCATTATGAAGCCGTCACTGGGATGCCGTGTGTTCATGATAGCTTGGGAGGATGGAAGAAAGGACGAGTCACAAGATGACCATGAGAATTTCAACATTTCGCCACCAAAGAAGACAACCAAACAAGACTCTTACCTCATTAAAGGTATAATTGTAATAGATAGTTGTCTTTATTTATATCCTAGTATAAATAGTAGTATTTCTTATTTCCCTAGGTAGACTACTTTGATAATTGATGACAAATATTTCCTTGAGTGTTAGATAGTTTGTTAAGCTTTTAATTGTGTGTTGGTTGTGAGAGTTGGTTGCTTGGGTACTTGATTACCCTTGAGGTCACTCTAAGAGATTGTTGTTTGACTTAATATTAATTTAGAGGTTTTGACTAATTTAGAGTCTTAATTGTCAAATTATGTTGGTCTTATATTAATTTAGTTATCATTTTCTTGTGGCTTATTAGTTTCTTTGTTATTCCTTTGTTTCCATATCCCTTGTTTTATCAATTGGTATCAGATTTTGGTCATAGATTTGTTTTTACAAATCTTATCTTGGTTGTTATTACTATAAAAATCCAAAAATCAAAACCCTAAAAGTTTTTTGTGTTATTTTATTGTTTTGACACTAGATTCTTGTTCTCTAGTATCTTTAGAGTCACAATCTCATGTTTCAAGTCATTTAGAGTCATCCACCATTATTGGTGTTTGAAAATTTGAAACTTGAAAAGTGGATTTGGTGAAGGAAGACTCTACCGACTTGAAAAATTAGTGGGTTGTGTTCTCTTAATCAAAGAGAGCTTGCATATAAAATTTGGTGGCGTTTGGAGTTGATTTGAACCTCCATTGAAATTTGAGTGTTCTTGAGTCATCTTCATATCTTCATGTGGAAGAAGATGAAAAAAGGGCTTTTGATCCATATTTTCAAGTCAACTTTGTAAAAAGGTATTTCTAGGGCAAAAACAAGGAAGGTTCCTAGGTTTGGTGGGGCCCAATTTATGCGAATTTTGATTTATTATTAAAAATAATTGAAATTCTACGTCAGCTCAACGCCACATTGGCAGGACGCCACACAATCAATGCCCAGTATCTGCCACATAGGCCACGCGCGCGGGGCAAAGCCCACTCGCAGCCTAATGCCGCTTGTTGGTCAACTTCAGAGAGCTTGACATTTTGCTTTTTCAAAAAATTGGGGTGCCTTATCTGTGCTATAGCGCCAGAAAGGCCCCAAACTACCCCACTTTATTTTCTAAGCCATTTTTCATTCAATTTTCTTCCTGTTTGATTTATTCTCCTAATGTTTTCTCTTTTCATCCTTCTAATTAATTATGTAGTAATTACTCCTACTTATTTGTTAATTAATTCTTGATTTCCACTTCTTTTCGTCCCAATTCTTTTCGTTCTTTTTTTTATTTTCAAATTTCGTCGATACTTTCTTGATTCAAGTGCGTTCATTTTGAGTCGTCCTTCTTCTTTGAGTCAACAAGAATCCACTCTTGACCTCAAGTAGTAAACGAGACCTTGTGACTTCAACACGATAAACGAACACACAATCATTAGCCGAGACAATTTGTGAGGAAATCAAAAGGTGCGCAACACTTGAGCATTTTGTGAGTTACTTTAACTAACCTAACATGTTTGCTTACTTGTTTGAGTGTCTTTAATAGGTACCAATGGCTAATCAAAATGACGAAACACAAGTTTCCATCGGGGAACCAACTTTGAACGACATGATGAGTGTGTTGGCATCCATTAGTCATCAAATGAAGAGTATGGATGCGAGGATGGTGAGTGTGGAAGCACAGACAAAATAGTTGTCTCTAACACCAAATAAGGCTTTCCATGGTACGACAAACGAGGTGCGTTGATACTCTTCACCCACTTTGTCGCCTGATATCCTTCATCAAATATTCCACACTACGCCACCAAATACTACACCACCAACACCCATACTTGATGGCAATCCCATCATGCCACCACTACTAAATGAACCTCATCCACCACCACCAAATGAACCATACCCATGTCAATCATATTCAAATATTCGTCAACCAATCCGACATGTTCAACCCTTGGATGATGAGTTACAAGAAGAGTTCAGAGGTTGGGGTGATCATTATGACAATCGTATGAGGGAACAACGAGTGCAATATCAAGGTCCTCCACGAGGTAGAGGTGGACGGAATGGTCCTATGCCACAAATGGGTAGGCAAAGAGGTTATTAAAGTAGAGATGGACACCGAGGTCAAAATTTCTATGGTGGTCACTATGGAGATGACCCATATGGGGATCAAGGGCAACATGGGAATATTGGGGGACGAGACATGAGTCTTAACTCCATCAAGGTAACTCTTCCAACCTTCAAAGGGGGTAGTGATCCTGATGTATTTCTTGATTGATTTATGCAATGCGATAGAATCTTCTTGATCAATGAAATTTCTGAGGTGAGAAAGACGTCTTATGTTATTGCTCAATTTGAGGGTTTTTCCTCAACATGGTGGGAAACTCAAGTTAAAGCACGAAAGATGCATGGATTAGCTTCAATTCCCATATGGGATGAACTAAAGGCCATATTGAGATGCAAATATGTCACTGAAATATACAATCAAGATCAACTCAAGAAGATCTACACTTTAAAACAAGATAACAAGAGTGTAGAGGAATATTATGATAAGTTCCATCTTGTGAAAATATGAATGGACTTTGAGGAGGATCCCTTGAATGCCATGACTTAGTTTCGAGCTGGGTTGAATAATGAAATTACTTCTCGAATGAGACTCCACAACTATCGTGATATTGATAAAACTCTTGAAGCGACTATTGAGATAAATGAGGGACTCAATGAAGATAAAATCGACAAGTCGAGAGGTTACAAGGGTTCATAAAACAACACCAAAGAAGGGGGAACTTCTTCCTCCAATTGGCAAAAGAACAAAGGGTATATGCAATATTCCAAGAAGCCCTTGATCAACAACCACCAAGTTGAGAAGCAACCTCCAAAATTTGCTCCGAAAGAAGGAGGCAATAATGTTAAACCTCTCCAATGCTTTAAATATCAAGGTTATGATCATATGATGAGTGAATGTCCTAATCGTAGAGCTTTTATTATGAAAGAATCTTATAGTAATGATGATGAGAGGGAGTGTGAGGAGGAGGTTGAAGGAGATAATCATGAGAATGATGAACTTATGGAAGATGAGCAAAATGATGTCACCGTTCCAAATGGGTTGACAAGGAGAGTGTTAACATGTATGGCCATGCCTCAAGAAGCGGAGATTACCATTCCAAACTATGTGGTGAGGCGAGCTATGATAAGCAAGGCCATGGATGATCCTAGCCAAAAGGAGAATTTTTTCCATTCTAAATGTGTCATCCATCAAAATGTGTGTGCCGTGATCATTGATAGTGGGAGTTGTGCAAATGTGTCAAGCACGACATTGGTTGACTTCTTGAAAATTCCTACAACCAACCATGAACATCCTTATAAACTTCAATGGCTAAATGAATATGGTAATATGATAGGTCCACCAAGCATCATGGGAGGACCAGCCGGTATACACTTGAGCACAATAGCCTCAAACATGTTCTATGTTCTATGACACCCGTGCAAGTGAATGAAGTTTACCAAAAGATAAGAGAGTTGAAAGAGAAGCACAAGGGTGGGGGAGGAAACAAAGAAGTGAGTGTTGGGGAAATCAGTCTTCAAAATGAGAGTGCTAAAAGGAAGGAGTCACGAGGAAAGGCTAAGGTGTCCCTCTTGGCAAGTTTATGGGAGATTAGGGAGGAGATGGAGGAGCGACAACCGATAGTCCTTATCATGCATGGGGACTACTCTTTGCACACTAATGAACTAACTTTTTCTTTGCCTAGTTTTATGTCTTCTCTTTTGCAGGACTATGATGATGTATTCTCTACAGAACTCCCAAAGGGATTACCTCCCTTAAGGGGAATTGATCACCAAATTGACTTTGTCTCGAGATCTCAATTACCAAACAAACTGACTTATAGAGCCAACCCGGAATACATCAAATAGATTCAAAAGTAAGTGGATGAACTTCTTGAGAAGGGAGTGGTACGAGAGAGCATGAGTCTGTGTGTCATGCCAGTGATATTGGTTCTAAAAAGATGGAACATGGCACATGTGTATTGATTGTTGTGCCATCAACAAGATCATGGTAAAGTAATGTCACCCTATACCTAGACTTGATGACATATTAGATGAATTAAATAGTTCATGTGTCTTTTCAAAGATTGATCTAAGGAGCGGGTACCATCAAATCTTAATGAAACCCGAAGATGAATGGATAACCGCATTCAAGACCAAATTTGGTCTCTATGAATGGTTGGTGATGACATTTGGTCTCACTAATTCTACTAGTACTTTCATGCGCTTAATGAATCATGTGATGAAGCCTTTCATTGGTGTTTTTTTACTTTGATGATATTTTGATGTATAGTGAAATCATGGATGAGCATGTTGATCATTTCAGATGTGTGTTTGAAGTTCTTAGGTAAGAACAACTTTATGCTAATGTGGCTAAATGCTCTTTTTGTGTTGATGAAGTTATTTTCTTGGGTTTTATTGTGAGTTCAATGTGGGTTGAGGTTGATGAATCCAAAATAGACGCTATTAAAATTGGCCAACTCCTAAATCTATTGGTGATGTGATAAGTTTTCATGAATTGACTAGTTTCTATAGGCGGTTTGTTAAAGGATTTAGCACCATAACCGCTCCTTTGACCGAGGTAATCCGAAAGGATAAGCCATTTTCTTGGGGTGAGGAGCAAGAAAAGTCCTTTGAAATAAATGCTTAGCTCCACACTGTCGCACCCGATTTTGACCTGCGGGCTTCGCGACGCGATGGCGTCGATTCCCTCTGGATTGGATAAAATGCTTGCTTTGAGGAGTCGCCACCTAATTATTCTAAGGTGAATTAGGGCACCTAAATGTTAACTAAAAGCTGCAAAATAAACTCCAATTTTGTGGTCTACGAAACTAATGAAATTCTGGATAAGGGTTCTTTATTATCCTAAAGGGAAGGGGTTAGGCATCCTTTAAGATCCGCTAACTTACGGTTATCCGATCAAACTCAGGTTAATTATTATGTTAAAAGTGCATGTTTTACAAGTATAAAAATAATGTTGCAAGTATTTAATGAAATTATGCATTTGTACAAGCATGCATTTGTATGACAATAATATACATGTAAAGCTAAAAAGACTGTGGAATATGCATTCGTATGAAAATTGATAAAGATGTATGCAATGTGATTTCTTATGGGCTTACTGGCCTAAAAATAGATAAACTAGCGACAACAATTTTAAAACTAACCGAGCCTAAAAATAAATGAACTAGCAATGAGTTTCAAGTTTTAGACTACTCCTATTAATTAATTCTATGTTTGCCTATTCTAAACATTTCCAATAATTTCACGAGTACAATATTACAATACAGTAATGAAATAAAGCCGAATTAAGAAAGTAAATGACAACAAAAAATAAATAATCTCCGAGGGGTTATTTGCCTTCTTTGACTTTATCTTTGCAAGTCGCCAAGAATAAACGGTTAGAAACAATTAAATATACATAACTTGAACTGCATTCCAAAACAATAAATGTTTTTATTACGGAGGGCTCAGATTTAAATTTTGAAAAGATCATTCCAATCACGCTGGGTGGTTAAGTAACATATGACCTGCTGGTCATTTTAGTTGCCTTGCCTATCAAACATGTTGGTCTCTGTGAAAAGATTTAAGTTTCATCCTTGCCCGAAGCTTTATTTTCCGCCTTTACAACTGGAGGCCTCAAAAATCAGCGGATATTTTTTCATCCACAGGTAGTATGTGTTCAAATCAGCAAAATTAAAAATTAGAAGCAAAGCAGCAGAAAGAACAATAGCGTAAAAACAGAGGCAATTCAGAAGGCGGGATGTTTAGTAAAATAAAAAACAGTAAATATTCGCCGCCTGATGTTAAAAACAAGGTCTGAAAAGCAGTTGAAATGAAATTCTAAAAGCGCGGCCTCGAATTCAATTTCATCGGCCTAAATGCGATATAAATAAGGCAATAAAACAAGAGAATAATAAGATATCCGCGTCCGGATACTAAAAATGTAAACTGAAAACAGAGGAACTAAATGAAAAAGTGCGGCCTTGAATTTAATTTCATCTACTAAATGAAGTATTTATTTAAACTAGTAAACGAAGACAATCCGCACGGATGTTTAAATGCCAAAAGCGATGGCGAGAACAAAGAATGAAAAATGCGCCTCTCAATTTAATTTCATCGGCCTAAAAATGCAGATTTAATTCAAAGCAGTGAAACAAAGAAACAAAGAAAAAAAGCGTCTCAATTCAATTTCATCGCCAAGTGTGATATTAATAAAATAATAAACAAGAAAGCAGAAAGATATCCGCGTCTGGATTTCAAACAAAGTTGCTAAAACAGAAATGAAACAAAGAAAAAGCACGGCCTCAATTCAATTTCATCGGCCTAAAGCAAAGTGAGATATCCGTGTATGGATATTTAAATGCCAAAATAAACAACGATTTGCAATTAAACTATGCGACTAATTCTGGAAATTTCAAGCGAAACAGGATTTGGAAGGTTTTGAAAATCGACCCGGTTCGAATAGTGACTCCGGATTTCGGGTCGACCCAACCGGAATCAAACATTTTTTATTTATTTATTTTAGATAACCAACAACAAAGATACAAAAAGTGAAATTTACTTGACCGGTGGCCTGACCGAATCATTTTTTTATTATTATTTTGGGTAAACAATAACAATATAAACACACAACAACTGGAATTTAATCTAACGGCGGGTCTCGAATCTAATCGCGTCGGATGTTTTCAACCCTAATCGATTTTCCAAATTTCAGGTAACTAACAAAGACAATATAAACATACAAAATCGAAATTAACAACTGACGACTGACGGGTCAGTGACCCGACCCGAATCGGATATAAACCCGAATCAAATTCTTTCCAACTTTTCAGGTAACCAACAGCACAATATAAACATACAAAATCTGGAAATTAACTTAACTGGTCGGTGACTGACCGAATGATATAAACCCGAATCAAATTCTTTCCAAATTTTCAGGTAACCAACAACAAAATAAAAACATAAACCTGGAGATTTTGTCCGACTGTAGGTGACCACCTTGACAGACCCGACCGGTGACCGGTTGACTCAAAAAAATGTTGATTTTTTTGCTTTCCTGGTCCCTATTGGTTTTTACGATATTTAGCCTTCGACTCGACCGATTTTTACCCGAGCGAAAACAAAATTTCCTCAAACGACCAAAATGTGAAGAATGAAATATGATTTTCTGATTGAAAATTATGAAACAAGTAGGAGTATTTTTGGATTAAAGTTAAGAAACAAAAGATTTATAGATGGGTTTCGGATTTTGGGGTATGGGGTCGACGGGTTGGTTGGTGGTGTCGGCAGGTGTGAAGGGTGTAAGGGTGATGGTGTGTGGTGTGGTGAAATGGCGAGTCGCCGGCGTGGCGCATGGTGAGTTAATTCCTGGGCCACGTGAGGTCGCTGGTATGGAAGTTAGTGAAGGCCGTCGTGGTGGTGATGTGGGTGTAGGTTGTCCGGCGAGGTGGGTAGGGTGGGTGTGGTGTGGTGGTGTTGGCGAGGTGACCGGCGACGGGGTCGCCAGCGTGTGAAGGTATGCGGCTGATGGGTTGAGAGAGATATGGAGAGAGAGATGAAAAAATGAAAATGAAAATGTTGTAGGTTTTGGTTTAAAAGGAAATAAAGGGAAAGGGAATTGGGTATTGGGTTGACGAGTGGGCCGATTCGGATGGGCGGATGGGGGTTTGGAATTGTTTTGGGTTGGGGAAATAAATGGGTGAATGGGTTGGGCTTGGATTAAATGGGTTTTAGTTTGGGTTGGGTAGGAATTGTTTTGGGTTGAGTAGAAATTGTTTGGGGGAAATGAAATGGGTTATGGGTTTAAAAATATAAAAAAGGGTTTTATTATATATAAAAAATAAATAAATAAAAAAAGCTTTGCAAAATTATAAATTGTAAAGATGACAATATGATAAAAATATAATATTTGTGAAATTCTTGATGCTTAAAATAATAAAAATATAAAATGTAATGCCGTTTTGCGAAAATAAAATAACATATAATATTAGGATAAAAGTATGCTTGTGATATAAAAAATACAAATGACAAATAAAAATGCAAATAATACTAATAATAATGATATATATACATATATATGCCTATATTTTAAAATTGTTTTAAAGTGTCAAAAATATTAAAAATTGCAAATAAAATCATAAAAGATGGGACAAAATTGGGTGTCAACACACACCGTTATTGCAATTGCCCAATTTTGATAGAATCTTTGAGATTGAATGTGATGCTAGTAAAGTAGGTATTGGTGCCGTTTTGATGCAAGACCAAAAACTCATTGGCTATTTTAGTGAAAAGCTTAAAGGTGCGACGTTGAATTACTCCACCTATGATCTTGAATTGTATGCTTTAATTAGAGCTTTGAGTAATTAGCAACATTACTTGTGACCTAAAGAGTTTGTCATTCGTATCGATCATGAGTCCTTGAAGCATCTCAAGGCCCAAGGAAAGTTTAATAAAAGGCATGCCAAATGGGTTGAATTTCTTGAAACTTTCCCTTATGTAATTAAATATAAAAAGGAGAAGGATAATGTTGTGGCGGATGTCTTATCCCGCAAACATGTTTTGATTAATACTTTGACTTCAAATTATGGGTTTTGAATGCTTGAAGACATTGTATCCCGAGGACCCCGTCTTTGCCAAAATCTATCTAGATTGCGAAGAACGGGAAAGCAAAATGTGGGCTTAAGGATAAATCTTCTACTCTTTTGCCAAATTTGATGGTTACTTATTCAAAAACAAATGATTGTGTGTCCATGATCTCTTGGAGAGAACTTTTTGTGAAAGAGGCACATGATGGGGGTTTGATAGGTCATTTTGGTATTGATAAAACCATGAGAATTCTTGAGGAACAATTTTATTGGTCTAAAATGCGTAATGATGTTGCAAGAATTTATGGTCGAAGTGCTAAGTCTAGACTTCTTCCCCATGGCTTGTATACCCCTCTTCCCACCCCTCAAATACCTTGGCTTGACATTTCTATGAATTTTGTGTTGGGCTTGCCAAGGACTAAAAATGAGAAAAATAGAATTTTTTTTATTGTTGAGCGACTTTCAAAGATGGCTCATTTTATTGCATATCATAAGTGTGATGAAGCATCTCATGTTGCATCCTTATTTGTTTGGAATGTGGTCGAGTTGCATGGTATTCCCATAATCATAGTGAGTGATAGGGACCCTACGTTCCTTAGCCACTTTTGGAAGAATTGTGGGGACGACTTGGAACTAGATTGTTGTTTTCTACTTCTTGTCACCCATAAATCGATGGCCAAATCGAGGTTGTGAATAGGACTTTAGGTTCTATACTTGAGGCCATTGTTAAGGGAAAATGAACATCTCGGGAATATCAATTGACTTTAGTTGAATTTGCATATGATCGAGTCATTCATAGTACTATTGGCATATCACCATTTGAGGTTGTTTATGATTTTAACCCACTAACCCCTTTGTCTCAAGATATATGTTTTTGATTTTAGATGGTAACAAAAAGGGCTGAGTCCATGAAAAAGTTGCATGAGAAGGTGAGGCTTCGCCTTGAGAAGAAGAATCAAGAGACTACCAAAAGAGCAAACAAAGGTTGCAAGAGCGTGGTACTCGAACCAGGTGATTGGGTTTGGGTACATCTTCACAAGGAAAGGTTTCCCAACAAGAGGAAGACCAAATTGATTCCTAGGGGAGACGGTCCATTTGAGGTACTTGAGCACCTCAATGACAATGCATACATAATTGACCTACCTCTGGAATACTAAGTTCATAACACCTTCAACGTGTGTGATCTCTCTCCTATGGATGTGGTTGATGGTGACCCCTTAAATTTGAGGATAAATTCTTTTCAAAAAGGGGAGATTGATGCAAGCAAAAGTGCATCAAGACTTTTCACACGGAGCCAAGCTTGTGAGCTCCAACTGCTTCAAGGTTTGTTCATGAAAAGAGATGCACTTGAGTGCATTATGAAGTCGTCCCTGGGATGCCATGTGTTCATGATAGCTTGGGAGGATGGAATAAAGGATGAGTCACAAGATGACCATGAGAGTAAAGGGGATGGTCATGCATGCAAAATGGATATCTCTTGAATTTCAAGATTTCGCTACCAAGGAAGACAACCAAACAAGACTCTTACTTCATTAAGGGTATATTTGTAATAGGTAGTTGTCTTTCTTTATATCCTAGTATAAATAGTAGTATTTCTTATTTCCCTAGGTAGACTACTTTGATAATTGATTACAAATATTTCCTTGAGTGTTAGAGAGTTTGTTAAGCTTTTAATTGTGTGTTGGTTGTGAGAGTTGGTTGTTTGGGTACTTGATTACCCTTGAGGTCACTCTAAGAGATTGGTGTTTGACTTAGTATTAATTTGGAGGTTTTGACTAATCTAGAGTCTTAATTGTCAAATTATGTTGGTCTTATGTCAATTTAGTTATTTTCTTTTTGTTGCTTGTTAGTTTCTTTGTTATTCCTTTGTTTCCATATCCTTTGTTATATCATAGATGAATAAAACAGGGAGACTTCACTTTTTCCAACGTAAATCCTTGCTAATTGATGTTTTTTCCGGTGATGATATATAGTGTATTGGTGACGAAAATCCTTACTAATTGATGATTTATTGTGAATGGTTTTTGGGTCAATAACTGGTGGTGTTGGTTTTTATGGATCGGAGATCCTTCAATGGTACCAGTAGTGACAATAGCAAAGGGGGGCTGGACACTAGTTGTGAGAGTGGAATGACCCAACTGGACCTAGTCAACCCGAACCGTTTTGCGGTTCTAAAGGACCCTGAACAAGAAAAGGCAAAGAGGCCAGATCTGGGCACTGTTGAACCGGAAGAGATTGCTCAGGATGACTAGGGTGTGGTCGCCGATGGAACTAATGAAGCTTTTTGCTGAAGAAAATGGATGGCCGCCATGGAGGAGGTTGAATCGTGGAAGATGGATGAGGGAGAAGAATGTTTTTACTCTTTTTTATTTGAACTAATTTTTTTATTAGTTAAATAAGTTTTATATTAGTTTTCTTTTTCTTAATTCAAAATTTATTAATTATTTCGGGCCCATATGCCACATGTCATTGTTCCATTCATCCTTCTGCCACATCATCTGCGTGTGAGTTACACGCTCTTTATTTTTTGGATGGGTTATTATTTTGTGTTTAAATGACACATTAAAAATGATTTTGAAGGGTTCAAATGGTAGGGTATCAATTGAAGGGTTTACGTGGAATACACGAACAAGTTAAAGGGTTTGTCGATGACTTCAAGAAACTCGCATAATATACTTGCATGTAGATCCGCATGCAAAGAATTGTTGAAGTTTAATTATATATGTAAGCACTTTGTCTATGTAGACTGATTGTGACAGCCCCAACAATCTATTAGGTCTATCCCTATAGATCCTAATTCCCATAATGTAGCAGGCTTCACCTAAATCCTTCACCATAAAGGTACTGGACAACCACTCCTTGACTGACTACAAGAGAGTCTTATTGTCTCCCATTATCAATATGTCATCTACATATATAATAATGAAGGCAATACTCCCATCCTTGCGTTTACTATAAACACACGGATCCTCTTTGCTTCTGATGAAATCAAATGACTTGATAGCCTTGTCAAAGAAAATGTTCCAACTCCTCGAGGCTTGCTTAAGCCCATAAATGGACTTTTGTAGCTTGCATACAACATTTGGTTTGGACTCAAGCGAAAAATCCTCAGGTCATTTCATATACACTTCCTCAACTAGATTACTATTGAGGAAAGCAGTTTTGACGTCCATCTGCCAAATATCATAGTTATAATATGCAGCTATTGCAAGCAAACTCCGAATGGACTTAATTTTCGCAACAGGTGAAAAAGTTTCTTCATAATCGACCCCAGGCCGTTGATTATAATCTTTAGCCACTAATCTTGCCTTATAAGTCTGTACCTTGCCATATGCATCAATCTTCTTCTTGAAGACCCATTTGTATCCTATAGGTCTAACTCCTGTTGGCAAATCAATCAAGCTCCAAACTTGATTTATGTACATCGAGTCCATCTCAGATTTCATGGCTTCTTGCCATCTTCGCGAATCAATATCTAGCATAGCTTCGTTGTAGGTTGTAGGTTCATCGTCATCAGGAATATCTATCTTATTGTGTGTTTCAACAAGGAGATTAAGTCTTTCAGGCGAACGATGAGTCCTAGTAGTCCTACAGAGTTGATTATTCTGCATTTTAGTATTTGTTGCATTATGATTGTCAGAAGGTCTTTGTGTGCTGGACAATCCATCACCTTGATAGCTTTCAGGAATGTCATTCTCATGTATTTCCTGAATGGAATGACGTACAACCATTGTATCACCTTCCATTAGTTGTGTATGAGAGTCTTACATTTCTGCACTATCTCTCACAGTACTCCTACTGGCTGAAGGGCGTACTCTAAGTACCCAATATTCACCAGATACTCCTACTGAATCCTTGTTTAGGTCATTCGACAAGGGTTCAATTTCTGTGTTATCTTGTGGTTCTTGAATTTCTTCAAGTTCTATCTCTGTGCAACTATGTTCCTTGTAGACATATTCTTCTTCAAGAAAAGTTGCATTCCTGGAAACATTGACCTTACGTTCTCCAGGAAGATAGAAGTAGTTTCCCTAAGTTTCCTTTGGATACCCCACAAAGTAACATTTCTCACTTTTGGATTTCAACTTGTCAGTAAGCATCTTCTTAACAAATGCAAGGCACCCCCAAGATCTCATATGTTTAAGAGCTGGCTTCTTTCCACACCATATCTCATAGGGTGTATTTTCTACTGACTTGAAAGGAACCCTGTTCAGAACATATATTGAGGTTTGTATAGCATGTCTCCAAAGGTATGTCGGTAGAGCTGAGGAGCTCATCATGGATCGAACCATTTCTAATAAGGTTCGGTTTTTCCTTTCGGCAACACCATTCATATGTGGTGTTCCAGGAGGTGTCCACTCTGATTGGACTCCATGTAGCTTTAAGTAATCTAGAAAATTCTTGCTCAAGTATTCACCTCTTCGATCCGATCGAAGGGTTTTGATACTTGTTGCAAGCTGCTTCTCAAAAGTCTCAGATTTGTGTCTCATAAGATACACATATCCATACCTTGTGAAGTCGTCAGTAAAAGTGATGAAGTATGGGAAGCCTCCTTTAGCTTGAGTCGACAATGGCCTACATACATTAGTATGGACCAACTCAAGCACCTTCTTGGCTCGCACACCTTTCCCAGAAAGTGACTTATTGGTCATCTTTCCTCTCAAGAAAGATTCGCAGTTACCATAAGACTCCAAGTCAAATGGTTCGAGGTAGTCTAACTTCCTCAACCTTGCTATCCTTGATTCGTTGATATGACCAAGTCTGCAATGCCATAGGTAGGTAGAGTTTTTATTACTTATCTTAGCTCGTTTATTTTGTACATTGCATATTTCTCGACTATCCATCCACAAGAGGAGAAGTTCCATATATAACATTATCAAAAGACAGTACTTGACTGCCATTATAAATATATAAGGAAAAACCCTCTATGTCCAAAACAGGGATATAAATGATATTCCTCGTTAACGAGGGTACATAGTAGCAATCATTTAACACTAGACAATAGCCAGAAGGCAAATTTAATCTATAAGTTCCTATGCACTCAGCATCCACTCGTGCTCCATTTCCAACGCGTAGGTCTACCTCTCTTGGTCCAACCCTCCTGCTATCAGTTAGCCCCTGCACATTTGTACAAATGTGTGAGCCACAAGCGGTAACCAATACCCAGAAATGAGAGTTATTTATAGACATATTTATTTCAATGACGTACATACCTTGTCCACCAGAGGTAGGAGAACCTGGTGCCTTTCCTCCTCCTGGTGTCGTGCAGTCCTTCTTCCAATGCCCGTTCTTGTTGTAGTTTAGGCATTCATCCTTAGTCGGATTTACCTTCTTCTTCTTCACACCTCCCTTAGGCTTTATAGCTGAGGGCATAGCGACTACTTTGCCCTTCTTCTTCTGCCATTTCGTACCTTTCCTCTTAGGTCAGCTAGTAGAGCTCACCATGAGCACAACTTTGCCTTTGGAAATGGAAGAGTCAAAGGTCTTGAGAATGTTGTGCAGCTCCGACAGACTCGCCTTCGTTCCATTCATATTGTAATTCACTATGTTATTTTCAAAGAAATGAGGGAGAGAGTTCAGGATGAGGGTGGTAGCGACATTCTTTTTCAGCTTCGTTCCAATTGAAGCAAGCCTATCTATCAGCCCTATCATCTTCAACACATGCTGTGAGACCTGGCCCCCTTCATTGAGCTTACACTTGAAAAGTTCTATCAGTAACTCATATTCCATAGTCTGGGATTGTGAGTCATAGAGACTCTTCAAGTGTTCGAGCATCTCATTGGGACTCATGTTCTCATGTTGTCTCTGAAGTTCCATAGACATGGAAGACAACATCACACACTGTGTTGAAGTAGCATTATCTAGGTGTTTTTGGTAAACATCCTTATCAAAAGAGGCATATTCAGCAGAGTCTGTCGCATGGACTGTTGGGAACACCGTGTCCAACACATATTCTATTTTCTCTTGTCTCAACACTATTTGCAAATTTCTTAGCCAGTCAAGGTAGTTATGTCCAGTAATTTTGTTCATTTCAATCAACATTTTCAATGATAAGCTCGACATCTTTGATAATCTGAAGAATTAGATAGACTGGAAATCAAACTCAAAAATTATTTTCTATTACACACATTCGTTTAGGCTAATCAACATGACCTTTTATTTAATTAGCTCCCACTATTTTAACATACTTCTACGACTCCATGGCAGAATACAGACCTATATTAATTGAGGTCATAATAGGTCAAGATCCAAGCCTATGCTATCTCCGCGTTTGCTTTGGCTGATAACTTCAATAACACATCTTGGTAGGTTCTAAACCAATTGCAAAACTTATTTGCAACTCTTGGTTAATCAAATATTACATTTAATCAAGAGTCCTTAGATTAGTCCGACACTTTGGCGTCAAGATTTGTCTAAGCAAGTCAACCCTATTACACGACTGCGTTTATGTATCTAAGCAAATTTGGCCTTTGTGAGCAAACACTTTGGTGTAAATAACCACAAAAGTTTATCGTTTACCATTACATTAAAACACATCTATGAAAGAGTCTGGTTCCTTGTAGACTTAGAGCAAATGCTTTGGCATAAATACTCCTATCTCCGAAAAGGATTTTGCACTCTAAAATTAAAATGAACGACACGTTTTAATTTAGACTTGTATTTTAAATTTTGGGGAATATTTTAATTCAGGGTTTTAACCAAGTTCATCTCTTTTATGTCATATCCAATATGACATTTTAATATCATGCAAAACTAATGATACATATAGTTGGGAACCGTCAATCCAATATGCATGATATAAGATGGTTTAATCAAATACTGGGCGCCGCCTGCCCAGACAGTTATAGCGGACACTATTCTAGTAATTTAAATGACAAACGACTTGACATTTAGCACATAAACAATATACTTATCAAGTAATATACTGTATTATAATAATCTTTGGTTAAACATTCTGAACTCTGAATTTATTTTTATTTTTGGACAGGTGGGGCCGCGGCGCTAATCATTAGGGTCGCGGTGCCACTGAGGCAGAAGCCTTTCGACTTCTGTAAATACATTAGTGTCGCGAGGCTCCACCATGGAGCCGCGGCGCTGCAAGGGCAGAAACATTTCAGCTTCTGCAAATGCGTTAGCGCCACGACGCTCCACCATGGAGTCGCGGCGCCACCTTGAAAACCCTAGCAAGAGCCGCGACGCCCTACCATAGGGTTGTGACGCCGATGTCATGACAAACATTTCTGTGTTGATTTTTTAAAATCGTTCGAGCCCTAAATCCAATTTAGGGATGAAATCACAGATCCTTTATCATAATCCACCATTACCAATAACGTCCATATCGACCATCATCCGTTCTTACTTGTTCTTTACCGTGCAATGAGCCGGACAACACACTTTTGGCTTAGTTCGAGTTAGAGCGGAATGACTTCCTCGAGTTAGCGTAGGAGATAATTTAGGATGATATCAAAAGGTTAACATTCGGTCAAGACATGTAGGATTTCAAGAAGCCTTGTTTTAATCCAATTTTATGTTTAACTCATATTATTATGTTATTCAATTGTTATATAACCATTCAACCAGCCTGGGATCTGATACCAATGTAGGTTTTTGTTGGGTTCAAAACACATAAGTAAGGCACAACAGAAGTTTAAAATTTTGTTCTTACTTACCCCAACAATTACTTCTGGTATGGTTATATGACAATCAAAAGCCTGTAACATAAAATATGAACACTTACATGTTGTATTATCTGGAATCTTTATCAACTGTGGGTTCGCACGCGAAAGCCCTTTCGATTGCAAGCTACAAGCTTCAATGTATTTCTCCTTTGGAAAGCTAGGAAATCCGACAGAGGTTCAAGAGAGTGTATTGATTCTAAGTCTCTAAGACTTAGAATAATAATATGAAATTAAGTGTATTGAATAATGAGTGAATGTTTATATTTATAGGTAAAAATTTAGGTCAAACCGGATTAGGGTTTGACCTAAAAATTGAGGCAGATTAGGTCATAAGCGTCGCGACACTATGGTGTGGGCGCCGCGACGCTTGACGTGGCCCTACACTGTCTCAATTTATTTTCCGCACATTCTTAATTAAATCCAAAATTCACTTTTGACTTAATTAAAACAATCTTTATTCATTTAAATATCTCGATTCTAAATCGAATATTTAATAATCTCTCAATACATCCTTAGATCGAAAAGACAATCGACATAGTGTGACCCACATGCCTTCACATATCGACATTAATCAAATTAAGGTCTACGCGGAACTCCTAGACGGCACCGGAAGACGAACTCAATATGTGAAATACGTTTACGCGAATCTAGTAAACTTAACCTTTATGTGGTAAGATAAAATTCTTTCATTCACAACACATTCGATCAAGCTTAGGATTTGTCAAGTGTCTATCCAAATGGCTTAATCATTGTATCTCATCTATATTAGTTGACAACTAGACCATATTCTAAACATGTCTATTGCGTTGGCCAACGACTTAGTCAACCTAATATCACTGAGAATCCGAATGTTCTCTCGAATATACATCCGAGGAATGAATCCTAATCTTGGCTCAACTACCACCTTCAATCCACATCGTAATGTACCCAATACAAGACGTATCTCAACCTATAAGGCATTTGAGCTTAGGACAGGATCAAAGTACATTACTTTGTAGACAAGACACGTATTGACCTCAAGTCTAAAGACTTTTATCTCCCACACACTGATCATACTTTAGACAAGTATAGCAAACAGTATATCAGCAGGGTATACCAATACTTCCAAAGTATCCATGTGTCCATCATGAGTAGCCATTACTCGTAGCAGGTGAGACATACTACATCCTCTAAGGATGTGATGCAGACCACATGTCGACTTATCACATATCATCGATATCCCATTCTCGATGATAATTAGTCGAGGCTATTTTAAGAGTTACGTTATAATATTAATATCTCACATTATTAATAACAGTGTAACCTCCTGGGATGCATATTATATAATATTATAAACAATCAATTAATAGTTCAATATTTGCAAATGCCAAAATATTAATTTCCGTTAATAATAATACGAATATGTATAAAGTACATTTATCCTAATACAGATTGTCTCTAGGACATAAATATACTTTCAGGAACATCATCAATGACATGCCACTTCCCATCCACATCATCTAAAAACCACCACAAAGAAACATTGGCATTAAAAGGAATCTTTATATACTATCAGGTCATCTAAAGATAACTACAAATAATTTGTAACCTGGAAAATAAGACTTCTATAATAGGTTTAAATACACGGATGGTGTAAAAGCTCTTTTATATTGTCATTATATATAAGTTTTACGTAGAAACATTTGGGTCATGGACCAAATGATTCGCTAACTCACCCCGTATGATTTTATGAGTTCATACGTGAAGTTGCATCTGAAGTGACTTCAAGTATTCAATAGCCACATCCAGCATTGATGCTTTATCTGTCTGAAAAGAGTAAGCCAGGAAACATTAAATTAGAAATTCCTGAAATAAGCAAGCTGAGTATGTTTAAAACAAGCACCAAATAGTCCCAGTCTTTATTTTAATACATTAGCTTTTGCAGTTGGTATAGAAAGTAAAATAAGCCTGCTCAATTGTTGAAAAATATCTAAGTCATGATATACCTCTTGCCTGTGCTTAGTTTTAACGTGTGAGCTGTTCACTTCACATGGTTCACTAATGCTTTTCTAGCGTCAACCAAGAAACTACTCCCAATTAAATATAGATTGTCTATTGTTTCTGTGTTATTATAGGTTGTGCCCGATACTATTCTACTTTAAATCCTAGCAACTTTATAATCAGATGAAAACTACAAATATTGTCCATAAAAATTACAATCAACCTCAAGCTGCCTCTGATTCCTCAGCCCCATACCTTAGTAGAGTGAGGAAGAAGCTCTTGCAAGGCCTTCATCTTCTCATTGATTCTATCTCTCCGTCTCTGCAAATAGAAATCATTTGATGATTAAGGTGTATGTCTTTGAAGAAGTCATAACATACACAAATACGCATAGAAAGGTCAACAAATTCTACCCTTTCAGAGAGGTTATGCACTTCTGCCGCACGGCTCCTTCGGGCAGTTCCAGATTTTTGAGCTGATTTGTTTCCGCCAGCTGGTTCTAGCTCATCAGCCTACATAGAAAATTATGCAACTTCAGTACTTTCTTCATCAAAAGATAGGTTAGCCTTGGTTTTAGCCAAGAGACTTAGAGGATATTTATATAACGAGATAATAGCAATTCAATGCCTTTCAATGATCTAATTTACAAAATACCCAACAAATGTATAGTTTTTGTATATTAAGTATAAATATACTTATAACATACATACGATATACATATAATAGACATAATCAATGTATAGCTTTTGTATATTTCGGCTAGGACCCGTAATTAATTTAGGCTGACGGGCCAAAAATGAAAAAAGCCCAAATATAACTTACTTTACTCTGGCATTCTGGTTTTTCACCATCTCTGTTTTTCCTTTTGTGGCTCTGGCTATTGGTAACTGTAGATTGATTGCACGTTCTTGCATAACTACTACCCGATCCGCCTGAAGATGATGTATTAGCCGGTTCAAATGTGTCTTGATCCATCGTATCACTTTGTGGACTGACTTTTCCAGTATAGTCAGTGATCATTGCCGCAGACAAACCTCTATTTGCACTGCTTGAAAACCGGCTAGTATCCGCATCAATAGCAACTTGATTGCTGCCACAGTGGCTTGAACCAACTGTCATCACAGACCCCTGTAACATTCTATAATTTTGGGCAATGGTTTGAGCATCTAAACGTAAGAAAGTAGACTCGGGCCTCGGGAAATTTATGTCGTATTCACGTATGCAAATAAAGAGATTAGTATATAAACCCGAAATAATTTTGGACGTAACAAGTGTGACGACGGAGATCGGAAATAAATTTAGTGTGCGCTTAAAGAGGCGATGTACTGGTATTATATCGCACGATTATGACATTGAGTATACAAAAGTCTTATAAGTCATTAACATTTAAGTGAATTGAATCACGAAATTAATTATGTGTGTGATTGATTAATAATGTGGGAGACAACACCTAATGACTAATCACCACTAAAAAGCATGTGGCATCCATTAATACTCTCCACCGCCAATATGGCCAGATGGGAGATTAGTATTAACTCGTTCCATGCTAAGTGGTGTATAAAGGAGCAAATCGTGAATCATTGCCAAACTCCTCCAATCCCTTTGTACGAAATTGAAACAAAACATTTTCATTCTAAAACCTTCACCCTTTGCAAATTATAGGAATGGTATGCAGTAACATCTCATCTACCCCACCCCCACCCCAACTAACACAGCAACATTCCTCCTCCATTTGTTAAAAGGGAATCGGTGGTACTTCCTCCCAACAAAAGCAGTTAGAGATTTCATTGTTAAACATTAATGATTTCGTTACCAACATTTAAGTTCAATTTGAAATCCATCATTGGTGTTTTCGACAGTCTTAGCAACAACAGTACCTTCCTTAATTTGGATAATTAGTGGAATCGAGGTATGTTAAGGCAAATTATTTCTTTCTTTTGACATGTTCCATGTAACGAAATATAATCGTAATATTGTTTCATAAATTATTCTACTCCTAGTAGTTAAGAATATTCATATTATTGATTCCTATGTTAAAAGCATGTCTAAATATGTTTCTAAGTCCTTATTGAGGTATATGAGAAAGATGTTAATATTCTCAATGTTAGCCGAAGGTACATGTTAATATTCCCAATGTTAGCTGAAGGTACAAAGATATTATGTCATCCGATAAATTCAGAATGTTGTACTGTCATTCATGCATTTTCATTTGCATTACAATCATGTATTACTCTGGACCCACATGTGTTATATACACTACTATATGGTATCAATATATATATGTATGGGATGGGAAAAGGGAATGGCTTTATATACGCGTCACCACCTGCAGCTGGTACAGATATCACGAAAAGAAAGATGCCCATGTGAGGCCAATATTGACGCCCTTATGTGGCCAATATGATAATAAAGTGATGCCCACAGAGGCTGTTATGGACAGGAAGATGTCCTTGTGTGGCCAATATTTATATGTATACCGCATTTGCATTGTGCATAACATTTAGGCATATGTATTAGGGCCCTCCGAGTCATTTACTGCTGGTTAGCCATTTCTGTCGGCTGTTTCTATCAGCTACCCTTGTCGACTGTTTCTGTTTCAGATTATTATGTATCTCTGTGATGATATTTCTTATGCCTGACATACTCAGTACATCAGTCGTACTGACGTCCCTTTTGTCGGGGGACGCTGCGTTTCATGCCCGCAGGTTCACGTAGGCAGGGCGACGATCCACGTTAGTAGGTTGCTGACTCAGCGGATATTGGAGCACTCCCCTTGTTTCGGAGTGTCGGTCTATCTTGTTACAGTAATTTTTGCATGTACATATGGTATGGAGGGGCCCTGTCCCGACTTTTTTGATGTCCTGTACTCTCTTAGAGGCTTGTAGACGGTGTCATGTGTGTGTAGTAGTCATGTATGGCCTTGTCGGCCTTGGTAAATATATATAAGTTGGTGTTAAATATACAATATACATGTGTATATTGTCTCGGATTTGCTCCCATTAATGGCTCTCGGTTTTAGCTATTTTAGGTAATATAATTTATGGTAAATATTTAGTATCCTAGTTTAGGTAATGTTGTAATATAATTAGTTGTGTATTACCATAATTAGTGTATTACCATAAATGTATAGAATAATGTTTTAGGAATAGAATAGGAATATGATTCTCCTATTTTGTAACTTGTATTTATAGTAATTATATTACAACATTACATAAACTAGGATACTAAATATTTACCATAAATTATATTACCTAAAATAGCTAAAACCGAGAGCCATTAATGGGAGCAAATCCGAGACAATATACACACAATATACACATGTATATTGTGTGTATATTGTATATTTAACAGTTGAATTTTTCTGGTTAGGATTCTACATAGTCCTTATTCGGTTTAGTCCGTATTTAATTATGAATAGGTATTGACTGTATGTTTAGTCCGGGTGCCATCGCGGCCCTCCGGTTTGGGTCGCGACAACCCCTCTTTAACTTCTTACAGTTTTCCACCAAGCTGCACATTGGAGGACCTTACAGGTGGCGGAAAGTTAACACCTTTATGTTGTTGTTGCTGCTGTGCTGATCCAAAGTTGTGAAATCTCGGAGGGGGCATTGGATTTGGATCGAAGACAGAATGATGTTGTTGTGGAAGAACATGGTTGATCTCCAATGGATCAATCTTAAAAACCTCATTGTTGTCATCTGATTGCCTAATTGACTTATCAGCTTCTAGTGGAGTTGTTGAAATTTCAGATAAGAAAGGGGAACAAAATTCTTTATCAAATGAATCATCGATAGGGCAGTTAAGCCATGAGACAGTTTCATCATCTTCAATCAAATTGGTCTGATTTCCATAGGATCCAGCAACTCTTATTGTTTGCTGATCATGTTTGTTAAACTGATCATATCCTGGCTGTTTTTTATGTGTTTGGCTGTGTAATACTACCTCTCCATTTCGCCACAACAGTTCCACTAGTTCATGATCAAATCTATATATAGAAAGGCCATATATCAAGTTGAAGCTAATTCAAGATTTTTGACAAATTTTAAATAATTTGGTTATGTAGTAGCCCGGTGCACAAAGAATGCAGGGTGCAATATAGACAACCTAACCTAATGCAAACACTAGTGGCTGCTTTCACGGCTCGAACCATGACCTATAGGTCACTCGGAGACAACCTTACTGTTGCTCCAAGGCTCCCCTTCCAATTTGGTTATGTAGTAAAGAGAGTAAATTTATTTACCCCATGGGCTTCTTTTGACGTGGAAGAGGGAGTTCATCCTCAATATTCCATTCAGGAAGACAAGGATTCATGGCTAAAACTACTGCATATCAAGGGGAAAAAACAGTCTTTAAACAGTAAAAAGGGTAGTCACAAAATCATCAACTTTTGCAACAAGGAAAAAAAAACAGAATTGAATGCTTAATTTATGATACTCCCTCTGTTTCAAAAAGATTGTCTGGTTTTGACTTGACACAAAATTTAAGAAAGTAAAGAAGACTTTTGAATCTTGTGGTCTTAAATTAAAGACGTGTTGAATGTCAAAAATGACATTTAATCTTGTGGTCGTAAACATGCTATGTGAAAAGTTGAAATGAAAAAATTTGTCAAAAAAAGGAAAGAGACATTCTTTTTTAAACAAACTAAAAAGGAAAGTAAGACAAACTTTTTGAATGTGTTTTCCATATCAAGAAAAAGTGAATCTCTTCCAAATGATCATAATAAAAAAATTGAGCAAAAAGGAAACTAGTACAATATCTAAAAGCATGCTGAGTTAACTAATATAGACAAACATGACACAACACTGAAGCTTCAATAGTTCCTCTAGTTTTCACCTATGTTGCTAGAACTCTCCAAAAATATTGTTGCAAACGTGTTCGATCCTTCAAAAACACACTAATTTTAAAAAAACCGACACACGCCCGTCAACATTTTTGAAGACTCCAATCAACATAGCTTTTCACAACTTGTCCTTCCCCATGTCAAAATTAACTCTCTAGTAGCGGAGCCAAGATTTTCACTAAGAAGATTCACAAATATAAAAGAGTAAACAAACAAGAAGCCAAGGAGGTTCGACATCTACTGTATATACATAACAAATAATTTTAACTTTGTATATACATACTAATTTTCCCCCGGTTATGTTGCTCGAGCTCTCCAAAAATATTGTTTTAACCGTGTTCGATCCTCCAAAAACACTAATTTTAAAAAATCCGACACACCCATCGGCATTTTTGAAGACTCCATGCAACATAGCTTTTCACAACTTGCCCTTCCCCATGTCAAAACTAACTCTCTAATGGCGGAGCCAGGATTTTCATTAAGAAGATTCACAAATATAAAAGAGTAAACAAACAAGAAGTGAGGTTCGACATCTACTGTATAGACATAACTGAAAGAATATAATCCCTTGATTATTTTCATTAATGAAAGAGTATATATATAATTTACAATTTTCCATAATAGGAAAATCCTATTCCTATTCTACTCCTTAAACCCTATTCTAGTAGTACAAGAATCCTATAATTATGGTAAGTGTACAATACAATTATTTTACACTAATTATGGTACAAATCGGCTACACTAATTATGGTACAAAATCAGCTACCAACCGTGATATACACGGGTTTGTATATCGTGTATATCACAGTTTCACTTTAGGTAAATGCCTTTGTGAAACCGTGATATACATGCTATACAACCCCATGTATATCACGGGTATATTTAACACACCCCGCAGTCATACCGTGCGATCTTCGTACGCTGAGACTGTCCCTAAAATCTTCAAGGAGTACTGACGAAATACCTTTGGTAAAGTGTCTGCAATTTGATACTCGGAAGGGACATGTAAGACGCGTAATTGCCCACGAGCTACCTTCTCACGAATAAAATGGATGTCCATCTCAATATGTTTAGTGCGCTGATGTTGAACCGGATTGCCAGAAAGATAGACTGCACTAACATTATCACAATAAACCAAGGTAGCTTTTTGAATGGGAAAGTGAAGCTCTAGGAGAAGATTCGTAACCAACATGATTTAGAGACCACATTGGTCACCCATCGATACTCGGCCTCTGCACTGGAGCGGGATAAGGTAGCCTGCCGCTTGGGAAACCATTAGACAAAGTTATCACCAAGAAACATACAGTAACAGTCGCAGAGTGTCTGGTGTCCGGGAAGCCACCCCAATCAGCATTTGTATAAGAGACAAGTGTAGAGACCGATGACGAATAAAGATGCAACCCATACTCAAGTGTGCCCTGTAAGTATCAGATGGTGCGTTTGAGCCCATTCATATGCTCAACTCGAGGATCATGCATAAACAAACACACCTGCTGGACGGCATAGGTAATATCATATCTCCTGAAGGTAAGATACTGAAGTGCCCCTGCAAGATTGCGATAGTGGGTCAGATCCTCATATGGTGAGCTAGCCGTAGCACCCAACTTGGGTTTAGTATCAACTGGAGTGGAAGTAAACTTGCATGAGGACATACCAGCTCGCTCAATGATCTCAGCTGCATACTTACGTTGTGACAAGAATAACACGCCTGCATGACGAGTGACAACAATCCCCAAAAAATAACTCAAGGGCCCCAAGTATTTCATAGCAAACTCAGAACTGAGCATGGTCATGATAGACTTGCGCAACGTATCAGTAGAGGCAGTCAAGATAATACCATCCACATATAATATAATATAAGTCAGGGAAGAACCACGATGATATATGAATAATGAATTATCACACCTGCTGTGCGTAAACCCAATAGATGAAACATAGTCTGCAAACCTCTTATACCAAACTCGTGGGGCCTGTTTAAGCTCATACAAGGACTTCTTCAATAAACAGACACGATGAAGATATTTAGGGTCTCGAAAACCCAAGGGCTGATACATGTAAACGGTCTCCTCAAGATCACCATGTAAGAAAATATTTTTCACATCTAACTGATGAATGGGCCATGCTTTGGAAAGAGCCAGACTGAGAATAGTGTGAATGATAGCCGATTTGACCACCGGACTAAACGTCTCACCACATTCCACGCCAACCTGCTGGGTCTTACCATCACCTACAAGACGAGTCTTATGCCTCGCAAAAGAACCGTCAGAATTATCCTTATGAATAAAAATCCACATAGACCAAATAATATTAACACCAGAAAGATGAGGGACCAACTCCCACATTTTATTTGCAATAAGAGCATCATATTCGTCGGTCATAGCCAATTTTCAATTCGGGTCATTTAAGGCGGATACTAGATTACGGGGTAGGGGGATTTAAGAACATTAGAATTTAAATTAAAATATCTTTTTGGTTTAAAAATACCCTATTGACTACGAGTGACCGGTATGTGACTCGGGGGAGAATTGGGTGGATTTTAGGAAATATCGGGACAGGCGACGGATCGGCCAATAGGCAGTAGGCCTGCTGGCCCAACAGTGGAAACAGTACCCGAGACCGAAGTAGTGACTGGACCAGGGACGGTAATGGTGAGCAACCGCCCACCATCAAATTGAGGCGTAAGTCACACTGAAAGCTTGATAGGGTTATTCGGAACAGTGGGTCCAGTGGGCAGTGGGCCCGCTGGCAAAGTTTCGATGTGGGATAAGTCTGAAAAATGGTGGATAATATATGGGGAGATGGCGTCGTCCAAAAAATTATACGAACTAGGCATGGGACCACCCATGTTAGCAAACGAAAATTAGGTTTTGTCAAAAATAACATGGTGACTAATGATGAGTTTATTAGATGATAAATCAAAACATTTGTAACCACGATGATTAGACGGATAACCCAAGTTATTGCGAAGTAAAAAACCGATGAGATTATTATATAATATTTGAAGAGGGGTTGAATATGTCAAACCTTTGGTAAGAAGTATGTTAAGAAGATATGTAGCCATTTGTAGAGCATGATGCCAAAAATAAGGGGGTACGGAAGCATGGACCAATAAAGTTTGGATAATATTATTAATGGTACGAATTTTGCGTTCGGCTTTCCCATTTTGTGAGGACGTATAGGGACAAGAGAAACAAAAACGTATTCCATTAGTATCACAAAAATCCTGAAACAACCCATTATCATATTCTTTGTTATTATCACATTGAATATTTTTTATTTCTCGTTCGAACTGGGTACAGATGAAAGCTCTAAATTTTAAAAAGGTGGAAAACACTTAAGATTTTTTCGCTAACGGAAAAGTCCATAAAAATTACAATAATCATCCAAGAATAGAACATAATAACGATGGCCCAAAGAACTGAGAACAGGAGATGTCCATAAATTGCTATGAATAATTTCAAATGGCATTAAGGTATGAGAAGTAGAGGCTACAAACAATAATCTAACAATTTTTCCTAGAGAACAAGATTGACAAATTGGAGTACTACGCGTACCCTTACACGAAATAAAGCTATTTTTATGTAAGGAAGAAATAATAGACGACCCAGGGTGATCCAAACGTGCATGCCATAAGGAAGGAGCGAGAGCTTCAAAAGTAGATGACAAGGCTTGACTCGAGAGACCGGATGTGGGCGTGATAAGATAAAGATCTCCCCTACTATCACATCTCATGAGAGGAGGAATCCCCATCTTGAAATCCTTCACAGAAAACCCAAAAGGATCAAATTCAACAGAAACTAAATTATCAGTGGTAAATTTACGGACAAACACCAAATTTTTAATTAAGTTAGGGGTATGAAGGGCATTTTTCAAGACAAGAGGTGAATGGGGGGAGACAAAGTTTTATGACCATAACCACGAATAAGAATTGAATTGACATTACCAACAATTATGCCACGAGTGTTGCTCAAATTGGAATAAGACGAGAGAGTACCTTGGTCGGACGTCATGTGGGTAGTGGCGCCGGTGTCCATGTATCAATTTGCGTCCGGAGGATTTAATCCAAGTGTGTGCATTGCGGCTTCAATGTCGGTAGGGGTGGGACCCATTGTATGATGCGCCTGGTGGGGCCGAGGCCCAAGCACACCAGCTGGCTGTCCCGTCCCAGAAACTGATCTTGTGTTCCACTATGGGCCTGAATAATTGGGTCTGCTGAATTGTGAAAAATGGGCCCAGTTCGGGTTAGATCAATATGGCGGAAAATAGGGGTTGTTGGGCCCAGTTCCACGGCCATGGGCCCCAGGGCTGTGGCTAGTTGGCTTGCGGCTCACTGCCCCGAGGCCCATTGCCACCCCCGTTATTTCCACCATAAATTTTACACTTATTTTTGTGATTTTGACCCTTTTTTCCGCCATCGTTATTGCGGTTTTGGCCAGAGTTGGTGGAGATTGAGAAAAATTAGACTCGATCACCATGGCGACAAAAGGGGGCCTAGTGACCGCTTTCTTAGCCAAACCGGCTTCTTCGAGCGTGAGCATGGAACGGGCCTGATAAAACTGCGGAAGAGGACTGCTCTAACGAAGAAGCGTACCGACGCCACTATAGGCCTCAGATAGGCCTGCAACCATCTGAAGAACAAGATGATATTTGGTAACGGATGCACCAACGTTGCGGAGTTAGTCCACCAATTCTTTCAACCTTTTGCAGTATGCCGAAACGTTGGGGAAATCTTCCATATTGACGTGGGAGAATTTTTGCTCAAGGGTAACAACATGAGAATTTTGATTATCTTGGAATATGTCACGCACCCTATTCTAAGCATCCATCGCCATATCGTCTGGTTCGATAATCATTTGCAACATGTCAGTAGATATAGTGGAGTAAATCCACTGAAGAACGGTAGCATCAAGAGTCGTTCATAATTGAGGATCATCCTCGGGTTTAGGGACCCCTGTATATGCAGGGGCCGTGGGGATAATATAATGGAGGACTTGATGCGAGCGTGCGTGAATTTTGAACAGTTTGGCCCACGTTGCGTATTGGACGTTTTCTGTTTCAAGAATGATAGGGATATGATTGTTGACGTTAGAAACAGTAAGGGTAGTGTAAAATGTGTTCTTAGCCATCACAATCAACGTATGATGTGACGTAGGGATTTGAAAGAAAATTTGAGAGGAAAGAATGCATCAAAGGGCACGGAAATCGAGGGTGATGTCTTGGAAATCGTGCACGAGAAGAAGGTTTTGGGGAGAGGAAAATTTAACCTAGACTTCTGATACCATGAAAGAATATAATCCCTTGATTATTTTCATTAATGAAAGAGTATATACACAATTTACAATTTTTCATAATAGGAAAATCATATTCCTATTCTACTCCCAAAACGTTATTCTAGTAGTACAAGAATCCTGTAATTTTGGTAAGTGTACAATACAATTATTTTACACTAATTATGGTACAAATCGGCTACACTAATTATGGTACAAAATCAACTACCAAATGTGATATACACGGGTTTGTATACCGTGTATATCACGGTTTCACTTTAGGTAAATGCCTTTGTGAAACCATGATATACATGGTATACAACTTTACCTAAAGTGAAATCGTGATATACACGGTGTACAACTCCATGTATACCGTGATATACACGGTGTACAACTCCATGTATATCACGGTTATATTTAACAATAACAAATAATTTTAACCTTGTATATACAGACTAATTTTTCGCCGGCTCCTCCCCCAACCCAAAACAAGAAGAGAAAACCAAACAGAAAGAATGGAAAGAAAGATTTGTCTTGCTCAGTAGAGAAAAATTCTGCCTTTTACCTTACTGAAAGAAGGAAACAGAAGAGTTAAAGTTACCAAGAAACCAAACCTGCACACAACATAATCATGCCTTTATTTTTGTTGGAAATAGCTATTGCGTCGGCTATCATGTCCACACATAATGGGTGTTAACTAGCCGATTAGCCTATTAGTTTATCCTTCTTCTAAATCTTTCTATAACATATAAATACAACATTATGAAAAATGGTGTTGGAAAATACGTGTTTTCCTATCATAATATGACAGGTATGATTTACAAACAAAACACTTTCAATACTCGGAAATTCACCGGTGACATGAGGGTTAGTGATTGAAGATCCGCTTCTACTAAAAAGAAACTCAGAAGTCTCCTAACTAATACATATTTACAAGCTTAATTAAATACTACTCTCTCCGTTCACTTTTGCTTGTCATATTTCACTTCTTAAAGTCTAACTATATGAACCGTTCACTTTTACTTGTCATATTTCACTTCTTAAAGTCTAACTATATGAATTTTGAATAACATTTTAAGATGTATTAGTTCACCATATTAATATGAAAAGAATTGCAACTTATAATATTTTACGTATAGTTTTTGAATATCTAAATTTTAATATTAAAATATTAAATTAATCTAGGTTTAATTTAGTTTTGAAAATTAGTCAAATTGACTATCCAGAAGCGAAACGTGACAAGTAAAAATGAACGGACGAAATACCATTTAAATCATTACTCACTTGTACTTTTTGTAATTATTATGTTCAAGGAGTACTTTTTTTCGGGCATGTACACGGCTCATTCGGACAGTTCCAGATTTTTGGGCTTAATTTTTTCCAAAGAATACGGTTCAAGCCTTCAAGGACTCAGCACTGCTAACATTTCCAGGACTTTCTTAATACTCACTCTGAATTACATGTAAAAATTAAAATAAAAAATAATATACATGTAAAAATTATATTGTCAGCTTATAACTTTTCGACAGGGAAACCTATAATAGGTTTCAAATCTGATGCCAAAGACCGAAGTTCGTCGATTTCTTGTTGAGTGAGTCTCCAGCCTAATACACCAGCAAATTCTTTAGCTTGCTCTGCATTTTTGGCTCCTGGGATGGGAACAACATTCTCTTGTGCAATCAGCCAATTCAGGACCACCTGTAAAAGGATAACAAACAAGACAACAGCAATTGAGTGCAAAAATATCTTCCATTCAATGAAAATCATTACTATGGTCTATGGGTGTGTTTGGTATGAAAGGAAAATGTTTTTCATGGAAAATAAATGAATTTCTTACTAGAGTTTCGTAAATAAGCAGAAAATAATGTTCCAAAAGTACTTTTATACTCCCTCTGTCCCAGTTTACGTTACACCGTTTGACTAGGCACAAGTTGAGAAAGAAAAATGACTTTTAAAATTTGTGATTTAGAATAAAATCTTAGACATTTGTATGACTATAAATCATTTCATTAAGGATAAAAAAGAATTTTAAAATTAACTTGTTTCTAATTATAGAAAGGTGACTTTGTTTTTGGACGTACTAAAAAAGATAGCGTGACACATAAATTGAGATGGAGAGAGTATAATCTAAGAAAACACTATTGTGATTGGCATGGGAGGCTAGGGATGTGGGGGCGGTGGGGATGAGGCTATGGGATTGGGCGTGGGGTGTATTGGAGGGTGGGTATTAGAAAACTACTCTCGTTTCCCTACTTCTAGGAAAGTCATTTTCCTCATTTTTAAGAAACTTGTTTTCCTAGCCTTTTTTCCTTAAGATTTTCCAAGGACTGCCCAATTAATGACTACCACATTCCTCAAGTCATTCAAGAAGGACCTAAAATGTACTAAATTCTGAATGGCTGAAACTCAAAGGTGAACTTGGACTCTTCTAATGATTACACAACTCTCAAAGACCACAGCTTTTGAAAAGTCAAAAAGAGAGTCTCATTTTGATAAAAGGACTATATACTAGGCTCGAAGGCTTTTTTCCTTTTTGATAACCGAGAAATCCTTGAGGTCTAGCTGGCGCACGATTCTAAATTCGGTGGATAATGGGTCCATCTCTATCCTTCTCCACTTAAATACCATACCTATGTCCGTAGCAGGGTTCGAACTCGTGACATGCACCTAATCCACGCATCACATGTTGCGCTCTTACTACTGAACCAAAGCCCTGACACTCAATTAGAAAGGTTAATTTGACGTCCATCGTCACTTTTACTTCATCGTTTCCTTGAGATGGAGGTGATATAACCAAAGTTACTTACAACTTCTACTATGACAAGCGTTACAGCATTCCAAACAAAGCTAAACCTGAAGATTTAAGCTAGCCAAAGCATGAGATTTTCGAGAAACTAGGAAGGTATACCTGCGCTGAAGTCTTACTATAGCTTTCTCCTATTTATTCTATGTTGGAAATTTGCCTTTGGCGGGGAGATGCGTCCACCCATATTTAATGAATTAAACACCAGTGTTCCGCATGTTGGAGGCTTTATCTCTTCTCACATGCATGATCTACGAAGTGAGTAGATGACCGTAGGGCCAAGAATCGTCAAATTTCGTTGAGAAATGAAAGAGATATTGGTCCACGAAGTAAGGTGTTTGAGGCATGGAAATATGGTGTGTGACAAATCTACCACATCGGTGGGAATAGGAAGAATTGCTCTCTATATAAGTCTATAATGTGGTAAAGAGTTTGGGACCCCAAGGGGTATCTCATGTGTTTAAAGGAGGGAGGACCTAGATGTGCTTGGGTTCAAGGCTAAGCACACACGCGCGCCGCCGCCGCCCGTCCGGTCCGGTCTCGGGTCGTGGGCTGTGGGGACTTTCTGATATTATCTTTTTGGACCCCAGATTGCTTAATATTTACAGTTTGGTCCCTAAAGTTTCTGAAAAGTTGATTTTGGGGTGACGGAAGGCAGAAAACTTTCTGCCTACCGTTGGACTGTTTTTTGGGGCATTAATCAGCCATTACTTGGCTGAGTAACTCCTCCATAAACACCCTCCTTCAATGGCCATGAACAACCTCACTTATAGCCTTTAACATGCCTTACTAATGGCCTTAAACCAGCCATTTACAGCCCTCCTAATGACTATTTACACCAGTGTTTTGGGCAGTTGAACAGCCCTCTCATGTTGCTATATATTGAGTTGTTTTTGGCTCAATAACGTGACACATACAAACAGAAAAATACACGAAAATAACAGCATATTTCAGTGACGAAACAGTGCACAAAACAGTGAGAAAAACACACGAAAATACCACAAAAACAGTGACGAAATACAGTGTGAAATACACGAGATATACACAACAGAGACACATTATATACACAGAGACAAAACAGAAGAGAAGATAGAAACTCTTCCTTCCTTTTCCATATCTTCAGCAAGTTGATTCATATTTATTTTATTCGGAAGGCTCAACCTATTGGCTTTGTAGCGTTGAGATTAAAGTGTTGTTTTATCTTGGGAGACTATTGCCCGCTAACGTAAAATCATATATACGGGGCAATCTTGTCTTAAGGATAGAGGACAATCCCTCGACTCAACACACAACGTTGTAACCATCTAGATTTAGTTGTTTCTTGATTTCAGGATATCAAGATTCAAGACACAACAAAATTGCGACAGTTCTCAACATTGGCCTTGCAAGGTTATCAACATTCAAGACACAACAAGCTTGCGGCAGTTTTGAAGATTGACCATTTATTTATCCTTTCGAACACTTGTAATAGTTATTTACTTCCCGTACTGCTTTATAAAGTACAATAGAGTACCAACATTCTATTTATGACTGGCTGCAACTGCAAGTGCACAAAAGTCAATTGAGCTATAGAAGTGAGATTCTTAATAATCTATAGTCATATACTAAAAGCTCGTACTTTGGTTAGATACTCAGTAGTATAGATCTGTCCTCGAGGGCCTGTGGGAGGATTTTCTGGAGTGTATTTTCCAGTCAGAGCTCCCGCATAAGTTGGGAAATGTAATGAGTTTGGGTCCGATAATGCAAAGCAAAGTTGACGTAAATTTTCTTACTTTTAACGTGAAACAGAAAACAATTAAGATGCTGAAACATATCATTATCAGGGCATAACAATAAGTTATTTGAAGCAAACTGCATGACGTACTGGTAACATAGTATCACCCCCTCCAAAGACATCAAAAAGAGAGAAAATAAGGGACAAACTATTGGTATATCAGCAGCTTGAGCAAACAGACTTGGGTATGCAACTTGGAGAGACATAATTTTTGTTTGTTGTAATCTAATCAACCGCAGTAAAGACACAATCTAGTGGTCCAGTTAGCCTTAATGAAATATGTAGGTACGCAGAAGCAAAGACAGTGTTACTTCATAGTAAGTGAAGCTAGAATACAGTTACATAGTAATATGCTTCATCAAGTTTTCTACAATTCAGATCTGTCAGCGATGATAATCCAAACATGATAAATCCACGTTCATTATATTTAATTGAAAAGGCAGGTATGACATAAGAGTTATAACAGATTTCACTTACTAATAAGATGGCAGGGAAGTGCCAGGGGTGCTGTTTCCCTCGTTTCCTTCTATCGAACTTGATATAGACGTCTGAAACCAACAGATTGTATTCCTTAACCCCTTTTACCTCAGCTACAGTAGCAGCTTATTACTGTGATGCATGATCGTTTGGAAGGAACTATTAACTATGTTGGTTAAACTTTTGTACAACAGCAACGACTGGCTCACCAGACGGTTGCTATAGGGTGGAATTTTCAGTAAGTTATAAACTCGTATAGAATAAGTACACACTATATATTCGTGTGATGACATAAATCATTTCCATACCAGGGTGATAAAGGTGCAGGAAACCAGCTTCCAAATATATGTACATAAACAGCTTAAAACCTCATTAACTAAATACATGTCTGGTTCATTGAGGCTGTAAATCGGGTCATTGTACAACAATTCTTCACAACGGAACAGTTTCATACCAAGAATCAAAAAAAAGAAAGAAGAGAAATAGGCAAATTAACTACAAAATCAGGTTTTACCTTGAGCAATGGGTGAATACGCAATCAACGTGACTCCCAGTTCATCACAGGCAGCCTTTACACCATTTTGCTCTGGTAACCTGTATATCAGACTATAATTGACTTGATTTGAAGCTAGCGGGATACCTCTCTTCTTCAGCTGCTCGTATGCATTGCGAAGACGCTTTTCTGAAAAAAGAACTACCTCCATCAGCCAAATATTGTATGTAGCAGGCAATTCTTTTATTTTTTTTGGAAACGGGAGAATCCTTGGTTAAGTTGACATAGTCATATTCTCATACACCCTTGATAAGGAAAACAATCTAAAATATTACTGGGCGGGAGAGAAGTAACAACAGTGTACCACTATAGTTAGATAATCCCACAGCTTTTACAAGACCCTGCTCCACTCCATCTCCTAAACCGTCAATATAACCTGAAAAAGGATTTTCTTATAGACTAAGCTTTGTTTGTTAAAAAGGAATCTGATTAGTTGAATTGAACAAGGGCATCAGACATGACAAACCTTCAACAACGACATACCCAATGAAATCACACAACGTGAGGTCGGGGGACTGTAGAGTGTACGCAGACCTTACCTCTACCTTGGTAGGTAGAGCGGTTGTTTCCGAGAGACCCTCGGATCAAGACAAAGCATAAGCACAAGAAAAACAAGAGAAACGGTCAGACCCGAGCAAAAAATTTAAAGCAGTATGAAAATGCTGGTATCAAAAGCGAATAAGTCTTGATAGCGCATTCTGAAAAAAGAAACAGTAACTAACGCATGTAAATACGATAAACAAAGTACACTAAAGAACACATAGCAACATAAATTAAACTACAGGGGACTATAAAGCATTATTGCGCCTATTAGTATGATAGGCTAAGCGGGCCTACAATAATAACACTACAACTACCAGTTTGCAAGCGTAAGTAGGACTACGCTCGACTACCTACTACCCTTCTAACCTAATCTGTGTCCACAACCCCCTATCTAAGGTCATGTCCTCAGTAAGTTGCACCTGCGCCATATCTCGTCTAATCACCTCTCCTCAATACTTCTTCGGCCTATCTCTACCCCTCCTGAACCCCTCCATAGCCAACCTCTCACACCTTCGCACTGGGGCATTTGTGTCTCTCCTCTGCACATGCCCAAACCATCTCAACCTCGCTTCCCGCATCTTATGATCCACCGAGGCCACTCCCACACTGTCCCGGATATCATCATTTCTAATCATATTCCTCCTTCTATGCCCACACATCCCTCCTTATATGCCCACAGACATGACAAACCTTCATTTCCCCATATTCCGGGCCTGGGAATTAGACCATAAAAGCTTTGATCAGCTATTGACTGTTTACTTAATTATAAAAAATTATCCAAAACGAGAGCGCTCAAGAAGCCTACCAATGAAGTTGATAAAGATCTAACTGAAGAAAGTTCTAGACGTGCAAGAGAATCTTTTAGGGCCACTAGGACACTTTGACAGCCAAGTCTCCATGGCAATGCAGCAAATTTAGTTGCAACAGAAACCTCCGCCTCTGGATCACGTTCTTTTCTTTCCTTGATGAATCTGAAACAAAACGGTAATTTATATTGGAGAAACAACAAATGTGAAGAACATGTAAATTGATATTCTTTTGTCCACAAGTTAAAATAACGAAGATTTAGAAGAACTCAGAGCTCACCTTCCTAGTAGTGTTTCAGAATTTATTGTTAGGATTTACGTCCCAAATCCTACCTAATAAGAGAAACAGTAAATAAGCGAAGAACAAATAACACACACAGATTTATAGTGGTTCACCCTCAATGCGAGAGTTACGTCCACTTTGCCGCGGCAAATTTTACTATAATGAAGTTTTGAGTTTACAATTCTCTCTTTTTCGACCACTCTCCTGAAAGAAAAACGGCACCCTAGTTTATATATAGTGAAAACTAGAACGAACATAATACAAGCCTAAAATCGCACCAAAAGAGAACTGCAAGTAGAGAAATAGTGGTTTTCTCGTCATTGTCCAATTTTTTCTGTACAATTAGCAGACTAAGAGCAATGCCAAAATAAAAACCATTCCTCGCCCTTGAACCATAAACCTCAGCGGTATCAGTGAATGTTATTCCAGAATCAATGCTGGCATCAAAAGCAGTCTTTGCAGCCTTCAACTTCCTATCTGTCATCGTATCAGTATAAGAGAGTTAAAACATATTGGTTTTTATAATAGAGAAACTGAACAAGCTAGGTATCAACTCAAACAAAATAACTAAGCCCCAAAAAATGAAAGAGGGGCTGACATTTCAGATGCTATTAGTAATTACCATAAGATCTTCAGCAAGAAAAAGAAAAAAGAAAAAAGAAGAGGAAATTTTTACGTCCTGTTTGGTTCCACGGTATGTCCAGTTTTCCATTTTCTTCTACTAAGATAATCCAAAACCTTGGCTCACTTTCTTTTCTGTTTTAAAGAAAACACTCAGAGCTTCACTAATCAGTCGGAAAGTAGAGCTTTCTTGATAATTTTCCTAAACCTTATTTAAAATTTCTGGTTTAAGGCTGCTCACCTGCGCTTGCTCTAGGGATCTAATTAGAGCCAAACTAGGATTTGAAAGTAAAAAAAGGAACTTTCCCTTGTTAACCAGAATACAAGTGTAATCTTTTTTCCTTAGTGAAGACAGACTAAGCCAAGAAATCCTTTTAAGAACCTTTCTATACAAGGAGCCCCCAAGGCTTTGCGCTAGTGGTAACAAAGAAGCTGTGTGATATGTGGGTCAGGTACATGGCACGAGTTTGAACCCTGCAGTACAAAAAAGTCTGGTATTTAAATGGAGAAGGGTAGAGGGGCAGGTTCAATATTCACAGAGTTTTGAACCGTGCACCACATGCCCTGGTCGATTTCTCCGTTATAAAAAGAAGATTTTTATGAATTACTTCATTGAAAAAAGGAAAGAAATTTTTTGAATTAGTAATCATCTGATTTTAAGGGAAATGGTAGGATCCATGACACGAGGGAAGAAGAAATTCTAGATAAACAGAAATTGTTAGAACGGAGGATTGGAGTGTTACGTTAAATGCAGGAAACTGACGACAGAGTCTAAAGCAGAAGAGTAATTTTGGTCATCAGGACACCCTTCAAAGACTACATCAATCAGATAGGGAATCCAAAATATGCTTCAATGTTTGTTATTTTTGCTGAAACAACTTTAGAGTTTTCTACCTATAAAACTGCTTCATAGAAGTTAATGTAGCCCTGAATAACCTATGTTCTTTCTTAACATGTTTATACCTGCTATATCAATTGCAACTTCAATATCTACATTGAGGAAAAACAATAATGAAGATATTGTCACAAACTAGAGGCCAAAATAGCTATAAAGTTCCTGACTTTCTTCAAGGAATTAGAAAGGAAAAAGAATATCTAACAACGGCAGTAATTCCAGTAGCAACAGTAACTAATAGCAATATATTTTCCCAAAAGGAAACATAAGTAGGAATGCGCCTGGTCCTTAAGAGATGACATATTTTTTCTGTTTTGCAGGATTCCCTGGTCCATAAGTGCAATGACAGTTCTATGTTTACTGTTTTGCAGAATAGTCTCAACTTCACTTTCTTAGGCATTCTTTACTACCCAAGAGAAATCCTCTAGGACACCACGTTCTAGGAGTCCAAGCTATGTGATTGAGTATATACTTTATATATCCGTTGCAGGTCAAGGTCTCCTGTTTTGTACCCTTCAAATACAGATTCATGTTCTTCATAGATAAATCTTTTAGCCCCACTTTTCATCCTAAACATGGGATTCTATTGGTTTGACCAAACAAGCGATTTCCCTTTCAAACTCTCAGTTGTTTGATGAAATGCTAGCCTCGGGTTATGTGATTAAGAAAATCACATTTAGCTGAGGGAACCAATGGATCAAGGATACTTTTGGTCTCACCGCCTTTAAGATTGTCCTAAGTTTATGACAAATGTGTGCAGGTGAACGTTACACAAAGAGCCATTAGGCCTCAACTAATTTCCTTCGGAACAATATTCACAAATAACATTCCCTTCAACCTATGTTCAATACGAGCAAACAAGACCATCTTACCAAGAGTATCCAGCTTTCTATGTACGTATTATCTATTAGATTTCCAGAATGAATATCCTAGTAAATCCCTAACTAATAAAAAGTTAATGTAAACAGACACAATACTAAGATAGTAAGGAAAAAGAGGGTCATAATACTCAATGTAGTACTTGAGTTACGGTTCCTCTGAATCCACTAACTTTGGCTCAGACTATATATATGTGTTAAACAATACACCAAATAATTACAACTACTCCCTCCGGTTCATAATAAGTGTCCACTTAGCCTTTTATTTTGATTCAAATAAGTACTTAGATAATCCAGAACGAATTAATTATTCTCTTCCAAATTCACCCCTATTTAGAGGGGTGAGTTTTTATGTTATCAAGAAACTATATTAGTTAGGTAGTATTTAATTAAGGATAGTTTAGTCAAAACACTTTTTTTTCTAAAAGTTAGTATTTTCTTAAGATTGTGCTAAAGGCTAATAGTTTAGTCAAAACACCTTTTTTTTTAGAAGTTAGTATTTTCTTAAGGTTGTGCTAAAGGCTAAGTGAACACTTATTTTGATCCCGGGGAGTAGTTGATTTCGAAACTAGTAAATCGAATGGGTTGAGGTAGAATTCAACTCAAACCCATAATGTTCAAATCCCGGATCACATAATACCAAACTTGAACACTCATTTTTACATGACAGAAAGGGAAATGAGTACCCAAGCTTAGTACAGAATCAGTTCATCCCACAAATGTAATCAGGATTTAGAAAAAACACTTGGCAAATTAGCTGACCAGCTTATCAGATTTGCAGTGTTATCATAGTAAGAAATGCAAATAATGAGAGAGATATAAATTGCCAAATTTTCAAGAACTTCTTCAATTCCATTACATTTATTTAATTTTAACAGTAACTTACCATCCCATTCAAAGTTGTTCCAATTGTTGGATATGTAAAGCACGTACGAGAATAGTAAATAACTATTACAGTGATCGAAAGGATAAACAACAAAGATTACAACAACAAGTTCTCAATATCTTGATCTTAAATTGGAACTCCAAATCTGGATCTTGTATTCAAAAATACAAGAACATCAACTGCTACACTTGTGGCTTGTAGAACCGCTGAGAATCCGAACGGTTAGAGTCCTTTGACGAATCAAGTTCACACCTGAAACACTTAGCAACCAATTAGATAATCACAACACCACCGGCTGAATCGAGAGATGACTCTCTGTCTTTAAGACAAGATTTCCCCCGTATATAGGCTTTACGGAATTGTGGACAATATTCTCCCAAGATAAAACAACAAACTATCAAATGTGAAAAGCCTACACAAATGACCTCAGCGAAGAACACGAACAATGAAGATTGCTAAGAGAATAATTGCTTATTAGGAAAACTGATCTATTTGTGGTGTTGTATACTTGTATGTATATTGTCTTTTTTCTCTCTTCTATAGAATTGAGCCAAATGCCTCAATTTATAGGTGTGCAAGATGACATTTCAAATGCCCCATAATGGCATTCAATTGCCATGTAATGGATGACATTTAACCCCCAAGTAATGCAGCAACATAATGGTCCAAGTAATGGCCATTATTGGGTGGATTCAATGCCATTGAAACCACCTCAACAACCAAACCTTTGGGGTTCCATCGAGCAAACAATGTCTGGGAAGCGCCGCGGCGCTGCAGCATTTAGCGCCGCGACTCCAGAATGCCAAACAGGGAATTAGCGTCGCGGCGCTGCAAGGGGGGCGCCGCGGCGCTGCGACCTAGTCCGGGAGGCGCCGCGGCCCTTCTCGGCTCCGCGGCCCTTTCCGACTCGTTCCATCTTACACCTCGCACAATCCTTCTTTCGTTTACCAACGTGGAACACTTGTTATTTATCCAATAACCGTTCATCATTCTATGTCTCAAACATTTCACTTACGTACCAATATCTCTTTCATTAACGAAATTGACGATACTTGACATTACGATTGCACGTGTGTGGAAACGACACTTCGGACGTGCGGGCCCCAATTGTTCGAGTCATAAATAATGGAATAAACTTAATTCCACATTAGTAAATTTCCAACACCAATAGCTAGTATCACCCAAATACCAAGCACCAATTCCAAGCTTTGTAACCTTCAATTCGGACCTACCAAGCTTCACCTTATCTTCTTATGCAACACTTCTCCCAGAAGCTACAGCTCTGATTTTCTGGACCATCATCTGGTTCAAAGAATACAAACAAGTACTACTAAAATGCAAAGCCATTTTCTACTGAACTTTCAAGAATTCAAAAAGACTTGTATTATTTTTGCAGGGAAAGAGTGAGAACCTCAATGATTCTCTTGTCTCCTTTTCAATAATTTGAAATGAGGAGGATGACACAAGTGTTGCACATGAGGAGATTGAGTGTAATGGCATTTATGTGTACACACCTATTTTTTTTCCTCGTACGGTTATGGCTAATTGGCATTTGGCTCCCTAATCTTCCAAGTTGCAAATCCAATACTTCCACTATTCCACACCCCAAATGAATAGTTTTTTAAAAATTGCCCCAATAGCTTTCGTCGAGGCCATTTTTACCCTCCATCAATAGTTGAGCTATTTTTTGCCCCTATCGTTATCAAAACTTGTTATTTTTACCCTTTTAGCTAACGAAATCTTAAATGAAAAATTCATACAGAAAAGGGCAAAAATAATTTATCTATATAGTTTATGAGCAATTTTGGACCTTTTCAGTTCTCTCATCCTACTCATTTTTTTATTTTCCTTTATCTTTTTTCTTTGAAATCTTTCTTTCAGCTAAACTCTATCAGAAAGAAGCTTTGTTGTGGAACTTTTTAGGGTTAAACAATAATTCAATGGCATATTTACAATAAAGATGAATGTGGTTATGTAAGATAATTAATTTGTAGCTATAGTAGAGATTAAGACACAAATATAACATAATCTTGAGATAGAATTAAGGAAGCGTACCGTTCATCTCCATTGATTCAGCAGCGGTAACAATCGACGATTAAGCTTAAGACCAACTTCCATGATCCACTAGTTATCTCGACAGATGAGGCATCAATCACTATACCATGAATATAATATGCTAGAGTTTTCTAATAGAAAGGGACATGGGTTTGGTCTCTATTTATAGAGAATGTGTATCCATCACAGGCAATAGTTATTGGACCCAGCTTATCTACACACATAATAATTTAATATTAAGTTTTTTATTAGTCCACCACTTGGCCACATCACTGTCCTTTCATGCTATAAACAATTAACACAAGTACAAATTCTAACAGTCTCCCACTTGGATACCAATGTTAATTAAGGACACAAAAACAATTTTATAAAATTTGATGTTTTGAGAAAATCATTTTGAAAAAGATTTTTAAGACTCTATAGTGGTCACAATCTCATATAGTTGAGGATAGAATGACCCATTAAACAATTCATCAAGTCTCAATGGAGAACATTAACGATGAACCATAGCCGGCATCATACCATTTGAAGGTATGAATTCTATATATGATCACATATGCAAGCATTTCTATCAACATGGATCAAACATGTGTGCTAAGCATATCACCTTTCTAATCAAGGTAAACAAAAGTCACACCTCTTAAAAAGACATAAAAATCACATCACCTCAGGAGCCTCTAAGTGACAACATAATCATATCACGAGGTTTTTCTTGTGCCTTACCTAGGATAATCAAGGCAACAAGCGACAAAACTCAAAAAAGCCATGAGTTTACGCAATATCTAATTGGAATCAATAAATAAATAAATAAATAAATAAATAAATACAAATGTTCATCAATAACAAGCTTGTATTTAAGGACAAGAAATAAAATTATTAAAAGTTGTATCTCAGTCAGCAATTACAAAATAACTCCCACTGACTAAACTACATCAAAAGACTCTAAGATACCTATATTTTGAACATGTTCATTAAACACCACAAGCCTAAGACCTTTAGTAAGAGGATCAACCAACATAGATTGTGTGTTAATATGCTCAATACATATATCACCTTCCTTTATCATGTCTTTAATCTTAATATACTTAACGCTAACATGCTTAGATTCTCATGTCCTCTTGTTATTCTTAGAGAAAGACACAGCGCAATTGTTATCACAAAAGATGGTCACTTGCTTAGATATGAAATCCATAACTTGTAATTTAGTAAGGAAATTCTTTATCCACAGGTGAAGCAATCTCAAAACAAGCAATAAACTATGCTTCCGTTGTGGATGTAGCAGTGATACTATGTTTCTCACTCTTTCAAGAAATAGCACCTCTAGCTCGCATAAAGATATAACCAGATGTTGATCTCATAGAGTCTTGACAACCTGCAAAATTCGAATCTGAATACACTAGAAGTCAAGATTATCAACATTTTTGTACACAAGCATAAAGTCTTTGGTTTGTTGTAGGTATCTCATCACCTTCTTTGTAGCTACCCAATGTGCCCACCAAAATTAGAAGAAAAACTTTCCAATATATTAACAGCAAATGCAATATCAGACCTTGTACAAACTTGTATGTACATTAAACAATCAACAATACTTGATTATGGAACATCTTTCATGATTTTCCTTTCAACTTCATTCTTCCGACATTCATCCTTGCTAATTTTGTCCCCTTCACAATAGGAGCAACACCAGATTTGCAATGAACACTCTCAATATAAGCGCGTTGAGATAGCCCCAACAAACCATGAGACCTATCCCTTTTGATTTCTATCCCAAGAATAAAAGAAACTTCACCAAGATTTTCATATCAATAGATCTAGATAAAAAATGTTTGGTCTCTTTCAACAAGCACAAATCATTAGTAGCAAGTAGGATGTCAGCAACGTAGAGAATCATAATAATAAAATTATCATTGACTATTTTGATATAAACACATTCATCAAGCTTATTTTTCACAAATCCAAATTTGGTAATGACTTCATCAAATTTCAAGTACCATTATCTGAAAGCTTGTTTAAGCCCATATAAGGATTTGTTAAGATTATACACTAGATATTCTTTACCAGCTTGCTGAAATTCTTCAGGATGAACCATATAAATTTATTCACACAAATTACCATTGAGAAAAATAATGTTAACATCCATCTGGTGCAACTCTAACTCAAAATGAGCCACAAGAGGCATAACTATTCTAAATGCATCTTTTGATAAAACGGGAGAAAACATTTCTTTATAATCAATACATTTTCTGAGTATAACCCTTAACAACCAATCTTGTTTGTAGCGGTCTATATTTTCCCTAGAGTCTCTCTTTGTTTTAAACACTTTTTTGCAATCAATAGGTTTGAAACCTACAGACAACTCTACTAGTTCCCACACTCCATTGTGTTTCATGAAGCGCATTTCATCTTTCATTATCTCACATCATTTATCAATATACGGAGAGGAAAGGGCTTTGAGCATATGATAAAGGATCAACTGGCTCTCCACATTTACTAAGAGTTTCTGTCACATACAAAATAAAATCAACAGAAATAACATATCTTCTTTCTCTTTATGATCTACGAAGTGACTCAATATTTTCATTATGCTCAAGAACTGTAGGAATTACTGTTCCCTAAATCATCCTCCTCATGAATTGGTCAGTTTACCACATTTTCATGTAAAATAAGTATATGAACAATGACTTTCTTTTCTTTCAACACAATTTTCTTATCACATGTACAATCACAATTACAAATATCATGCTCAAGAAATTTTGCATTAATGGACTCAATGATTCTTGTTCTACGTCCAGGACAGAAAAATCTAAAACCTTTAAAGTGATCAGGATAGACTTTGAAGAAACAACTGGTAGTTTTAGGATAAGTCTTCTTTTCAGTGGGTGTATAAATATGTACTTCAGTCGAACATCCCCAAACATGAAAATGGTTCAAGCTAGGTTTTCGGATTTTTCAGAGTTCAAAAGGGGTTATAGGGACATATTTTGTAGGAACTCTATTTAGAATATAGGTTTAAAGCTCCACTCCAAATAGACTCAGGCAGGCTAGTCATTGACATCATACTTCTCATCATTTCCATGAGAGTACAATTTCATCTTTTAGTCACACCATTCTGTTCAGGAGTACCTGACGTGATGTGTTTTCCTACTATCCCACATTCTTATCAAATTTAGATCCAAAACCTATCAAATAAGAAACATACCCACAGAATACTTCAATGTCAAAATCCATTTCTTTAAATACCCCTAAGATTCAAAACCGAAATAACCAAAATCCAAAAATAGGAAGCTTCAAAAAGTATACACTATTTAATTATAACAAAATATCATAAACATAATTTTTTACACGATTTTTACTTCTCACTCTTTTTGAGAGAGTAAATACACTTTATGTGCCAAATCAACACTTAAGGGGTGACCCTATATAGTAAAAGTACGTAGTTGAGAATTCGGTTAACCGTTGGGGATACATTTGGCTATTTTTTTTTTTTTACTTTTACTTAGTTAACTTATAGTGTTTTAACTGTCAAGAAATATTGAATTAGTCAACATGAAAAATTTAGAGCAGAATAGTCTATTTTAAAAATAATAATCGCAAAACAGAACTTCTTTATGATAGAGTTTAGCTGAAAGAATTTACTATTTTAGCTTAAAGAAGAATTTCAAAGAAGAAGGAGAAAAGAAAGAAAAATGAGTAAGATGAGAGAACTGAAAAAGCCAAAATTGCCCCTAAACTATATGGTAGAACACTTTTGTCCTTTTTCATATGATTTTTTGGATCTTTTACTTTTTTTTAAGACTCTATTAGCCGAAATGAAAAAAATACTACTTTTTGATAACAGATTAACAACAACAAAGATTAAAAACAACCTAATTATTAACGGAGAGCAAAAGTATCTCTTAATAGAAAGTATAAGGGTAATTTTGATGATTTTAATTTTTTAAAATTATTTTCTTGGTTGTGGAAGAGCGGAAGTATATGATTTGCAGCTTCATGTGGTGGGAAGCTTTTGGGAACCAATCTCGCCAATTAGCCATAACCGAAAAAACATGCAACGTGTTTTGTTTGAGGAAAAATTAAATGTACGTGTGTTTGCCAAAATTGGCTACAATTAAATACTTTTAAAAAATATTCACAAGTTATGTGATTTTCACACAAAACAAGCTAAGAAAACAAATTCTTTATTTGTTTAAATTCTTTCCATTTTTTCCTCCTTAATTTTCATCTTTGTTCTTTTTCTCTATCTTCTTCATTTAATATTCTACTATTAACAAACCTTCCGCCATTGCTATCTTGCTCCATCGGGAAAAAAATAAAGATCGCTCACCATTCTCTGAGAACATTATATAAAATTAAAAAAAAAGGTTTAAAAAAATCACCCTCCCCCTGTTCGTCTTCTTCTCCTGCGACTCCCCAACTTCGTTTACTTCCTCCGACGACCCCCCCCCCATCTTTTTCCCCACCGATTCCCTTTTCCTTTTTGAAAATTTCAATCTAAAAAAAGAAAAACAAATCTGAAAAATTTCAGCCCAAAAAAAGAAAAATAAATCTAAAAATTTCAGTCTAAAAAAGAAAATAGATATGAATTTATAAAAATTCATCAATTTTTTTTCATAAAGTAGATGGAGTTTGTTTAGAAATTTTTATTTTATTTTTTGCTGAAAAATATTTTTTTCTTTTTTCCCCTCATATTCATTTTTAACTATTATTTCGGACCAACTGCCACATATTGTAAGTTAATTGGTTACTTTGTCACGTCATCGGTGAGTGTGTTACACGCTCTTTACATATTTGAATAAGTCAGCAAAAAGTGTCTAAATGGCGCAATCCCGCCCTACCTCAGGTGTCTAAATGAAACAAGGTTTAGTTGAGGTGTTCAAGTAAAAAATATTGACGACCACAAGAGGTTGTCGATTGGTTTGGCCTAAGTAATAATGTCCAAATAGGGTACACTTTGAAAATTTTACTCTCGGCACTATATGTTGGAGATAAAGTCGTACGGGAATAGTGAATAACTATTACAAGTGCTTCGAAAGGATAAACAACAAAGATTACAACAACAAGTTGTCAATCTTTTAATCTTGAACTAGAACTTCAAATCTGGATCTTGTAGTCAGAACTACAAGAACATGAACTGCTACACTTGTGGCTTGTAGAACTGCTGAGAATTCGAACGGTTAGAGTCCTTTGAGTTTCAAGTTCATACCTGAAGCACTTAGCAACCAATTAGATAATCACAACACCACCGGCTGAGTCGAGAGATGGCTCTCTGTCTTTAAGACAAGATTTCCCCCGTATATAGGCTTTACGGAAGTGTGGGCAATAGTCTCCCAAGATAAAATAACAAACTATCAAATGTGCAAAGCTTACACAAATGACCCCAACGAAGAACACGAATAAAGAAGATTGCTAAGAGAAGGATTGATATTAGAAAAATCTGATCTCTTTGTGGTGGTGTTAACTTGTGTGTATGTTCACTTGTTCATTTCTGGTCCTCTATAGAATTGAGTCAAAGCCACAATTTATAGGTGTGCAAGATGGCCTTTCAAATGCCTCATAATGGCATTCAATTGCTATGTAATGGATGACATTTAACCCCAAAGTAATGATCATTATTGGGTGGATTCAATGCCATTGAAACCACCTCAACAGCCAAACCTTTGGGATTCCGTCGAGCAGTCACTGCCAATGAAGCGTCGCGACTCTGCCACATTAGCGTCGCGACGCTAATTCAGCCAGAAACTCACGATGCTAACTGTCAATCAGGCGTCGCGGCTGCGCAGGGGCGCCATTGGCGCTCGGCCGCTGACCTTACCGACTCGCGCCCTTTTCCGACCCGTACCATCTTACACTTCGCACAATCCTTCCTTCGTTTACCAACGTGAAACACTTGTTATTTAGCCAATAACCGTCCATCATTCTATGTCTCAAACATTTCACTTACGTACCAATATCTCTTTCATTAACGAAATTTATGATACTTGACACTAAGATAGCACGTGTGTGAAAATGACATTTCTGACGTGCGGGCCCCCAATTTTTCGGGTCATAAATAATGGGATAAACTTAATTCCACATTAGTGAATTTTCGACACTATACACCTAGAAAAATAAGAAAATTATGTTTTCACAAGTTATGTCGTATGCGTGTGACATAAGTATAATCTTCATTTTACTTATCTTTACATTGTTATCAAGTCATGCCGGATTGATAAACTTGTTTTGTTACACATCATACTAAACAGGAATAATTTGAAATACAATCTCCATTCTATTGTTTTCAAATTGTTAACAAATTATGTCGGATTAAAAAACTAGTCTATATTGTTTAATACTTAACAAGCTGTGCCATATTGACAAGATCTGATGCATGTCTTTCATACGTTAAATCGTTAGAATTTTCCAAAAACAATTACTCATAAAAAGTTGAAATTAAATAAAAGTTTTATAATTCAGAGATGATGAATATTACAATATTAAGAACCAGTTAATGGAAAAAGAATAAATACCTCGCTTGTGTTACCTCCTCCAAAGAAAAAGAAAAAAAAGGAGCCCAAACTTTGAGAAAAATAATAAGGGAATAATAACAATTTTGTCTCTTAGGTATTGATAAATTCTAATCTTGATTCTTGTGATATTTGATAAAATATATTTAATCTTCAATTAATTAAAATGTGTATTTTTAATTATTTTATGTAAGAAATCTATATTATATTTGGATTGATTTTAGAACTGTATTACCGTCAAAGATAGAGTAACAATACAAACTTAACATAACACACGAGTAATAAAGTAGTAGAACGAGATTAAAAATTTGTGATAATTTACAAGGAAACGGATTAAACACAGGTTTTGATAAGAATCGGGTTACTTGAATACTAACAAGAAATAAATGCAGAAGCGAAAATATAAAGATTGAAGACGAAATTTAAAGATATGTGAAATTAAAGAAAAAAATCCCAAATTTCAAGATTAAGTGTTAAGAATCCTAATTAATTTTAATATTCAAAATTAGCGGATTAAGACTAATTATGATACTAATAGAATCAATTCAATTTTTTTTAATTAAAAAGTGATTTAGATTCCTATTTCGAAGAAGTCAGAGACAATAATTAGAATAACACTAATTATATTCTTTAATTTACGAATAATAATCAAAGATATCAAGTTAAAAATTAATCTTATCTCTTAGAAGAATTGTTCTTATAAGGTTGCAAGATAAATCTAAGTAGTCACACGCAAAGATGTAAAAAAGAGAAGTTCTCAAATAATAATAATATCGTCTTTCGAAAAATAACAAAATTTACCCCTATATAGGGAAAACTTATCCTATATATCATGAGATTGAAATCTACTTTTATGAAAATGATTAAATACTAAAATCTAACTAGAAACCTTTAAACTAGAAAAAATATGTAAAATACTAACAAGCTTATTCCCACATAAAATAAGTAGTAGTTTCCAAATATAAACCAAAAGAAATCTACTTTGGGCGTAACTTTCACCCCTGTTTGAGGTGTAAACCAACCTTCTTAGCTTCATGTTGGGCATAACTTTTTCAGCCCAATCCTGAATGTGGATGTTCTTGACTGTCCAACATAGGTAATTCGCACGAATGCCCTTACTTTGGGGTGGTTTTTAATTTTTGTCCATCAAATTTAAAATATTTAATTTTTGCCCTTCGCTTAATACCCCGAGATTTTGGATTAAAACTCTTGCTCAGGGAAAATCAAAAAGAATTTCGCAAGGCAGAGGTTTGTGATAGAATATTCTCTGTACATCTCCTATATTAGGTAACTAATCTTCCTAATTATAATTGGACTACACTTCCTAGTAAATAATTATTTAGCCTAACTCAACCTCAAAAGCTAGCTTGTATGGTGAGTATTATCCAAGTCCATATTCCCATTCCATTTCTGATGTGTGACTCTTAACACTCCTCGCACGCCCAGACCTCGTTAATTGGAGCGTGGACAATATAATTTGGCGGCCCAACATCGACGAACAAAGAATTAGAATGAGTCTGGCTCTGATACCATGTAAATAATGAATTTTGGGCCTAACTCAATCCCACAAAAATATGCATATTCGAGTAAAATTAGGTCTATTCGGGCAAAATTAGGTCTATTCGGGCAAAATTAGGCCTATTCGGCAGAGGTTTGCCATAAGACAAACTTTTACTCAAAATTAGGCCTTAAGGCAAACCTCCACCTTAAAGACAAATTTCTGCGATATAGGCCTAATTTTGCCCGAGTAGGCTTAATTTTGTTACAAACTTTTGCCTTGTGATTTTTTTTAATTTTTGTTTGAGCAGGGATTCGAACCCCGAATCCATGAATTTTTAGGCGAAGGGCAAAAATTAAAGATTTCAATTTGAAGGACCAAAATTAAAAATCAGTGCTTTTGAAGGGTATTTTGCATAAAAATGGTCCAACATTCTGCCCCATACAACAATACTGGTCTAACCACCACTTTGTAGAACTTATTCTTCAGCCATGGCGACACATTCTTATCGCAAAGCACCCTAGAGGCGGCCTCCATTTCATCTATCCTACTCCAATACGGTGTGTGACATCATCGTCAATCTCACATCTCTTTGTATTATGGATCCTAGATATTTGAAGTTTCCATTTTTAGGTATGGCTTGTGTCTTGATCTTTACTTTCACATTTGCCTCCTGCATCACGTCACTGAACTTGCACTCCATATACTCCGTCTTAGTCCTACTTAACCTAAAACAATATTTTGGTATGTAGACTAAGTTATCCCATAATTATAGTGATGAGATTATAATCTCTGGACTAGTTTATCCCACCTAGAAAGTGAGATAAAATAATACCAAACTTGATGGGATAAGATGAGTTATTCAAGACTAAATTTGAGATAAATTTTATACATTATTTGGTTGAAAGTATAAATTTATCTCGGAAAAATTTATACCTTCAACCAAATAAGGTATAATTTTAATCCCAAACTTAGTCCCGGGATATCCCTCGTACCAAACAACCCCTTAGACTCTAAGATCGTCCTTCAAACTTCCATCATATCGTTAACTCCACTATGCGTATCGTCAATCAAAACTATGCCACCTGCAAATAATATGCATCACGACACCTCCTCTTGTATATGTCATGTCAATTCGTCCATCACTAAGGCAAACAGAAACGGGCTAAGGATTGATCCCTAATGTAACTCATCATGACAGGAAAGTGTATTTCACCTTCAACTGTCATAATCCCAGTCTTAGCACCCACATGCGTGTCCTTAATTGCCCTGATGTAGGCATGAGATACACTTCTAGACTTCAAACATCTCCAAAGAACCTCCGAGAATCTTTATCATATGCCTTCTCAAGATTAATAAATCCAAGTCAGACAACTCAAAATGCATATCTTTTGGTACTTGAATCTTGACAAAATATATTCTTGACATTTCTATCTTTGTTGTATTCTTCAAAATGTCTAAATGTAACATATAGAATCCATAAGAGGAGAAAATATCGAAAAAGAAATAATTAACAAAGCTTTTCTTACACAAATCAATCGTCAGTTTTCAGTCACTTTTTAGCTAACATCGAGAAAAAATAGTCGGGCTTCAATGCGTTATGAAGGTACTGGACATCGGACACGGGACACCGAATGAAAAAGTAAAAAGTAAAATAAAAAAAAAATATTGTTCTAAAAAACACGCGTATTTTTTTATCAAATTAAAAAAAGCAAATATTAGCAATGTAGAATAATAACAACAACATACCCAGTATAATCTATAATATATTTAGAGAGGATAAAGTGTACACATATCTTAACTCTACTTTATAAGTATTTTGATTATTTCCGACAAATGCCCAAAAAAAGAAAGAAAGAATAGTTAAAAATGGGAACTCCCCGGAAATTCAAAATCCTATGACGAGGGCTGTGAAGTTAGATCCACGCCAACAGCAAAAACAACACACTCAGCGTCCCATATCATGCCACGTGTACATTATTCCACATGGCACATCCTTATTGGTTAACATCTACACTTTCCACCTGAAACCCAACGGTATATATACCCTACACTCTTCTGTTACTGGAAATTTCCTCTTCCCCAATTTTAAAACTTCACCGGAGATCTTTTGTCCGATTAACTCCGATGCCGGCGACTATGTTATTTCGGTTAGGGTTATTCCTATCATTGTTGTTGGTCAATCCAATCCTATCTCAATCTGCAGTTTTCAGTATAGATCTGGGATCGGAATGGTTCAAAATCGCCGTGGTTAACCTAAAACCCGGACAACCCCCAATTTCCATCGCGATTAACGAAATGTCAAAGCGGAAAACTCCGTCGCTCGTCGCATTTCACTCCGGTAGTCGCTTAATCGGCGAAGAAGCTTCTGGAATCGTCGCTCGTTATCCGAACAAGGTCTATTCACATCTCCGTGATCTCATATCCAAACCCTTCCCTTACGTTTCCAAAAACCTAGAATCACTTTACCTGAGTTACGATATATCCGCGGATGAATCGCGGAATGTAGCGGTTTTTAGGACGGAGAATGGTGATTTCACGGCGGAGGAGTTGGTGGCGATGTTGTTGAAGTATGCCCTTGGATTTGCGGTGACGCATACTCGGGGAGCGCCTGTGAAGGATGCTGTAGTGACTGTGCCGCCGTATATGGGAGTAGCGGAGAGGAAAGGGCTGCTTGTTGCGGCGGAATTGGCTGGTATCAATGTGTTGGCCCTTGTGAATGAACATTCTGGTGCAGCGTTGCAGTATGGGATTGATAAAGATTTTTCTAATGGTTCGAGGCATGTGATTTTCTATGATATGGGTGCTGGTAGTACCTATGCTGCATTGGTGTATTTCTCCGCTTATAATACTAAGGAGTTTGGCAAGACTGTATCAGCTAATCAATTTCAGGTCAAGGATGTTAGATGGGATGCGGAGCTCGGAGGAGAACATATAGAGTTAAGATTGGTGGAGTACTTTGCAGATGAGTTCAATAAACAGCTAGGAAATGGGGTTGACATAAGGAAGTCACCGAAGGCAATGGCGAAGTTGAAGAAGCAAGTTAAGAGAACGAAGGAGATTCTTAGTGCAAATACAGCTGCTCCAATTTCAGTTGAATCTATTTATGATGATCGGGATTTTAGGTAAGTTTGTTGTCCCTTGATTTTAATCCACATGTAGTTCATCTATTGCTGGGAAATTTTAGTTCTGAAATTGATCTTTTTAGTTCTCCAATGTGCCGTTAGTAATTGAATGATGTCATGTTATCTAGAGAAAGGTGGTTAGTAGTCCTGTCTTATGATATGTAAGGGTTGGGGAAACTTTATGCTGATTCTGGGTGAGATTTAGTATATATGCCCATGCACTGGCTATGGTATTTCACGTTTTGCTCGTGATGAACCCTATAAGAGATTTGAGTCCATGTGCTTGAGATGTGATGGATCTACTTTTTGAAGGAATATACTTCTTGCTGTAATTGCTTTTTGTAAATTTAAACATTACTGTTGCTATTGCTTTCTTTTCTTCAGCCTTTCACTAATTTGGTACTATTAGAGAAGTCCATGTATCCTGAGATGAATTATTAATCAGAAAATAGGGGCCAGGTCCTACTTTTGGCACATTGATCACCGTAGCCCTCCAGAGATATTTTCGACCAGGCTAGGTCTAATATCAACTTTGCCTAAGCAAGCAAATTGGTTAAAGCAATCTTTTGCTTAGATGCAACGGGAACCCTATATGGTTATAATCACTCTCCCACTTACCCCCAAATCAGCGAAGGAGCACTTTGTGCATGGAGTAACCTCTTTAGGACAAAATTGATCCAAACCCTGGGATAGGGTTTGGTCAAACACTGCTACTGCCATGGTACTTCTCAAGCTGATCATGCTATGGGATTAAACAAATGCAACTTACTCGATTTTACTTTTTTTTTTGTCCTTGTGTTGTTTCTATTTTGTTTACTTTTTGAAAACTTTTTGCGTCTCAAAGTTTAACATGCCATGCAAGTAATAATGATTAATACATGTAGTTGAGGTGAAGGATCAGCTGTTCAGTTAATGAGAGCAAGAGTTTGAAAAGGAGAAAACTAGAATGAAGAAGATCCTTCTTTTCTTATATAAAATGGCATATGTGAAAGGTGAACTCTGCTTGTAGCGTGGCTTAGTTGAAAGTTGATGCTTTCGCATTCGCTATGATTCTTTGCTATAGAGCTTGTGTGATTAATTTAAAACTGATTCTCTAGGGAAATACATCAAAGCTGGAGTGCTTTGTAAATTGGTTGTTTCTCTTTTGTGTTTCCCCATGTTTGCATGTTTTTCTTCTTAACTTTTAGTTAATATGACACGGATTATGTTCATCTCTAGTTGACATGATCATATGCTCAATTCCATCTTAGATAAAGAAGTTCTGCTCCCCCATGAGCAGCGTTGCTATCTAATACATATAGGAGTTCCTCTTATGTGTGACTTATGTGTATGTGCTGGCATGCTTACACATCTGGAAGAGGAGGAAGAGCGATATTCAACTAGTATTTTCACTTGTTTTTCATTTATTCACTCATCAGGAATTTATTGTCGCAGGAGCTCAATAACTCGTGAGAAGTTTGAAGAGTTATGTGACGATTTGTGGGAAAAAGCTCTTGTACCTTTAAAGGATGTTCTTACTCATTCTGGTTTGAAAATAGAAGATATTTATGCAGTGGAGTTGATTGGAGGTGCCACTAGGGTACCAAAATTGCAGGTCTGACTCACTGCTCTTTTCTTAACAAAGTTAAGGTCTACCAACTACAGTAAAAATATACATATTTGCAGTTGTCATATACTTGTAAATCCAAGGAAATTTTTTGATTGCTTATGACTTAAATAGTCGGATAAAATAAATGTTGGGTGGCTGGCTGGTGGAGTTTCTTGCCACTGAATCTGTAGCACTATTTTATCTGCAGCCAAGTCAATGTAGATTTAGACATCATTGATTGTGCATGCTCGATTTAGGAGTTGTGAGAACACTGATTGTTTTCTTGAAAATAAAATTCACATTCCTCGATTGCAGGCTAAGCTGCAGGAATTTCTTGGAAGGAAAGAACTGGACAGACACTTGGACTCTGATGAAGCAATTGCACTTGGTGCCTCATTGCATGCTGCTAATATAAGTGATGGAATCAAATTGAATCGTAAATTGGGAATGATTGATGGTTCTCCATATGGATATGTGATTGAAGTAGATGGTCCGGATCTTCCTAAAGATGAAAGCACCAAACAGATGACCATACCGCGTATGAAGAAACTACCCAGCAAGGTATATCAAAAAATTGTTTTGACTGTAAATTGTTGGGGAAACGATAGATTATTAAAGAACATACTTAATGCATGACAGTTTTATGTCCTAATGCGTGATCTAACTGCAGATGTTCAGATCCATTGTTCACAACAAGGATTTTGAAGTTTCACTAGCGTATGAAAGCGATGACTTCTTGCCACCTGGGACTACTTCGCGTATATTTTCTCAGTATGCAGTGTCAGGTCTTGCTGATGCCAGCGAGAAGTAAGATTCATCAATATCTGGATCAAATGGTGTTTGGTGATCTATTTTTCTGAGCTTTGTGCTTTTCCTTTTTTAGGTATGCATCACGGAATCTCTCTGCTCCTGTCAAGGCTAATTTGCATTTCTCCCTTAGTAGAAGTGGAATATTTTCATTAGACCGAGCAGATGCTGTTATTGAAATAACTGAATGGGTCGAAGTTCCAAGAAAGAATCTGACAGTGGACAACTCAACCTCTGCTTCTGCGAACACATCAACTGAAAGTGGCCCCAGCAGTACAGAAGAAAGCGATGAAAAGTTGAACACAGACGGTGGTAGTAGTAACACCTCTGATCCTGGTGCAAATGATTCTAGCACCATAAGTCCTGGTACAGAGAAGAAGCTGAAGAAACGGACTTTCCGAGTTCCACTTAAGGTCTTCTATACATATCCTTTTGTGGGGGATCTATTTTGCATCCCCTTCTTTATTGATTTACCATTAGGTGCCAGGGAAAATGTTATTTTAGAAATACCGTAATGTTATGATGTCTTTAACCAGTCTTATCTGTGAGACTTCGTTGTTCGTGTAGATTGATGAGAAGACTGCTGGGCCAGGAGCATCCCTCTCGGAAGAAACTTTTAGTGAAGCTAAAAGCAAATTGGAAGCACTGGACAAAAAAGATGAAGAAAGAAGAAGAACGGCAGAATTGAAGAATAGCTTGGAAGGATACATTTATGATACGAGAGACAAGGTTCGAGGGCTTATATCTTTAACTCTTGCCCATGCTTGTGATTACGTGGACACCTGATCTGTTCAGCTCTGGAAGCTTGAATGCTTTGTGTGCTTTCTTGATTTTCGCATTTCTCGTTCGAATTGCATACACTTATTCGGTTTGTTAGTACAAATTTTTCCTCTAGCTTAGAGTAATGGCTTTGCAGCTAGACAAATCTTTCTTGCAACAGTTTTCAAGCACATACCCTGATACCCATGCTTCACGATTCTCCTGAAACATCCTTTTGTAACACTGGTCTGCTTTTGAGCCCTCAAATGAAACATATACACAGATGCAGAGCACAGAAACACATGCTTACTCTGTTTCTCCAGTATATTGTTTCCTAGATGTTGTCACCTTGTGTATCCCTATTAACTTCTTAGCTTTCTTTTTCTTCTTGTAATGCACTTTATGTCATTAGGCTTCCAGTCGCCCTTCTCCAAATTTTTTGTTTGTTGATTAATCACGTGGAACTTTTTAATAAATCACCTCCTCTATTTTATATGTTGAATGTGCTCATGTACCAGTTTGAATCTGAAGATTTTGTGAAAATATCTACCAGTCAAGAGCGCCAGTCCTTTATTGAGAAACTTGATGAGGTTTGCCTATTTCCTTTTTCCATGTTTACTCATGTATGTGTTTAACGTAAATATACTAATCAAAGTTGCTGCACATTTTTCAGGTACAAGAATGGTTATACACTGATGGTGAAGATGCTTCTGCCACCCAGTTTCAAGAACATTTAGATAAGTTGAAAGCTATTGGGGACCCCATATTTTTCAGGTCTGCTCCTAGTATCAACTGCACTCAAAGGCCAAAACATAGCTACTTTTTGTACAAGGCTAGGTAGTTATGTTGAATGTAACTTTTTGTGCAGATGTAATGAACTTACTGCACGCCCTGCTGCATCTGATCATGCTCGCAAGTACCTTAATGAAGTGCAACAGGTAGGGCATTTGATTTGTTGTTCCAGTCATACTCTTCTGCTCTGTTTGGTTAAATTCTTTGGATGATGAACTGCAGAATGTAAGTTTGAAAGAGTGTGTTATGGTGGTATCTATACATCTAGTTGGACAAGACATAGTACCTATTTATGTTATGGTGGTATCTATATCTAGGTGGACAATAAATAATACTATCTGTTTATTTATTTTCTAAAAGAAAATGGAGAAATCAGTAGGTTCAAGAAAATTTACTAGGTTGCGCTAGCACATCAAACTGTAAGTCGGCACTGAAGTTTTTCAAGTGGGAATGTGGAAAATAAGCTGTATGCTTTGAGGCACTGTTTGAGGTGATAATAGCCATGGGTATCTTCTAGATCTGAAGTGTAGAAGACGTATTGATGAAATTGATAGTAACCTGCATCTGGTATTTCAGTGATTTCACATTTGGTACCATAACTGTCATTTTGGCATTAGTAGAAGATTCAGTTACATTGTTGATGTTGAACTTATCTTATTATCCAGCTTCCTTTGCAATAATCCTTGTGTGATTTTTTAAGCTGTTAGGCATCTAGGAAAGTTTTGCGTCTTTTATGCCTTTGACTCTTGCAATTTACCTTTTATTTCTTTCTTGGATACCTTCAGATTGTGCGTGGATGGGAAACCAACAAATCGTGGCTTCCTAAGGGAAGAATAGATGAGGTGCTCTTTTCAGCTGTTGTGACATTTCTGTTTTGATACGGTAGAAGCTAAGACATCTCTTCTTTAATGTTCATAGCTGGAAATTTAAAAAGAGTCATGTTTGCAGGTTCTAAATGAAACTGAGAAAGTGAAGAATTGGTTAAATCAGAAGGAGGCTGAACAGAAAAAGTAAGTTCAGTTTTTCCTTCTCATTTCTCTTATCTTTTATCTTTTTCCTATTTTCACCCGGTCATATATGTGCATTTACACCACTTTTAATTTAATCAGTGAACATTGCATGTTTTCGTGCCGGAAAATCTTGTTTAGTAAACTATTGAGCCATTGAACTCCTGAAAGTGATTACTGATATACTTTCTGTAAAGAATAAATCTAGTGGATCTGTTTTGCACGTTGAAGCATAAATGCTTTGATTTGAACGTTTGCATTTGTATGTACATATGTGTGTGTGTAATTCTTATTTGGTTCTGTATTACATTCAACTAAATTAGGAGGGAGAAAGGTGGAACTTTGTAGTCTTTCATTTGAACATTTTCCCTTATTCAATTGGGACCGGAGGAGGAAGATGGACTGGGAGACGAAAAAAAGGGCAGCCTGGTGCACAAAGCATGCCGCGTTAGCAGGGTCCGGGAAGGGCCGCACCCCAAGGGGTGTGCTGTAGACATCCTAATCTAATGAAAGCATTAGTGACTGCTTCCACGGCTCGAACTGCTTCCACGGCTCGAACCCGTGACCTATAGGTCACACGGGGACAACTTTATCGTTGCTCCAAGGCCCCCCTTCAACTGGGAGACTAGAAAAGAGAAGAAAATGGGTGCTATAAGGATGTTTGTCCCCAGGGCGTTGGTTGAGTGACAAGGACGTGTCACATGATGTGTGGATTAGCTTTTGAACCTTATTGCAAGGATGTGGCTAGAGCATGGCACAGCCTACCTGGGTTCAAACCTCTTTGTCAACTGAAGTTGGGCCAGAATCTCACAGGAGATTTCTCCGATATCAGAAAAGTAAAACGAAACAAAATGTGAAAAGCAAATGACAATAGAACAACTTGAACGTTACAACAACATACCCAGTGAAGTCCCACAACGTGGGGTCCGGGGAGGGTAGAGTGTACGCAGACCTTACCTCTACCTTGGTAAGTAGAGGCTGTTTCCGAAAGACCCTCGGCTCAAGACAAAGCATAAGCACAATCAAAGCAAGAGAAACAGTCAGATCCGAACAAGAAATTTAAAGCAGAATGAAAATGAGAGTAACAAAGGCGAATAAGTCATAATAAAACATTCTGAAAAAGGAAGCAATAACTAACGTAGATAAATAAGATACGCAAAGTACATAAAAGAACATACAACAGCAGAAATCAAAGGACATGAGACTATAAAATAATACCGCGCCTACTAGTATGATATGCTAAACAGGGCTACAATAATAACACTACAACTACCAGTATGTAAGCGTAAGTAGGACTACGCTCAACTATCTACTACCCTAATTTGTGTCCTCCACAACCCTCTATCTAAGGTCATGTCATCAGTAGGTTGATTCTCTTTAATTGCTGAATTTTCATATGTGCTTCACGTCAGTTCTTGAGTTTGACGGCAAAAGTTTGAACAAAAGAATGTGATTCTGAAATGGCTATGCCTAAGTTACATGCAACAGTACATATAATTTCTGGTGGCAAAATAATATAAAATATCATTGCTGGCTGGTTCTCCAAGAAAATTATGATCCACGTAGTATAGAGACTACAGGAAGTTGAACAAAATAATTTGGTTCTAAATGACTTGGCCCAAGTTACGCGCAGTATTGCCTAAAATCTGGGGGGAAAATATGCATAAAATATTATTGAGCCACTTGTGGGATTACACTAGGTATGTTGTTGGTTCTCCATAAGAATTATTACCCATATATCCGAGTGGTCCGGCTTGCCAGTTTGAGGAAGTCACAACTCTCTATAATATTGTTCCGAGAATCTTTGCTACCTTTTTATCCTCTTTTTCATACATCTTGTTAACACCTTGTCTTTTTCCTGCAGCACTCCTGGATCTGAGAAGCCTGCATTTACTTCTGAAGAAGTATATGTAAAGTTTTTTGATCTTCAAGACAAGGTACAAGATCTAAATCTTTGTTAATTCAGTCTAGTGATAGAGTTGACCAAGAATTGGTTGTCAACTCATTCCTGATATGAAGCTTCCACTGCTTGATCCTCCCTTTCTCTTCTTTGTTGATCAGGTTAACAAGGTAAATAAAATACCAAAGCCAAAGCCAAAGATTGAGAAGCCTGTGAAAAATGAAACTGAAAGCAGCAAGGAGAAAGCAGACGCTACCAACTCTACTGAGGAGGGTAAAGAGCAAACAGCTGCAGGTGCAGAGAATCCATCGGCCGATGAAAAAGCCGATGCACAGTCTAAAGATCATGATGAGTTATGATTGTTATCCTACAATGACACATCAAAGGCTAGATATCTGCAAATTACAAAGAGGAGATAGAAATTTGGATTGTAGAGTATATACTGAGTCGAACCCATCTTTATCATGGAATGCTTTTTCTCGCCATGCTTTGGGAGTCCTCATTCTCCGGGAAATCTCGGGTTTAAATATACATACCAAGAGATCTTACACTTGATCAGTGGTATCTGTAACACAATATTAATGTAGAACAGCGGGAACATATCCATGCGCCATTTTGGCTGCAGAATAGAATTTTGTTAGCTTCTCTCTATTTCTTTGAATGCCTTTTGCCACCCACCCTCCTGCCCCTGAAATATTACACCTTATCTTTTTGAAACTGGAAAGACTTAAAAGAGTGGGCTTGTATTCCTGTGCGTACTATTTCTCTATGACAATGGGTGCAGATTTACTATATATAAATATAAAGAATTTATGTTGTTAGGTTATAGCGACCAAAGCCCGGGTGTGCTAGGCTTGATTACCATCGAAGTCATCTACATTGCAATCAAGTTTATAACGGGTTAGCCATTTTTGTAAACAAGGAGCTAACATATTTGAACTGGCAGAATCTATCTATACATCTTACAATACCAATGTATGGCTAGATTTCTAATCTCTAGAAATCTATACAGGCAACAATGAACGTGTTTCTTTACCGGGTTTCCCTTTCATTACTCCTTTTACGACAAAGCCACTGCTGCATGCTACATCTGCCACTGCTGCCTGGATGTGCTGGGCTTGCGAGCTTTGCACTTCTCTCGCAACGTCCACTAGTTCCCCAACTGGTAGGTGTATCTCTGGTAGCAACTGATGTGAATCTTAAGAGAAAGCTACCTATTAAGGTGAAGTCCAGATAAACCAAAAAAGGAATTTCACATTATATTTTGTAATTTCGGATCCAAGTCGAGGAAATGACAAAATGATCCCTTAAATAACTTCTCAGCAGTTTCGGTCTTTTAAGTTTGATTTCCATTAAATATTTAACAAAGATTGTTAGTAAGTGAGAAACTGTAAAAACAATAAAAAATAATAGGATGATGACCTTGCAATCATGATATAACAGGTAGCCAAGCCAATATTTCTTGAACCATAAATTTTACTCTCGTTCTTAATGTGGGGCTTTCATCATATTTAATTTATGATTTTCTGTTTCTCGGCAACCTCTTGGGTTTGTTGCTCATGGGAATCAGATTAAATATGTTGTCTCAAACGCTCTTTATATTGCCTCAGACAATCTTCAAGAACAATGTTTGACAAATTTAGCTCTGATACCATGTGAATGAAGTGAAATACACATAATCACTCACAGTTTGTGACGTCCATCCCTATATCCCATGTTTTGAAATGTAGAAAGGTAATGTTTTTGATAGATTAAAAAGCGCGTCACAAAAATTGAAATAGAATAAGTAATTAATGGGAAAATGACACCATACGACTTTTAGAAAATACATAAGACAAACTTTAGCATGAAATAGCTATAAGTACCTGAATTCGACTCTAGGAGCGAATTAATGTCAATACCTATCCATCAAATATGGTTTCCGGCTCTCTCCTCTCTCTTGAATGGACAAGATCTTCAAACTCCTCCGGCCAAATCTGTATCACATGAGTTTTGTTGTTTCAGATCTGTATCGTATGAGTTTTGTTGTTTCATCGGAGAACTTGGACAACAAATGAACAGAGAAAAAATGTTATCGAGGAAAGGGGAAGGACTGGTTCATCGAAAATATCGAAGTTTCGATTTTTTCCGGAGTAATAGTGGATCAATTTATGCTATTCCCCCCATGAATTGAATTCAGTCTTATATACTAGAACTAGTCTATATAAATATTTGCAATGGGGGATATGGGAAATTCTCACATTTTACTTTTCTTGTAACAAGTGTTCAATAATAATGACATTTTAAAAATAAAAAGTTAGATAGTGAAAGTGTCAAATGTGTAAAGTTCTTTAATCTGCTCATTCTTGTGAGACATCCTATTTTTCTATAAAACCCACCACCTTCCTTGCGCTATTTAAGATTCTAGCAAAATAAATTTTGCTTCGCTCTGGTCCAATTTACTTTAGCATTATAACTTTACGGACGTTTAAATACACCCCTAAACTTGTTGTAATTTATATACCTTGAAAAGTGACTTGGCAAAGAAAGTATACACACTTAGCTAAAAGAGCGTAAATATAATAAATTATACTTAAAACTGACTAACTTGTCCATATGTGATTTTTTAATTGGTAATTATATAATTAAATACACTTAATATTGAATATTTCCTTTTTTTATTCATCCCTTTTTCTTTAATCTTCTTCTTCCTTTTTCTCAAGAGTGATTTCAAGAACTCCCAAATCAGAATAGTAGATGCGAAGTGGAAGAATTTTGCCATTGTGAATGGCCATAGAATCAGCAAAAGAGAGAGTATCATCACTGGTAAAAATGGTCCCATTCATCACTGTTAAATATACACAATATACACACAATATACATGTGTATATTGTGTATATTTGGTCTCGGATTTGTGCCTATTAGGACTCTCGGAATTGGCTGTTTAGTCAATTATGGTAAATATTTAATATCCTAGTTTAGGTAATGTTGTAATATAATTAGTAGTGTATTACCATAATTAGTGTATTACCATAAATGTATAGAATAAGGTTTTAGGAATAGAATAGGAATAGGATTCTCCTATTATGTAACTTGTATATATAACCTTTCAATTAATGAAAATAATCAAGGAGATTATTTCTTTCATGGTATCAAAGCAGGCCAAAGGTCCTGGGATCGAACCTCACCGCCACCCATTTTCAAAAAAGAATTTTCACGTGCTTGGACCATGAAAAAAAATCAGGCCAGCACGTGAGGGGGTGTGTTGAGAATACAATCAAATATTAAAAGTGTGTTCAATCTAATAACTTAAGCTTTTAGATCAGATGGTCACACACTTCAATATGGTATTATCTGCTTAACATAACTCCTTCCAAAGGTTTGACATATTCTTCCCCCTTCAAATTTTATACAATAAAATTCCTTCATATTCACATCTTCGGGGTTTTAGGTGTTTGTGTTATCCATTATTCCCGTCCACCACAATTAACAAAATTCAGGCCCGGTCGACTCCGTGTGTGTTTTTGGGTTTTCCAGCTAATCATCGTGGCTACAAATGCTTTGATTTATTCTCAAATAAAATCATCATTAATCGCCATGTCATTTTTTATGAATCCCAATTTCCATTTGCTAAAAGTCATACTCCCGTGCCTAGTTCGTATAATTTTTTGGATGAACAAATATTCCCGTATATTATTCAGCATTTTTCGGACATCTCCCGCACCCAAAATTCTCCAGCGGGCCCACTGACCCATCTCGATCATCTCTACCCAGTCTTTTCACTGGCCAGATTTAGCAATTGGGCCAGTCCAGCCCAACACTGGAACTGGTCCAGTTCCTGTTTCCGACTCAGTTTCTGCTTCCAGAGTTGGGCTAGCAGGCCCACTGCCTGCTGGCCAGTCCGTCCCGAGCCCATCAAATTCCCAAAATTCACTCAATTCTTCCTCGAGTCATAGACCGGCCACTCGTAGTTAGCGGAGTATTTTTACACCTAAAAGATATTTTAATTTACATTCTAATGTCTCTAAATCCCCCTTGCCCCCTAATCCTGTGTCTGCCTTAAACGACCCGAATTGGAAAATTGCTATGACTGATGAATATAATGCTCTTATTGATAATAAGACGTGGGAGTTGGTGCCCTGTCCATCTGGTGTTAATGTTATCAGGTCTATGTGAATTTTTGCTAATAAGGAGAATTCAGATGGTTCATTTGCTCAACATAAGGCGCGACTTGTGGGTGATGGTAAGACTCAGCAGGTTGGTATAGATTGTGGGGAGACGTTCAGTCTGGTGGTCAAGCCGGCTACCATTCGCACTGTGCTTAGCTTGGCTCTTTCAAAAGCATGGCCTATTCATCAGTTGGATGTCAAGAATGCTTTCCTATATGGTGATCTCAAGGAAACAATCTATATGCATCAGCCGTTGGGATTCAGGGATCCCAACCATCCTCATCATGTCAGTTTGTTGAAGAAGTCCTTATATGGGCTTAAGCAGTCTCCACGGGCCTGGAATACAAGGTTTGCTGACTATGTTTCGACTATTGGTTTCACTCATAGCAGGTCAAATAATTCCTTGTTCATCTACCGTCGTGGTTCGTCCTTTGCCTACATTCTGTTGTATGTGGATGATATCATTTTGACTGCCTCTTCCGATGCCTTACGCAAGTCTATCATGACCATGCTCAACTCTGAGTTTGCTATGAAAGACTTAGGGCCCTTAAGTTACTTTTTGGGGATTGCCGTCAAGCGTCATTCCGTTGGATTGTTCTTGTCTCAACGAAAGTATGCAGCTGAGATCATCAAGAGGGCTGGAATGTGATCCTGTAAGTCCACTTCCACTCCAGTTGATACAAAACCCAAGCTTAGTGTTGCGGCTGGCGTACCCTACGAGGATCCGACCCGCTATCGCAGTCTTGCAGGGGCCCTTCAGTATCTTACCTTTACCAAACCGGATATTACGTATGTTGTCCAGCGGGTGTGTTTATTCATGCATGATCCCAGAATTGAGCACGTGAATGCATTCAAACACATCATTCGGTATATTCAGGGTACACTAGACTATGGTTTGCATTTGTATCCTTTATCGACATCCACACTTGTCTCATACACAGATGCTGATTGGGGTGGGTGTCCAGACACCAGACGGTCTACGTCTGGCTATTGTATGTTCCTTGGCAACAACTTGGTCTCATGGTCTGCGAAGCGTCATGCGACTCTATCCCGCTCAAGTGCCGAGGCTGAATATCGAGGGGTAGCTAATGTGGTCTCAGAATCATGTTGGTTACGTAATTTGCTTTTAGAGCTTCATTTTCCAATTCAAAAGGTAACCTTGGTTTATTGTGATAATATTAGTGCCATTTACCTTTCTGGTAATCTGGTTCAGCACCAACGCACTAAACATATCGAGATGTACATTCACTTTGTCCGTGAAAAGGTTGCTCGGGGTCAGGTACGCGTCTGTCATGTCCTGTCAAGATATCAGATTGCAGACATCTTTACAAAGAGTCTTCCCTCAGTCCTTTTTGAATATTTTAGGGATAGTCTCAGCGTTCGAAGACCCCCCGCTATGACTGCGGGTGTGTGTTAAATATACACAATATACACACAATATACATGTGTATATTGTGTATATTTGGTCTCGGATTTGTGCCTATTAGGATTCTCAAAATTGGTTGTTTAGTCAATGTAATTTATGGTAAATATTTAGTATCCTAATTTAGGTAATGTTGTAATATAATTAGTAGTGTATTACCATAATTAGTGTATTACCATAAATGTATAGAATACAGTTTTAGGAATAGAATAGGAATATGATTCTGCTATTATGTAACTTATATATATAACCTTTCAATTAATGAAAATAATCAAGGGGATTATTTCTTTCCGTCATCATAAAATCTGCAACTTCACTTAAAAATGAACAACTTCTGCAACTAAGAAATGAAGGAAATGAATAAGAGGACCCATTTGAATGTTGAAAATTGTACTAAGAAAAACTGGTAGAAGCATTAATAAGTAAGTAATTGTCATTGTTGATGAAAAGAGGAAGTGAAGCTATGGAAACAAGGACGACAACATAAACAGAGAAGGCCTTCATCCTCTCTTTGGGGAACGAGAAAAAGGGCGGAGTTATCCAAAGAGCTCCAGCTTGCTGGTGAAAGGTTCTTGCCTGTACCCTTGGTCGCAGGTTCGAATCCCCTCAATGGATATCGTCCTCCGGGGCATATATCTTGTGCAGAGGCGCTAAAAAGCATGAGCATGTTGCAATGTGGGTTCGATCCTCGCCAAGCGGAAAGAGGGTCCAACCTTGTAGAAGATTGATCCGTTGACGCAAAAAGACATCGACCATGGTGCGATCCCGCGATTTATCCGGTGGTGGTGAAGGGCCCCATCATTCTGGAGTCTAAGACCATTACTTGTGCAGGTGCTAGCGATAGGAAGACACAAGTCGCCTCGAGACTTGGGTTAAAAAAAAAGAAAAAAGAAAAAGAAAAAGGGCGGAGTTATATTTTGAACTTGGGAGTGAGCTGTTGAGGGTTTTCTAGAATGGCGTTAATGGACTACTGATGAAAATGAAAGTATTTGAAAGAAGATTTCGCGGAAATTAGGGGTATTTATTTGGGAACGGGTCGGGTTTTAATTTGGGCTGAGTTTTGTACATTTTATAATTGTTTTTTAGATTTGGAACAAATTATATAAAAAAAAACTCATTAATAACGTGGCCTCGCGCGTGGCTCAACAACACCCAACTTTAACTTTATTTGAGTAAGGGCGGGTTGAATAAAATATTTTGCTTTATGCTAATTTTGCAGACTAATATTTAATGCACCAAAAGATATCTCTGGTTATAACATTAATTCCTAACTTTCATTTGTTTAGAATGCAATTGAAAGTTCAAAGCAATTGACAAAAGTACGAGGAGGTTTCTAGTTTACAAATGGTTGACTTTGAGCATTTGAGAATCCAAAATCAACCACCTGTCAATAAATTTGACCATGCCGAAGCATAACTATTAATTGCACTAAAAGAAAAAGATGAAACTTGTTTTATCTGCTCTTAATTATCACTACTCACCCTTCTAATGTTTGATGAAGAGGAAGAAATGTTGGGTTTTTAAAAATGGGTTTGTGTTAATGGGTTGGATTTGGGTGTGATTACATGTAGACCAATAAAAAATAATGTCATATATTTAATAAAAAAATTCATATATTTCATATCAGTTTTTGTTAAAAGGAGAGGTAATTTTAAATTTAAATTTAACGTTAAAGGTATTTTTGATCCAAATAGGTAGAAGAAAGTGCAAATTTGATCCAATAGGTGTAAAGAAGACATTTTTGAACCTTTTCCGATCTTTAAATGGGGGGAGGGGGGTCCTAAAAACGACTATTTGTGCACTACCCTACCTAATTTTCATAATAAATATAATGCCACACATCCTCCAGGAGGAGAAATAGATCATGCCACTATTTGTTGAGAATTTCTAGTCAAAATGCTACTAGTTCTTTTTCGAGTAGGTGGTATAAGAACAAGTTAGATTTTCCTCTATAAAAGCTTTTGAGAACATGGATCATGGAAGATAAAATGAAGAAATACAAAATCATTAGTCTTTGAATTGAAAAACAAAACTAAGATGCCATAGAATCATCTGTGAATATTTCCATTTCCCCAGTAATTTTCTTGTCATTTTATGTCTCATGTATACACTTTGCTATCCAAATCACTTGGGAATTAAAATTGCCTATTAATGAAAAAGAACATGTAAAACGGACTAAAATTATTCGTAAAGTATACATCTAGAAAACTGTAACGTATAACAAAATGGGATTATATTGATGTTTGACATCGATAAGGAGCTGTGAGAATTTGCGAAAAGCCAATCCTGTTTCCTCGACTCATTATTGTTCTCTGCAGAACCTGGTTAGCAAAACTGAGTTACTTTAGTTGTATCCGTTTCTGGTACCTTTTGCCATCTCCATGAAAGTATATTTATGTCCTAGAGACAATTTGTATTATGACAAATGTACTTTATACACATTCATATTATTATTAATAGAGATTAATATCTTGACATTTACAATTATTGAATTATTATTTGATTGTTTGTAATTATTCATTAATGTGCATCCCTTGAGCTTACGTTGTCATTAATAGAGTGAAATATTTTATGATAGAACATAACTCTTAAAGTAGCCTCGACTAATGATCATCGAGAATGAGATATCGATGATATGTGATAAGTCGACATGTGGTCTGCATCACATCCTTAGAGGATGTAGTATGTCTCACCTGCTACGAGTAATGGTTACTCGTGATGGACACATGGATACTTTGGAAGTATTGGTATACCCTATTTGATATCTTTGTTTGTTATACTTGTCTAAAGTATGATCAGCGTGTGGGAGATAGAAGTCCTTAGACTTGAGGTCAATACGCGTCTTGTCTACAAAGTAATGTACTTTGATCCCGTCCTAAGCTCAAATGCCTTATAGGTTGAGATACGGCTTGTATTGGGTACATTACGATGTGGATTGAAGGTGGTAGTTGAGCCAAGATTAGGATTCATTCATCGGATGTATATTCGAGAGAACACTCGGATTCTCAGTGATATTAGGTTGACTAAGTCGTTGGCCAACGCAATAGACATGTTTAGAATATGGTCTAGTTGTCAACTAATATAGATGAGATACAATGATTAAGCCATTTGGATAGACACTTGACAAATCCTAAGCTTGATCGAATGTGTTGTGAATGAAAGAATTGTATCTTACCACATAAAGGTTAAGTTTACTAGATTCGCGTAAACGTATTTCACATATTGAGTTCGTCTTCCGGTGCCGTCTAGGAGTTCCGCGTAAACCTTAATTTGATTAATGTCAATATGAGAAGGCCTGTAGGGTCACACTATATTGATTGCCCATTTCGATCTAAGGATGTATTGATAGAGTAATTAAAATGTTCGATTTGGAATCGAGACATTTAAATGAATAATGATTACATTAATTAAGTCAAAATTGGATTTTGAATTTAATTAATAATGCACGGAAATTAAATCGAGGTAGTGCAACTGCACGTCGAGCGCCGCGACGCCCATACCCTAGGGCTGCGGCGCCTGTGTGTCGATTTTGGGCCAGGCCCAAGGTCAAACCCTAATCCGGTTTTTGACATATTTTTAACTATAAATAGAGGCATTCACTTTCATTATTCTACACCAATTTCTGAAAACATTCAAAGCCTTAGAGACTTAGAATCAAATACTCTCGAACCTCTGCCGGATTTTCTAGCTTTCCGAAGGAAAGTACATTGAAGCTTGGAGCTTGCAATCAGAAGGGCAACCACGTGTGCACCTTATATTAGATAAAGACTCCAGATAATCTAAACTTGTAAGTATATGATTTATGTTATAAGTTTAAATTGTTGTATAACCATACCAGAATTATTGTTGGGGTAAGTAAGAATCAAAATTTTAAACTTTCGTTGTGCCTTACTTATGTGCTTTGTACAAAACAAAACCCTACAGTGGTATCAGGGCTTAGGTTGGTTCAATGGTTATATAACAATTGAATATAATAATAATATAGGTTAAACATAAAATTGAATTAAAAATGAGGTTTTTTGAAATCCTATATGTCTTGAACGAATGTTGACCTTTTGGTATCACCCTAAATTATCTCCTACGCTAACTCAAGGAAGTCATTCCACTCTAACTCGAACTAAACCAAGTGCGTTGTCCGGCTCATTGCACGGTGCACGGCTAAGAACGAATGATGGTCAATATGGGTGTTATTGATAATGGTGGGTGATGATAAAGGACCTGTGAATTGATCCCTAAATTGGATTTAGGGGTTGAACGATTTTTTGAAAATCAACACAGAAATATTCGTAAGGACGTCGGCGCCGCGACGCTGACTAGGGTTTCAAAGAGGCGTCGCGACTCCATGGTGGAGCGTCGTGGTGCTAATGCTTCGTTTCAAAATTTTGAACTCACTGGACAACATGCGCTGCGGCGCTAATGCATTCTCAAAAACAGAAATGTTTCTGCCTCTACAGCGTCGCGACGCTAATTCAATTGCAGAAGCAGAAATGTTACTGCCTCTGAAGCGCTCCGACTCCATGGTAGAGCGTCGCGACGCTAGTGCAATTTTTCAGAGATTTGGGGTTACTGCCTCGTGGCGCCGCGACGCTCATCATTAGCGCTGCGGCCCCACCCGTCTAGAAATAATTTTTTTTTTGAGTTCAGAATGTTTAACCCAATATTATTATTATACAGTATATTATTTGATAAGTATACTGTTTATGTGCTAAATGTCAAAATGTTTGTCATTTACATTTCTAGAATAGTGTCTGATATAACTGTCTGGCAGGTGGCGCCCAATGTTTGATTAAACCTTCTTCTATCATGCATATTGGGTTGACGGTTCCCAAACTATATATGTTATTAGTTTTGCATGATGTTATGATGTCATAGTGGATATGACATTAAAGAGTTGATCTTGGTTAGGACCCTAAAATTAAAATGTTCCCCAAAATTTTAATATAAGTCTCATTCGAAATGAACACGTCGTCCGTTATAATTGATTGTAGTGCAAAATTCTTTTCGGCAAGATGAGTATTTTTGCCACAACATTTGCTCTAAGTCTACGAGGACTCAGACTCTTTCATAATGCATGTTAAATGTAGAAGTGGGTGATAAACCTTCATGAATATTTACACCACAGTGTTTGCTCTGTAAGGCAAAACTCACTTAGATACATAATTGCAGTCGCATAACGGGATTGACTTGCTAGGCTGTCTTGGTGCCACAGTGTCGGACAAGCCGAGGGACGCAGATCGACTGTTTAGAACATTCGATCAAACATGAGTTACAAATTGTTTGCAATTGGTTTAGAGACCTACCAGGTTGTGCTGTTGAAGTTATCAGCCATAGCAAACACGGAGATAATATGAACCTGGATCATGACCCATTATGACCATATTTGACATGAGTCCGTATTCTTTCATGGGTTCGAAGAGTATGTTAAAATAGTGGGAGCTAATTAAACAGAAGGCCTTGTTGATTAGCCTAAATGAATGTGTATAATAGGAAATAGATTTTGAATTTGATTTTTGGTCTATCTAATTCTTCAGATTACTAAAGATGTCGAGCTTATCATTAAAAATGTTGATTAAGATGAACAAACTTATTGGACCAAATTACCCTAAATGGTTAAGAAATTTGCGATTGGTGTTAAAACTAGAAAGAATTGAGTATGTGTTAGACACAGTATTCTCCACAGTCCCTGCTGAAAACTCTGATGAGTATGCCATGTTTGACAAGGTGACTTATTAGAAACAGTTGAACGATGCTACCTTGGTAAAATGTGTAATGTTGTCTTCCATGACTATAGAGTTACAAAGGCAACATGAAAACATGCCCCCCAACGAAATGCTAGAACACTTGAAGAATCTCTATGAAAAACAGTCTCAAACAATGGAGTATGAACTGTTGAGAGACCCTTTCAAATGTAAGCTGAACGAAAAGGGACAAATGCCAGCGCATGCTCTAAAGAAGGACTACACGGCTCCAAGAGGAGGCAGAGCACTAGGTGCTTCTACCTCTACTGGACAAGTATGTTTGTCATTGAAATAAATATGTCTACAAGTAACTCCCACTGCTGGATATTGGATACCGCTTGTGGCTCGCACATTTGTAGTAATGTGCAGGGCCTAATTAACAGCAGAAAGGTTGGACTTTGGGAGGTAGACCTGTGCGTTGGAAATGGAGCACGAGTAGATGTTGAACGCGTGGGAACTTATAGACTAGATTTACCTTCAGGCTTTTGTTTAGAACTAAATAATTGTTATTGTGTTCCCTCATTAACGAGGAATATCATTTCTATCCCAATGTTGGACATTGAAGGATTTTCCTCATTCATTGCCAATGGCAGTTATGTACTGTCTTTTAATTGTTTTGTATGTGGAAAGGCTCCGCTTGTGGATGGATTGTATATTTTAAACTGTAGTCGTGAAATTTTCAATGTGCAAAACAAACGGGCTAAGATAAGTAATCCAAGAAACCCCACCTACTTATGGCACTGCAGACCTGATCATATCAACGAATCAAGGATAACAAGATTGAGAAAGTTAGACTACCTCGAACCATTTGACTTGGAGTCTTATGGTAACTGCGAATCTTGCTTGAGAGGAAAGATGACCAACAAACCACTTTCTGGGAAAGGGGTACGATTCAAAGAGGTACTTGAGTTGGTCCATACTGATGTATGTGGGCCAATTTCAATTCAAGTTAAGGGAGGCTTCCCTTACTTCATCACTTTTACAAATGATTTCACAAGGTTTGGGCATGTGTATCTTATGAAACATAAGTCCAAAACCTTTGAGAAATTCAAGAACTACAAGTCAGAAGTAGAGAAGCAACTTGAAACAAGTATCAAGACACTTCGATCGGATCGAGGAGGTGAATACTTAAGTAAAGAATTTCTGGATTATTTGAAGCTTCATGGAGTCCAATCATAATGGACACCTCCTGGAATGCCACAGATGAATGGTGTTGCCGAAATGAGAAATCGAACCCTATTAGATATGGTTAGATCCATGATGAGTTTCTCAGCTCTACCAACATACCTTTAGGGATATGCATTGCAAAGCTCAATTTATATTCTGAACAGGGTTCCTTCAAAGTCAGTAGAGAAAACTCCATATGAGATATGGAACGGAAAGAACCCATCACTTAAACACATGCGACCCTGGGGTGCCCTGCATATGTAAAGAAGATGCTTACTGACAAGTTGGAATCTAAAAGTGAGAAATATTATTTTGTGGGGTATCCAACGGAAACTAAGGGATACTACTTCTATTTTCTTGGATAACATAAGGTTATTGTTTCCAGGAACACAACTTTCCTTGAAGAAGAATATGTCTATAAGGAACATAGCTGCACAGAGATAGAACTTGAAGAAATTCAAGAACCACAAGATAACATAGAAAATGAACCCTTGTCGAATGACCTAAACAAGGATTCAGTGGGAGTATCTGGTGAAGATTGGGTACTTAGAGTACGCCCTTCAGCCAGTGGGAGTGCTGTGAGAGATAGTGCAGAAATGCAAGGCTCTCATACACAACCAATGGAAGATGATACAATGGTTGTACATCATTCCATTCAGAAAATACATGAAAATGACATTCCTGAAAGCTCTCAAGGTGATGGATTGTCCAACACACAAAGACCTTCTCACAGTCAGAATACAACGAACACTGAAACGCAGAATACTCAACTCCGTAGGACCACTAGGACTCGTCGTCCACCTGAAAGACTTAATCTCCTTGTTGAAACACATAATGAGATATATATTCCTGATGATGATGAACCTACAACATATAACAAAGCTATGTTAGACATTGATTCGCAGATGTGGCAAGAAGCCATGAAATCTGAGATGGACTCGATGCACATAAATTAAGTTTGGAACTTGGTTGATTTTCCAACAGGGGTTAGACCCATATGATGCAAATGGATCTTCAAGAAGAAGATTGATGCATATGGCAAGGTACATACTTATAAAGCAAGACTGGTGGTTAAAGGTTATAATCGACCCCAGTAATCAACGGCCTGGGGTCGATTATGATGTAACATTTTCACCTATTGCTAAGATTAAGTCCATTCAGATTTTGCTTGCAATAGCTGCATATTATGACTATGACATTTGCCAGATGGACGTCAAAACTGCATTCCTCAATGATAATCTAGTTGAGGAAGTGTTTATGAAACAACCTGAGGGTTTTTCAATTGAGTCCAAACCAAATGCCGCATGCAAGCTACAAAAGTCCATTTATGGGCTTAAGCAAGCCTCGAGGAGTTGGAATATTTGCTTTGACAAGGCTATCAAATCGTTTGATTTCATCAGAAGCAAAAAAGATCCATGTGTTTATAGTAAACGCAAGGATGGGAGTATTGCCTTCATTATCATATATGTAGATGACATATTAATAATGGGAGACAATAAGACTCTCCTGCAATTAGTAAAAGAATGGTTGTCCAGTACCTTCATGATGAATGATTTAGGTGAAGCCTGCTACATTCTGGAGATTAGGATCTATAGAGATATACCTAACAGATTGTTGGGGCTGTCATAGTCAGTCTACATAGACAAAGTGCTTAGACGTTTTTCTATGGAAAATTCCAAGAAAGGCGATCTACCTATGTGACAAAGCATCAAGTTATCTAAGAAGGATAGTCCTTATAATTCTATAGAACTTGAACGCATGAAAAGGATCCCATATGCTTCGGCGATAGGATTGATCATGTATGCCATGACCTGTACTAGGCCAGATGTGGCCTTTGCACTTAGTATGACTTGCAAGTTCCAGTAGAATCCTGGGGAAGAACACTGGAAAGCAGTCAAGAGTATTCTTAAGTATCTTAGACGAACTAAAAAATATTTCTTAGTCTATGGTGGACAAGAGAAATTGGTATATACTGGGTACACTGATGCTAGCTTCCAGACAAATGTTGATGACTACAAATCTCAATCAGGTTACACATATATTTTCAATGGTGGAGCAGTAAGCTGGAAAAGTTTCAAGCAAGCTACTGTACGCGCCCTTTTTTCGACCTTGCTCGGGTCAAAGCGGAGCGCGGACGTGTCCGGTGATTCCTGGGTAAAAAGGGTTGAGGAGTCGCCACCTAATTATTTTTACGGTGAATTAGGACACCTAAATATTAAACTAAATACTGCCATGTAACTCCAATTTTAAGGTCTGCGAAACTAGTGAGATTCTAGGTAAGGGTTCTTTATTATCCTAAAGGGAAGGGGTTAGGCATCCTTTAAGATCCGCTAACTTGCGGTTATCCAGTAAAACTCAGGTTAATTATTGCTAAAAAAATGTAGGTTTTACAAGTATAATAGATTAAAAGATGTTTTGCAAATAATTGGTAAATGATGCATTTTATACAAGTAAATATGATGCATTTTATACAAGTACGTATTCGGATGACATAAAAGAAAGATACATGTAAAGTTTTGAAAAATATGCATTTGTGACAATAAATTATTTATACTATCAAAGAAGTAAAATTTTGGGAATCATGAAATTGTAAATTGACAAAAGATAAACTTATCCGTTATGATTAATAAAGCAAATAAAAGATGACAAAAGTTGTTTTGAAAATCTTGAATACGCGTGACGAGCCTAAAATAAATAAACTAGCGAAGGATTTCTAAGTTTGCGAGCCTACAAATAAATAAGCTAGCGACGGGTTTCAAATCTTAAACTAACCTATGAATAAATCCTAAGTTTGCCTATTCTAAGCATTTCAATAATTACATAAGTGCGATAAATAATATTACAATACAAAGCGAGATAAAAGCTGAATTAAAGAAAGAACTAACAATAACTAGACTCCGAGGAATAATTGCCTTTATTTACTTTAGTCCCCAAGTCATCAAGAACAAACGGTTAGAAACAGTTAAATACAAATAACTTCATATCCGTATTCAAAACAAAGTGAATGTTTTGATCGCGGAGGGCTCAGACTTAAATTTTGAAAAGAACATTCCAATCACGTCGTGGCTGCAAACATATGACTAATGTAGTTTATTTTGATTGCCTCGCCTACTAAGCGTGTCGGTCTCTCGGGTGAAATAGAAAAGATCACTATAATCACGTCGTGGTGCGAATATATAACTTGTTGGTTATTTTAGTCACCTCGCCTACTAAACATGTTGATCTTGGAAAAAGGTTTAAGCCTCATCATTGCCCGGAAGTTATATTTTATATAGAAAAATACATATTTGGCAATTGAATAATAAAAGAAGCAATTTTTATGAAAAAATCTTTCAAGGTTGCAAATATGATAGAATGCAAACCTTATTTTTAGGATTAAAGAAAATGAATAATAGATAGCCAAATTATTTTTGAAAGATATTAAAGCATGCATAATGACCCTAAAAATAGAACAAGGTAACTTCTGAGGCTAAGTTTGGGAACTTACAAGACTGACCCTAAACAAATAAAGCTAGCGGTTGGTTTCTAATTCAAACGAGCCTAAGAAATGAACTAACGACAGTTAGATTATCCTATTCATTCATCTATTCGGCCTAATTATTCTAAATATCCTAACAATCACACAAGCATTAAAATAATTATTACATGCCCAAGAATAGAAATAATCTAAATTAAAGAATAATAATAAAAGAGGAAACTGGGAGGATGATGATGTCATTCCACCCTATTTGTGTAGAAATTCGAGGGAGAATGCAATGAACGTAGATGCAGTCTTGGTTTGAGAAAGTTGTGATGAGTCTCATAATGAGATTCTTCGTAGCTCCCGATGTGTTTCATGTAAATAAAAGAAAAGAAAATGATTAGTAAACGGGACATGAAAATATACACATAAAAATGTAAATACATCATTCATGAACAATAATATGTTGGCTCGGATAATGCACAAAGACGGAGGAATGGCCCGATGGTCATGCAAGAGGAGGAGGGAGAAGGAAGAACTCCGTTATAAAATATCTACGCATATCCTATTTAAACACATAACCATAAAATAACATTCATTCATTTTTCATACTAATCAAGAACACATTGATTAAAGAAACATCATGAAGTCCAAACAAAGAAATCAAATGAGAATGACATCCCACAGTTGAATTAGAACAACTAAACTGTAACAACAATTTGGCCTAGCCCACCTAAGATCACGGCAGCAAGGTGAAAAAAATAGAACGTTGGTGGGCCTAGCCCAACTGCCTTTAACAAAAATATCAGAGAAAGCCAGAACAGGGGGCTGAGCCCAGAACTCCCATGACTGGGTTATCCCAAATGATATACACAAGGATATACTTGACTTGTATACATGATAGCTGGAGGATTTCATAGGATAAAATGAAGGCATTCTAACACTTAATCACATAGGGGAAATGCATGACTAATTCAGTAGACATCAATGGGATAAACAGAGATGAACCAAGTAACCATGAAGGAACATCTCGGACATGTCAAATCTGGACACACAATGACCATATTCAAAGGGTTGTGCACTAGGCATGATAATATTTTTTAACAACACCTAACAAGAACTCATTAAACTAACTACAAAAACTTAGTAAGGCAGCATACTTCAATATTCGAACTTAACTGTAATAATACTGCGTCCAAAAAATAAAAAATAGACATGTACATAAGTCATTTTTTTTCATATCCTAAACCATAAAAAGGAAACAACAGATACTATATGCTTACTATTACAAACCTGGACGAGATATATCATAAAAAGAATACAAGACAAAAATAACCAAATGGAATTTCAAAGTCATTTTAGCATGATCTTAGGCTAGACTAACTAGATGACTCCAAACACATGGAAAATAAGGTATAATCATATGCTCCTATTTCAACTAGCATAGAACATGATATTACAAGCTACAACAAGCAACATGCACCACACTACTCACCAAACAAACACTATCGATGGCATACACATCATATGGCTTTGAATATAATCCTAATATACCATACTAGACAAAGTTTACCCTTTGGGAATGAATCGACACAGAACATACTATAATAAACTATAATTAACATGCTTTAATCTAAGCTAACAGACTTAAACAACAACTGAATTAAACTAAATATATTTAACAAAACATAGAATCACATTAAACTTAACACATAATATGAATTAAATAGCCAAATATTAGAAAGAAAGTGAAATTCTTGACCTTCTCAAGGCGAACCGAGGCGTGTTTGAATCGTCGACCCGCTCGGAGAAGTTGGAATTCAGATTTTTGTGATTTCGGAATTCTGATTTTGGAATTCGGTTTTTCTGATTTTTGGAATGGAACAGAACTGGTTTCGGTTCAGACCCGACCCGGAATGTGACCCGACCCGACACGAAAATCCGACCCGACACAGAACCAAAAAGGCATTTTGGATTGAAAATTAGGAACTAAAACAGAGTATTTTGATGATTTCTTGACTATTTTTGAACGATTTCGAACTTTCTTTCTTATTTCGATTTGGACCTTCAAAAAAAGATTTTTAGAACTCAAAAACCAAAAAAACCCCCCTTTTAAATGAAGAACAAGGGGATATTTATAGATGATTTTCGTACCCCCTCAACGTTCAAAAACGAGTTCAAAAAAAATAAGGAGCCAAAATCGCGGATTTTTGGAGTATGGGTTGCGGATTTTGTGGGTATGGGTCGGAGGGTTGGTGGTGTCAGCGCAACAGAGGGGGGTTGGTGGCGGCAGGGGTGAGGTGACCGGCGACGTGGGGTCGCCGGTATGGGGTGTGGGGTCGGCGGCGATTTGGGAGAAAAGGGTGTAGGGTTTTAGTTTTGATTTTTGTTTTAGGTTTTGGTTTTTTTTTGGGGAATTAAAAGGGAGTTTTGGGCTGGTGGGTTCTGGTCGGGTCAGCCGGTGTGGAGTCGGGTCAGTGGGCGGTCGGGTTTCATTGACGAGTGGGGAATTTATTTTGGGAGTTTGGGCTTGGGCGATGGGGAATAAGAAAAGGGGAGTTGGGCTTCGGTTTTGGGATTTTTGTTTTGTGGGAATTTAATTTGGGGATTGGGCTTGTGGGAATTTAATTTGGGGATTGGGCTTTGGACGAAAAATGGGTTTTAATTTAGGTTGGGTAGAAATTGTATTGGGTTAGGAATTGAAAAATATAAAAGGGGTTTAATATTAAAAGATATTATATATATATATATATTTTTTGTAAAAGATGTGAATTATTTAAATAACATAACGACGTGATAATAATAAAATATAATATTTAAGTAAATATTTAATGCTTAATAAAGGGAAATCACGATGCAATTTTATGAGAATAAAATAACATAGAATTTTTGGATAAAACTTATGATTGTGATAAAAAATGCAAATGACAGTAAAAAATGCGAGTAATAATAATAATAAGAGAATAATATGCATATATATATATATTTTAAAATTGTTTTAAAAGTGTCAAAAATGTTAAAAATTACGAATAAAATCATAAAAGATGGGATAAAATTGGGTGTCAACAGATGCCCCTCTTTGGACGGAGACGATGAAAGAGTTTTCGGCCAAAGAAAGTTGACTGAGTAGCCAATTTTGTCCTGATCATCGGGACTGCATGGTAAGAAATAGAATCCCGAGGGGTATAGAAGTTGCAAAAGATAGTGCACATTCAAGAAACAATGCCCCAGTGTCGACTTAGGATGACACTGGTCGCAGATGCGAGAAACTAATGGGAAAAGCGGATCGACGTTCGAAGTAGGTCATTGACCAAATTGCCTCAGTTCGCCGTAAGAAATAGCTCCACGTTGTGATGAAATTCCTGCAAATTAAAAACTCCTGCAAACTAAAGCTTAAGATATAATTAGTGTATAACTGCTGAGAAAAATTGTAGAGAAAATAACTTAGAAATACCCGCATTAGGAGGTGAGCGCATGGTGAAATTAAAGTACCCTCATTATAAGGTGGGCGCCTGACTGAAATTAAAATACCCGCATTATAAGGTGGGCGGCTGAACTGACGTCGTTGGATTGACGTGTTGTGTTGAAGACGTCGTTGTAATATTGTTGACGTCGTTGTAATTATGTAAAAGACGATTGTTGTGTCTTTGCATGTAACGTCGAGGACGTTGTTGTAATGTTGTTTTGCTGTAAAAGATAATCGTTGTGCTGAAGACGTCGTTGTAATGCTGTTGACGTCGTTGTAATACTGTAAAAATAAATGTTGTGCAGAAGACGTTGTTGTAATGCTGTTGACGCCATTGTAATGTTGTAAAAATAAATGTTGTGCTGAAGACGTCGTTGTAATGCTGTTGACATCATTGTAATGCTGTAAAAATAAATGTTGTGCAGAAGACGCCGTTGCATAGGCGTGTTGTTGATGACGCCGTTGTATGGGCGCGTTGCTGATGACATCATTGTAATGCCGTTGATGTCGTTGTAAGAATGTAAAAGATAATTGTTTTGCAGAAGACGTCATTGCGTGGGCGTGTTGTTCATGACGCCATTGTATGGGCGCGTTGTTCGTGACGCCGTTGTATGGGCGTGTTGCTGATGACATCATTATAATGTTGTTGATGTCGTTGTAATGCTGTAAAAATAAATGTTGTGCAGAAGACACCTTTGCGTAGGCGTGTTGTTCATGACGCCGTTGTATGGGCGCGTTGTTGATGACGCCATTGTATGGGCGTATTGCTAATGACATCATTGTAATGTTGTTGATGTCGTTGTAATGCTGTAAAAATAGATGTCGTGTTGCCGTAACGTCGTGGACGTTGTTGTAATGCTGTTGAAGATAGTTGATGTGCTGCAGTAACGTCAATGACGTTGTTGTAATCTTTGTAAAGATAGCGTTGAAGACGTCATTGTAATCTTTGTTGACGTCGTTGAGATGCGATAAAAGATATTTGTTGTGTTGTTGTAAAGATAGTTATTCTGAAGACGTCATTGTAATCTTTGTTGACGTCGTTGAGATCTGATAAAGATAGTTGCTGCATTGCCGTAAAAGATAGTTATTGCGTTTGAAGACATCATTTGGCGTCGTCGAGATGCGGTAAAGATAATTGTCGTCTTTGCGTTCTTTGTAAAGATAGTATTGCGTTGAAGGCGTCATTGTAATCTTTGTTGGCGTCGTTGAGATCACGATTACAAGATATTTGTTGCATTGCGTAAAAAGATAGTTCTTTGCTTTGAAGGCGTCATTGTAATCTTGTTGGCGTCGTTGAGATCTGATAAAAGATATTTGTTACCTTGTAGTAAAGATAGTTCTTTGCTTTGAAGGCGTCATTGTAGTGTTGTTGGCGTCGTTGTAAAACATAAAGATATTTGTTGTCTTTGCCATCGCGTCGATAGCGTTTTGAAATGTTGTCTGTTGTAAGAGATGTAAGTAGCGTCTTGCCGTCAGTTCTTTGTACTAGGGTTCACGTTGTCTTTGAATCTTACGCCGATCCAAACTCATGTGAATTGAAATGTCACTGCACGGCGAAAATGTGATCTGACGTCTTTGCCGTCGGGTTTGCCTTGTTAATCGTTCTTTGTGATCCGAAATAACATCTTTGTGCGGACATAATAGTCGGGACCGTGTAGGTCAAGATGATGTCTTCGTATAAATGAGAACAAGAGCGTAATCCTTGTAGTAGAGTTGTAGTGCAAGAAATTCTTTGGGAATTGATCATAAGCTGATGTGGCTTCCTGCTTTTTCAACTTTGAAGAACTGTACTCAAGAAAATTTGTGAGTTTGGGGAGGAGCGGTTGATTAGCGTTGACTTGATAGCTTTGGCTCTTGATAGGCTGCATGTCCTGATTTGGACACCGTAGCCCCTATGCAGTTCAGTCTTGGCTAGTTAATGAAAACATTTGCTGAAAATAAGTTGTTTATAAGAAAGTATGCTTATCATTAAAAAGTTCTTGTCAAACTCCAATGAAAATATTTGGTGAAAATAAATTGTGTATAAGAAAATATGCATATTAGTAATAAAAATCTTGTCAAACTCTAATGAAAATATTTGGTGAAAATAAATTGCGTATAAGAAAATATGCATATTAGTAATAAAAATCTTGTTAAACTCTAATGAAGTATTTGTTGAAAATAAATTGCTTATAAGAAAGTATGCATATATGTAAATGTCTGTCGAGCAGCGACATGCGGTGAAACAAAGCAAACGTCTTATCCAAAATCCTCTTAAATTTCAGAGAACTTAGTTTGTAGATGTTTTCCATGTTTATCGGCGTCCTCAAGCGGTTGATCATAAAAATGCGATTTCCGATATGTGAGGATGATGATATTTTAAGCGGACAATAGGAGTCTTGTATGGTGCTTTTGCACCTATCGGGGGTGATGGATAGGTGCATTTTTGTCATAAGTGAGATAAAGAAGAAAATATTTCCTAATGGTGGGAATAGAGCCAATTTAGGGCGCCCTCGTTATCCCCATGAGGAATCAGAGGTCATGGCGTAGTTTCATTACAAGCAAAGGGGTTGTAAGGTTTTCTAAAGATGGGACCCGAAGCAGTGGCGCCTCGTATTCCGCCGAGAAATCAGGTCCTGCGTAGTTCGGGTAGGGGAGTTGTAAGGTTTTCTAAGATGGGACCCGAAGCCGAAGTAGCGCCTCGTATCCGTAGAATCGGTCATAACGTAGTTCGGTAAGCAAAGGAGATTGTAAGGATTTTCTAAAGATGGGACAGCGATGTGTGCACGCCCTGTATCCCTTGAAGGGAATGGGGTCATAACGTAGTTGATTACAAAGAAAAGGGGGAAATTTGTGATCTAAAAAGCGGAACCTACATGGGTTCCTTTGCGTAATCCACGGGGGCCATAATTTTACAACATAAATGCCTTTATAGAGAATAACTAATCTTAGATATGGTATCTCCTTTGCATCTGCATTGATGGTTTTGGCCATTCTATTAGATAAAGTTTGCCCACGACAAGCTGCGTCCATCTGCTTTCATCAATCGGGTCTCTTAGTAAATGATTCTGTATTCACTTGGCGAAAGAAATAGCATTGCCCGGTAGAAATCTGATGTAATGTAGTAGCCAAGAGTACCAATGGCAAGCGGTGTGCCAATGCTTTTAACTATCAACCATCTTGATGTTTCATCCAAATCTGGCTTTGACTTATTCCAAAAGCGCCTCGAATTCTTAGGTTGTGATTCTCCCATATTCTCTGAGCCTTGCTTGTTGTTTGAAACTTTGTTTGCTTGTTTCATTATATGTCACATCATCTGAAACAAATTAGTTGCATGATGAAAAAAAAGAAAATTTTTGAACAAAACATGTTTTTATAATAGCAAAGCAATGCAGTTGTCATTTTAAGTTTTCAAAGGTAGAGGCAAAACACATTAAATACATATATGTGATTAGGGCCTCGATCTGAGATCGCATTGTTTTAAATATTAATGCGTTAACTAGTTACGGGAGAGAAACAAAGGCCAGGCACATGTCAATTTTCCCAAACATCTCCTTCTGCATCCCAAATGGTTGAGCTTCTGGCGTAATCATTTTGCTTCTTCTTCATCAATGAAAAATCTTTTGAATCCTTTCCACGAGGTTGTTGCATTGTCCTCGCTTTGATTCTGAGTGGCGCATGCTTTGTGAATAGACATCGGGCGGAACAGGCTGGTAAAGCATCTTCCTTCCCGGAGTTGGTTGATAAGACTTTTCCAAGAAAAGATGATGCCATGATCCAGCGGCTTTGGAGAGGAAGTGCTACTCCAAGCAGTGCCCTTTCGAATTTGTAATCATAGGGGTGATAAAGGTCGATGATTCGACCTTTTCCTTTCTCTGGTAGCACAATAGTCCCTTCAAATTGTGGTCTTAAATCAGCGGTTAATCATATTCGTTGGCATCGTCATGATTTGGCAAGGGTTATCATTTACATTAGAGGAAGATCCTTTCGGTTGGATAACTCCTTCTTTGATTAATGCCTCAATTTTGTCTCACGAGGGCATAGCAATTTTGAGTGTCGTGCCCGAGGATTCAGTAGTACGCACAATGCTTAGTTTCATCATCACGACCTGGGAATAGGATTGGGGATATGCTGCAGGATGGGTTGGAGTATTCCTGGTTTCAGTCTTTCATATAATTGGGCTCAGAGTTGGCTAAAGGTGTATAGGTTTGGTGGCTTTCTTTCGTATTTTCTTGGCGGAGATGCAGGTGCATTTGGTGCATGGACTTGTGGATGAGGTAAGTATGTGGGGCTGATATTGTGGGGGATTCGGATGGAAAGCGAGTGCTCGAGCGGCTATATATTGGATGGGTATGGTAGACGAGGCGGGTAGGGACCGGTGGGTATTGATAGTAAGGTTGAAGGGCTTTGGGTGTATGGGTAATAATAGGAAGGATGAGGGACTTTGGTTGTTTTGATTGTAGTAGGGAGGTGGGGTGATGGCATTTGGTAGGTTGACATTTGATTTGGCCTATGTTTACTGAGCTATCACCACGGAGACATCATCTCTCTTTCTCTTCTTGTTCCCTCAAATGGAGTCAGATTGGATTGTCTCATTTGTTGCGATGCTACAAAGTTTGTAATTCTTCTTACGATTCCTCTTCTATGAAATCTCCCATCCTTATAACCCGGAGAAACTTAGTCCTATGGCGCTTATCATTCTCTCATAGTATGTTGCATCTTTCAAGATTGTACAAAGAAAGTGGTCATCTCACTTTCTTCTATTGGGGGTTGAACTTTCGGCTTGCCCTCACACTTCATGGCGTATTCTCTACGAAGGTCTCTGTGGACTTCTTTTCCAACTTCATCGGATAAAATCATCCAGGCGTGTCGATGTGAATTTAAATCATCCACGAAATCTTGTGCCATCGTGCCCAATTCGCCATTTTGCGGGTCTGGCTTGTATGCAGGTCTAGTGATTCTCTGTCAAAGCTCCTTGAACAACTTCATTATGATGGCACGATTTTTACCTACCCAATCAGTTTATGTGCAGGTATGATCTCAAATGAGAGTAAGATTTCCCTTCCCATCAAACAAGTCAAATTTTGGCATTTTATATCAAGCGGGCAATTGATGTCGGGATCATGCACAAATCTTAGTGCTAAGGTCCTTCATGCCCCTTCTGGTTTGGACATTCTTGAATGCTTCTTTAGGCTATGAATCTCTGCCATACTTTCATAGGTTGATCCTACTGCTGTCCATTTCTTCTGCTGGCCAATTTCACGAAGAGTCATGTTTGAATCTGCATGGTTGTAAAGGTTGAGCTTAATTTGCATATCTTTGGTGGAGCGTCTTTGTTTGTTGGGATCGGCGGACGTGTGCCATCGATATGTGTTGGCTGTGGTGATTTTGCATGGAAGAGGTGTTTTGGATGAGTGGGTTAATTTGGGTATGTGGAGTTGTAGGTCATTTTGTATGAGCTTTGTTGTGGACTTGCTTGCGGGTTAGTGTGTTGTGGATTGGTTTTGCATAGTGGCGGTGCTCGGGGAGGTTTGGGAAATGGCGGTTCGGGAGATGAGAAAGAATTTGTGATGCGATTGCATTAGTCCCTTGTTGAGGAGTGGGGTAATGGCGCTAATGGACGAGTTGGTGAGATTTTGGAGCCGCTCTATCTCGATCTGCATGGCTGCCATCTGTTGTGATTAGGCGTGTATTTTCTTGGGCCGGTAGCATTTCTATTTTCAAAGCCTCTGGTTCATCTCTAGGAAAGAGTGATAAGTTCCAGGGCGGTCTGTTCGGATGCATCTAAATCAGTCATTTCTTTGAAGGATTGTGCCTTTGACCTCGTAGTAGGGATGATCGCCATTTTTAGTCAGCAAATCAACCTTTGGGAAAATAATCTAGACAAAATAAACCTTCTAAAAAAATTTAAAAAGAAAACCAAGTTAGTACAAAGCGAGTAATTATTGATTCAAATAATATACACATAGTAAACTTGATGAAAGCAGTGAAAATAACAAAGCGATTGTAAGACAATTAAATCGCATCCTAATATGCGGGGGCCTCACTTATGCGAGAAGTGGGCCTAAACGCACTTGATCACAGGGATCGATTTGATCAAATTGCTAAGCGCAATGCTTTGTCGGAAATGAGACAAAATGAATGTACATTTTCCAATTTGACATGTCATGATTAGTCTTAGATTAATCTATCCTTATCACTACACATAATATGATGATTGGTCGTTGGGTTGTGAGACCCGTGAACATCTTTAGCGGATCTCTTAATTGTGGAGTCGATACCAGGATCGGCCCACCTAAAAGGTGTATGCATGCATGACTTAAAATAAAGGGTGGTATAGCTCTATCTTAAATTTTCTAAGATTTGGTGACTAGACACAAGGTTCCGGCGGACTACTCGGTAGAGAAGGCTACGGCCACCAGATAGTCGGTCACTCCGCGCATCGCCAACTCTCCTAAAATTTGGTAGATTGAAAGAAATTTGGTCATAAAACACACCTCGCGTGTAGTGTGTGATAGTGTCAATTTTCAGTGGAAGAAATATGGCGAAATGCCAATTTAAGATAGCGGTAAAAAATATGGAAATTAGCCAGTTATGCATGCAAAAAAAAAAAAAATCACAAAGAAACAAATCAAAGCATTACATCAAACAAAGAGTGAAAGTAAAGCACAAATAATAATTAACTTTGGAATTTTGCTGTAGTTAAGAACACTGATTCCCCGATTAAGGAATTAGCCATCTTTGTCTGCCTTTTTTAAACTATAGGGTCAAAGCGGGCGCGAATGTGTCATCATCGGTGATTCTGAGTAAAGGGTTGATCGCCACCTAATTATTTTCACGGTGAATTAGGACACCTAAATATTAAACTAAATCTTGCCATGTAACTCCAATTTTAAAGATCTGAAACTAGTGAGATTCTAGGTAAGGGTTCTTTATTATCCTAAAGGGGAAGGAGGTTAGGCATCCTTTAAGATCCGCTAACTTGCGGTTATCGATTAAAACTCGGGTTAATTATTGCTAAAAAAATGTAGGTTTTACAAGTATAATAGATTAAAGATGTTTGCAAATAATTGGTAAATGATGCATTTTATACAAGTAAATATGATGCATTTTATACAAAATACGTATTCGGATGACATAAAGAAAGATACATGTAAAGTTTTGAAAAATATGCATTTGTGACAATAAATTATTTATACTATCAAAGAAGTAAAATTTTGGGAATCATGAAATTGTAAATTGACAAAGATAAACTTATCCGTTATGATTAATAAAGCAAATAAAGATGACAAAAAGTTGTTTTGAAAATCTTGAATCGGCGTAGCGAGCCTAAAATAAATAAACTAGCGAAGGATTTCTAAGTTTGCGAGCCTACAAATAAATAAGCTAGCGACGGGTTTCAAATCTTAAACTAACCTGAATAAATCCTAAGTTTGCCTATTCTAAGCATTTCAATAATTACATAAGTCGATAAATAATATTACAATACAAAGCGAGATAAAAGCTGAATTAAAGAAAGAAATAACAATAAATAAACTCAGGGAATAATTGCCTTTATTTACTTTAGTCACACTTATCAAGAACAAGCAGTTAGAAGCAGTTAAATACAAATAACTTCATATCCAAAGTATTCAAAGCGGTGAATGTTTTGATCGCGAGCTCGAACTTAAATTTTGAAAGAACATTCCAATCCACATTCGTGGCTGCAAACATATGACTAATGTAGTTTATTTTGATTGCCTCGCCTACTAAGCGATGTAGGTCTCTCGGGTGAAATAGAAAAGATCACTATAATCACGTCGTGGCTGCGAATATATAACTTGTTGGTTATTTTAGTCACCTCGCCTACTAAACATGTTGATCTCGGATAAAAAGGTTTAAGTCTTCATCATTGCCCCGAAGTTATATTTTTTATAGAAAAAATACATATTTGGCAATTGAATAATAAAAGAAGCAATTTTTTATGAAAAAATCTTTCAAGATTGCAAATATGATAGAATGCAAACCTTATTTTTTAGGATTAAAGAAAATGAATAATAGATAGCCAAATTATTTTTTGAAAGATATTAAAGCATGCATAACGAACCTAAAAAAATAGAACAAAGTAACTAGAGGCTAAAGTTTGGGAACTTTGAGGCCTAAACAAATAAAGCTAGCGGTTGGTTTCTAATTCAAGCGAGCCTAAGAAATGAACTAACAGCAGTTAGATTATCCTATTCATTCATCTATTAGGCCTAATTATTCTAAATATCCTAACAATCACAAGCATTAAAATAATTATTACATGCCCAGAATAGAAATAACGAGAATTAAAGAATAATAATAAAAGAGAAAGCGGGGAGGATGATGATGTCATTCCACCCTATTTGTAATGAAATTCGAGGCCGGAGAATGCAATGAACGTAGATGCAGGTCTTGGTTTGAGAAAGTTGTGATGAGTCTCATATTAGAGATTCTTCGTAGCTCTCAGATGTGTTTCATGTAAATAAAAAGAAAGAAAAAGTTAGTAAGCGGGACATGAAAATATACACATAAAAATGTAAATACATCATTCATGAACAATAATATATTACTTGGCTCGGATAATGCACAAAGGCGGAGGGAATGGCCCGATGGTCATGCAAGAGGAGGAGGAGAAGGAAGAACTCCGTTATAAAATATCTCACATATCCTATTTAAACACATAACCCATAAATAACATTCATTCATTTTCATACTAATCAAGAACACATTGATTAAAGAAACATCATGAAGTCAAACAAAGAAATCAAATGAGAATGACATCCCACGGTTGAATTAGAACAACTAAGCTGTAACAACAATTTGCTTTCCCACTAAGATCCAGCTGACCAAGGTGAAAAAAATAGGGCGTTGGTAGGGCCCTAGCCTTGCCCTTTAACAAAATATCGAGAGAAGCGAGCAGTGGTTTGAGGCCAGAACTCCCATGGTAGGTTATCCCAAATGATATACAAGGATATACTTGACTTGTATACATGATGGTGGAGGATTTCATAGGATAAAATGAAGAGCATTCTAACACTTAATCACATAGGAAATGCATGACTAATTGATGAACATCAATGGGATAAGCAGAGAGATGAACCAAGTAACCATGAAGGAACATCTGGACATGTCAATGGACACACAATGACCATATTCGGAGTTGTGCACTAGGCATGATAATATTTTTAACAACACCTAACAAGAACTCATTAAACTAACTACAAAAAACTTAGTAAGCGACATACTTCAATATTAGAACTTAGCGTAATATCTGCGTCCAAAAAATAAAAAATAGACATGTACATAAGTCATTTTTTCATATCCCTAAACCATAAAAACAGCAGATACTATATGCTTACTATTACAAACTGGGCCGAGATATATCATAAAAAGAATACAAGACAAAATAACCAAATGGAATTTCAAAGTCATTTTTAGCATGACCTTAGGTTAGCCTAACTAGATGACCCCAAACACATGGAAAATAAGGTATAATCATATGCTCTTATTTCAACTAGCATAGAACATGATATTACAAGCTGACAAACAGACCAGCACTCTCACCAAACAAACACTATAGATGGCATACACGTCATGTGGCTTTGAATATAATCCTAATATACCATACTAGACAGGTTTACCCTTTGGGGAATGAATCGACACAGAACATACTATAATAAACTATAATTAACATGCTTTAATCTAAGCTAACAGGACTTAAACAACAATGAATTAAACTAAATATATTTAACAAAACATATAATCACATTATACTAAACACATAATATGAATTAAATAGCCAAATATTAGAAAAGAAAGTGAAATTCTTAGGCCTTCTCAGGCGTGACAGGCGTGTTTAGAATCGTCGACCATTTCGGAGAAGTTGGAATTCAGATTTTGTGATTTGGTCGATTTTTGGAGTCGGTTTTCGATTTTGGAATGGAACAGAGCTAGTTTGGTTCGGAACCCGAGGAATGTGACGACCGACCACGAAAATCCGACCCGACCACAGAACCAAAAGGGATTTTCGGATTGAAAAATTAGGAACTAAAGCAGTATTTTAGTTGATTTCTTGACTATTTTGAAACGATTTCGAACTTTCTTTCTTATTTCGATTTGGACCTTCAAAAAGATTTTAGAACTCAAAAACCAAAAAAAAAACCCCTTTTAAATGAAGAACAAGGGGATATTTATAGATGATTTTTACGTACCCACTCAGCGTTCAAAAGCGAGTTCAAAATTCAAAATAAGGAGCCAAAATCGCGGATTTTGGAGTATGGGTTGCAGTTTTGTGGGTATGGGTGGAGGAGTTGAGTGGTGTCAGCATGAGAGGGGTTGGTGGCGCCGGGAGTGAGGTGACAGGCGACGTGGGAGTCGCCGGTATGGGAGATGTGTCGTGGCGATTGGGAGAAAATGGTGTAGGGTTTTAGTTTTTGATTTTGTTTTAGGTTTGGTTTTTTTTTGGGAATTAAAGGGAGTTTTGGGCTGGTGGAGTTCTGGGTGAAATTTGGGCGGTGTGGAGTCGGGTGGGAGGTGGGCGGTGGGAGTTCCAGTTGGGCGGCAGTGTGGAGAATTTATTTTGGGAGTTTGGGCTTGGCGATGGGGAATAAGAAAAGGGGAGTTGGGCTTGGTTTGGGATTTTTGTTTTGTGGGTTGTAGGGAATTTAATTTGGGGATTAGGCTTGTAGGAATTTAATTTGGGGATTGGGCTTTGAATGAAAAATGGGTTTTAATTTAGGTTGGGTAGAAATTGTATTAGGTTAGGAATTAGAAAAATATAAAGGGTTTAATATTAAAAGATATTATATATATATATTTTTTTGTAAAAGATGTGAATTATTTAAAATAACATAACTTGACGTGATAATAATAAAATATAATATTTGCGAAATATTTAATGCTTAATAAAGGGAAATCACGATGCAATTTTGAGAATAAAATAACATAGAATTTTTTGGATAAAACTTATGATTGTGATAAAAATGCAAATAGCGATTAAAATAGAGTAATAATAATAATAAGAGAATAATATGCATATATATATATATATTTTAAAATTGTTTTAAAAGTGTCAAAAATGTTAAAAATTACTAATAAAATCATAAAAGATGGGACAAAATTGGGTGTCAACAGTTACAACTGCTGACTCTACAACATAAGATGAGTACATTGCTGGATCGGAAGCTGGTAAAGAAGCTGTCGCGATATCTGAGTTCCTGAAGGAACTAGGGGTTGTTCCAAGTGCCACTTGTCCAATAACGGTTTATTGCGACAACACTGGTGTGATTGTGCAAGCTAAGGAACCAAGATCAACCAACAGAAACAAGCATGTACCAAAGAAGTACCATATACTCAGGGAGATGGTGGAGACTGAAGAGATTAGATTAGACTATGTTCCCACAAATGATAATCTAGCTGACCCATTCACTAAACCATTAAGCTTAGTCAAGTATAATGGTCATTTTGAGAATATGGGCATTAGATATGTTGGAGACTGGCTCAAGGCCAAGTGGGAGATTGAAAATATATTTATGTCCTAGAGAAAATCTGTATTAGGACAAATGTACTTTATACACATTCATATTATTATTAATGGAGATTAATAACTTGGTATTTGCAATTATTGAATTATTATTTGATTGTTTGTAATTATTCATTAATGTGCATCCCTTGAGCTTACGTTGTCATTAATAGAGTGAGATATTTTATGATAGAGCGTAACTCTTAAAGTAGCCTCGACTAATGATCATCGAGAATGTGATATAGATGATATGTGATAAGTCGACTTGTGGTCTGCATCACATCCTTAGAGGATGTAGTATGTCTCACCTGCTACGAGTAATGGTTACTCGTGATGGACACATGGATACTTTGGAAGTATTGGTATACCCCCGCGATATACCGCTTTGTTATACTTGTCTAAAGTATGATCAGCGTGTGGGAGATAGAAGTCCTTAGACTTGAGGTCAATACGCGTCTTGTCTACAAAGTAATGTACTTTGATCCCGTCCTAAGCTCAAATGCCTTATAGGTTGAGATACGGCTTGTATTGGGTACATTACGATGTGGATTGAAGGTGGTAGTTTAGCCAAGATTAGGATTCATTCCTCGGATGTATATTCGAGAGAACACTCGGATTCTCAGTGATATTAGGTTGACTAAGTCGTTGGCCAACGCAATAGACATGTTTAGAATATGGTCTAATTGTCAACTAATATAAATGAGATACAATGATTAAGCCATTTGGATAGACACTTGACAAATCCTAAGCTTGATCGAATGTGTTGTGAATGAAAGAATTTTATCTTACCACATAAAGGTTAAGTTTACTAGATTCACGTAAACGTATTTCACATATTGAGTTCGTCTTCCGGTGCCGTCTAGGAGTTTCGCGTAAACCTTAATTTTATTAATGTCAATATGAGAATGCCTGTAGGGTCACACTATATTGATTGCCCATTTCGATCTAAGGATGCATTGATAGAGTAATTAAAATGTTCGATTTGGAATCGAGACATTTAAATGAATAATGATTACATTAATTAAGTCAAAATTGGATTTTGGATTTAATTAAGAATGCACGGAAATTAAATCGAGGTAGTGCAACTGCACGTCGAGCGCCGCGACGCCCATACCCTAGGGCCGCGACGCCTCTGCGTCGATTTTGGGCCAAGCCCAAGGTTAAACCCTAATCAAGTTTTGACCTAATTTTCAACTATAAATAGAGGCATTCACTTTCATTATTCTACACCAATTTCTGAAAACATTCAAAGCCTTAGAGACTTAGAATCAAATACTCTCGAACCTCTGCCGGATTTCCTAGCTTTTCGAAGGAGAAGTACATTGAAGCTTGGAGTCGGAAGGGCAACCGCGTGTGCACCTTATAGTAGATAAAGACTCCAGATAATCTAAACTTGTAAGTATATGATTTATGTTACAAGTTACAATTGTTGTATAACCATACCAGAATTACTGTTGGGGTAAGTAAGAATCAAAATTTTAAACTTCCGTTATGCCTTACTTATGTGATTTGTACCCAACAAAACCCTGTTGGTACTCTATTGTACTTTATAAAGCAGTACGGGAAGTAAATAACTATTACAAGTGTTCGAAATGATAAATGAATGGTCAATCTTCAAAACTGCCACAAGCTTGTTGTGTGTTGAATCTTGATAACCTTGCAAGGCCAATGTTGAGAACTGTCGCAAACTTGTTGTCTTTTGAATCTTGATATCCTGAAATCAAGAAATAACTAAATCTGGATGGTTACAATGTTTTGTGTTGAGTCGAAGGATTGCCCTCTGTCCTTAAGATAAGATTGCCCCGTATATATGCTTTTACGTTAGCGGGCAATAGTCTCCCAAGATAAAACAACACTTTAATCTCAACGCTAAAAAGCCAATAGGTTGAGCATGCCGAATAAAACAAATATGAATCGACTTGCTGAAGCTATGGAAAAGGAAGGAAGAGTTTCTGTTTACTTTTCTCTTTTGTCTCTGTGTATATAGTGTCTCTGTTGTGTATATCTTGTGTATATATGTGTGTATTTCAACACTGTTTTTCCTCACTATTTTTGTTGTTTTTCGTTCACTGTTTTGTGCTGTTTTTATGACTGTTTTTGCTGTTTTTGTCTGTATGTTTTGTTATGTTTTTCCTTGTCTGTTTTGAGCCAAAAGAGGCTCAATATATAGCATGGAGGAGGGGCTGTACAACTGCCCAAAACCGGGCTGTTAATGGCCATTAGGAGGGCATTAAACAGCCAAGTAATGACTGTTTATGGCCATTAAAAGAGGTTGCTCAACTGCCCAAGTAATGAGCTATTAATTGAGGAGTTAATTAGCCAAGTAATGGCTGGTTAATGCTCCAAAACACAGTCCAACGGAAGGCGGAAAGTTTTCTGCCTTCCGTCACTCCAAAATCAACTTTTCAGAAACTCTAGGGACCAAACTGTAAATATTAAGCAATTTGGGGGCCAAAAAGATAATATCAGAAAGTTCCCATAGCCCACAGCCCGTGACCCGAGCCCGAGCCCGAGCCTGAGACCGGACGGGACGGGACGGGCGGGCGTAGCCTTGAACCCAAGCACATCTAGGTCCTCCCTTCTTTAAACACATGGGATACCCCTTGGGGTCCCAAACCCTTTACCACATTAGAGACTTATATAGAGAACAATTCTTCCTATTCCCACCGATGTGGTAGATTTGTCCCACACCATATTTCTATGCCTCAAACACCTTACTTCATGGACCAATATCTCTTTCATTTCTTAACGAAATTTGACGATTCTTGGCCCTACGGTCATCTACTCACTTCGTAGATCATGCATGTGCGAAGAGACAAAGTCTCCAACATGCGGAACACTAGTGTTTAATTCATTAAAGATGGGTGGACGCATCTCCCCGCCATAGACAAATTTCCAACAATCCCCTCTATGAAAGAGAGATTTTGGCGCACACACAAGGTGCCTACATTTCAGCAATCTTTCAGCGAAAAGATATTGCATCAGGAGAGGTAGCTTTCTCTTTAAACCTTCCCTAGTTGAATACCATCGGACTTACTTACTGCGCGGTGAACGTGATGTCTTGAACCGTCAGTGTTTAGTGTAATCCAAGACAATGATAACAACACAATAACTCTTCTTATCCGTTTTCATTCTTACGTTCTTGTCCGTTGTGGCCATGGACACACTTGGATTCTTAAGTGCGTTCATTTGAGGCGGCCATCCTCGCACTTAAATAGGTGATCTCCTACACGGTATCCTGTTATACCCCACTTCACAAGTGTTAGGAATCATTAAAAGTTTTCCCAACCTTAACCTCAACCGTTTGAGGATTGTTTAAAGGTTTGGAAGCTTAACCTTTACCCACCATGCAGGTAGCACTTTAATGTCTATCGCGAGAACAACTTTGGATTCATATTTCCGTACAGAAATCATCATTCGAAGTTCTTCTTGCTTCCACCGAAGCGCTCAACTGAACCTTTTGCCGCTTAGTTTTCCCATTGAACCAAATTCTTGGGATCTCCAATCAGTATGGTTGGGTTTCCACCGCAAAGGTTCGTATTGTTTGGGTTTTAAGCCCATTTTCCTAGACAGGCAGAACACTTGATCTCCGGGTAGTCCCTTAGTTAGTAAATAAGAAGGTGACACCCGTGATGATCAACTGCCATACGGTCTTATGTCTCCGACAGATCCTGACAGACGCCGTCATCCGTTTCCTTCGTAAAGCCGACCGACTAGCCACAATGTATAACTGCTGAAGGCACGAGTTTCTCCCAATAAGGGACGTCCTCTAATGAGTCGTGAAGTTACTCAACTTCTTTCATGCTTTGTATAAAGCGATAAACTTCGATACCATCATGAATCGGTCGATGCAAGTTTGCTTAGAGGATTTTCCAAGACCCACCATACACATTTACTTGTGGCTTTGGTGTTCTTCAGATCCGATGTCTAGCTTGCATCACTGTGTTCTCCCAGAACCGCTGGACATCCAGAATACTATAATCCGTAGATAAGCGAATAATTCAGATATCGTCATATCCGACTTAATGCCTTCTATTGATCATGTATTAAGATCATCAGTGAACCTTAGTTCAACTGATGTGTTTGTAGGACGATACCAGGTCGGTTGTAGCCTGTACAATACATTGAACTACACATGACCTGTGTATATCGCTCCTTGTCTATGGGTGCACCATGATTCCAAATAGTTCTATGATTCATATTCATTGGTGGCTTCAACGAGACTGTCAACTATCGACCAGTCCGTTAGATGTCTTAGAAATCCAATTCCTAAGATGTCATCTGTGATACTCATATCTTTCATATCGAGACTTTGTTTCAACATGAATTTTACTTTTAGACTGTTGATTCTCCAACTGTTGGCTTTCTAATTTCAGAGTCAATATTTCTGTGGTCAGATTCATTGTTTCTGTTTTATCTGAAACTTTCAGGACCAAAATGTAAATATTTCAGGGACCAAAATGAAAGTTTCAGGAAGAAGCCCAATAGTCCAGCAAACCAACTCTGATTCTCTTCTTCCAACTCTCATGTTGGGAAGGTTGTTTCAACATCCATGCCACGCAAGACTGCAATGGCCCATGATGTTAAGCTACTCCCAGGGGAGCACATGTACAAGTAGCCGAGGCTTTGAACTCGTCAGTAGATTCATCTACTTTGTACTCACTTTTGAGTATCCTTTTTCACAACCCAAAGGTTCTTTTCCCGGAGAAAGATCAACCATTACGCAAGTATGGTTCTATATGATGGAATCTATTTCTCTCTTTGTAGTTTCTTTCCAAAGAAGCGCTTTTGGAAATGACAATTATATGTTAATTGTCCATGGTTCATTCTCAACCATACACGCTAGAAGGACTGGAACAAGTCTTTGTCCCCTTCTTTGCTCCGTCTCGGTTCAACATCTAGAATCCCTGAGTTCTGCAGATCTGGAATATTAAGTTCCGGATAGCCAGCAACTTTCGAGTCCTGTAGATACGGAACGTCTAGTTTCGGACAGTCAGGCCCTCGCGGGTTCTTGTTAACCTTGAGCAATTACTCATTTTTCCTTTTCAAGGAAAGTTATCTTCTAAGAATTCAGCATTCTTTGACGCCAAGAGGCGATAAGCACTACTGTTATTTGCAGATCCAGTGGATATGCAATCTACAGTCTTAGGTACAACTTGACCTGTTTCAGTATTTCAACTTTTACCAAGCCACCCCACATAATTTGGGCGTACGACTTTGCATTTGGCTAACACCGTTGGACTGAGGTGAGTAATGAACAATCGTTTAATTAACGATGCTTCACATTCTCCCCCTCTATCACTACGAATTCCTCAATCCGTAAGCTTAGTTGATTTTCAACTTCTGTTTTGTAGCGCGTATCCGCTTCAACAACTTCATCTTTGATTTTTGACAAACAAATGATACAATATATTGTACCATCATCAATGAAGGTCACAACATACTTGTCCCCCCCATCTATTTTTTATAAACTTTAAATCACCCATAAAGGTGTGACTAAGTTCTAGAGGAGCGGTGCTTCTTTCGCTATTCCGTTGACGGAATTTGGAAAGGTGATTTTGCCTCTTCGCCTACCTCACATTCATTTTGAGGGTTTATGTCAAAAGAAGGCAACAATCTCAACTTCGCTAGCTTTTTAATGACTTTCTATTTAACATGTCTTAATTCTATGATGGCATAGATGCACGGATTACAAATATATCATTCATTTGGCTACAGAAATATTGTACCATTCTTAGTTATTACAGACCTGCTGGACTAGTCTCAAACCAGCTTGACCAACAACGTCCCTTAAACCAAGTTTGGGACATGTATCACCTCATTTTAGAGTGATCCCATTCCATGAAGTCCTATTGAGGACAACTGTTTTTGCTGTTTTTCTCTGTCTATTTTGTGTTGTTTTTCCCTGTCTGTTTTGAGCCAAATGAGACTCAATATATAGCATGGAGGAGGGGCTGTACAACTGCCCAAAACAGGGCTGTTAATGGCCATTAAGAGGGCATTAAATAGCCAAGTAATGACTGTTTATGGCCATTGAAAGAGGCTGCTCAACTGCCCAAGTAATGGGCTGTTAATGGAGGAGTTAATCAGCCAAGTAATGGCTGGTTAATGCTCCAAAACACAGTCCAACGGTAGGCAGAAAGTTTTCTGCCTTCCGTCACTCCAAAATCAACTTTCCAGAAACTCTGTGAACAAACTGTAAATATTAAGCAATTTGGGGGCCAAAAAGATAATATCAGAAAGTCCCCACAGCCCGAGCCCGAGACCGGACGGGACGGGCGGGCGTAGCCTTGAACCCAAGCACATTTAGGTCCTCCCTCCTTTAAACACATGGGATACCCCTTGGGGTCCCAAACCCTTTACCACATTAGAGACTTATATAGAGAGCAATTCTTCCTATTCCCACCAATGTGGTAGATTTGTCCCACGCCATATTTCCATGCTTCAAACACCTTACTTCGTGGACCAATATCTCTTTCATTTCTCAACGAAATTTGATGGTTTTTGGCCCTACGGTCATCTACTCACTTCGTAGATCATGCATGTGCGAAGAGACAAAGTCTCCAACATGCGGAACACTGGTGTTTAATTCATCAAATATGGGTGGACGCATCTCCCTACCAAAGATAAATTTCCAACAATCCCTACACTCCACTCTATTGCTAAACTCTCCTCAAGTGAATATCTGGCTATCCAGTTTAGTTCACGCCTTATTTTAGAAGGATCGCTGTAGACTTCAGCGTAGTCTCCTGGACGTCTGCTGAGGTAATCAATCTTTATGTCGACTCCTGTTGCCTTTTTACAAGCTTCCACAAATTGTTTCACTGAACTACCTATAATGGCATGGACTTGACCATCTAAATCACTTCTTGCATACCAATACGCAAAGAATAGATCTTGGGCCTAACTCAACCCCAAAAGCTAGTTTGTAGGGTGAGGATTATCCAAATCTATATAAGGAGTCCATGTTTACATTCCATTTACAATGTGAAACTCTTAACACAATATTTATATACTGCAAAATAGAATATTTGATTAGTAGAAAGTAACCTTTTCTAGTTCCGACATTACAGATGACAACTTTGCTAGGTTTTGCATTCTCGAGAGCTTTAACATGAGCGTCAATTAGGTCGGTCACATCGATATAGTCTCTTACACGCGTGCCATCAGGTGTAGTGTAATCTACTCCTCTTATGCATCTGCAATCACCATATAAGAATAAAAGTTTAGTTTTACATTCCATTTAGCCGTAAACAAGCTGCCTGTTTTGGAATTTGAAAAAACAAGACAACTGAAAAACAGAAAAACAGAAAAACCATGTCATACTTTTGGCACTAATCCTAATGCTAGAGAAAAATCAAGAAAGAAGTACAACAGCTACTTAAAGGCCATGTCTTTATCAGTAATGCACCTATTAAAGCTTACCTGTAGTCCTGGAATTATGCCCCTGGCTGCATCAAAACAAGCACCAGATATCCGACCTTGCTCACGTAATTCTGGTTGTGGAGCTTGTCCTAACCTTCCTTCAGGGTCTGAGCCAATCACATTAAAGTACCTGATTAACATATTCGAGACCATCAGATACTTGCATTGAGAAATGTACATGTACAAAGAGATGAAATAGACCTAGAATCACCGGAATGCTATGATGGGTGCTTATTTTACTGAAAACTGAAGGTTCAAATACTATTTTTAATCACATGAGTTATTTAGCATTATTATGAAAGGTGCTGCTTGGACATTGCTCGAGTTGGTTAACTTCCTTGCTACGGATCAGCTGACTGTCCCTTTTCAAGATAACGAAGTAATGCACATACCTTAAAATCATGACAGCCATATCTGAAGTCTTTGAGAAGTCCAGTATGATATCTTCAGCCATTTTCTTTGCTTTTCCATATGGATTTATTGGGGCCTGTTTGTATTCACAGTTGAACTGTAGAATCAGTAACTAGAATAAATCTTTTAAAATTCAAATATAAATCAGTACGTGAGAGAGAATGAATTTTGTCTGTGGAAAAGAGAGTCGTGGTCTATAGGGTAGTGTGTGTATGTGAGAGAGAATGAATTCTTTTTCTAATTGAGAAAGGCAAAATGTCATTTTCTTATTTGTTGGACTTTTCTTTAATGGATTTTTATTATTATCTTCTCATGCAACCGCTTTTATAATTAGAGTACTCCAAATGCTAAATTCCCATTTTTGACAACTAACCCCCAACTACTCACCGTTTGAATAAAAGAAAACGTTCTTGTTTGTGTTGTGTTTATAGGTATTGAAATAGAATAATTTCTTGATTATTTTCATTAAGGAAAATGTCTATATATATATATGATATATAAATTTAATTAAGGAAATTAAATCTATTTTTTTCTACTATAATTCTAATACCATAATTACATTTGTACAAGAATTCTACAACTATGATAAGTTATTTACAAAACTCGATTTGGTGATATACATGTTTGGTCCGTGTATATCACAACTTCTATCACACCCCGCAGTAATAGCGGGCAGTTATCGTATGCTAAGACTGTCCCTAAAATCTTCAAACAGAACCAAGGGAAGACACTTAGTAAATATGTCAGCAATTTGGTACCTTAAAGGGACATGCAAGACACGTACTTGTCTACGAGCTACCTTTTCGCGAACAAAGTGAATATCCATCTCGATATGTTTAGTGCGCTGATGTTGGACCGGATTTCCAGAGAGATAGATTTCACTAACATTATCACAGTAGATCAATGTAATTTTTTAAATAGGAAAGTGAAGCCCTAATATAAGATTGCGCAGTCAACATGATTCAGACACCACATTGGCTACCCCTCGATACTCGGTCTCCGCACTGGATCGCGATAATGTAGCCTGGCCGAGAACTCGAAGCAACAACTGGACGGAGGTGTGAACTGGGCCGAGACTCGGGAATAGTCACGAGATTTGTTGGGCCAATAGGCAGTGGGCCTGCTGGCCGATCCGGAGAACGAGAGTTTTGGGCCCACTGATGGATATATGGTGATGGCCCATCATCCAAAAAATTATAGGGACTAGACACGGAATTATACAATTTAGCAAACGAAAATTGGGTTTCATCAAAAATAACATGACGACTAATTATGATTTTAATTGAAAATAAGACATGAGAGTTGGTGCCCCGTCCACCTGGTGTCAATGTTATGCGGTCTATGTGGATTTTTACTCATAAGGAAAAATCTGACGATTGTTTTGAGAGGCATAAGACTCGTCTTGTAGGTGATGGTAAAAATCAACATATTGGCGTGGATTGTGGTGAGACATTTAGTCTGCTGGTCAAACCGACTACTATTCACACTATTCTCAGTCTAGCTCTCTTAAAAGCATGGCCCATTCATCAGTTGGACCTGAATAATGTTTTTTTACATGGTGATCTCAAGGAGACAGTGTACATGCATTAGCCCTTGGGTTTCTGAGACCCCGATTATCCAAATCATGTCTGCTTACTCAAGAAGTACTTATGTGGGCTTAAGCAGGCCCCACGAGCTTGGTATAAGAGGTTTGCAGATTATGTGTCTACTATTGAGTTTTCTCACAGCATGTCTGATCATTCTCTATTCATCTATTGGCGTGGTACTTCTCTGGCATACATTCTATTATATGTTGATGATATTATATTGACTGCCTCTTCTGATATTCTGCGCAAGTCTATTATGTCCCTTCTCAGTTCAAAATTTGCTATGAAAGACTTGGGGGCCTTGAGTTATATTTTGGATATAGCAGTCACTCGTCATGTATATGGTCCATTTTTATCACAGAACAAGTATGCGGTTGAGATTATTGAGAAAGCTGGCATGTCATCTTGTAAGTCTACTTCTACTTCGGTTAATACCAAACCAAAGTTGAGTGCTATATCTAGCACACCATACGAGGATCCCACACACTATCGCAATCTTGCAGGGGCACTTCAGTCTTTTACTTTCACGAGACATGATATTACTTATGCAGTGCAGCATATGTGTTTATTTATGCATGATCCGCGGATTGAGCATATGCGTGCACTCAAACGTATTATACGATACATACAGGGCACACTTAAGTATGTATTGCATTTATATCCATCCTCCATCTCTACTCTCGTGTCATATACAAATGCTGATTGGGGTGGATGTCCCGATACCAGACGATCGACATCTGGTTATTGTATGTTTCTTGGTGATAACGTTGGGATTTCTGTGAAGGATTTCAAGACATTGATAATTCTAATAGGATGTAATAGGCTGGGCCGCAGCACCACTGGCCGCAGCCTTGGGCCACTTCACCATGGTCGTGGGGCTGCTGGGCCAGTGGCCAGTGGCCCAACTCGGCCTCTTATTTTTTTATAGGTTTTCCAGCGAATTAGACCAGTGGCCAGTAGAGGCCCAATTCGCCATTCCAGCAATCCCAACCCAGCGACCGATCGGGCCTTGGCCGGCCGGTCGCTGGGCCTCGCCTCAAAGATGTCTCATTGTTGTGGGCCCAGTTTCCCGTCCAACACCTATGGATATTGAGGTCGTGATACATACACTTGGATTAAATTCCCCGGACGCAAATTGGTACATGGACACCTGAGACACTTCTCATATGACGTCCGCGCAAGGTAATCTCTCGTCTTATTTCATTTTGAACAAAAATCGTGGCATAATTGTTGTTAATTGCAATTCAATTCCAATTTGTGGTTATGGCCACACAAATTCCCCCCCCCCCCTGCACACACATATATCTATGGTCCTTATAAATGTCATTCATGCCCCTCACTTAATAAAAAAATGGTATTTGTCCGAAAATTCACAACTGATAATTGGGTTTCTGTTAACTTTTATCCTTTTGGATTTTCTGTGAATGATTTCAAGACGGGGATACTTCTAATGAGATGTAATAGTCAGAGAGAGATTTATCCAATCACTACCACCACCATTTCCACAAGTCAAGCCATATCTTCAACATTTGTCGCTCTTGCTCTTTCCTTGTGGCATGCATGTTTGGGTCATCCGGGGTCGTATATTATTTATTCTCTTAAAAATAATAATTTTATTGATTGTAAGAGTACGCGTAGTACTCATATTTGTCCTTCTTGTCCTCTAGAAAAATATGTTAGATTGCCGTTTGTAGCCTCTACTTCTAGTACGTCGATGCCTTTTGACATTATTCATAGTGATTTATGGACATTTCACGTTTTGAGTTCGTTGGGCCATCGTTATTATGTTTTATTTTTGGATGATTATTCTCATTTTTTGTGGACTTTTTTGTTGTCTAACAAGTCTCAATTTTTTTCCACATTCCTAAAATTTAGAGCCTTCATCCGTTCCCAATTTGAACGGGAAATTAAAAATATTCAATGTGATAATTGGTCATTTCGGAAATTTTGTGACACTCATGAGTCATGACATATCTTTTCAGTTTTCTTGTCCTCATACGTTCTCACAAAATGGGAAGGCCGAAAGGAAAATTCGTACCATTAATAATATTGTCCGAACCTTACTAGCCCATGCTTCCATACCTCAGTCTTTTTGTCATCATGGGTTACAAATGACTACTTACCTCCTTAACATACTTCCTAGAAAAGATTTAGCATATCAATCACCCCTAAAAATTCTTTATCATAAATACCCCTCGTATTCTCATTTTAGGGTGTTTGTGCTATCCACTTTTTCCATTCACTATAATTAACAAACTTCAAGTCCGTTCTACCGCTTGTGCGTTTTTGGGTTATTCGTCTAAGCATCGTGGTTACAAAACTCGGTTTGGTGATATACACGTTTGGTCCGTGTATATCACGGCTTCTATCAGATATCCTCTGTTATTTTTCACTAGTCTTGTGTGAAAATGTCTAACTAAAGTAATATTTGTAATGAATTATAAAAATAAATTTTCGTGATTTAATATTTTTAACATGACATGAAACGTTTGAAAGTCAAAAGGGTAAGCTTAAAGGATTTTCTATTTTTCTCTCCTGTAATCAAAGTTCTATCTTTTATGGCTTTTCCTTGTTCGTATTTCTCTTTCAGTAATATTTTTATGATTGTTAATTTCAATTAAACGTAGAAATTTCATTAATTACTTACTCGTGTAGACTCTCCATTATTTCAAAACTTTTAAGACATAATAAGCAAATTAGATACCCAACTGCCGCTAACTACCACTCTTTACAATATAATCTTTTTACTAGTCTCTTGTGAAAAAATCATCGTCTAATTAAAATAACATTTGTATTAAACTTTAAATTCAAATGTTTGTAATATAATACTTTTAACATGACATTTTTTTCATGAAACGTTTATAGTCAAAAGGGGAATCTTAAAGGATTTTCTATTTATATCTCCTAAAATCAAAGTCCATTTTTTGTGTTTTTTCTTGTTCGTATATTTCTTTTTTAGTAATATTTTTATGGTTGTTAATTTCAAATAAACGTGGAAATTTCATTAATTACTTGCTCGTGTAGACTCTCCATCATTTCAAAACTTCAAGAACAAAATAAGCAAATTAGATACCCAATTACCCTTAACTACTACTCTTTACAATATAATCGTTTCACTTGCCTCTTGTGAAAAAATTTCCGTCTAACTAAAATAACATTTGTAATAAACGATAAATTCAATTTTTCGTGATTTAATATTTTTAACAGGATATTTTTTTTCATGAAAAGTTTAAAGGTCAAAAGGGGAAGAAGCTTAAAGGATTTTCTATTTTTCTCTCCTAAAATCAAAGTTCATTTTATTTTTATTTTTCTTGTTCCTATTTCTTCTTTAGTAATATTTTTATGGTTGTTAATTTTCAATCAAACGTGTAAATTTAATTTATTGCTTACTCGTGTTGACTCTCCATTATTTCAAAATTTTAAGACCAGATTAAGCAAATTAGATACACAATTACCCCCCTACTACCACTCTTTACGATCTTTTATGAAAATACTTTAGAATAAGTAGTAGGTGGATTAAAAAGGTATGGAGGTTAAAAAGGAAGCAACAAAGAACACCATGTTTAATAAGTTTTGCAGCAAAAGAAATGTTTTGAATAAGTTCAATCTTTTTTAGGAAATTCGTGCTTTTAGCCCATCAAATATAGATAATGTTTTATTTATTCTTATGATATCTGATTAAATACATATAATTTTCAATTAATTTAAATGTTCAACTTTGATCCCTTTATTTGTAAATTCAAAACTTTTAACAATTTTAACAATTGCATCATTTAATTACGCATATGTCATGTCAAGTTTAATGTCTATTTTGAGAGAAATATAATTCTAAAAATAGTCTAAACATGACACACTTTTTTTAAAGGGATAAAAAATACATATTTTAATTAAATAATAATAAATGAATAATTATATATCACAAGGGACTAAATTTAAGTTCACCAATAATAGAGGAAGCAAAAGCGCTATTATCTTTTCTTCTTCTTTTTTCGAAAAAAAAAACAAATTATTCAGTCTAATGTCTAATGAGTGAATTTTGTAACTTATTCAAACAAAATGAAATGCTCTCTTCATATTCAATTAGGGTCGAAGCATTGGAATAGGCTGTCAAAGTTGACTATTCATATTTTGAAATTTTGAATAATGGAAAACAAATTTTCTTTTCTTTATTACACCAACTTGATATTACAAAAAATTAGCCACGCCAACGTAAGGTCTGGGGAGGATAGAGGTACACAGACCTTATCTCTACCTTGGTAGGTAGAACGACTGTTTCTGAGAGACCATCGGTTCAAGATAAAGCACAAACACAAGCAAAGTAAGACAAACAAAGTGACTAAGCCATGATAACGACTTCTGAAAAAAAAAAAGCAATAACTAATATATGTAAATAATACAAACAAAATACACATAGCAGCATAAGTATTTTGATGTATTAAAGTAAATTAAATATGATAAAAACTGATGAACGATCAACACTGATTCATATAAAATTTGTTTTGATGGTTAACAACTGTCAAATAATTTAAAAAGATGCTACAATTAGAGAAAAAAAATATATTTTTGAGGAGTTAATTTGTCTATGTCGATCAACCATGTAGCTCAAGTTAATTGAAATATGATAATAACTGATGAACTATCAAAAAATTATTAATAGAAAAATATTTGGTGGTCAACAATTGTCAATAAAGAGATGCTATAATTAGAGAAGGATATTATGCTATAATAAAAAATAAAAAAATTATAAGGAGCTAATTAGTCTATAAACGGTATATAATCAAAGAAAATTCTATGACATATTTTAGACCATAAATTTTAAAATTCTTCTTTATCTTCTTAAATTACTCGCCCAATAAAACATCTTCATATAAATTAATTAAGACAGAGACAGTATGATAAAAACATATGGACTGTCATCAGATCAGATGATTCAAAGAAAATTTGTTTTGATGGTCAACAATTGACAATAAATTAAAAGAGATTCTATAATTAGAGAAAAAATATATTTACAAGAAGCTCATTTGTCCTCGTCTATATTCTATAAACTATATAGCCCAAACCTAAAAAGACAGTAGCACTAGTAATTTTTCCACTTGGAAGCATTTTCTTAGAGATCAATAAAAGATTTCATTGCTTCTCAATTCTTCTTAGCTGGATATCACTTGTATCATACATATTAAGAAAATTATTAAATTAATATGATGAGAACATGAAGAAACGAGCAATATCAACCAATACAACTTTTCACGTTACAACCTAGTTTCAGCATCATGCATGATAATTTATCTTATTACTATAAACCAATATTTAATTAGTGTTCAAGTCAACCATTTCTAAGAATTTTAAAATGAAAAAAAAAACTATACATTATAATTTTGTCGGAAGCTTTGAGTCAACACAACTTACGATGATCAAAAGTTTATAGGGAAGAAATTTGGTATCGTGTATGGATTGCTAAACTTTAAAGGGTAAGGTAGATTAAATATCAAAATACCAAACAAATGGTAAAAAGAATTGCTTCTTTCTAAGGTAGAAAGAGATACATGAACCAAATGTGCATATACGTCAATTACATCTAAAATAACTGGTAAAGTTGTTGTCATGTGATTAGGAGGTCATAGGTTCGAGTCGTGAAAATAACTTCTTGCAAAAATGCAGGTAAGCTGATAGACATTGTGGTTCGACCCTTCTCCGACCCCCACAAAATGGAAGCTTAGTACACCGAGCTGCCTTTTTTTTATATCTGCAATAACCCAAAATATGGAGTTATCGTAAAAGAAAGCAAAATTACTCCACATAGTTTGGTGATATTTTAATTATGGTGCCTCCATTTTTTCTGGGCGGAAACAATGATTTTTCTTTATTTTAAACTTTAGGCTGTTAAAGAATCTAAATCTATCAAACCCAAAACTCTAAGACAGTGGTTAGAGTAATACAAGAGCTTTATATATCACCTTGGAAGTCCTTATGTGACCCATGTTTTATGACAATATTTTATATATCTGTCCTAAATTAGTTGTTATATTTCAGAGAGTCAACCTGACTAATCTTCGAAGCTAAATTGAATTAGATCAATTTAATTATAACAATTTAAATTTAAATATTTAAAACATATATGAAAAATACTACACGTTGCAACTTTTTTCATGTTAATTTGATGAAAAAATATATTTTAAAATATTGGTCAAAGTTCAAATAAGTGGACTCAAAAAGTAAAACATGAGAACTAATTTGAGGTGAAAGAAGTATTACTCAACAGTATACTCTTGCGAACCTGTAATGCACTGTGGATTCATGGAAGTGAAAGCAGCTTAACATAAATAATTGACTTGAATATTATGTAAACTAATTTGAATATTCAATCCAAAACCTTCAGGCAAATATTAGTGAAGCGCGGTCAAAAGATCTTTTTAAACCACTTTTGGAGTCTTTATACGATCCACGTTAGACAATAAATTCAACATAAATAACTTATTTATTAACATGAAGAAGTTAAAAATAAGAAACGCTTTTGCTAACTTCTAAGATATTCTTTGAGTGAAGGGGAGGGAACCAAAGTAAAAGAAACCGACTTATTTAAAGTGGTTCACTTTCTTCATTTGGAAAAGATTTCAATTCAGATAGACGTTACCTGGATAATTCGAAAATTTATTAAAAAATAATATGTAACAAGTCAACCAATAAGAGTTAATTTCACTTGATAAAATTGCATTTTAAGCTTCATACTACCCAAAAAAATCGCCTTTTTGTTGTTGCAATTCACTCTAGAGGTACCTGCATAACTTTTATGACAAAATGGAAGTTCTTGAAGGTGTGTTATTTCGTTTATGATAAAATGAAAGAGTTTCTCAAGTTGTGTTGCTACTTAGAAGGGCTTTCTTGTCCTTTCTAAGTGATAAGGAGAGAGCAAATTAAACTTATTTCGAATATATGATATATTCGTTATGCTAAAGATTTTCAATCTATTTTCACTATAGAATAGATTAGATTACACTAATGGCATACAACATAAGATGTTCAAAACATAATCTCTCTATAAATGCCATTTTACACTACATGAGATTTACATGAAACCTCCCGTCAATTATCGACAGAAAATGCTTTAACATGCATCGACTTTAACTGGTGAAATATCAGGATTTGCACTATAAGAACACTCATCCTAACTACTGAACTAGAAATAACATCCTCATACACAGACGCAACGGAGAGAAAGGGCGCCAGTGTTGTTGCACCAGAGGATACCCTTCTAGTAGTGCAACAATAAAGAGTATCAAATGTGATCATCACTAGTTCAGCGTGTATGCCACCAGCATTTACTCGAACAATTTACAATAGGGATGCCACATTTCAATACAATATTGTAAGCAATTTGCGCGAACGTGAAAGAATTTGACATAAGATCCAAAATAATACTTAATTTATCCCGAAAAATGGGTAAAATCAAACATATTAGTCTTCCTTCAACTAACTGAGCAGTATAAATATTATGCATAGGATTTGTTATGTGCATGCCATGCTCTGTAGGGTCTTTAGGATGTATCAATATACAGTGTGCAGTATTTTGCTGGTGAATGCCTTAGAAAAAAAGCCAATGCTTCTTTCTGTGAACTCTAGCTGGAACTTCTGGAAAAAAAGCAAAAGCGTTCAGTATTCAAGAATAGCTAGCTGATCCAAATTTCTGAATTACTGAGCAACGTTGAAAACAATGACAAACTTACCTCCAATTACGTATAACGAATTGTAGTGCACTTCACTCCAGAAACTCAGCCACAGTTCTGAAAATTGAGAACAAGAAGTCAAAAGTTGTGTACCTTCAAGGGATTAAACACATTGACACCCTACACAAATTGATAATTACAAGCCAAAGAGAGGAAGTGTTCGTCAGCACACCAAGACACATTTCTGAAATGTTATTTGGAATTCTTTTACCCCCTCCGTTTCAATTTGTTTGTTTTACTTTCCTTTTTAGTCTGTTTAAAAAAGAATGTCGCTTTCTATATTTAGTAACTCTTTATACCAACATCCTACATGGCATATTTAAGACCACAAGATTCAAAAGGCATTTTGGTACATTACACACATTTTTAGTTTAAGATCACAAGATTCAAAAGTCTTCTTTATTTTCTTAAATTACGTGCCGAGTCAAACTAAGATAAACAAATTGATACGGAGGGTTAATCTTATCAGGTTTAGTCTCTTCTAAGATCACCATGAACAATGTTCTGGTCTATGTATATGAATCAGTAGAACATCATCAAACATGATTCTATATATTCTTCTTTTAGGAAATGGTAAAGTGTATAATTAATGTAGCACCAAGAAGGTGCTGTCAAAGTATTTGCAAAGTGCCAGACGAGTATCTCTTCTATCTTAAAAGTATTTTATGAGATGTATCACTGCTTCAGCATCATTTACGTAGCTCTGTTACACCTTTCAATTTCTTGGGAGATCAATTTCAGTATATCAAAAAGAGTACTAAAAAAGAAGCGACCATCTGATGTTAATTTTTTGGCATAGGATAAAGTTTACAGGTCGTAAAAAGGTAAAGCTCAACAAGTGCTTGCATCATCAAATTGTGTGTTTCATGACACTTTGACATTTGGAATCAACTTGGTTAAACGATGCAACAATGTCATTAAAAATTAAGGTGCTTTAATTTAGTACTTAAAGTTAATTAGTACTACTTCACTTTGGGACGATACTTTCAGTCACATCTATCGTGCGTGATACCAAGTAACACGATGATAAAGAGAAATTACTTTCTTCCAAATGAGAACAGCACATCCATTTTTCAAACTAAAATACGATTCATTTTTGTTTTCCTAATAAGATATTTTCGTTTTGTTCTTATGTAGAGAAGAGCAATTTACCATTTCAGAGAGAAGATCTCTTAGAGCTCCTTCATATAAATTCATTCTTATAACAAAGTGGGAGAATGCTATAAGTTTATGTTGGAAATTTACTACTGTGCAATTAAGTATATCCCATTATTTATGACTCAAACAATTGGGGCCCCGCACGTGTGTGGAAACAACGTTTCCGACGTACGGAGCCCCAATTGTTTGAGTCATAAATAATAGGATATGCTTAATTCCACATTAGTAAATTTCCAACAATCCCCTCTTGAAAGAGATTTTGGCGCACTCACATGGTGCCTTTCCAGCACTCTTTCAGCGGACCGATGTTGCATCTGGATAGGTAGCTTCCGCTTTGAACCTTCCATAGTTGAATATCATCGGACTTACTTACTGCGCGGTGAACGTGATGTCTTAAACCGTCAGTGTTTAGTGTAAGCCAAGTCAACAATACCAACACAACAACTTCCCTTACTCTGTTCTTCGTAATGTTTTGTCCGTTGTGGCCGTGGACACTTCTTGGATTCTTAAGTGCGTTCATTTGAGGCGGCCTGTCCTCGCACTTAAATAGGTGATCTCCTACAAGGTATCCTGCTATACCCTACTTTACAAGTGTTAGAAACCATTAAAAGTTTCCCCATACCTAACCTCAACCGGTGAAGATCATTTAAAGGTTTGGGAAACTTAACCTTTACCCACACTGCAGATAGCACTTATAGTCTATCGCGGGAACAACTTTGGATTTGGTATTTCTTTACTGAAATCACTATCTGAAGTGCTCATGCTTCCACCGAAGCGCTCAACTGAACCTTTACCACTTAGTTTTCCCATTGAACCTAATTACTGGGATCTCCGGTCAGTAAGGTTGGGTTACCACCATATTGGTCCTTATACCTTGGGTTTTAAGCCCATTCCCCTAGACAGGCAGAACATCTGATTTTTAGGTAAGCCCTTTGTCAGTGGGTCTGCTATGTTATCCTTTGATTTTATGTAATCAATGGATATTATACCCGTGGTGATCAGCTGCCTAACGGTCCTGTCTCCGTCGAATATGACGAGACTTGTCGTTGTACATAGAACTTCGTGCCCTTCCTAGTGCCGACTGACTATCGCAGTGGATCATTACAGAAGGTACGAGTTTGTCTCAACAAGGAACATCCTCTAAGAAGTCGTGAAGCCACTCAGCTTCTTCTCCTGCTTTGTCTAAAGCGATAAACTCTGATTCCATCGTGGATCGGGTGATGCAAGTTTGCTTAGAGAATTTCCAAGACACATCCCCACCACCAATTGTAAATACATACCCACTGGTGGACTTGGTGTTCTCTATATCAGATATCTAGTTTGCATCACTGTACCCCTCTAATACAGCTAGATATCTCGAATACTGCAACCCGTAAGTTAGCGTGTATTTCAGGTATCGTAGTACCCGATTCAACGCCTTCCAATGATCATTACTCGGATTACGGGTAAACCTAGCCAACTTGTTGACTGCATAAGCAATATCAGGTCGGATGCAGTTTGTTATGTACATCAAACTCCCAACCACATGTGCATATCGCTCCTGGCATACGGGTGCACCACGGTTTTTATCAAGTTTTTGATTTCTATCCATTGGTGACTTCATAGGCGAACTGTCAAACATCTCGAACTTTCTCAAAACATCTTCGATGTAGTGAGACTGAGATACAACCAGTCCGTCAGACGTCTTAGGGATTTTTATCCCTAAGATGACATCTGCGATACCCATATCCTTCATGTCGAAGCATTGTTTCAACATGTTCTTAGTCTCTAGGATCAAGCTAGGACTGCTCCCTGTGATCAACATGTCATCTACGTACAGACATATCATGACGAACGAGTCAGAGTTACCTTTCACGTAGACATATTTGTCATACTCATTAATGGCGAAACCCTTCGATAGTAGAGTACTATCAAATTTTTCGTGCCGTTGCTTCGAGGCTTGTTTCAGCCCGTACAGAGATTTGACAAGCCGACAGACTTTCTTCTCTTGTCCTGCAACCACATACCCCTCGGGTTGTTCCATATAAATTTCTTCTTTCAAATCACCATTTAAGAAGATTGTCTTGACATCTATTTGATGTATCTCAAGGTCACGCAACGCTACGATCACAATGAATACTCGTATGGATGTCATCCTAGACACCGGGGACTACGTGTCAAAGTAGTCAAGGTCTTCCTTCTGTCGATATTTCTTGACTACCAACCTGGCCTTGTACTTATCTATAGACCCATCTGCTTTATACTTCCGTTTGAGTATCCACTTACAACCTAATGGTTTATTTTCCGGAGGAAGATCAACCAACTCCCAAGTATGGTTATGCAGAATGGAGTCTATTTCACTCTCAATAGCTTTTTTCCAGAGCGGTGCCTCTGGAGTTGACAATGCTTCAGCAATTGCCCTTGGTTCATCATCAACCATATAAGCTACAAAGTCAGGACCGAAGGATTTATCCTTCCTGGCCCTTTTACTTCGCCTTGGTTCTATCTCTGGAGTCTCCAAGTTCTGATAATCTAGAACACTAGATTCCGGATATTCAGTCACTTCGAAGTTCACTAGATCTGAACCATCTAGATCCGGGCAGTCAACGTCTCCCGGTTCCTGAGAGCTTAGTTCATAACTTCGTTTACGAGAGGTTATGTCTTTTTCCTTTCTAGGAAAGGTATCTTCAAAGAATTGAGCATTCTTTGATTCCATGATTGTACCCCCGAATATCTGAAATATCTGACTTATGCACTAAGAAGCGATAAGCACTACTGTTATTTGCATATCCGATGAAAATGCAATCTACAGTCTTAGGCCCAATCTTGACCTGCTTTGGCTTGGGTACTTCGACCTTTGCCAAACAACCCCACCCCTTTAAATATTTATAGGTGGGTTTTTTTCCCTTCCATGATTCATATAGAGTTTGGTCCTTACCCTTAAGTGGGACTCTATTAAGAATTGTATTAGCGGTAAGGACGGCTTCGCCCCACATGTTTTGGGGAAGACCGGAATTGATAAGCAAGGCATTCATCATTTCCTTCAATGTGCGGTTCTTACGTTCCGCCACATCGTTCGACTGAGGTAAGTATGGAGCCGTCGTTTGATGAACAATGGCTAATTGGGCACAATATTCCTCAAATGGCGCTACGTATTCTCCCCATCTATCGCTACGAATGGATTTAATCCACATGCTTAGTTGGTTCTCAACTTCTGCTTTGTAACGTCGGAACGCTTCAAAGGCTTCATCTTTACTTTTCAACAAGTAAAGGTAACAATACCTTGTGCTATCATCAATGAATGTCACAAAGTACTTGTTCCCTCCCCTAGTTTGTGCAAACTTCAAATCACATATATCTGTGTGAATAAGTTCTAGAGGAGCGGTATTCCTTTCGACGGATCGAAAAGGAAGCTTTGTGAGTTTTGCTTCTAAGCACACCTCACACTTGTGTTGAGGGTTTACGTCGATAGACGACAACAACTCCAACTTGACCAACCTTTGGATGGACTTGTAGTTAACATGTCCTAATCTATGATGCCATAAATTAGATGACTCAAGCAAGTAAGAAGCTTCAATATTATTGCTTGCACGTATTACATACATGGCGTTAATCTTTAAGAGGCCTTCACAGACGAAGTCTCTTCCCACAAAGGTTCCATTCTTGGTGATTACAAACTTATTGGACTCAAATATTAGCCTAAAACCAGCATTAACCAATAAATGACCTGAAATTAAATTTCTCCTAATCTCAGGAACATGCATCACCTCCTTCAAAGTGAGCTCCTTTCCAGAAGTCATCTTCAGGACTACCTTTCCTACCCCCAGCACGTCAGAGGAAGCGTTGTTACCTATGAACAACTTCTTGTTAGTAACTGGTGTATGAGTGGAGAAGGTATCTCTATTGGAACATATGTGTCTTGTAGCACCTGTGTCCATCCACCACTGCATGGGATTCTCAACAAGGTTTGCTTCAAACACCACCGCTGAGAACTCCTCAATCATGTCGTCCAGAAGCCTGTCTTTGACGACGTTAGCCTGAGTCTTGCCTTTGGCCTTGGCCTTCTCTTGTTGCTCAATCTTGAGTTTGCGGCAGTCCTTGATCATGTGACCAGGTTTCCCACAGTGGTGACAGTTTCTTTTGAACTTCTCCGCCGCTTGGGTCTTGCTGTCTTTCTGGAACTTGCGCTTCCTTTGGCCTCAGCCAGATTTGCCTTTGCCTCTGCGGGTTGCTTACCCCTAGGCAAGGCCTTCTTATTATCTTTCTGAATTTGGAGTTTGATAATAAGTTCTTCAAAGGTCATCTCCTTTGTCTTGAGTTTTAAGTAACTCATAAACTCATTCCACGAAGGAGGTAACTTTTCAATCAGTGATGCAACCAAAAACTGCTCATTTGGCTTCATACCTTCCAAATCCAAGTGATGTAAAATCATTTGGAATTCCTGGACTTGGGACATCACTGTCTTGCTATCCACCATTTGAAATTTCAAGAATTTTCCAACGATGAATTTCTTAGTACCTGCATCTTGTGCGTTGTACTTCTTTTGCAGTTTCCCCCACAACTCTTTGGCAGTGCCTACGGTGCAATACACCGTGTAGAGAGGGTATGACAAGCAATTCAAAATATAGTTCTTACACATGAAATCACTATGACTCCATGCATCAAGAACCATCTTCATGCCATTAATGACATGGATACCTTGGCCCCCTTCAGCCGTTAGTAGGTGAAGGGTCCATTTCATCTCCATCTTGTGGAGGATCTTCTGTTAGGAAACGAGTCATTCCCATAACAGTCAGATAAAATAGCATCTTCTGCTGCCATCTCTTGAAGTTTGAGCCCATGAACTTTTCTGGGCGTTCATAATGGAATCCAGCGGGTGGAGGAACTGGAGCGTTCCCTTGAGCAGCAGAAAAGGCGTTGGATGAGCCTTGAGCAATCGGAAAGGGTGGGAAAGGCAGAGGGGTTGCCTTGGGAGCAGCAGCAGCAGAATCAAAAGCGAGTTGTTCTCTTCCAGTCATCTTTCTAGGTACTTACAACAAATCTTGTCTTAAAATTGTGGGATACAACAATTGCAGGAAACGAGAAATAAGTAAATATTACAATTGCTAGAAAGGATAATCTAAAGATTACAACAAAACTGGAAATCAAGAATGAAACAAACTCCTTGTGTGATTTGCTGAGTCGAATGATGGCACTCTGTCTTTAAGACAAGATTGTCCCGTATATCTCATTTTACGTTGTCGGGCAATAGTCTCCCAAGATACAACAACTTAACAATTGAGCAAAGGAAACTCAAGTGTTATTCTTGAAGAACTTTGAGTATAGTAAACTTGCTAGAGAGGAAGAAGATGAAGTCAGAAAATTCTGTAGTATTTTTTTAAGTGTTGAACAATTGAGCCAAAGGCCTGAATTTATAGTGTAAGGACAAGACCCCTCAACTAGCCAACTAATGGCCTTCAATAGCCATGTAATGACACTTATTAGAAGGGTTACATTCAGCCAAATAATGGCTGAATTCATGTGCCAAGTAATGGAGATTCAATGCTCCAAAACCAGCCCAAAGGTCAGAACTTTCCAACTTCCTGTCGCAGCATTCTGACTCCGAAGCGCCGCGACTCTGTGAATTAGCGCCGCGGCTCCAGTAACTGAAGACCCAATTAGCGCTGGAGCGCTCCCTGGGAGGCACCTCGGCTCCGACGGGGCTGCGCCGTGGCGATTTCCTACCCGTTTCATCTTACACTTCGTACACTTCTTCCTTCGTTTACCAACGTGGAATACTTTGTCATTTGGCCAATAACCGTCCATCATTCTATGTCTCAAACGTATTACATACGTACCAATATCTCTTTCACTAATGAAATTTGCGATACTTGGCACTACGTGTGCACGTGTGTGAAAACGACGTTTCCGACGTATGAGACCCCAATTGTTTGAGCATAAATAATGAGATATACTTAATTCCACATTAGTAAATTTCCAACAGTTCAAATGTGGGACCATGCAACAAAGTTCAGACGAATAACAAAAATAGCAAGTACTCTTTTATTTAAATTCTGGATTTTATATCACAACTCATTATTTGTGTTATTTTGTAATTTTCAGGTTTATTTCTTGTAAATTTAGGTTTAATAATTCAAGCAAGAAATTTAAGAATTAATAATCATAAATTAAATAATTGCACAAGTAATGATTGTGCCATGATCATTAGGTAACAGACAAGATGTATGTACCCCGAGAAGGTTGTATGTCCTTGGGAAGGATATCAATGTAGCCGTTGTCCCGGAAAGATGTAACCAAACATATTTTTACGCCAAACTGCAAACAAAATGCAAGAAAATACATAGGCTTATTAGACGAGCACCATCAGTCAACCAATCAAAGGGAAAGAAAAACAACTGCAGATAAAACGTATGGACGAGAGGCTTATTAACAACAAAAGAACAGCAGAAACAGCAGACGTAGCAGATGTCCTGATCTTAAGTTGCTTTCATGCCTGGTGCTATATTGAACTTCAATCATTAACAGTGAACTGATTTATTTGAATTCTATCCCTTCACCAGTAGGAGAAAAGAGGCAGAAGTTATTGTTTCTTTAAACAGTTTCTCTACTTTATATTTGTCGCTAACTATTAACAAGTAATAATTCTTGTCTTCTTTAGTTTCGTTTGCTTCATTGCTTTTTTCTCATTTAACAAGCTCAGATTTGCAATGCATCAATTTTCTGTCCAGGCAATACATCTTCATTGACGGTATAATGTGTTGGCTTTTTTCTTGTACATAATGTTCTGAATCACAATGCATCATAATATTGCGTAAGTACATCCTCATATTTCTTCTATGCTACCTCAACAGTGCCATTAAATCTTAGTTCAAATGCTGTCTTACATACTCGCAAGTGTACCGCATATATGCCTCCAAAGCTAGTAGAGGCACAAAAGAGAAACTTTCAACTTACTCTATCAGCAGCTGCTTGTAGAGTGACATGATCTCCCCATTCTCCCAACCTGGTTAGAACAAGAAATGTTAGCAACCTATTGAGATCTCCCGCTATAAGAAGCACCAAAAATTGACCAGACAGCTTACCTCTTCATCTTCCTCAAATACCTTCTGTATTTCATGGGTACATAACCTTCATATAACTTTCTAAAGTGCTTCAGCTGAGATGAATTGCCAACTAGGATAAGAAACATGTAGGACAAAAACTAGATATGGAGATAGCGGCAAACTCAAGCAAGTAGAGGTTTGTGTTAATGTTTACTAGATCCAGAAATTAGGTCAAGCAGTTGGACTGATGAGTCTCAGATAAAAATCGGGAAAGCTTTTGTTTTTTACTCTATTAATAGAGAACCAACCAAAAGGGCTTTAATAAAGAAAAGAAATCGGTCTATGATGTGTACAATAGGAATACAGTCAGACTTCTGATATGAAATTAAAAAATCAAGAAAAGTAGGATAGGGTTGGTGCAACAGTGTCTATAGTTCTAAAACATGTAAAAACCTAAACATTGATAAATTAAGCAAACTAGCACTGAATCAAGTTTGAAGTTCCAACCGTTTCAAGTGAAGTCAGCAGGTGAACACAATCTTGTAACCACAGGATGTTACTTAAAGACTAAGGAGTTTTAGGTTCAACTAGGATTTTTGTTCTAAAATACAAATTTGATTCCAGATTTATCAATCACAGACACCCATTTAACAAATCCCTTTGACCTTCTTGATTCAAAACTTTTGCACTTCAGTATATTCCCCTTCACGTGGACAAAAAGTCAGCCATTGTCTATCTATTATTCTATAGTGAAGTGTCCCATACTTGTCCTGTGTCGATTTGGTTATTTACCAACTTCAGTGGTCTACTTGGTTTAGTGCCACCTCCTAGTTACTAAATGACCAGCTTGACCACTATATTTGGGAAGGAATTTTCATTCAGTGTCAGGTTAGAAGGCTTGCTATTACTTTTAATCCGGGCTTAAATGAGCCACATGTTAGAGATCATTAATTTAGTTTAGGAGTCATAACTTGGACCCCAGAAGAGGTAAACTGCTGCTACAGATTTTCCTTGGAGTTCTGTCCTGCTTCATGAGTTTTCACTTTTATTCTAGTTCCTATTATCCCTAATCATCGGCTTGTTTGCTGTTCGCAGTAGCTTCTCTTTTCCTGTTTATAGTGAGACGGCATAGATTAAAGCACCTCTTTTGGTATAAATCAGTAAGTCTACTGGATCTTTTTTTGCATGTGCAACTTCATCCAAAGGCTGCTGTAGCAAAAACTTTAAGATGGACTGAGACATGGAAAGACACACTTATACCAAAACCATGTTCTTTTACATGAGCAAACCTCATTTTACCCTGTCGATTGCATCACTTGTGTGACAACTGCTGACATTTTCCATTTTGGCTATTGCTGTCATACAGTTCATACTCACGTCACAAAAAAAAAAAAAACCTAAGGGTAATCTTAGATGAACACAATCCTCAAACATAATCAGTATGTAATCTTCAACTTTTCACATATCATGTTTCCCAACTGTAAAGATATGGCACCTGGGCCTAACTCAACCCCAAAAGCTAGCTTATGAGGGAGGATTGCCCAAGTCCATAAGCGCAAACCACCCGTCCATTCTCCAACCAATGTGGGACTCTAACACCCCCACACCCACACCCTTCACGCCCAGGCCCGACTGGAGCGTGGACCGGGAGCCCAAACGGGAATAAACCCGGATCTGATACCATGTAAATATATGGCATCTGGGTATAACTCAACCCCAAATGCTAGCTTATGGGGTTGAGTTAGGTCCAAGTGTCATATCTTTACACCAACAAAAGATAACAGATGAGAAGCAAATAATGATGGGGAGGCATGACTGAGGCTAAAGCTCAAGATGAAGGAGATGTTTGGCGTTATGGGGGCTTGGGGGAGTAGCGGACATGTGGGCTAGGACAACTGAATGCATCACGGAAACAACTAGAGAGGTACTAGGGGTCTCGAGGGGCAACCCAGGTGAACGTAAAGGGGATTGGTAGTGGAATAGAGAGGTCCAAGAAAAAGTAGAAGCCAAGAAGGTTGCGTATGCGGCGCTAGTGGAAAGCGTCGACGATGACGACAAGAGGAGGAATAAGGAGATTGACAATGATGTCGCCCACCATATTGGAGCAGGATGGATGAAATGAATGCTCGCCTCCGGGGTTCTTTGCGGTAAGAAGGTATCGCCTAGGCTGAAATGTAAGTTCTACAGAGTGGTGGTTAGACCAGCATTATTGTACGGGACAAAGTGCTGGCCATTCAACAACGTTCACGTTCAGAAGATGAAGGTAGCAGAGATGCGGATGCTCAGATGGATATGTGATCATACTAGAAGTGATATGATTAGGAATGAAGATATACGAGACAAGGTTGGAGTAACCTCCGTAGAGGATAAGATGAGGGAAGTGAGACTGAGATGGTTCGGACATGTGAAGAGGAGGTGTGAGAATGGGCCAGTTAGGAGGTGTGAGAATGCGCCAGTTAGGAGGTGTGAGAGATTGGCGATCGCAGGAGTTAGGAGAGTTAGAGCTAGGCAGAAAAAAACTTAGGGGAGGTGATTAGACAGGATACGGCTCAGCTCCAGCTGACTAAGGACATGACCTTAGATTGGAAGATCGGAAGATCGGAAGATCGAGGATTAGGATAAAAGGTTAGTAGGTTTTTGAGTTTTATCGCACTGTGCGTGAGAGAGGTGGGGGGGCTAGCCTTTCCATCTCCTCTTTTTCCTTTTCTTAGTTGTATTATTTTGGTATCGCGTAAATCATTATCTCTATGTGTGTATTACCATGTTGCGCCATTTATTTGGTATCTTATTTTTTTGTTGTCCTATTTTTTTTGCAATTCTGCAATGACTTGCGTTCCTTTTGAGTCGAGGGTCTATCGGAAACAGCCTCTCTACCCCGCAAAGGTAGGGGTAAGGTATGCGTACATTCCCTAGACTCCACTTATGGGATTACACTTGGTATGTTGTTGTTGTTGTAGAAACCATACCTGTTTTACGACCTCCTTCCTTACATGCTTATGATACTCTGGATTATGATACAACTGATCTGAAAGGGCTCGAAACTACAATAAGCCAAGTAGACAAGTCATAAAGCAGGTTCGAATCACCTGTGAATTAATAAGTAGCATGTGGGTCTCAAGTGCAATGAAAACCTGTCCACTAGTCAAAAGAGAACAACCTGGCAATTCCCATCTCCTTCCATTTGCATTTCAGCGAGACCATATGTCGCCAACCTGAATCAAAGATAAACATACGATCAGAATTGTCAAAAGGGAATACCATAGAAAAGCATCAACAAGTTGTCGCCTTTTAAGTACAAAGTGCAATTAAAACGTGGCTTCAGCTATGATTAAAGGTACTAATGAAGTTATATTTGCCAGACAAACAGACACACACACACATCTGTAAAGTCAAAAAAATAACTTATGAGCACAAAAAATAATAATTTGGACAAATAATTGAAATAGTATAATTGCCCGAAAAACATGAAGTAACAAATCATGTCAATTAAAAGTTCATGAACTAATTTATCGTGATTTTGACAGAAAGATACAATTTTAAGCTTTTAGTGACTAGTTTTCTTATAATATATTTCTAATTTCTTTTTTTCTTTTGATAGGATAGCACAAAAGAAAAATTATTTTCAACTAGAGTCTCCGAAGTCATTTATCTGGGCTGTTCTAAACAATGCAGGTTCCATCCTACCTTTGCTCTTACAGTTTTTTCTTAAATACCAACTGCGTATTTTATTCATCTTTCCGAAAAGAGGCCTTACAGATGAGTTGAGGGAATTGTAATGTGAACCAACTCCCTTATCTACCTGAAAGATAGTCGCAGCTATCTTTGTTACAAAGAGCTTTGCTGTTACAATAGAAATAAAATTATAACACTTTGATCATGAGGCAAATTTTCTTAGAGCAGGATACTAAGTAATCCAGTAATTTATATCTATGTAGAGGAAATAAAGTACGGTTAAGGATAACGAAAATTGATATATGCTGGATTCACAAAAGTAAGTCAATCAAAGGCCTCAAGCCGAACAACTATGGCATGATCAGTAAAGTGGTGGATAACCTGCTGGAGAGCCTCCCGTGGTCCAGGGTGGCATCATTTGGGTCAGGTATCTGCCCAATTACCCGTGGAGTGTGCTGCCAGGACAATAAGATTGTAAGTAGAACGCAGCATGGTACGACATGGGTTTCCATGGATTCAAGCTCAGAAAGTAATATATAGTAATGCAAAGCATTCACATATAATCTTTTAACAGAGTTTCTAGATTTTCCAGAAGATAAAAACAATGTAAGAGTGTGTTTGGTTGGTTGCTAGATTTTTCAGAAAATGTTTTCCAATTTTTTCATGTTTGGTATGTGTTGGAAACATTTTTTGTAGGGAAACATGTTCCTTAAAATGAGGAAAATGTCCCTAATGGAAGTAGGAAAAACAAGTTTCATGCATGACATTCCAAATTCATTTTCTCCCCTCCACTTGCCCGATGCCCTAACCCCCACCCCTTGACCATCTCAACCCCCCGCCACCCCCGAACCCCCACTCCCCACGCCATCCACCCCATAGTGTTTTGCTAGATTACACATATATGTTGTTGGGATAATATTTTATTGCTTACTTACCAAACGCGAAAATAAGTAAGAAACCCACTTGTTTTTCAGAAAAATAAGTGAGTTTCTTACTTATTTTCTTATGTTCGGTACGTAAGTAAAAAATATTATCCTAAAAATAATTGTATATAATCTAGACAAATACTATGAGACGTGGGGGTGGAGGGTAGGGAGTGGGATTGTGGGATTGGGGGCTAGGGAGTGGGGGTGAAGATAAGGTGTGTTGGAGGGTAGGAGGAAACAATCAATGTTGGATATCACTTATGGAACTTGATTTTCCTACTTCCACAAGGGGAAGTCACTTTCCACATTTTTAAGGGATTTATTTTCCTAGAGAAAATGTTTTCCAAAAAATTTAATCAATGTTTTCCTCCATATCGAACACACCCTAAATTTAGATGGGGGTAGCCGGAAGCACAAAGCATCCCGTGTTAGCAAGGTCTGAGGAAAGGCCGCACCCTAACGGTGTGACGTAGACAGTCTACCCTAATGCAAGCATTAGTGGCTGCTTACACTGCTCGAATCCGTGAACTATACGTCACACGGAGATAATTTTACCGTTGCTACAAGGCTCCCCTGCAACTTTACCCTAAATTTAGATGCTTCTTCATAAAAAAGTCAAATAGTTCCCTGGATTTCTGATCTTCTATGGATCATAGCAGACACTACACAAACCTCTATATGCCAAGATACTGATTCCATCAAATCAGAAAACATTAATTACAGTCCATCAAATCAGAAAACCTCTATATGCCAAGTAAAATTACTTTCTTTCTTCCATAAGATGTCCATTTAAGGAGATTATAAACTCATAAATAACAAAGAAAAGTCTTCTAGTACTAAAAACTAAATGTAATCCTACCGGGATTGAATCCAAATGAGAAAGTCTTTTCCCAAGCTTTCCACCATACTTTATTGCAATTTCTTCTTCTTCAGCTAAAATTCTTGCAATGGCATGATCATCCTCAGTACCATGTGAATTGCTATTCAAACTAGATCCAGAACTCGAACTTGCTCTTGAATTCCCATAGTATTCATTCATATTATGTCAAACAACTTCTAACCCATATAAAAAACAGAAAAAAAATTCCTATTAAACATTGGTAGTTACCCAATAAATAATAAACCAAGAAAAGTAGAATCTTTAAAAGTTTGTCAGCATATATACGCAAATTAAAAGACACCCATTACATTATTCAAAATACCCAAATAAAAGAACATAAAAAAAGATACCAGCTCTATGGAAAACAACCTCTTTTACCCGTAGAAATAAGGTCTGAATCCACTCTATGAGATTATACTGAATATGTTATTATAAAAGAACATAAAAAAGATGTCGGATCTATCGAAACAGTCTCTTTGTAGAGTTATGGTATGTGTATATCTTATCGGCTAGCCACATCACACTTTATGGTTGTTGTAACTTGTAACAGAACATAACAAAATCAAGAATCAAATAGAGGAAAATGACAAAGCAAGCACAACGGATTGTGTTTCTTGATTTTGATTTCAAGAAAAGAAAAGAAAAGAAAGAAAAAGATACCTGTGAATTGGAAGATAGTGGAAAAAGGGAAAGTTGGTTGGTTAGGGAAGTATATAACTTGTGAAATATATGAAGAGTAAGAGTTAACGTAATTCTCTATCAAAGCCAACATAGAAAGAGATTGAAATGTTTGGGTAAACAAACAACAGCCTACGGGTAACGGAAGCGTGTGTGGGCTTAGCTATAGAAGCTTCTTCTCTTTGACTTTCACTTGCACAAACACGGCGACTTTTTAGTCCAAAACCTTGTCAAACATCCGTGCTAAATTCAATAAATCTTTTACATAAAATTTTATTATTTGATAAGTAATAGATAACTAACATATATTATTTCTTTAATTTAGTTAGGGCGTACACTCTACCTTCTCTAAATTCATTTTGTAAAATTTTATTGGGTATGTTATTGTTGTAATTCAATTTGAATTACTTGATTGTTTGGCCATGGATAACATTTAAAAGATTTAAAATAAAATTTAGAGATTATTTTAAATAAATATATTTATTTATTAAACTGAACAATTATTTCAACGTCAAACTTGAAATATAAACTTTGAAGTTTCAAAAACAAATTTTAAAAAAAATTTAAGTTTTCACTCATAAAATTTCAATTATATTTTTATGTTAAAATAAGCCTTCAATTCTAAATACTCTTTTTCAACTTCAAATACTATTTTGGTAAAATCTCAACAAAGTCACGTTCAAATGCCTACTTTGTCTAATGCAAATACGGGAAAATGGTTATTTTGTTTTATCTTTTCAGTTTAGTGGATAAATTAACAAAATGGTCCTTAATGGTTGATATCGATATTGATTTAGTCTTTAATGTGCAGTTTTTTTTTTCAATCTTTGAACACTTGTTTTCAAACTATCCAGATAGCCCTTTGGTAAACTCTCCGGTTTAGTTGAAATTTTGTTTAGACATGAAATTTAAGTTTTTTAAATTGTATATTTTTCTTGTAGACATAAAACCTCCATAAGTTATTGAAATCATCAAGACTTTTTCAGTTCTCATACAATCTTACAAAATGAGCAAATCATAGTTCATAACAAAATTAATATGCTACTAGAAAGACTTTCTAAAAAATACAACATCAATTGATCGAATTTTAATTCAATAAAAATAATTAAACTTGAGTTGTAGTGTAACTATTCTTTAATATAATACTCCTACATGGTATGGACAATCTCCTAATATACTACCAACTTGTATATCATTTAATATTTGATAAAATGGTAGGTAAACATGATTAGTAAATATATCTACCAATTTATGAATCTTTTTCTACAAAATATAAACTTATGGGTCAAGTTTTACATTTAAAAAAATTTGAAATCGTGATTTGGAATCACACCTTTTTGGATGATTTGGGATTTCAAATCATGATATGAAATTGAAGTTGAAATTTTGTCCAAATTACATAAACAAACGGTGATTTGAAATCAAATTATGAAATCATAATATGAAAAAGCATGGTAAGATTTTTTTCCTTTTGGACGATAATTTTCAACTTTTTTTCAAAAATTTATTTCGAAATCATTGAACATAGAATTGTTAGGTTTTCTGGAATTTTAAAAATTCTAAACACATGCTTTTACATTTTTTTTACTCCAAATCACTTACTCTAGAAAAATCAATATTTTTTCAAATTCTATTAAACTCCACTTTTCAAATACCACTTTTCAACTATTTAGTAAATAATACTTTCTTTTTCAAATTTAACTGTGTCCAAATATCCACTTTGATTCTGAGTGTCAATGCCAAGCTCTTGAGTTGGTCCATCCAATTGGGCTTCACTTGTTTGTTTAGCCTATACATTCCTTGGTGTCAATCCAAGCAATTCATATCCTCCTCGCAGAGGTTAGCATTCTTGATGGGTCATTACACAAATGTCCGATTTTGGAGTGTTCTTTAATTTTTTCCCTTAAATTTGACGCTCTTAATTATTTTTTTCCCTTTAGCACTTTAAATAATAAATAAGTGGTCAAAAATACCCTACACCAAAATAATAAATAACTTTTCGTGGGGCATAAATTTATATTTTCGTAACATAATATGTCACGAGTTATTCCGTAAAAAACACAACAAGTTATGTCCCCGACACCAAAATAACAAATAACTTTTTCGCGGCATTAATTTATATGTTCATATCATAATATCCCACAAGTTATATATGTCGTATGCCGGGAGGGCATAATGTATTTTTTTTTAAAAAAACAACAACACACGGACCCACTCATATACTCTACCATCCCATATTAACTACCAAAATTTGTTCTCTCTAAAAAGGATATGGAACATATGCCCCCAAAAGCAACATAACTCCACTTTCTAAACATTACAACAAATTCTGAAAAATACTACATAACTTATGTTGCACAACTTAATTTCTACATAATTTATGCCGAGCGAGGCCAAAATTCAATTTCAGAAGATAAAACAAATCCTATACTTATGTCAAGTGAATTAGGTCTGAATAGATAAAGGTACTTTATGTTGTAAAAATATGGTACTAACAGGATGAAACACAGACACCGAATTGTTGTTCTCTGACTTCAAGACTCTTATGCAGATTCTTTTAGACAATTATTTCGATCCTTCCTAATAAATTGGTGAGTACAATAGGTCACGGAAATATTGCCTTCAGGATACAATGAAGCCCTAACAACGATGTTGAATTCAAAGTGTGTACTCTATTGATCCAACCAAGAACACACTGTATGAAGTTTCTGATGATGCTTAGGGAATAAAAGAAAACAGAAGTTTTGATTCTTTTCAACAGAAGTTTTGATTCTTTTCAACAGAAGTTTTGATTCTTTTTCAACAGAAGTTTTGATTCTTTTTCATCAGAAGTTTTGATTCTTTTTCATATCTATTATATTGAATGAGAACACATCTTTACTACTTATAGATATTTTGCATCCATTGGAGATACCTTTTCATCACCAACAGACACCTCCAAGAGGCATCAATGGTGGCTATTGGGAAAGGTTGTGTCTGTTCAAATTCAAAGTAAATATGAGTTATGTTAACAGACTTCCCCTAAACTTAAAGAGGCATCACATCAATGATGACGTTTGATTTTGCTGAAAATATCCAACATTCTCCCCCTATTTTCAAAATAAAAAAACATAAAATAAAGTAAAATCTTTCAAAATAGGAATAGCTGCATCACTCAAGTGACTGCCTACGTACCCGAGTGGGATCAAGCCAACGTAGTTCAAGGCTAAGTTGAAACAAAGCATCATCGTAGAAGTCAATACATAAATGATAGATATCTTTTGGATTTGAACCTTCACTTAGTGTAAGAAATTCAAAGCCTTATCGAGGTTCTACGGTGAACGAGTCTTGAACCAAGTACCCCTTGTGATAAAATCAGACTCTCCACACATATTGACTTCAGAGAATTGTGTGTTCTGTAGCTTAACACGTTAATGGTCATGTGCTTATATCCTGGATTCATGACTATTCTTTAGAGAACAGTTCTATTCTCATAGGAAATGACCTGATTACCATATTCATATAGGTAAGTCTCTAAGGTGTTTATGCGGATACACCTATAAACAAACATGGACTTATTAAAGATTTCCATCCATCCTCAATCATGCTGAATCACTACACTATTACAGAAATGGGAAGTTTTGACTTAGTGTACCATAATCACTCTCGTAACTTGTTGGTACCCATTGAACCTTGTTTATCCTTTTCAAAACATAGGTTGGGTTTCTGTTAACCGGTGATCAACCTTCTTTCACAGACTTTAGTCCTATTTCCTTATACTTTATTGAAACCACTGCCTTTGGTAGACTCTTAGTAAATGGGTCTGCCAAGTTCTTATTTGTTTCAATATAGTTAACTGCAACTACTCCTCTCTTGAGTAGTTGTCTTACTATTTGAAGTCTAAGACTTGCATGTCTTGACTTCCCATTATAAGTCTTGTTTGAGACATTATAGATCGTAGCTTGATTATCACAATTAATCAAGACTGCTGGAGTTGGCTTCTTCCATAATGGGATCTCTATAAGTAAGTTTCTAAGTCATTCTGCCTCCTTACATGCATCTGCAAGTGCAATTAATTCTGACAACATTGTTGAATCATAAATACAAGTCTGCTTCTTGGAACCCTAAGACACAACAACACCACCTAATGTAAATATTCATCCAGTAGTAGACTTGGACTTGGATTTTACATTATTCTAGTTTGCATCGTTGTATCCTTCCAATACAACGGGATAACCCTGGAAATGTAAACCATAATCTATGGTTCCTTTCAAGTAAGCTAACTCTCTTAAAATTGCTTTCCAATGTTCAACATCTGGGTTACTTGATAAACGACATAGTACTCCCACCGCTTGGGCTATATCTGGTCTCGTGCAATGCATAGCATACATAAGACTTCCGATGATACTAGAATACTCAAGTTGTCCATGAGTCCTTCCAGTATTCTTCATTAATTTAATACTAGGATCTAAAGGAGTGGGGGCTGATTTGTCATTGAAATGACTATACTTTTTGAGAAATTTCTCAATATAATGAGATTGGGTTAAAGCCAACTCATCTCCCTTTCTTAGGATTTTAATTCCTAAGATCACATCAGCCTCTCTTAGATCTTTCATATCAAAGCTAGAACTAAGAAAATTCTTAGTTTCTTCCACACAAGATAGGTCAGACCCTAAAATGAGCATATCATCAACATATAAATAGAGAATTACACATCTAGATTTATAATGCTTACTATAGATACATTTATCAGCATAATTAACAACAAAACCATATGCCAAAGCTACTTTGTCAAACTTCTCATGCCATTACATAGGAGCTTGCTTCAAACCATAGAGGGATTTCACTAACTTGCAAACTTTCTTTTCTTGGCCCGGTACTATGAAACCTTCAGGTTGTTCCATATATATTTCTTCTTCTAAATCACCATTTAGAAAAACAGTTTTGACATCCATTTGATGTATAACTAGCTTGTGAATAAAAGCAAGTGCTATCAAACAACGAATAGATGTGATGCGAGCTACAAGAGCATATGTATCAAAGTAATCAATTCCATGTTTTTGTTTATAACCTTTAACATCCAATCTGACTTTAAACTTATCAATTGTACCATCAACATTCAATTTTCTCGTGAATATCTATTTACATTCTATATGTTTAGCACCATGAGGTAAATCAGATTGCACCCAAGTTTCGTTAGACAAAAGTGAATGGTTTTCATCATTGATAGCGTCTTTTCAGAAATTAGCAGCTCTAAAACTCATAGCTTCAGAATAAGTTTTAGGATCATCATCAACATGCATATCATACTTGGTAATCTTAAGAACTTCAGTATTATTACCCTCTACAAGATATTATATAAAATTTGGATATTTTTTCTCTATTCTTGCTCTCTTACTTCTTCTAGGTTCAATATCTTCAGTAAGAACTAAAATATCATTGTTGTGAGTAGGAGCAGAAGGTTCAACATTGTCATTAGTCTCTACAGGTTCTAGACTAGGTAACAATGCATTTTTAGTAGGTTGTGGTGAGAACTAGACCTTGTCAAGTTTTCAAAAAATTGTACATCTATAGATTCTATAATCTCAAAAGTGTCAAGGATTAAAAATCTGTAAGTAATACTGTTAAGTGAATAATCTACAAAAACACATTTATAAATACTATTTCCTAACTTTGGTCTCTTAGGATCAGACTTTCTGACATATGCCAAATAACCACATGCTTTGAGTCTTTTCAAGTTAGGCTTTCTCTTAAACCACAATTCATAAGGAGAGATATTCTTCTTTTTCAAAGAAACTCTATTCAAAATATAGCATGCAAAAAAAATAACTTCACCCCATAAAAAATTTGGCAAACCAGAGCTAATGAGCATATCATTAACCATATCTATCAAAGTTCTATTTTTTCTTTCAGCAACACCATTTTGTTGGGGTGTATATGGAGCAGTGAATTGATGTACTAAACCATATTCTTGACAAAATAAAGTAAATTCAAAAGGATAATATTTACCACCACGATCAGAACATAAAACCTTAATTTTCTGTTCTAATTGTGTCTCTACTTTTGCTTTGTAAATTCTAAATTTATCAAATACTTCATCCTTAAATTTCATCAAGTAAATATAGGCATGTCTAGTACTATCTTCAATAAAAGTGACATAGTATTTGTTTCCACCACGAGTCATATGACTTTTCAGATCACCAACATCACTATGTACTAATTCAAGCAAAACAGAATTTCTTATTACAGATTTAAAAGATGTTCTAGTTATCTTTGCTTGCACACATATTTCACATTTAGAAATATTATCAAAATTGCAATCAGAAATCAATCCTAATCTTTTCATATTTCTAAGAGAACCATAATTCACATGTCCTAACCTAGCATGCCATAAATCAACAGACTAAACAATATAAGTAGAATCATTATTTATTAAATTAAACTTAACCATCCCATTACAAGAGTATCCTTGTCCAACAAACATTTCGTTCTTGGACAATACAAATTTATCATACTAATACGTAACCTTGAAACCAGCCTTGTTAACAAGAACTCCAGAAATAAGGTTTTTACAAATGTCAAGGACATGTAAAACATTAGTAAGAGTAACAATCTTTCCCAAAGTAAACGGGAGATCAACATTGCCTTTGCCAACCACTTTGTTGCTTTGGTTGTTCGCTGAAGTAACTTTATTTTCTTCTCCACTAACCGATTCGTATGTCTTGTAAAGATTTTTGTCTTTACAGATATGAATATTTGCACCAGTATCGTACCACCATCCACTATCATGATCTGCAACAGTGTTGGCAACTTGCACTACAACGATAAGTTTGCTTTTGTCATCGACCACATTCGCTTCATTTTTCATTTGTTTCTTTCATTGACGACAGTCACAAGCATAGTGGCCGGTGTTTTACAGAAGTAGCAATTTCTCTTCTTCTTATCTTTCTTGTTGGGATCTTTCTTCTTAAATCGAGTATCAATCTTAGGTTTCAAAAAATTCGGTTTTTCGATTCTTCACACTATTAATCTTAGAATGATTTTCAGTTTGCTGAATATCCTTAATCTCTCGTTCACGAGCATCTTCTTCAATACGAAGATGACGTTGTAAACCTTCTAAGTCATAATTCGTATGTCTTGTAAGTTTCTTCTTGTAATCATTCCAAGAAGGGGGAAGACGAGAAATAATAACCCAACAACGAATTTTTGTCTTAAGATGATTAACAATGAGTAAAAGTTCACTGACCTGGGCAATAATTGACTTACTGTCAACCATCTTAAAGTCTATGAAATTACAGATAAGAAATTTCTTGTTACTCGCTTCATAAATTTTGTACTTATTTTCGAGCGCAGTCCACAATTCCTTTGCTGTTTCAAGACTTCGATGAGCATTGTAAACATTGGCTCCTAGAACATTCAGAATATGACCACGACACATAAAATCATCCTCTTGCCGTTTTTTCCGTTTGGCCTTCAATTCATCATTGTCCATTGGAGTCACATCAGGAATTTCCTCAAAACCATCTTCAAGGATATACCATAACTTGATAGTCATCAGGAAAAATTTGATAGTCTCTTACCAACGAGTGAAACCCTCACCATCAAAATGTTCTAAACGATTCAAAGTCTGGTACATTACTTGCAATGATTGAGCAACAATTGAAGTTTCACCCTCCATGTCATTAATTGTCTAAAAATTGTTGTAAAAATATGGTACTAACAGGATGAAACACAGACACCGAATTGTTGTTCTCTGACTTCAAGGCTCTTATGCAGATTCTTTTAGACAATTATTTTGACCCTTCCCAATAAATTGGCGAGTACAATAGGTCACAAAAATATTGCCTTCAAGTTACAATGAAGCCCTTACAACGATGTTGAATTCAAAGTTTGTACTCCATTGATCCAACCAAGAACACACTGTATGAAGTTTCTGATGATGCTTTAGGAAGAAAAGAAAACAGAAGTTTTGATTTTTTTTTCAACAGAAGTTTTGATTTTTTTTCAACAGAAATTTTGATTCTTTTTTATCAGAAGTTTTGATTCTTTTTCATATCTATTATATTGAATGAGAAGACATATTTACTACTTATAGAGATTTTGCATCCATTGGAAATGCCTTTTCATCACCAAGAGACACCTCCAAGAGGCATCAATGGTGGCTATTGGGAAATGTTGCGTTTGTTCAAATTCAAAGTAAATATGAATTATGTTAACGGACTTCCTCTAAACTTGAAGAGGCATCACATCAATGATGACATTTGATTTTGCTGAAAATATCCAACATTTTATTCCACAAATTTTTACTAAATGAGCACCGGGGTAAAAATTAAACACAATCTGTTTGAGGGGCAAAAGCTTGTTCTTGATTGCTACATAAGTATTCAAAGGCCCAATTGGAAGAATTTGGGTATAACATAAAAACCCAATATCTGAAATAGTACTTAGTTGATTTGGGCTTTCATATGGGAGACTACGAAGGTGTTTACAAGGAGCCACTTAATAGTTCCTGCTCTCTCAATGTCATAATCCAAACCTTAATTCTTGAAATCCTTGAAGCTGAGTTTTCAATTAGACATGGTAGATTTTTACTGCTTACTAGCCAGGTGAGAGGCATATAGGACCTTTTTGTCAAGGACAACCTGCTAGATTTAAATTGTGCATTTATCATACCATTCTTTTAATATTCAAGCAATAATAATAACAACTGCAATTCCAAATTAGTTAGAGTTGAATTTTGTGATATATGTGTGTGAAAACATTCACTATCCATTTGTGGGGCTTGATAAGTGAAAAATGATGCACTAGAGTGATCAAGGAGACCCAAACAAAGAAGACAAAAATAGCAAAGGTAGTAACGACAGAGCAAAATAAATTAACTTCATTCTCTATACCAAGTCACTATAAGGAAAAATAGGATTTTTTTTGTAATTCATTACAAATTCCACTTGTGATAGATTTATAATGAGTTATTGACTGTCACATATTCAAGCTAGCATCACAAAAAATTAGATTTTTCAAATCATGAGGCAGAGATTTTGCATGTGGTCGTACAATCTTCATTACTTGAGCGAATTGAAGGCCAAATTTGTGTACCAAATGTGGGTGACTTGAGAAGACTTATACTTGAGGATGTACACGACTAACGTTATTCAATACATTCCCGGCCTATTAACATGTATTGGGACTTGAGGCAACATTTCTGGCGGAGGAAGATGAAGAACGACTTATATAGTGGAATAGGTATCTCCGTGCTTGAGTTGTCAATAGATCACGTACGAGCATCATAGACCAGGTGGGATCATGCAGAGGTTGGTTATTCTTGAGTGAAAGTGGTAATAAGTCTGAAAGAAATAATCCTCTTGATTATTTTCATTACTTGAAAGGCTATATATACAAGTTACAAAATAGGAGAATCATATTCCTATTCTATTCTAAAAACCATATTCTATACATTTATGGTAATACACTAATTATGGTAATACACTACTAATTATATTACAATATTACCTAAACTAGGATACTAAATATTTACCATAAATTACTTTACATAAACAACCAAAACCGAGAGCTATTATTGGGACCAAATCCGAGATTTAATATACATAATATACACATGTTTACTGTGTGTATATTGTGTATATTTAACAGAGTCACTATGGAATTTGTGGCAGGCATGTTATGTACTTTGAGAAAGATATTAAATTTTATACTAGTCACTATGGAATTGGTTATTCTGACAAGTAGTCAGACATATATTTTGAGATAGTCGGGCTCCAATATGACTACGGGATACATATATAGTCGGGCTTCAATACGGATACGAAACACCTCGAAAACCAAAAAAACATAGTGACTCGTTACCACTTTCACTCAAGAATAACCAACCTTAACGGAATAACCATGACAAGTATTTTGAGACGAATAGAGTATTAAAGTAATAAAAGATATTAGATTTTATACTTTTAGAAAATTATATGATAGAAGTTATTCAGATAAATAACCAAAATTTTATAATAAACGTGTAATATATGAAAATGAATCATCTATAACACTTTTGATAATTGTAACATCCCATACTTTCGGGTCATGGATTGAATCGCTAGACGTATGTAAATAGACCCGAGCGTTGGAGAATTTTTGGTCATATTCACGTATGCGAATAAAGGAGCTTAGTATATTAAAGGATGTGGTCCCAAAATAATTTAGGACTTAATAAGTATGACGATGGGGATTAATAATAATAGTTGTATGTCCCAAAATAGGCTATGGACTAGTGCTATATCGCACGATTGTGACATTGAGTATTGTTAAGTTTGTTTAAGTAATGTTTTAAAGTGCGTTTTAAGGAGTCTTGTGTTAGTCTTTAAGTTGTTTTGTATCGTGTTACGCTTGTTTTTGTTTTGTTTTCAAGATAAAGCGATACAGAATGGAAGTGAGACGGATTTAGAGAGAATAAGCAGATATTGAGGATAACTATGCCGGTTTAGTCAAAGAAACGGTTCAGAGAAGTCCTGAGAAGTTCGTGAGGCAGTTAAACGTGTCTCGGATGAAAAAAAATGACAAATGAGCCGCGACACCTACAATAGAGATGCGGCACTGAGGTTCTAGAGAGACCACGTTTCTGGAAGCAGAAGAGCCGTTGCGCTCTCTGGACTGACGAAATCTGCAAATAAGCCGCGACGCTTGTGTCCGTACAGATTACGAGAACTCATTTTTCACAAGGGCAAAAAGGTCTTTTCAAATGAGAAAATAGGGTTTGCTTTAAGGAGGAAAAGAGGAGAGAAAAACGGCGGACAAGGAATGAGAGAAAGAGGTTTTGGAACCTTGGAGGAGCCATTGGAGATCAATTCCTCAAGTTCTTTTTCTTTGTCTTGAAGTATCTTTATGTTAATTTTCAGTTTATGTGTTAATTTAGAATGACTATGAACTAATTCTTCTATTAGGGTTTTCAATTAAATCACTTGAACCTCTATCATGAACTAATGCAAAGTTATCTTGTCTTCTTCATATATTAAGGTCTTTTCAATGTGTGGTTATTGAATGAGAATTGATTGGCCATTGGTTTTCGTTTATCCAAATGAGTTTAAATCAAAATCTTAAAAGTGAGATTTGAATATGTTTTAGTTGAATTGACACAGGCTTAATCTTGAACGAGAGTATCACAATTGCTTGTGTAGCTTTTAGGTTGTTGATCTTAATGCTTCCTAATTGATGAAATTTATCATAGAAATATAGAAAATTCTCATTTAGGTTGAGTTTTATATGTCGTAACTTGAATATAGAACGTGTTTGTTAACCTTCTATCTTAATAAGAAAAAGAATTGTTAATCTTGCATTAGTAAATGGTAGAGTGGATAGTTGATGAGATTGAAATCCCTAATTGCTCTCATTCTCGAATTCAATTCGTGTGTTTTTGCTGCTAGTTTATTTTTATATTTTACCTTCGTTTATGTTTTTCTTATTTTAACCTTTACAAATCAAGATTCGTTAGCCAAATTGAAACTAGATATTAATTATTTGGTAATTGATAATTAAGTCTCTGTGGAATGATACTCGGTCTTACCAAAAATTATTATAAATTGCGATACGTATACTTGCGTAGCTCTAAAAATATGCAACAAGTTGTGGCACTGTTGCCGGGGACTGAAAAATTATCAATATCAAAGTAATTAATTTTATTTCTAATTTGGTCATTCCAAGAACAAGTTTCTAACTTGATTTGCGTGCATATTTTGATCATATTTCATGTAGTTTTGTTATATGCGAAGAAGAAGAGGAGCAGACAACCTTGTTCCTATTAATCCTGAGATTGAGAAAGCGTGCAAGCAGAATTGAAAAAACAAGACCTGGTAGTTCAACTGTGGTTATGGCAAATCCTTAAAACAATGATGGGTTGAATAGAGGGGTGCCAGAAATGGTGCAGGAACAAGCTCAGAATCCCGCTGTGAGAAGCTTACGGGATTATATACTTCCAACTGTAACAGGAGTGCAGACCTGTATAAGACCACCAGCTGTGGAGGCAAATAACTTCGAGATTAAGCCGGCGATCCTACAAATGGTCTAAGGCACAATTCAGTTTGGTGGGTTACCCTCTTAAGATCCTCATATGCACTTGGCACATTTCTTGGAGCTATGTGCGATATTCAAATACAATGGTGTGACTGATGACGCCATTAGATTGAGGCTCTTCCCATTTTCACGAAAGGACCGAGCCAAAAGCTGGTTGAACTCTCTTCAAGCAAACTTTATTACTACTTGGCAAGATTTGGCTCAGAAATTTCTTGCCAAGTTCTTTCCTCTATCTAAGGCCGCTAAGCTAAGGGGAGAACTGAACAATTTTTATCAGTTTGATGGGGAATCTTTGTATGATTCTTGGGAGAGGTTTAAGGAGTTGCATAGGAGATGTCCCCACCATGGAATTGAACAGTGAATGTTGGTCCACAATTTCTACAATAGGTTATGTGGTACTACTCGTACTATAATTGATGCGGCGACTGAATGGGGCATTTATGAGTAAATTGTTAGAAGATATGGCTACAAGTAACCATCAATGGTCTGATGAGAGATCGACGAGCAGTAGAAAAGTGACTGGGGTTCATGAACTAGATGGCATCACTACTTTAACTGCTCAAGTTGCTTCTTTGATAAAGCAATTGCAGCAGAATACTGTGTCCGTCAGTGTTATTCAGATGCAAGTGGGTTGTGAAATTTGCTGGGGTCCATATCAGTGCATAACAATGGATCCAAACAATATTCCTATGGACCAAGCTCAGGTTCAAGCAGTTGGGAATTTTCAGAGGCCCTACAACAATCTATTCTCCAACACTTATAATCCTGGGTTGAGGAATCACCCTAACTTCTCATGAAGAAACAACCAAGGCCAACAGTCACAGTTTCAAGGGAAATTTCAGCAGAACAATCCACAACAGCCAATGAATCAAGCTTCATCTTCTCAACAGTCTAGGCCACAAGTCCCACAAGAGAATCCTAATGAATTGCAAACCGCTTTGTTGACTCTCACTAATACCTAGACTCAGTTCATGACAGAGACATGATCCTCTATTCGGAATTTGGAGACACAAGTGGGCCAGTTAGCAAGCATGTTGAATAACAGACCTCAAGGGAATCTGCCTAGCAATACTGTTGTGAACCCTAAGGAGCAGTGTCATGCCATCACTTTGAGAAGTGGTAAACAAGTTGAGCAGTCTGCACCCCAACCACCTGTTGAAAAGAATATTGAAAAGAATGAAGGCTTGGGAGAGATATCTAGTTTAGAGAAAGAAGGGGTTACTGAAGAACACCCTATTACATAAAAGGCTCCACCAGCGGCTATTGTTGATCCTCAAATCAGAATTCCATACCCTCAAAGACTTCAAAAAAATTCTCTTGATAAATAATTTTCCATGTTTTTAGAGGTGTTCAAGAAGTTGCACATCAACATTCCCTTTGCTGAGGCCCTAGAGCAAATGCACAGTTACGTGAAATTTATGAAGGAAATTCTCTCTAAAAATAGAAAGATGGGAGATTACGAAATTGTGGCTTTAACTGAAGAGTGCAGCGCCATTTTTCAAAAGAAGCTTCCCTAGAAGTTGAGAGATCCAGGGAGCTTCACTATTCCCTGCACTATCGAAAATTTTGAATTCAAGTATGCCTTGTGTGATTTGGGGGCAAGTATAAATTTGATGTCTTTGTTTGTGTTTCGTAGACTTGGTGTGGGTGAAGCTAGGCCTACAACAACGACTTTACAGTTGGTAGACCATTCAACGAAGCATCCACGGGGTATTATTGAAGATGTGTTAGTTAAAGTGGACAAATTTATTTTTCCTGCTGACTTTATTATTTTTGACATGGAAGAGGATGCTGATGTGCCTATAATTCTTGGGAGATCATTTTTAGCCACGGGGTAAGCACTTATTGATGTTCAGAAGGATGAGTTGAGACTTTGAGTTCAGGGCGAAGATGTGGTTTTCAATGTGTTCAAGTCGATATCTTATTCTAGAGTAAGTGACAATTGTTTTTCAATTGATGTGATTGAAGGGGTTGTTTCTGAAAAGAGCATGAGTACTGACGCTCTTGAGGTGGCGCTAACACATTGTGAGGAAGATGACAGTGATGATGTTGAGCTTATGGAGTATGTAAGGTGGGTCAATTCTTATGAGCCATTTTATAGAAACAATTATGAGGAGTTGGGGAAATTTCCAGAAAGATCATTACCTTCCATAGAGAAACCTCCAGTGTTAGAGTTAAAGACTTTTCCATATCACCGTCACTACATTTATCTGGGTGAGAATGAAACTTTACCGGTGATTGTATCTGCTTTTCTGTCTAATGTGGAAGTGGAAAAATTGTTGAGAGTCTTAAGGGCTCACAAGCTTGCCATTGGGTGGACAATGGCAGATATTAGAGGGATAAGCCCTTCTACAGTAATGCATAAAATCCGTTTAGAAGATGAGAGCAAGCCTTCAATTTAAGATCAAAGAAGGTTGAACCCAACTATGAATGAAGTGGTGAGGAAAGAAATTTTAAAATGGCTAGATGTTGGTGTGATTAACCCTATTTCTAATAGTGCATGGGTGAGCCCAGTACAAGTAGTGCCTAAGAAGGTGGTATGACTGTGGTGAAGAATGAGCTTATTCCATCTAGAACTGTGACAGAATGGAGAATTTGCATTGATTATCGCAAGTTGAACAAGGCAGCAAGGAAAGTTCATTTTTCTTTGCCTTTTCTGGACCAAATGCTTGACAGACTAGCGGGCCATAACTACTATTATTTCTTGGATGGTTATTCTGGGTATCATCAGATTGCCATTGCACTAGAAGATCAAGAGAAGACTACATTTACTTATCCCTATGGTACATTTTCTTTCCAAATGATGTCATTTGGGCTTTGCAATGCTCCTGCTACTTTCCAACGATGTATGATGACCATCTTTTCTGACATGGTGGAGAAAACTATTGAGATTTTCATGAATGATTTTTCAGTTTTTGGGTCGTCTTTTGATAAGTGTTTGAAGCATTTGGAAGCAGTGTTGCAGCGGCGTGAAGAGCCTAATCTTGTTCTAAACTGGGAGAAATGCCATTTTATGGTGAATGCGGGTATTGTTCTTGGCCACAAAATTTCAAGTAGAGGCATTGGAGTGGACCGAGCTAAAATTTCCACTATTGAGAATCTACCACCTCCAGTGTCAGCGAAAGGGGTTAGAAGTTTTCTTGGGCATGCTGGGTTCTATAGAAGATTTATCAAAGACTTCTCAAGAATTTCGAAACCTCTTTCCGTCTTGTTGATGAACGGTGTTGTCTTTGATTTTAATGAAGAGTGCCTAATTACTTTTAACGCACTTGGAAATTAATTTCGGCACCAATTGTTGTTGCACCGAACTGGGATCTCCCATTTGAACTGATGTACGATGCTAGTGATTATGCAGTGGGGGCGGTTTTGGGGCAACAAATTGACAAGGTATTTTGGTCTATTTATTATGCTAGTAGAACTCTCAATGATGCATAATTGAATTATGCCACAATAGAGAAATAGCTGCTAGCCATAGTGTATACATTTGACAAGTTCAGGCCGTATCTCATTGGTAATAAGGTAATTGTGTACATTGACCATTCTGCTATCAAATATTTGATGACTAAGAAGGATGCAAAACCCCGTCTCATTCGATGGGTATTACTGTTGCAAGAGTTTGACATGGAGATTCGTGATAAGAAGGGAATAGTAAATCTGGCAGCAGATCATTTGTCGAGACTTGAGGTGGAAGAGAGCCAGAATGCCAAGGAGGTGCACATAAATGACCACTTCCCCAATGAGCAACTTTTTGGGGTGAGTGATAGTTCGATGGTACCTTGGTATGCTGATTATGTAAATTTTCTGGTAGCAAAGATTGTGCCTCCTGAGATGTCAAGGCAACAATTGAAAAAGTTATATTCTGACGTGAAACACTATTATTGGGAAGAGGCTATTGTTTATAGGCATTGTGTTGATCAAGTCATTCGACGTTGTGTACCAAAGGAGTAAATTCACTCAATTCTCACCCATTGTCACACTTTACAATGTGGTGGGCATTTTGGGGCTTCAAGGACTAAGGTGTTGCAAAGCGGCTTTTATTGGCCAAGTTTGTTCAAAGATGCTAATGCTTTTATAAAGGCTTGTGATCATTGTCAACGCACTGTCAACATATCGAGAAGGAATGGAATGCCACTTAATGTGATCCTAGAGGTTGAGATCTTTGATGTTTGGGGAATTGACTCATGGGCCCTTTTCCATCATCTTTCCATAATCAATTCATTTTGTTAGCAGTGGACTATGTGTCTAAATGGGTTGAAGCAGTAGCAACAAAGGAGAATGATGGTAAAATGGTCTTGAACTTTCTGCACAAGCATATATTCACACGATTTGGTACTCCCCGAGCTCTCATTAGCGATGAAGGGAGTCATTTTTGTAACAAGCAACTTGATACTCTACTTGCTCGATATGGAGTCTACCACCGAACTGCTTTGCCATATCACCCTCAGTCAAATGGTCAAGCTAAAATTTCAAACAGAGAAGTGAAAAGTATCCTTGAGAAGATGGTGGATAGTTCTAGGAAAAATTGGTCTAAGAAACTTGATGATGCGCTTTGGGCTTATAGGACGACATTCAAAACTCCTATTGGAATGTCCCCTTATATGTTGGTTTTTGGAAAGGCCTGTCACTTACCAGTTGAGATGGAGCATCGAACGTATTGGGCCATGAGGAAGATGAATTTGGATGAGAGTGATGTGGGACAGAATAGGCTACTGCAATTAAACAAGCTAGATGAGTTCCGGAATGAAGCCTACGAGAATGCCAAGATTTACAAGGAGCGCACTAAGGCATGGCATGAGAAGCACTTGATCCGAAAAGAGTTTTAACCCGGACAACATGTACTTATATTCAATTTAAGGTTGAGACTATTTCCAGGCAAGCTGAAGTCCAGATGGTCGGGTCCTTTTACTGTGGTGAAAGTTTTTCCATATGGCTCCGTTGAAGTGCATGGAAAGAATGACTCGGCATTCAAAGTGAACGGTCAGCGGTTGAAACCATAGTTGGGTGATCCTATTGATCAAGCCAAGTCTCTTATCCTCTTGAAGTCCATATGAAGAGGAGTTCAGCGTCCGGCTAAATGACGTTAATGACATCGCCATTGAGAGGCATCCCACCATTTTAATTATTTTGTTTTGTTTCGATTTCTTATCTTCATTTAAAAAAAAATAGAAGTCGCGGCGCATAGAGTAGAGCCGCGACTCATTTGAAATCGTGAAAAAAATGGGAGCTCCAGGTGCCGCGGCACTTCCATCCGAGCCGCGACGCCATGGAGGCAGAAAGGTCTAAACAAATTTTGTTTTGCAGAGCCGCGACGCAAGTGGAAGAGCCGCAGCGCCATTGAGACAGAAAACTCTAAACAATTTTGGTTTGAAGAGTCGCGGCGCCAGTGGAAGAGTCGCGGCGCATGGGTCTAAATTTTTCACGCCGCGACACTATCTGGACTGAGCCGCGGCGCCACTTCATGATTTCATTTAAAAAACCTTAGCTTTTCTCATTGTCTCCAAATCACCAAAACACATAACCCACCAGCCACCCTCCTTCTCCGACCCCAACCAAGACCCCATTGATTTTTTTTCCCGATTTCAAGCTTCTCTCACCACAAAAACTCTTCTCTCTTATCATTTCTTCCATTGATTCTAAATCCACATTTTCCCTAAATCCCCTTTTCTAAACCCTAAAATCCCAATCCTTCAAAAATTCTTCTATAGGTTCTTCAAATCTTCAATACTTTTGGCAATGAAGCATCACCTGAGGTCTCTCTCCATAATGTAAGTATTGCATTCAAGCTTTGAGAAATTTTGTGATTTCTTTTATGACATTGGAGGAAATCTAAGTTTGGGAGAGTTGATTGTGTTCTTGTGAGAAATATTGATATTGTGGAGTGTTTGTACTATGATTATTGATAGTGTGGATTGATTGAGTTGTATTTTTGTTGATTTGTACTATGATTATTGATAGTGTGGATTGATTGAGTTGTATTTTTGTTGAGTTGAGTTTTTTTTTTGGAAGTGAAGAATTAAGGGGAGGTGTTGCCGGATTTTTTGTAGAAAACTTTAAAGTTTTGATGGGTCTTAATGGGTCCACAACGATCTACTTAGAAGGCATCCTCCTCTCGGGGCCCCGTAAATCCACCACCAATGGCCGATTATGATAAGAAAAAAATTGCTAACAAAACAGCCCAAGATAGGTACAACAGACTACATGCATGTTCTCTAGTTCTAGAAAGGGGCATGGACTTCCAAAATGAGCCATATGAAGATCAGGTATATGAGCCAATCCGAGCAATGATCGACGATAGAGGTTGGGGAGCATTTGTAAATCCTCGTTTGACAAAACCTAATCTCTCAATAGTTTATGATTTCTATGCCAATTATCTGAAACATGAAGACAATAAATGTTTTGTACGTGGAAAAAATGTGTTAGTTGGGACAAATGCTATTAACGTTGTGTGTGGGGTCCCCAATTTTGAGGCAGAGGAAGAAGAGGAAGATGAATATACTATTTGGAGTCGCTCGAGGATTGACTGGGTTGAGGTTGCTGAAACAGTGGGATATCCAGGGGCTCGGTGCACATACACCTACCACGAGCCCAAATATATGCATTGATGTCACTTTAACAAAGTTGCTCGGGCGTGGATGTACTTTGTAAGTGCCCATTTGATCAATTCGACGCACTTTTCAGATATACCAACGTACCGTATAAGTTAGTTTACGCAATAATGAAGGGGTTCAAGGTGGATGTTGTTCGGACTGTTAGAGATAGTATATATTTCACATGCAGATTGACCACTACAGCTAGTTTGGGGCATGGGTCGCTAATCATTGTGTTATGTGATACACATAGGGTACCCGAAAGTGGAAGTGATATGAAAGCAAGAGTACAATAGCCTATCACTCGATTAATAGTAAATGGATGTCCAGACCCTTCACCAATGCCTCCTCTTGGAGAGAGCTACCAACGCCAGCCAAAGCATCACCAACGGGGGAATAATGGCGGCGATGCAGATGGTGAAACTGGTGATCCAGGACAGAGTAGTAGTGCACCTCTTTTGGCTCTTGGTGGTCCGATTGATTCTCACACCCAATGGACTCATGATCGATTGGATTATATTATCCAACAAAATCAATATATGATCTAATCGCATCATGCTCAGAATCTGAATTTAAACCAATATATGTAGCAGTGAAACAATTATGAGACTCACCATATCGACCAACTTAATTATTTGGTGCACCGTTGGTCCATGAGTGACGACCAAGAACACTACTTTAGTTCTCCTCCACAATACCCACCTTACCAACCGCCACCTCCACCACCACCACCATTTTGAGATCGCTTGTCGGGATTTTGGTACGTCTTCCTTCTATTTCTTTCTTTTTCATATTAGGGACAATGTGTTAAATAAGTTTGAGGGAGGAGTCAGTGCTATTAGTGTTGTGTTTAGTTGTTTGTTTGTTTGTTTGTTTGTTGTTAGTATCCTAGTTGGATAATTAAATTTAGTGTCATGTGCTAGTGAATCAAGTTGATAATGACATCGGATGAGATTGAGTGAATGCGGTGTGATATAATTTGATGAAATTGACAAATATGAAATGAGAAATTTGTGTGCTTAAGTTGGATATTTCTTGAGTTTGCTTTTGGTTATTAATAAAGATGAAAATTTGATCATGATTGTTGAATTTCTTGTACTCAAATGTTCGATTTATGCATTGTTGAATGTCAGATTGAGGAAAGATGGTGGAAAATTCTAGAACTTGCTTGCTTGCTACTTGAGATGAAATCCTAGATGATGCATGCTTAGGAAGATGATTTAGGAAATTTTTTTGAACGATTGAGCCTTTCAAGCCAACCTTGACTAATTTAATCCCTAGTTACCCTTTTCGAGCCTTAAGTTAATTCTTTGTTGATTGATGCCTATTTTGAGCCTACTTGAAACCCTTTACTATTTTTTCCTTCCCCTGAATTTTACCATGAGCATATAAGTATATGATTGGGATTGGCCTTTTGTAATTGATATTTTAGATTGGGTGCTATCAATTGAAGAGTAAAGGATTGAGAAAAAAAATGAAAAAGCAAAAGGGAAAGAAACTACACTCTCCTTGTACATACATTGAAAAACAAGTTTGGGGGGGGGGGGTGTAGTTCGAAAAAAAAAAGAAAAAAAAATATAAGTGTGAATTTTCTCAATCTAGAAAAGAAAAGAAAAACTGGGGATTGTTGTTAGTTTGTAACGTGTATATCGAGTTTGGTTGGTTGGTTTATATGCTTATGGTAATTTTGAGCCTAAATGACATTTCATCTACCCGTGCCTAAGCCTATCGTTATAACCTATAAAAGTCCTATTGATTCTTGAGCATGTGTTGTCTAAATTAGTGGAGATTAGCAAGCCTATGGGATTATGGACTTGATGGACTATTGGTGAGAATTCGGTTTGTATAAACTGAGTTGAGTACTTGTTTATTCAGTGATCATGGTTGGGTTGCCATATATATTGATGATTTTAAGTGAATTTGAGGAATATCTGACTTGAAATTCTAGATTGCAAGCTGATGGCTATAATGTTCTAAGGATTATATTGTATGGTATTCATGATTTTTGAGGCTTGGTCTATTGTTATTGACTTGATTCATTTTAGAGTTTAGTGTGTCTAGAGTTCTTTACTCAAGGGCGAGTAAATGTTAAGTTTGGGGATGTTTGTTAAGTCTGTTTAAGTACTGTTTTAGAGCACATTTTAGGGAGTCTTGTGTTAGTCTTTAAGTTTTTTTGTACCGTGTTACGCTTGTTTTTATTTTATTTTCAGGATAAAGCGATACAGAATGGAAGTGAGGCAGATTTAGAGAGAATAAGCAGATGTTGAGGATAAATATGCCGGTTTAATCAAAGAAACGATTCAAAAAAGTTCTGAGAAGTTCGTGAGGCAGTTGAACGTGTCTCGGATGAAAAAAAAGACAAATGAGCCGCGACACTGAGGTTCTAGAGAGACCACATTTCTGAAAGTAGAAGAGTCGCGATGCTCCCTGGACTGCCCCACGGCGCTTAAGGAAATCTGCAAATGAGCAGCGGCGCTTGTGTCGGTACAGATTACGAGAACTCATTTTTCACAAGGGAAAAAAGGTCTTCTCAAAGGGAAAAATAGGGTTTGCTTTAAGGAGGAAAAAAGGAGAGAAAATGGCAGACAAGGAAGGAGAGAAAGAGGTTTCGGAACCTTGGAGGAGCCATTGGAGATCAATTCCTCCAAGTTCTTTTTTTTTGTCTTGAAGTATCTTTATGTTAATTTTCAGTTTATGTGTTAATTTTAGAATGACTATGAACTAATTCTTCTATTAGGGTTTTCAATTAAATCACTTGAACCTCTATCATGAACTAATGCAAAGTTATCTTGTCTTCTTCATATATTAAGATCTTTTCAATGTGTGGTTATTGAATGAGAATTGATTGACCATGGTTTTCGTTTATTTAAATGAGTTTAAATCAAAATATGAAAAGTGAGATTTGAATATGCTTTAGTTGAATTGACATGGGCTTAATCTTGAACGAAAATATCACGATTGCTTGTAGAGCTTTTAGGTTGTTGATCTTAATGCTTCATAATTGATGGAATTTATCATAGAAATATAGAAAATTCTCATTTAGGTTGAGTTATATGTCGTAACTTGAATATAGAATGTGTTTGTTAACCTGCTATCTTAATTGCTAATTTATTTTTGCATTTTACCTTCGTTTATGCTTTTCTTATTTTAACCTTTATAAATCAAGATTCGTTAGCCAAATAGAAACTAGAGATTAATTATTTGGCAATTGATAATTCAGTCTCTGTGGGACGATACTCGGTCATACCAAAAATTATTACAAATTGCGATACGTATACTTGCGTAGCTCTAAAAATCCGCAACAAGTATATGAAGGTTTTATAAATCATTAAGATTAAAGTAAAATGGGATCAAGAAATTAATTATGTGGGTAAGTGATTAAATATTAATTTAGTTGGAGACATGTAATAAATTAAAAGGATTATGTGGATAGGTGCTAAAGTGATGCAATTACGTGGCTGCAAATTAAGATGGATTTGGTGACAATAATTTCAACATTTATCTACATGTTGCATGCAGGGGATGTGTCATTATCTACGAAAAGGATAAAGGGGGTGGCACACTATGAAGTAATTAATGTTTTCCAACTCTTATGTAAAGTTATTCAAATAGTGCAAAACATTCCGAATGCAAAAACAAATAAATAGACCAAAAAATCAAAAATCCTCTAAGTAAATTTTTTCAAGGATGTTGACATAGTTTTAGTTGGGATAAAGTTGATGAGGAAATTTTGGAGCAACAACATAGCTATTTTCTTTCAGAACAAATAAAGTAAGCAGTAACTTATATTTCATTTGAAGTCACTTGTTTTTGAAATCTCTGGGTAGAGCGGGCTGGTTCAAGATTGTTTAAGGTATATTAAGGCAAATCATTTCCTCTTTTGGTATGTTCCATGTAACGAAACGTAACCGTAATATTATTCCATAAATTATTCTACTCTTAATAGTTAAGAATGTTCATGTTATTGATTCATATGTTATAAGCATGTCTAAATATGTTCCTAAATCCTTATTGAGGTATATGGAAAAGATGTTAATATTTCCAATGTTCGCCGAAGGTACAATGATATTATGTCTTCCGATAAGTTCAGAATGTTTTATTATCATTCACGAAATTGCATTATATTCATATAATATCCTGGACTCACATGTGTTATATACACTACTATATGATACGCATTATATATATGTAGGGGATAGAAAAAGAGAATGACGTTATATACGCAACACCACCTACAGCTTATACAGATATCACGAAAAGAAAGATGCCTAATGAGGCCAATATGGTAATGATTATGCCCACAGAGGCCGAAATGAAATGATGCCCACAAAGGCTGTTATGGAAAGAAAGATGCCCGATGAGGTCAATATATATATGTATACCGCATTGTGCATGAAATTTAGGCATATATATTAGGGCCCTCAGTGGCATTTACTACGGGTCAGCCGTTTCTGTCGGTTGTTCTTATCGGCTGTCTCTATCGGCTGTTTCTGTCGGCTGTTGTTATCAGCTATCTTTGTCGACTGTTTCTGTTTCAGATTATTATGTATCTTTGTTATGATATTTTTTATGCCTGACATACTCGGTTATGATATTTCTTATGACGTCCTTTTTGTCTGGGGACGCTGCGTATCATGCCCGCAAGTTCACGTATGTAAAGAGGGTGACGGTCCGCACTAGTATGTTGTTGGTTCAGCTGATGTTGGAGCACTCTATTTGTTCCAGAGTTCTAGTCTAGTCATGGTACGATATTCTTGATATGCATAGGGGTATGACGGGGCCCTGTCCCGACCTTAGGATGTAGCGTACTCTTTTAGAGGCTTGTAGACGGTGTCCTGTGTAGGGCTGTCAAATATGGCCTTGTCGGCCTTAGTTGTATATATGTATGGGTTGAGTCCTGCCTTTTGTAAGATATTACATGGCTTCCTTCTAGTCTATGATTTATTTGTATCGGCAGAGTACCGGGTGACGGCCCTTGTGACCCGTGTTTAATTATGATTAGACGTTGGCTGTATGATTAGTGGTGCCCGGCAGGGAAGGTCCGGGTGCCCGTCATGGCCCTCCGGTTTGGGTCGTGTCAAACTTGGTATCAGAGCATGTTTGTCCTAGAGAGTCTACAAGCCGTGTCTAGTAGGGTCTTGTTTATGGGTGTGTTGTGCACCACACTTATAGACACGAGGCTACAGGGCATTTAGGGATGGTTTCCATTATTTCATATCATAGGTAGTGCAGTAGAGCTGAGTCTTAAGAATTCGAGTTTAACTCGTGCCTGATACTGTTTCAGTAATGCTGTTACAAAAAAAAAGACTTCAGTTAGTTCGTATTTGTAGCTAGTAAATGAGTGACTTCTACCAGACGATTGATACTCCACAATGGAAATATTATGTTAAAAGTTTGAGATTGTGAGAAATTGTCTCACTTATTTATAGAAGAGATAATGCAAGCCTGGAAAGCAAAATGTTTGTTTTGGGATACAGAAAAAAAAAGTAAAGTAAAGGAAGTACCAATTATCGGAATGCAGAAGATTGTAAGGATTCTCTTTGTAAACCTTATCGTGTTTATGATTACAACAATGCCTTCTTTCAGTGGGGATATGATTAACAGGGATATTGAAGTTTGATCGAGTGTAAATGCGAGTAGTATGTTCTCTAATGAGACAGACCCGTCAGAGGATATGAGTAAGTTGCTTTCCTAAGTATCGACGAATTTAGTAGTACCAGATGAGTTGAGGGAAGCTCCCGTATCATCAGTCCTACCACCGGCTCCGTCTGATAAGGATTTAAGGGAAAGCGGTGCAGGTATTGAATCAAATGGTTGCCTCTCAGGAACGACTTTAGCCTAGAGCATCTGATAGAGGTAGGCCCTTGAGGGGTCAGGGAGCTCATAACCCAGAGAGCTTATTAGTCAAGGATCGCTGATATTTAATGGGTTCAAAGATGCCAATATCTCAGGGTCAAAGTTGTAAAGGTCGAGTGAGACCGCCCCGACCATCTTATAGTCAGTGTGGTCGAGTGCATGTCGGATTATGCCACAAGGTATATGGGATTGGTTTAGTGTGGCAGCCATGGACACAACGTGCCGAAGTGTCCCAAGTTGATGCACAAAGGTAAGGATAAGATGATTATGAGTTGTACAGATAAAATGCAGAAGACATAATTGGAAGGTTTAGTAGGTTATGAAAACCTACATAATTTACAGTGACTCTTGCTGATTAGAATTAGGGAATATGTTATGTACGTGCGACCTAAACTGTAATGTCTTACCTAGAATAGATTGAGAATTAACCTAGGATATCATTGACTAGAATGGATTGCCACAAACGAATCGTGTAAAGAGTAACCGTCAGTAATTTAAGAAGATCACGTAAAGTGATGTACCATGAATAGTGAGCCCAAGTCATAGATAATGATCGAGTTATCCACAGTAGTGGAAGGGGACAAAAGCCTCTTGCCCTTGCGTAAAGGGAGATACCGTATATTATTGAGAATTACATGTATCAATATTAGTAAGCTAAGGCATGCTGTAGGTATTGGACTGGTAAGGTCTTCGACTTCATTATGCAACATGTTACAATTCAAAATAACATCTGTATAACAGTAGCTTGTTAGGGGCAATTGAGGACAAGAAATATAGAACAATCGAAGGATGTAAGAAACATGAAAATAGTTAATAAGTATGAATGGAATGATATGATCAAGTATCAAGGCAGAAATGTTTTTCGTTTAATGACGAATAGAAGGAAGGATTACGGCAAGAAGGATAAAGGTGAATGAGATTATAGTTATGCAGGTTTCACAAAGGTATGATTACTCCAGAACAGCGTAAGGACCAACGGTAGATGAGGGACATCAAGAACTCTTCGGCCAAAGGTGACGAACCTCTGATGTTCAGGAAGATAATATGAGAAATACTTTGAGATAAGAGACCCCCCAAGGCAACTTGAAATGGAAATGTAAAGGTAAGATGAATGAGAACTCATTCGATAGGAAATCTAATAATGATAAGACAAGAAAGCTTGACAAGTCATGGGATCATGTAACCCCGTGAATTGGATCTATACATATGAAGCATCGGTTCTACAACATATGCAGTTATATATCTCGGAAAGTATGTAAACGGAAGTAACAGTGAGTAAAGTTCGAGATTAGCACTTAAACATGTAAAAAAAAAGGGCCAACGACGCTTATGGATACATAGTAGACATTAAAGATATATGTCAAGCGATAATGACATTATAATTAAGATAAAGTATCAGGCAAACACAGATGTCTATGAGCATTTTTGAACTGACCAAAGGTTTTACGAGGTAGATAAAGTAGTGGGTTTATAACTTAACGAGATTAAGGAAATCTTTTCCCAAAGCGCCATTGATAGAAAGTCTTAGCCATGAAGCAATTAAAGAATTTGAATCTAAGTATAATGACCATGTTTGGATATAGTAGGCCAACGTCATGTAATGCAAAATTCTTCAGAATCTTCCACGTACTGAATGAGGGAATAAGTTAACAACTCGTCTTTTAAGGGGTAGTAACGATAATGATTGGAATCAGAAGCAATGTTTGTGAGTACGTATGTATAACAAAATATTTTGGAATTAAGAAGAGTATGACAAGTAAGAAAATGAGTGAACAAGTGTCAAAAAAGTTAAGAAAGAAAGTTGTTTATAATTACGAGTAGTGAGAAGGTACAAACAAAAGGAGATTTGTTTCAGACCATGAATGAGAGTTAACTGCGATAATACGCGTGCTTCAGATTTGATGGCATTGTCCATAAAGTATTCGCGATTGAGATACTACAAATATAAGAGGTTTCAGCACACCAGTTAGTAAACAAAGTTAAGTGGACAATAGAATTATGCACCATAAACATCTTGACTAATGTGAGGACTAAGGAGAGAAGTTGACCTGAGGGAACACATCAGTTAGCTAAGTGGGAGTCCGACTGGAGGATTCAGATAGTGATAGCCCTATGACTCAGAATACAACAGGGTCATCCCTCATACTAGAAGAAAATGAACGTCATGATGAAGATCCCATTTTTAGAGAAGATTGGAAAAGATATTTAGCAAACGAGAACCGCAACCTTTGAGTATAATGGGAAAGGGACCCCAGGTGGAAGGTCCATTTATGTATTCCCAATGTAGCAGGATTATGAAATAAGATTATGAAGGAGGTCCATTGCACGTGATATTCCATTCACCCTGAATTTACTAAGACGTATCATGATCTCAAAGGTATGTATTGGTGGGATGACATGAAGAGGAACATTATAGATTTTGTAGCTTAGTGCCTTAATTGTTAGCAAGTAAAAGTAAAGTACCAAAGGCCCATCGACTTGATTCAGAACATTGAGATCCCGATATGGAAATGGAAAATGATTAATATGGATTTATTACGGGTTTACATCGCTCTTATCATAAGTTTGATTTTATCTGGGTGATTGTTGATAGACTGACCAAATCAGCTCATTTCCTAACGGTCAAACCTACTTATACAACCGAGGACTATGTAAAGTTATATGTTAAGGAGATTGTTCGCCTTCATGGTATGCCTATTTCTATTATATCTGACCGAGGTTCGTAATTCACAGCTAATTTCTGGAGATCATTTCCAAAAGGGTTTATGTCACGACTCAAACCGGAGGGCCGTGACGGGCACCCGGATCCCACCCGTCGGGTACCACCAATCGTACAATTAACACCTAGTCATAATTAAATACGGACTAAGCTGAAAAGGATTATGTAAAATCAGGTAACCAACTTATATATATACATACCCATACCAAGGCTGACAAGGCCATACAAGACTACTACACACAGGACATATGTCTACAAGCCTCTAAAGAGTATGTGACATCAAAGGGTCGGGACAGGGCCCCGCCATACCCATATATACAAGCAAAAAAATCATCGTACCAAGATAGACTGATACTCCGAAACAATGGGAGTGCTCCAAAAATCCGCTGAGTTAGCAACCTACTAACATGGATCATCGTCTGGTCTACGTGAACCTACGGGTATGAAACATAGCGTCCCCCGATAAAAGGGACGTCAGTACGACTGATGTATTGAGTATGTCAGGCATGAACAATAGCATAACAGGAATACAATAATAACTGAAGCAAAAATAGCTGACCAACAGTAAATGCCTCTGAGGGCCCTAATACATATGCCTAAATGTTATGCACAATGCAAATGCGGTATACATATAAATATTGGCCACACAAGGGCATCTTCCTTCCCATAATCGCCTATGTGGGAATCAGGTTATATCTTATTGGCCACACAAGGGCATCAATAGTGGCCTTTTTGGGCTCTTTTATGATAGTCTGACCAGATGCAGGTGGTGTGCATATATAACGCCTTCCCCTTTTTCCATACCCCCTACAAATATAAAATATTTACCATATAGTAGTGTGCATGGCATAAGTGGGTCCAGGATAATACATGAATATAATGCAAATAAAAATGCATGAATGACAATAAAATATTTTGAGTGAAATAATATCCATGTACCTTCGGCTAACATTGTGAATATCAACATCTTTTCTGTATGCCTCAATAAGGACTTAGGAACATATTTAGACATGCTTTTAACATAGGAATTAACAACATGAATATTTTTAACTACTAGGAGTAGAATAATTTATGGAACAATATCACGGTTATATTTCGTTACATGGAACATGCCAAAAGAAAGAAATAATTTGCCTTAACATACCTCAATACGTGGAGAAAACCTTAACCAAAATAAGAACTTGGCCAAAAAATTTCAGAGCACAATTCGGGATCAACGAAATGGAAAGAAGCAGTTTTTTTCCACGTGCACAAAATGATTTGCATGGCACTGTTTCCTCTCCTCTCTAAGTAACTAATGTTGTGAACATACTGCTTTCTTTCCTTCTTAAAACTACTAATTAATGATCCCTTCTCCTAATGTTTTTGCCCCCTTTTAAAGACATGGTCAACTAGTCACTAAATACCATTAAATGGTCCTCATAATGTTGTCTCCCACCTAGCCAATCCTTGGCGGTGGAGAGCATTTAATTTATGCCACTCTAATTCATCTGCTCACACGTAATCCCTCCTCTAATTTTTGCATGCACCTAGTGGCTCGTTGTCACTGAAGTGATTTACTTTACACGTAATGTTCCCCATTAAGATTATTAATCAATCTCACAATTAATCAATTATACACACAATTAATTTCGTGATCTCAATTCACTTAAATCTTAATAACTTATAAGACCTTCATTTACTCAATGTAATTTTATGATATGACACTAGTCCATAACCTCTTTGGGGATATACAACTATTATTATTAATCCTCATCGTCACACTTATTACGTCCAAAATTATTTCGGGGTTTTATCCTTTTATATACTAAGCTCTTAATTTACATGCGTGAATATAACACAAATTCCCCAAGGCTCGGGTCTAGTTACATACATTTAGGTGCTCAAACCATCGCCCAAAATTATGGGATGTTGCATCCTTCCCCCCTTAGAAACACTCATCCTCGAATGTTGGGGTGACATATCTAATCCTTATCGCATAACCAGCGAATACAACTACTTGTTCACAGAATCATATATTATCATATACATTACTACATCCACATTAGACTTATAGCATAAAAATAGAACTCACCTTATGCTTCTATTGGAACTTCGACATTGGTCTGGAATAGGTATGAATACTTGTGTCTCATCTCCTCTTCCGTCTCCCATGTCATTTCTTCCATGTTCTTATTTTGCCACATAACTTTCACAGAAGTTACTTCTTTAGTCCTCAGCTTACAGACTTATCGATCTAGGATAGCAACAGGAACCTCTTCATATGATAGATCCTCTGTAACCTTCACATCATCAATCGTTACAATCCTAGAAGGATCTTCAACACACGCTCTCAACATAGAAACATGGAAAACCGGATGAACAAACTCCAACTCCGAAGGCAAATCCAATTCATAAGCTACTTGACCAATTCGTCGAATTATACGATATGGCCCAATATACCTTGGATTGAGCTTTCCCTTCTTCCCGAAACTCATTACACCCTTCATAGGTGATATCTTCAAGAATCTACCTGGAACTCTAAATCTCACCGTCGCACATCTGAATACAGTTGTTGGATAAGCTTCACCTTCTCTATGGCTTGGTGTACCAAGTCCGGCCTAAATAACTTTGGCTCGCCTACCTCGAACCATCCGATAGGAGATCTATATCTTCGTCCGTACAAAGCCTCGTATGAAGCCATTTTAATGTTGGCGTGATAACTGTTATTGTATGCAAACTCAATAAGGGGTAAATGATCATCCAAATTTCCCTTAAAATCCAATACACAAGCTCGTAACATGTCCTCGAGCGTCTAAATCGTACGCTCGGCTTGCCCGTCTGTCTGAGGATGGAAAGCTGTGCTAAGATTAACTTGGGTGCCTAAACCTTTCTGAAATGATTTCCAGAAGTTATCTGTAAATTGTGCACCTCGGTCAGATAAAATAGAGATAGGCACACCTTGGAGACGAACAATCTCCTTAACATACAACTTCGCGTAGTCCTAAGCTGTGTATGTAGTTTTGACCGGTAAGAAATGAGCTGATTTGGTCATTCTATGAACAATTACCCAAATAGAATCAAACTTTTGATAAGAACGAGGTAAAACCATAATAAAATCCATATTAATCATTTCCCATTTCCACATCGGAATCTTAATGTTCTGAGTCAAACTACCAGGCTTTTGGTGCTCTATCTTTATCTGCTGACAATTAGGACACTGAGCTACAAACTTCGCCATGCTCATCTTCATGTCGTTCCACCAATAAATACTCTTGAGATCATGATGCATTTTAGTAGATCTAGGATGAATGGAATACCGTGAGCAATGGGCCTCTGTCATAATTCTATCTCATAATCCTGCTATTTTTGGGACACATAGACGGCCCTGGTGTTTGAGAGTTTCATGTTCATCAATCTCAAAAGTTGTGGTCTTCTTCTGTTGAATGCCTTCTCCGATAATCTTCAAACTAGGGTTTTCCCATTGACGTTCCTTAACTTCCGATATGAGAGACGATTCTGACATATTCTGAATCACAAAACCATCATCCTCCGAATCCCTTAATCGGACTCCCAAACTATGTAACTGATGAGGCTCCATTGCTAACTCCTTCCTTTCGACTTGTACTGGAGATGAGTTGATCATCGACTTACGACTGAGCGTGTTTGCTATAACATTATCTTTACTGGGATGATATAAGATGTCCACATCATAATCCTTTAATAATTCAAGCCACCTCCTCTGCCTCAGATTCAGCTCCTTCTGTTTGAATATGTATTGCAGACTTTTATGATCCGTGAAAATGTCTACATGAACACCGTACAAGTAGTGCCGCCAAATCTTCAGTGCATAGACCACTGCGGCCAACTCAAAATCGTGTGTCGGATAGTTTTTCTCATGTTTCCTCAATTGCCTTGAAGCATAGGCAATCACTTTACCATGCTGCATTAACACACATCCTAAACTTTCTCCCGAGGCATCACAATACACAACATAGCCTTTTGGACCCTCTAGAAAAGTAAGGACTGGTGCCGATGTTAGTCTATCATTTAACTCTTGGAAACTCCGCTCACAAGCATCGGACCACCAAAATTTTATGGCCTTTTGTGTCAACTTCATTAATGGTGCTGATATGGTAGAAAACCCTTCTACAAACCTCATATAATAGTCGGCTAAGCCCAGAAAGCTGCGAACCTCTAATGGAGTCGTAGGCATAGGCCAATTCTTCACTGGTTCAATCTTCTGAGTGTCAACTCTTATACCTTCGTTTGACACTATATGACCAAGGAAAGCCATTGAATTCAACCAAAACTCACACTTAGAGAGATTTGCATACAACTTATGGTCCGGATAGTCTGTAGTACTATCCGCAAATGATCCACACGCTCTGCTTCCGAGTGAGAATAAACCAGAATATCATCTATAAATACGATCACAAATACATCTAGAAATGGGCGAAACACGCTGTTCATTAGATCCATAAATGTTGCTGGTGTGTTTGTGAGTCCAAATGACATTACTAAGAACTCTAAGTGCCCATACCTTATCCTGAAATCCGTCTTCGGAATGTCCTTCTCCTTAACCCTTAACTGATGGTACCCCGATCTTAGGTTGATCTTTGAGAAACATCTTGCGCCTTGTAACTGGTCAAACAAATCATCAATTCTGGAAAGAGGGTACTTGTTCTTGATAGTGACTTTATCAGTTGCCGATAGTCGATATTCATCCATAATGAGTCATCTTTCTTTCGTACAACTAATATCGGTGCGCCCCAAGGAGATATGCTAGGCCTAATAAAGAATTTGTCAAGCAAATCTTTTAATTGCTCTTTTAATTCCTTCAATTCAGCTGGAGCCATTCTATAAGGAGGAATAGATATCGACTAAGTGTCTAGCAACACATCTATACCGAACACAATTTTCCTTTCAGGAGGAAGCCTGGAAGTTCATCCAAAAATACATCAAGAAACTCATTAACCACTGAAATTGAATAAGAAGTAGGTGGTTCGGCATCGACATCTCTAGACTAAACAAGATGGTATATACAACCCTTAGAGATCATCTTCATTGCCTTAAGGTATGAAATAAACCTACCTTTTGGTGACTCCGTATTACCTTTCCATTCAAGAACTGGCTTACCTTGGAACTGAAATTTAACAATCTTTGTTCGACAATCAACATTAGCATAGCACGATGCTATCCAATCCATGCCCATAATAACATCAAAATCAACCATCTCTAGTTCTACAAATCTGCTAGGGTCTGATGGCTACAAATTAATACTACACAATTCTGATAGACCCGTCTAGCAACTACTGATTCACCAACTAGTGTAGATACCATAAATGGATCTCCTATCAACTCAGACTCCATACCAAATTTACAGGCAATGAAATGAGTAATATATGATAGATTGGAGCCTGGATCTAACAACACATACACATTATGTGAAAAGACCGATAATATACCTGTAATAACATCAGGTGAGGACTCTTGGTCATGTCGTCCCATCAATGCATAAGTGTGGTTCTGGCCCCTACCTCTACCTTGATTGGATAATGCATATTGACCTTGCACTGACGGGCGTACTAAATGTGATGAAGCTGCTGCAGATCCGACCAGCTGTGCCCTAACACTTTCGCCTCTTGTCGGACAGTCTCGCCTAATATGACCAGGTTCACCATAAGAATAACACACATTTGCTCCTTATCGGCAAGGCCCTAGATGGGTCTTGCCACACTGCTCACATCGAGCCAACGGTGGCCTTATCTAAGTAGAATCCCCTCTATAATAAGACACTGATGCTCGTGAACTCTGACCTAGTCCCGATTGAACATACCGATCAGCCCTCGACCCTGAAAATGGTAATGATGTGCTGGCTGCTGGGTAAGATGGTCATCTATAAAGATGTGGACTGGGCCTACCTCTGAACTCTCTTATGTCACCTACGGATCGAGCCCTCTTATGATGGCCCTTATCACGCTCTTGATCTACCCGCTGTTGCCTTTTATGATCCTCTAAATTTTGTGCATAAGCCTGAATGCGAGCAATATCCATATTCGGATTCAGAGAAATCGTAGTACACTCGTTGACCAAGTGCGGCCCCAAGCCAGTAACAAACCTATGTACCCGGTCACTCATCTCCGATATAATCGTAGGAGCATATCTGGCCAATGAATTAAACTGCAAGCTCTATTCTCGAACACTCGTGTTGCCCTGCTCAAGACGTAAGAATCTGTCCTTCCTGGCCCGTCGAAGTTCGACTGGCAGAAAATGTTGTAAGAAGGCCTCTGTAAACTCTCTCAATCTTGTTGGTGGAGCACGAGGTCCCCTAGATTGCTCCCATGTCTCATACCATGTCACCGCGACATCCCGCAGTCTATAAGAAGCAAACTTTATCAACTCAGTACCGGTAGCATCTATCACACACAAGGTACACTGTATCTGATCCAAAATATTATATGAGTCCGCGTTCAGGTCTGACCCCGTGAATACCAGAGGGTCTAAGTTGATGAAATCCCGATCTCTCGCACTAGCAGCTCTATCAGAAGGCCTGGGAACCTGACATTGGGCCTGAGCAGCCACTAATCGTGTTACAGTGCGTCGCATATCAAGATCCACAACTGGAGTATCAAGTGAGGGAACTGGGGGTACTGCAGCTCCACTAATCTCCTCTGATGGTGGTGAACTGGGGGAATCATAAAAAAGAGTCACACTGTGGGTCTCACTCTGGCCCTCACTAGTGGGTGGCAATCGGCCGGTACCTTTACCCACATGTTGCATGCAGGGATGTGTCAGTATCTATGAAAAGGATAAAGGGAGTGGCACACTCTGAAGTAATTAATGTTTTGCAAATCTTATGTAAAGCTATTCAAATAGTGCAAAACATTCATAATGTAAAGACAAATAAATAGACCAAAATATCAAAACTAGTGAATCCTCTAAGTAAAAATTTTCAAGGATGTTGACATAGTTTTAGTTGGGATAAAAACGTTGATGAGGAAATTTTGGAGCAGCAACATAACTACTTTCTTTCAGAACAAATAAAGTAAGCAGTAACTTATATTTCATTTGAAGTCGCCTGTTTTTGAAATCTCTGGGTAGAGTGGGCTGGTTCAAGATTGTTTAAGGTATGTTAAGGAAAATGATTTCTTCTTTTGGTATGTTTCATGTAACGAAACGTAACCGTAATATTATTCCATAAATTATTCTACTCTTAGTAGTTAAGAATGTCAATGTTATTGATTTCTATGTTAAAAACATGTCTAAATATGTTCCTAAATCCTTATTGAGGTATATGGAAAAGATGTTAATATTTCCAATGTTAGCCGAAGGTACAAGGATATTATGTCATCCGATAAGTTCATAATGTTTTATTGTTATTCATGCATTTGCATTATATTCATGTATTACCCTAGACTCACATTTGTTATATACACTACTATATGGTACGCATTATATATATGTAGGGGATGGAAAAAGGGAATGGCGTTATATACGCAACACAACCTGCAGCTGGTACAGATATCATGAAAAAGAAGATGCCCAATGAGGCCAATATAGTAATGATTATGCCCACAGAGGTCGAAATGAAATGATGCCCACAGAGGTTGTTATGGGAATGAAGATGCCCGATGAAGCCAATATATATATGTATACCGCATTGTGCATGATATTTAGGCATATGTATTAGGGCCCTCAGAGACATTTACTACAGGTCAGCCATTTCTGTCAGTTGTTCCTATCAGTTGTCTCTATCGGTTGTTTCTGTCGGTTGTTGCTATCAGCTATCTTTATCGACTGTTTCTGTTTCAGATTATTATGTATCTCTGTTATGATGTTTCTTATGCCTGACATACTCGGTACATCAGTCGTACTGATGTCCCTTTTATCTGGGGGACGTTGTGTTTCATGCTCGCAGGTTCACGTAGGTAAAGAGGGTGACGGTCCGCACTAGTATGTTGTTGGTTCAGCTGATGTTGGAGCACTCTATTTGTTTCAGAGTTGAAGGCTAGTCGTGGTACGATATTCTTGATATGCATATGAGTATGGCGGGGCCCTGATCCTAACCTTATGATGTAGCGTACTCTTTTAGAGGCTTGTAGACGATGTCCTATGTATAGCAGTCAAATATGGCCTTGTTGGCCTTAGTTGTATATATGCATGAGTTGAGTCCTGCCGTTTGTAAGATATTACATGACTTCCTTCTAGTCTATGATTTATTTGTGTCGGCAGGGTATCGGGTGACGGCCCTTGTGGTCCGTGATTAATTATGATTAGACGTTGACTGTATGATTAGTGGTTCATGGTAGGTAAGGTCCGGGTGTCCGTCATGGTCTTCTGATTTGGGTCATGACAATAATTTACAATAAAGAGTCTCTTGTATTGTCTACTAGGGTTAACTATTTATTATGAAGAATGAATTAAGCTAATTTTCACTTCAAAAAGGACTTGAATTATTCCAAACTTGAATTTATTAGATTATGAGAATTTATAAAAAATATATTTTAACCGTTAAATATTATCTAATCCTTAGTGAGTAGAGTTATCAAATATATCCAATAATAGGAGCTAACATGTAATTGAGTGAATAACTAAAATACATATACAAGATGGTCAATAAACTATCAAAAGTAAAAATACATAAAATTTTATTAAATAAATGTAAGACTTCTTATTAGAATAATTAAGGTTTGGTTGTAGGTCACCATTTTCGTTGAGCTGCCCGTGATAATTGTGGGCCTAAGACAAGGGTTTCACTTTGCCTGACCCTAGATATGCCCCTGATTATAACTAGGGCTGGCCAACGGGGTGGGTTGGGGCGGGGCGGGTCCGGGCGGGATGGGACCCGACGGAACTGGAGGGAGGGCGATACCGGTCTTTCGGCGGGACTAGCGGGATCCATCGATGTCCCATCCCGTTCTCGGTCCCGTCGAAAATGGGGATCGGTCTTATCCGGCCGGGGCGGGGCAGTGTCGGATTTTCTGATTTTTTTTTGCACTTAATTTTAAAAAATAACATATATAAACACCTCAATAATTGAAAGATAGTGTAATAAAAATAACCCAAGGCTGTTTTTGTGCCTCGTATATTATTTAATAGAAATATAATTTTTTTGTAATACAATTTCAAAATTACAATTTTGTGGTGTTGAAAGTTGCAAATAACATAGTAAAATTGCAATTAAAAAAATCACATATTTATAAATACATTTTCTAGTTTCTTCACAATGTCTTGTGGTTCTTTGGTTGGAATTGACATTTGTTAGTCAAATTGCTCGACGTCGCTTCCACCTCTGTCGGATAAAATTTCGTTGTAGTTTTCGTCGTCTTCTTCGTTGATCTCCGGTTGACCGCACCTTCTACGCTCCGCTCGTATCCAATATCTGAATAAAACTGCAATCTCCAAGCTGTCTCCCGCTAATGAGTGTTTGTGCTCTCCTATTTGAAATCTTCCGACAGAAAAAGCGCTTTCAGATGATGTTGATGACACTTGAATGTTCAACACATCTCGGGCCATCTTTGATAGTGTCGAAAATGTCTTCTCATTTTCTCTCCAGTATTTCAGCAAGTCTTTACGTCCTTCTTCATTGAGAACTGCTTGGTACGGTACAACACCCTGCAAAACAAAACATCAAACTCGCTAACTTGATTAGTAGTGGTACCACTAAACATTCTATTTCTAAGACTTTCAATACTAGCCGCAGAAACAACATGTCTTTTTTGAGGTTGTATTAAAGAAGAAGAAGATGGTATGGAAGTCGGTTGGTTGCTAGAACTTTCTTGTTGGTAATGCGTATATACTTTTTTACATTCATTGTGTAGCTAGAAAAAACATATTCTTTAGTTGGTTCCTTAGGTGGTTGGTCATTTGGATTTTTTGGAGTTGGAGGTGGAAGTACTGATATGCAATCATAAATAGTTTCAATAAGTGCTTTACAACTGTCTATTTTAATAGTCGGATTTAATACAACACCAATAATATAAATAGTGGGAATAGGAAAAAACATTTTTTTAATTTGATAAACATTTTTTAATAGATGCCTTATAAGATGGTTTTTCTATATATTCACTAAATAACAAAAATATTAGATCTATATAAAATAACATAGTTGAAATAATAGGATAATAAATACCGAAAAATTATTTAGTAGCTTGAAATAATTTGTCTAAAAATACAATAAGTTCTGAAATTTTTTCCCAATCGTTATCTACAACCATATCAGTTGAATTTCGATTATGGGCGTTAAAAATAGAGTTATAGGTCTTCTATAATCATAAGCAACAAGTAGTTGTTCATATAAAGAATTTCACCTAGTCGCTACTTCTTCGGAAATTTTTCTATAAGGTAGTTGACAATAGTGACAGGTTTTTTATATTCTTTTTTTATTTGTATTTTATTACTTCTAAAAATAAAGTTTATAGCAAATTATATTTTATTAAGAATGTCTTCAAAAAGTTATAGACCGTCCTTTACCACTAAGTTATAAATATGGCACACCCATTTTATATGAAAATGATTAGGAAAAGATGGAGTTAAAAGATCTTTTAAAAGTCTAATAGCATAATTATTAGAAGAAGCATTATCTAACGTAACAATCATTATTTTGTCAGTTATACTATAATACTCGCAAATTTGACGAATATTTTCTGCAATAAAATTTCTGGTGTGCCTATCAACAATATATCTATATGCTAAAATACGTTTTTGCATAGACCATTTATAATCTATCCAATGACATGTTACAGTTAAATAATCATGACCGTTAGTACTGCGGCCTATATCAGACGTGATAGATACTTTGCCAGTTAAATAATATAATGAATAACGTAATTATTGTTGATATTCATGTGCAAATTTAAAAACGTCTCTCCTAACAGTTGATCTAGGAAAACCGTTAAAAGCAGGATTATACATATATCTAATGTAATGAATAAAACCAGGAGAGGAAGGAAAAGAAAAAGGCAAACCCTGCACCGCAACTAATTTTGCTATTGCTTCCCTATCTCTATGTTTATCGTATTTAAGACCTACAATTCCCCCCGTCGTCGGGTTAATTTGACCTTGTACTTGATCCGTGACACTATGTGAACCCCTTGTCCCGGCTGAGAGCGCTTTGGCGCACCCGACTTTGTAGCATCGTATTCATCTCACCTAGCTTTGTGAAAACTTTGTACATGTCTCAATAAACCTCCCGTCTCACACTGACCTTTTTCCATTTTAAATTGATAAACATTTTTACAAATTTGGCATCTAACTACTTGATTCTCTTGGTCCCTATCAAAAAAATCTCATGCAGCAAATTTTAATTTTCGTTGTGTGGGGCCTCGTCTCATACTAGGGGAAATATGAGGCGTTCCAGTTTCAGTTTGAGGTGTACTAGTGGGTGTGTCATCTAGATTATCTTCTAAATTAAAGTCTTGTTGAGTTGCAGATTATATCTCATCGTTTAATGGTATATCATTAAAAATTCAGTTTCATCTATATGAGTGTAATCAATCAAATCATCCCGCCGAGGAATAAGATGACTAGAAGAAGTACCCCTGCCCTTGTCACCCCTACTAGACGAAGCACCCTTACCGTTACCCTTAAACATACCTCTTAATCCTTCTATTTTAATTATGCAAATAATAATTAAAGATAATGAAATTAAGTACGATAATTAAGATAAAGTAACAATAATAATTTAAAGAATGAACGAAGGTACCAAACGCCGACACTCAACTTGTAATCGAGGTTTAAAATTGAAACTTTGCTCGATGGATGATCCTCAAGCTAGTTGCCAACTTCACTCCCAATTTTTTAATTTTGATATAAATGAGCAAAAAAAATATAATATTTAGTAGGCAATGTAGAATTGTAGAGAGATAAATTGAGAGATTGTTGGAAGATTTGTGAGAAAGATGAAGAGAAAATGAGGTATTTATAGTTGAAAAATTGAGTTAAAGTGTAAATATATTAACTTGGGGGGTTAAAATAAATATTAAGGGGGTATGGGGATTGGGGGTTAGGGGAGGGAGGCCAAAAATGGCCATTGCACAATGGCCAAAATATAAAATGGCCGTTGTGCAACGACCATTTTTTGCAAAGGGGATCTGGGCGGGCAGGATCGGGGTGGGATCAGGCGGGATCGGGCCTGGGGCGGAATGGACGGGACGAGCCCACATCCAGTCCCATGCGGGACCGGGGCGGGATCGGGTTGGGACCGGGCCAACCCGGCCCAATGGACAGCCCTAATTATAACTAATACAGATATAACATCAACACAGGTTTCGAAAAATCAATTTAAAAAAATATATATAATTCAAATAGCCGGGTAAAACAAATTGATTATTGGATGCAATTTCTACGTTGAAAGATAAATAATTAGAAAATGCGCGCCTTGAATACTACATGGGTACTTGGCGGAGCCAGATGGGAGCAAGTGGATTCATCCAAACCCCTTTAATAAAAAATTATAATATATATATATATATATTAAAAATTATTTTTATATATATATTATACATATTAAATTCTTTTAACTTTTTTGTATATTTACATTTTTGGCATTTATGCTTCTCCTTGTTCCTTGCATGCATGTGAGTAGGTGTCAGCATGAAAATCTCTATAAATCGTTCCAATAACATTGTCGATATCTCCAACGCAAAAAAGTTTCCCAGTCATAGCTAGAGAACACTTCATTACCTTAAAGAAAAACAATAACTAGGCTGTAGTAGTCCTCAAACCTTTTGATATCCATGGATAACAGAGATAATTATCTTGCAAACGAACACCATGAAGTAGCGGTAGTTATAGTCCCATTAAATCTTCAAAGCCATCTCCGCCAGCTTCTCCAATTTGCCTGTCGAATCTCCTCCTACGGTCTACCGGTCTACTATGTTGGCTTAGCCACCTCCAACTGTCAAGTTAGGCTCCGCTCAACTACCTTAAATCCTTCGGACATAGCCAAGATCCACTTCCATGACCTCCAAATTGATACTCAAGATCCTCCTCCAGATAAAAATATCCCCATGCATGTCTGGAATGCTTCTATGCGTTCGCGTGAACCCATTGCTACCTTCCTTCGAGAAATTTCGTCTAAGGCAAGACGAGTTGTCGTTATTCATGATCTTTTAATGTCCTATAATGTTAAGGATATTTCTTCCATTCCCAATGGAGAATCCTATACATTTCACTGCCTTCCCATTTTCGATATGTACTGTAGTCACTTTTCTGTAGTAGCGGGATTGCCCATTCCACTTGAAGAAGAACTTCTTAAGAAGCTACCCTCCAATGAAGGATGTTACAACCCTGATGATATCATGCACCATGCAAATCTTTTGTCACAATGTATGGGCGTTAGCGCCGGTGATATCTATAATACAGGCCAAGTAATTGAAGGTACTGCCTTTATTGACTCGATGAAACATCTCGCAAGCACACAAAACAAGAAGCTATGGGCACTCGGACCGATTCTCCCTACTACGTCTAAACAAGAAGATCATCATAAGATCCAAAACCACCACCTATGTTTGGATTGGCTAAACAAACAACCTCCAAAATCAGTTCTTTATGTATCTTTTGGAACGTCAACTTCATTGTCCGATGAACAAATCAAGGAGCTTGCTATGGGTTTAGAGCTAAGCAAACATAAGTTCATATGGGTATTGAGAAATGCTGATAAAGTAGATCCCGTTACCAACAAATGCGAAGGAAACAAAACATTACTTGAGTTGCCAGAAGGATTTGAGGAAAGGGTAAAAGGTGTGGGCTTAGTGGTGAGAGAATGGGCACCACAACAAGAAATCTTGGCTCATTCGTCCACAGGTGGGTTCATGAGTCATTGTGGCTGGACTTCTTGCTTAGAGAGCATTATTGAAGGAGTGCCAATAGCTGCTTGGCCTATCCAATTTGACCAACCAAAAAATGGGTTTTTGGTGACAGAAATATTAAAAATAGGCTTGTTTGTTAGGACGTGGGAGAAACGGGAGGAGCTAGTGATTGCATCCACCATTCAGAATATAGTGAGCAAGTTAATGGCATCAGAAGAAGGTGATATGATTAGGAAAAGAGCACAAGAACTACGAGAGTCCGTAAGGCGGTCCACGGAGAAAAGTGGTGTTTCTCGAATGGAGTTGGATTCTTTCGTGGTGCATATCACAAGATAGATTACTTGTTTTTCATCAGAAGCTAGCTAGTGATTATATTAAGAATTCTAGAATTTTCATTGTTTCCCTTTTCTCAAGTATTGTTGTTGTTGTTTTATTGTTTCTTTAACTGCGTTGCTTGTCCTTTCTTGACTATTTGATTGTTTAAATTTCTTTTATCCTGAGATGTTCATTTATATGAAACTATAATAATTTAATCAAGAGTAGGAAACTTAAATTATTTAGAATTTGATATTCGCAAGCTTTTTTAATTCATATCTAATTAGCATTCATAGTTAAAATTCATATGGAAATAAGTTTTCCATTTTTTACTAAAATTAGGTTTTGTAGTGTTATAAACAGGAGCCAACGACCGAATTATTATAGTGATCTTAAGGAGTAACTAATTTGGAACACCTCTTGAAACAAATTCTACAAAACTGTTTTGTCTAGTAAGAAATCTTTATTAAATTTCAATAAATTCAAAAATTAGTAAAAATTCAATTCACCCCTCTAGTGACAAAGGTGTTAAATCTATCACATAAGATTCCTGGAAGAAAAAACCACTGCTCCAAAGAAGTGTCACGTCAAATGGAAAAGATTTTGGTGTTGCCACTTAGGCCATAACTGATCAAAGCTTCGTCAGTAGGGGTGCATATGGTACGGTATTGAGAACTTGGTAATTTTGATTTTCGATTTTTATAATAATTATACTACTAACTTACCAAATTAATTCAGTATGATTTCGCCAGTAGGCATGCTATTAGTAATGCAACTATACTAGTATCAAACTGTTAATGCTCACGCCTCACAGCTACAGGTGGCAAGTGAAAGAAAATAGTTCAATGTTATATACTCTCTCCATTTTATTTTGTTTGTGTTAGTTACTATTTAGATAATTAAAAAAATTATAATTGTTTAAAATATTTTCTAAATATTTTGATGAATTGTTAACTATTATGATTTATAATAGGAGTACTTTTTATGTAATTTCAAAACATGTAAATTTTATTTTAAAATATTAAAGGTTCTATGTTTGAATTCACATTAAACATTAGCTAGTTTAACCCTCACTCAATGAGGGAAAACAAATTGAAACCGACGGAGTACATACATTGACACTGCTTTAATACCCACCTATCATTCTATGATTATTTGCATTTAAGAACCGGATCAAAATTGTAAAGTATATATAATATACACACAATATATATGTGTATATTATATATACACACGGTATTCTGAGACATATTGCTGCCCATCCGTGGGCTTCCTATTCCATGTACAATTATGTAATTAATGTTGTAGTCTAATTAATATTGTACACTTACCATAATTGTATAGTTAGTATCCAAGTAAAATAAGGTTTTAGGAATAGGATTCCCCTATTATGGAAATATGTAAATTGTATATATAGTCTTTCAATTAATGAAAATAATCAAGGGATTATTTCTTTCATGGTATCAGAAGTCTAGGTCAAACAACAATTTCTCTCCCACAAATTCTTGTTCTTCGGCCAAGCCTCTACCACGCCATCCTCCTCGGTTTTGCCATTATTTTTCGCTCTAAAAATCTCTCTTCCAAATCCCTCTATCATCTATTGTTCTTTCGTTATGTCTACGTCAAAGAACACGTTTCACCCTGCCCTTGTTGTTTCTAACATCAAGAATCATATCCCTCTAATTCTTGAAATAGAAAACATCCAATACGCGACGTGAGCCGAGTTGTTCAAAATTCACGCTCGTTCGCATCAAGTCATCCATCACATAATCCCGGCGGCTCCTGATGATACGGAGGTGCCTACACGCGAGGATAATCCTAAGTTATGGACAACACTTTATGCCACCGTCCTTTAGTGGATTTATTCTACTATCTCTACCGACCTATTACAGACGATTATTGAGCCAGACGCTACGGTGATGGCTGAATGGGATAGACTGCGTGACATATTCCGGGATAATCAAAATTTCAGAGATGTTACCCTTGAACAGGATTTTTCCCATGTCAACATGGAAAATTTTCCGAACGTTTCAGCATATTCCAAAAGGTTGAAAGAATTGGCGGACCAACTTCGCAACGTTGGTGCGCCAGTTAGTGAAGATCGTCTTGTTTTACAAATGGTTGCTGGCCTATCCGAGGTCTATAGTTGCGTTGGAACTCTCCTTCGTCAAAGTAATCCTCTTCCGAGGTTCTATCAAGCTCGATCCACGCTTACCTTGGAAGAAGCCGGTTTGACTAAAAAGGCGGCTACTAATGCTAGTCCCGTGGTCATGATGACATCCTCCACTAATCCTCAAAATTTTGGTGACAATTCGAACCAAAACCGATCTCACAGGGGCGACAAAAATGGCCGAAAAAATAATGAAAAAAATTGTAGGGGCAAACGCGGCGGTTTCGACAGTAGTCGCGGTGGCCAAAACAGTGGCGGTGGACCCCATCCCGGTTACAGTGGGCCACCGACCCACTGGTCTCAGCCTTGGGCCTCTGGACCGTGGGCTTGGACTGGGATGCGGGCCCTACGGCCCAACTCCTCACAACTTTCCACCATCGCGGTGGCTTCCCCAGCCTCGGCGCCCATCGCCCAAGAGTTCCAAAGAAGAAGCACGCCAGGGCAACACGCAAGAATTCTCGAGCCCCAGCCTCTGCAAGCCCACCATACAGCAGGCTCCACTCAGACCGATATAGAGGTCGCGATGCACACACTTGGTTTGACTCAACCGGACCCGAATTGGTATATGGACACCGGTGCCACTACCCACATGACTTCCGATTCAGGTACTCTCTCATCTTATTCCAATTTGAGCAACCCTCGTGGCATAATTATTGGTAATGGTAATTCTGTTCCGATTCGTGGTTATGGTCATAAAACGTTGTCTCCCCCTCATCCACCCCTTATCTTGAAAAATACCCTACATGCCCCCAAATTGATTAAAAACTTAGTGTATGTCCGTAAATTCACTACTGATAATTTCGTTTCTATTGAATTTGATCTATTTGGTTTCTCTGTGAAGAACTTCAAGACGGGGAGTCCTCTCATGAGGTGTGATAGTAGGGGAGATCTTTATCCTATCACACCCAGTTCCGGTCCATCGAGTCAAGTCTTGCCCTCAGCATTTGCAGCCCTTTCTCCTTCATTGTGGCATGCTCGTCTTGGTCATCCGGAGTCGTCTATTTTATCGTCATTAAATAAAACTAATTTTATTTCATGTAAGGGTACGCGTAGTACTCCAAATTGTGAATCTTGTTCTTTAGAAAAATTGTTAGGTTGCCATTTGTAGACTAAAAAACTCATACTTTAATGAAAGAGTGGCCAGTGGGCCGGGCTCGGGTCTGGCGGGGTCGGCGGGTTCTGACGGGTTCTGGCGGGGTCGGGTCTGGCGGGACTGGAGCAAGTCCCGTCCCGATCCCGATCCTGTCGGTATCGGGTCGGGCTCGGGCTCGGGGCGGGGTACGGCGGTTTTCCTTTATTTTTTTTAAATAACATATGTATAAAAAAACTCAATAAACAAAATAAGATAGTGTAATAAAAACATCTCCAGGCTGTTTGTGCCTCTTCTATTATTTAATAGACATATGATTTTTTTGTAATACAAATACAATTGTCTAAAATCTAAATTGCAACTTTGTGGTGTTGTCCAAAAGTTGCAAATTACATAATAAAATTGCAATTAAAAAAATTACATTCTCAAAAAAACATGTTCTAATTGCTTGATAATTTCATGTGGTTCTTCGGTTGGAATTTGTATTTGTTGGTCAAATTGATCCACGTTGCTTCCACTACATTCGGTTAAGATTTCGTTGTAGTTTTCATCATCTTCTTCGTTGATCTCCGGTTGACCGCACCTTCTCCGCTCCGCTCGTATCCAATCTCTGAATAATACTGCAATTTCCAAGCTGTCTCCGGCTAATGAGTGTCTGTGGTCTCCTATTTGATATCTGCCTGCAGAAAAAGCGCTTTCAGACGCAGTTGATGACGCTTGAATGTTCAAAACATCTCGAGCCATCAATGAAAGTGTCGGAAAGGTCTTCTCATTCCTCCTCCAGTATTTCAGCAAGTCCTCATGTCCATCTTCATTGATAACTTCTTGATACGGTACAGAACCCTGCAAAACAAAAATATCCAACTCGCTAATTTGGTTAGTAGTATAGGTACGGCCGCACATTCTATTTCTGAGGCTTTCAATACTAGCCGCAGAAACAGCATGTCTTTTGTGAGGTTGTGTTGAAGATGAAGAAGATGGTATGGAAGCCGGTAAGTTACTAGCATTTTCTTGTTGATAAAATCTATATATATTTTTGCATTGGTGTTCTACGCTAGACAACACTTCTTCTTTAGTTTGTTCAATAGGTGGTGGATGATTTAGATTTTTGGGACTTGGAGGTGGTAGTACTTTTATACAATCGTAAATAGTTTCAATTAGTGATTTAGTACCGTCTATTTTAATAGTAGGATTTAATACAGAACCAATAATATAAATAGAGGAATAAGAATAAAATATTTTTTTATTTTGACAAACATTTTTTTAATAGATGCCTTATAAGCTGGATTTTCCATATATTCACTAAGTAATAAAAATATTAGAGTTATATAAAATAACATAGTTGAAATAGTAGGATAATATATACCGGAAAATTCTTTTGTTGCTTGAAAAAATTTCTCTAAAAATACAATAAGTTCGGAAATTTTTTCCCAATCACTATCTAAAATCATATCAGCTGGCTTTTTATTATGATAGTTAAAAAATAAAGTTATAGGTAATTTATAGTCATAAGCAACAAGTAGTTGCTCGTATAAAGAAATCCACCTAGTGGATACTTCTTGTGGAATTTTTCTATAAGGTAGTCCACAATCGTGACAAGTTTTTTTATATTCTTTTCTACGTTGTACTTTATTACTTTTAAAAATAAAGTTTATAGCAAATTGTATTTTACTAAGAATGTCTTCAAAAAGTGATAGACCATCCTTTACAATTAAGTTATATATATGGCACGCACATTTTATATGAAAATGGTCTGAAAAAGATGGAGTTAAACTATTTTTTAAAATTGTAATTGCGTAATTGTAATTAGAAGCGTTATCTAATGTAATAGTCATAATTTTATCGGTAATTCCGTAATAATCGCACACTTGATAAATATTTTCTGCAATAAAAGTACCAGTGTGCCTATCATCTATATATCTATACGCTAAAATACGTTTTTGCATAGACCATTTATAATCTATCCAATGACAAGTTCTGAGTTAAATAATCATGGTCGTTAGTACTACGACCTATATCAGACGTGATAGATACTTTTCCATTAAAATGATATAATGAAAAATGTAAATATTGTTGATATTCATGCGCGAATTTAAATACATCTCTCTTAACAGTTGATCTAGGAAAATCGTTAAAAGCAGGATTATATATATCTCTAATGTAATGAATAAAATCGGGAGATGAAGAAAATGAAAAAGGCAAACCCTCCACAACAACTAATTTTGATATTGCTTCCCTATCTCTATGTTTATTGAATTTAGAGCCTACAATTCCCCCCGTCATAGGGTTAATTTGACTCTGTACTTGGTCCGGGACAGTATCAGTATGTGAACCTTGTCCCGATGGAGCGGGTGTTTGCGCACCCGGTTTTGAAGCCCGGTATTGGGCATACCTAGCTGGATGAGCACTTACTACATGTCTAATTAAACCCCCCGTCCCACCGTGACCTTTTCCAGTTTTAAATTTTAAAGCATTTTTACAAATTTTACATATGGCTACTTGATTCTCTACGTCCCTATCAAAAAATGTCCATGCATCTGATTTTAATGGTCATTTTGCTAGACCTCGTCTCATACTAGGGGGAATAGGAGGTATTTCAGTTGAAGGTGCACTAATGGGTGTGTTGTCATCAACATTAGTGGGTATATCATCTAGATCATGGTCTAAATTAAAGTCTTCTTGAGTTCCAGAAAATAGCTCCGGGTCTAAATCTAATGGTATTGTAGGAAAATGTTGAGTATCAACAAAATCGTCATGTGTAGGAATAAGATGACTAGAAGAAGTACCATTGCCCTGGTTGTCCCTACTAGAAGAAGCACTCTTACCCTTAAACATACATTTTAATCCTTCCATTTTAATTATGATAATAAATAATTAAAGACAATAAAATTAAGTGCGCTAAATAAAATAAATAGACAATAATAATTTAATGAAGGAACGAATGTACCAAACGCCGACGTAACGTCGACGTGTAATCGAGAGGTTGAAAATTGAAACTTTGCTCGATGGAAGATCCTCAAGCTAGTTGCCAACTTCACTCCCAATTCCCAAATGAATAAATAAAATTGAATATTTAGCAAACAATGTAGACTTGTAGAGAGATATATTGAGAAATTAGAGAAATTGTAGGAAGATTTGTGAGAAAGATGAAGAGAAAATGAGTTATTTATAGTTGGAAAATTGGGTTAAAGTGTAAATATAATAACTTATGGGTTAAAATAAATATTAAGGGGTAGGGGGTTGGGGGAGGAGGGGCCTAAAATGGTCGTTGGCCAACGGCCATAATCTAAAATGGTCGTTGGTGCAACGGCCATATTTGCAAAGGGGGGTAAAGGGCGGGGTCGGGGCGGGCGGGCCTGGAGCGGGCTGGGGTCTCGCGGGACGAGACATCGTCCCATCCCGAGTTCGAGGCCCGACCCCGTTATTATTATTTTTTTTTGGCGGGGTCGTGGCGGGACCAAGGCGGGCTCGGGACGGGGTCGGGCCGTCCCGGCCCACTGGCCAGCCCTACTTTAATGTCATTTGATATTATTCATAGCGACTTATGGACATCTCATGTTCTTAGTTCTTTGGGTCATCGGTATTATGTTCATTTTTTGGATTATTGTTCTAAGTTTTTATGGACTTTTCCAATAGCGAAAAAATCTCAAGTTTTTTCCATCTTCTTGAAATTTAGAGAATTCATTAGAACCCAATTCGAACGGAAAATCAAAAATATTCAGTGTGATAATGGCAAAGAATATGACAATGGTGTATTTCGGGAATTCTGTGCTAATAATGGGATCTATTTTCATTTTTCTTGTCCTCATATGTCTTCACAAAATGGAAAAGCCGAACGCAAAAGTCGTACCATAAATAAAATTTTCCGAACTTTATTAATTCATGCTTCCGTGCTCCCGTCTTTTTGGCATCATGCTCTACAAATTGCTACATATCTCCTTAACATTCTTCCTTCCAAAGGTTTGACGTATTCTTCCCCCCTACACATTTCATATAATAAAACACCTTCGTATTCCCATCTTAGGGTCTTTGGGTGCTTGTGTTATCCCTTATTTCCATCCACCATAATTAAGAAACTTCAGGTCCGGTTTACTCCGTGTGTGTTTTTGGGTTTTCCATCTAATCATCGTGGTTATAAATGTTTTGATTTATCCTCTAATAAATCAGCATTAATCGTCATGCCATTATTTATGAATCTCAGTTTTCGTTTGCTAAGGTTAGTAAACCCGGGCCTAGTTTATATAATTTTTGGATGATGGTCTTTCCCCAAAACTTATTCACTATTTTTCGGACATGTCCCGCACCCCAACTCTGCCAGCGGGCCCACTGCCCGCTGGAACTCCCCAAACAGTGTCGTCTTCAAATCTGGGTCCAGTAATTGGGCCATCCATTCTACCTAGTTCTGGCCCAGTTCCGGGTACTATTTCTGGGTCCAGTGTTGGCCCAGTTCTCGGTTTCAGTTCCTGATTTGGGCCAGCAAGCCCACTGCCTGCTGGCCAGTCCGTTCTGAGTCCCAAAAATTCCCAAAATCCATCCGCCTCTGCCCCGAGTCATAGACCAGTCACCCGTAGTCAATATGGGATTTTTAAACCAAAAAGACATTTTAATTTACATTCTGATGTTCTTAAATCACCCTTACCCCGTAATCATGTGTCTGCATTAAATGACCCGAATTGAAAAACTGCTATGACCGATGAATATAATGCTCTTATTGATAATAAGACGTGGGAGTTGGTGCCCCGTCCATCTGGTATTAATATTATTAGGTCTATGTGGATTTTTGCTCATAAGAAAAATTCAGATGGTTAATTTATCCGACATAAGGAGCGGCTTGTGGAAGATGGTAAGACTCAACAGGTTGGTGTGGATTGCGGTGAGACATTTAGTCCGGTGGTCGAGCCGGCTACCATTCGCAATGTGATTAGCTTGGCTCTTTCGAAAGCATGGCCTATTCATCAGTTAGATGTAAAGAATGTTTTCCTACATGGTGATCTCAAGGAAACAATCTATATGCATCAGCCTTTGGGATTTAGGGATCCCAAACACCCTCATCATGTCTGTTTGTTGAAGAAGTCCTTATATGGGCTTAAGCAGTCTCCACGGGCCTGGTATAAGAGGTTTGCCGACTATGTTTCGACTATTGGGTTCACTTACAGCAGGTCGGATAATTCTTTGTTCATATATCGTCGTGGGTCGTCCTTGGCTTATATACTTTTGTATGTGGATGATATTATCTTAACTGCCTCTTTCGATGCATTAAGCCGGTCTATCATGACAATGCTCAGTTCTGAGTTTGTTATGAAAGACTTGGGGCCTTTAAGCTATTTTTTTGGGATTGTTGTCATTCGTCATGCAGGTGGGTTGTTCTTATCCCAGCGGAAGTATGCAACTGAGATCATTGAGAGGGCTCGGATGTCATCCTGTAAGTCCACTTCCACTTCCGTTGATACAAAGCCCAAACTTGGGGCTACGGCTGACGCGCCATACGAGGATCTGACCCGTTATCGCAGTCTTGCAGGGGCCCTTCAGTATCTTACATTCACGAGACCCGATATTACGTATGTTGTTCAGCATGTGTGTTTGTTTATGCATGATCACATAATTGAGCACATGAATGCGCTCAAACCCATCCTTCGGTATATTCAGGGTACACTTGACTATGGCTTGCATCTCTATCCTTCATCAACGACAACACTTGTCTCGTACACAGATGCTGATTGGGGTAGTTGTCCGGACACCAGACGGTCTACATCTAGCTATTGTATGTTTCTTGGTAATAACTTGGTCTCATGGTCTGCGAAGCGTCAGTCGACTTTATCCCATTCCAGTGCCGAGACGGAGTATCGAGGGGTAGCTAATGTGGTCTCTGAATCATGTTGGTTACTTAATTTTCTATTACAGCTTCATTGTCCTATTCCGAAAGCGACCTTGGTTTATTGTGATAATATTAGTGTCATCTACCTTTCTGGTAATCCAGTTCAGCACTAGCGCACTAAACATATCGAGATGGACATTCACTTTGTTCGTGAAAAGATTGCTCGTGGGCCCGTTCGCATCTGTCATGCCCCGTCCAGGTATCAAATTGCCGACATCTTTACGAAGGGTCTTCCCTCGGTCCTTTTTGAAAATTTTAGGGACAGTCTCACTGTTCGAAGACCGCCCGCTATGACTGCGGAGGTGTATTAAGTATACATAATATACACACAATATACATGTGTATATTATGTATAAGCACGGTATTCCGAGACATATTGCTGCCCATCCGTAGGCTTCCTATTCCCCATCCGTGGGCTTCCTATTCCATGTACAATTATGTAATTAATGTTGTAGTCTAATTAGTATTGTACACTTACCATAATTGTATAGTTAGTATCCAAGTAGAATAAGGTTTTAGGAATAGAATAGGAATATGATTCTCCTATTATGGAAATATGTAAATTGTATATATAGTTTTTCAATTAATGAAAATAATCAAGGGGTTATTTCTTTCACTACATGGAATAGGAAGCCCACGGATGGGGAATAGGAAGCCCACGGATGGGCACCAATATGTCTCGGAATACGGTGTGTATACATAATATACACATGTATATTGTGTGTATATTATGTGTACTTAACAAAAACAAAACAGAAATAGAGTGGTCAAGAAATTAAACGAAAGTGTGTCATTTGCATAGAATTAATTTAGCTTGTACGATTACATTTTGTTTCCATAGATCTTTATGAAGTTTATTTTCCTATTTGATTCTATCATACAGTCTGTTATTCATATTGCTTCTAAGTTTTGTTTTATTTTTCTTTTATGCTTATTTAACTATGACAAATCGAATCCATCAAACATACCTCTCGAATCAATACAATATGTGAATTACTTCCTTTCTATCTGTGGAACTTTTAAGGCAGGAATATTTCCATCATTAAGGGTGTTTAGCTATGGAGGTCCAATTTTCCTATGCGTGATCGTTCAATTTTTTTTTTTTTAAATCTAGGAAAATCGGTTACTTTAGAATGAAGAAAATGATTTTCTTTACTCTAATAGGGAAAACACATAAGTGGCATTTCACTCCATTCTATCGTCCAACACGCCCCATCCCACCCTACCCCTCGTGGCCCCCACTATACCGCCGCACACCCTCACCTCAATGTTATTTATGGCGGATCCACATATAGCTTTCCGGGTGCTCGAGCACCCATTAATCACGACGGAAACTTTATATACGTATATAGAAAATATTGGAAAATGATATATTCTATTTGTGAGCACCCAGTGATCAAAAAGTCTGAGGGTGCTTTGGTTCTGAAGTAGAATTTTGAACCTTCTAGCGAGGGTTCGAAACCATGTTTGCAACGTTTTGTTAATGGAAAAACGCAAATGAGTTATCTTTTAATGGAAAAAATGCAAACTGAAATTTCTTCGTTTATGTTTTAAAACGTGTTAACTCTTCTTTTTATACATTCACACTTTTTGCTTGGCTTTTCTTTAATGATTTGTCACTTTCCTATTTTATATTGTTGGAAATTAGCCTTTGGCGGGAGTTGCGACTGACCAACTTTAACGGCTTAAACACTAGTGTTACGCATATTGGAGAATCCGGTTCTTCACACATGCATGATCTACTAAGTACGTAGATAACCGTAGGGCTAAGAATCGTCAAATTTCATTGAGAAATGAAAGAGATATTGGTTCACGAAGTAAGGTGTTTGAAGTATGAAAAAGTGTGGTGTGTGAACAATTCCCCCTCATTGGTAGAGGAAGAAAGAATTGTTGTGTATATAAGACTCGAAATTGGTTTGGGGTTTAGGACCCCAAGGAGTATCCCATGTGTTTAAAGGAGGGATGACCTAGATGTGCTTCGGTTCGAGAAAAGCCCACACGCGCGCCGCGCGCCCGTCCCGTCCGATCTGGTTCGGTTCCGGGTCACGGGTTGCGGGTTGCGGGTTTCAGATGTACTGGTCTTATCTCAGTCTCACTACATCGAGGATGTTTGGAGAAAGTTCAAGATGTTAGACAGTTTACCGATAGCGTCACCAATGGATACAAATCAAAAGCTTGATAAAAATCTTGGTGCACCTGTATACCAGGAGCGATATGCACAGGTGATCGGCAGTTTGATGTATATAACAAACTTCACCCGACCTGATATTGCTTACGCAGTCAATAAGTTGGCTAGGTTCACTCGGAATCCGAGTGATAATCACTGGAAGGCGTTGAATCGAGTATTACAATACCTGAAATACACATTAAATTTTGGGTTACATTATTCGAGATATCCAGCTGTACTAGAAGGGTACAGTGATGCAAACTGGATATCTGATATAGAGAACACCAAGTCCACCAGTGGGTATATATTTACAATTGGTGGTGGGGCTGTGTCTTGGAAATCCTCTAAGCAAACTTGCATCTCCCGATCCACGATGGAATCTGAGTTTATCGCTTTAGACAAAGCAGGAGAAGAAGCTGAGTGGCTTCATGACTTCTTAGAGGATGTTCCGTGTTGGAACAAACCCGTACCTTCTGTAATGATACACTGCGACAGTCAGTCGGCTCTAGGAAGGGCACGGAATACTATGTACAACGGCAAGTCTCATCATATTCGACGGAGGCATAAGACCGTTAGGCAACTGATCACCACGGGTATAATATACATTGATTACATTAAGTCAAAGGATAATATAGCAGACTCATTGACTAAGGGCTTACTCAAGGATCAGATGGCTTGCCTGTCTAGGGGAATGGGCTTAAAACACAAAATATAAGGACCATTACAGTGGTAACCCAACCTTACTAACTGGAGATCCCAGTAATTTGGTTCAATGGGAAAACGAAGTTGTAAAGGTTCAGTTGATCGCTTCAGTGGAAGTATGAGCACTTCGGATAGTGATTTCTGAAAAGAAACACCAAATCCAAAGCCGTTCCCGCGATAGACGTTAAGTGCTATCTGCAGTATGGGTAAAAGTTAAGTTTTCAAAACCTGTAATGATCCTTAGCAGTTGAGGTTAGGTTTTGGGAAACTTTTAATGGTTCCTAACACTTGTGAAGTGGGGTATAGCAGGATACCTTGTAGGAGACCACCTATTTAAGTGCGAGGACGGGCCGCCTCAAATGAATGCACTTAAGAATCCAAGACGTTGTCCATGGTCAGAACGGACAAAACATTACGAAGAAGAGAGTAAGGGAATTTGTTGTGTTGGTACCATTGACTTGGCTTACACTAAACACTGACGGTTCAAGACATCACGTTCACCGCGCAGTAAGTAAGTCTGATGGTATTCAACTATGGAAGGTTCAAAGCTGAAGCTACCTCTCCTTATGCAACATCGGTCCGCTGAAATATTGCTGGAAATGAAAAGACACCATGTGAGTGCGTCAAAATCTCTTTCAAGAGGGGATTGTTGGAAATTAGCCTTTGGCGGGAGTTGCGACCGACCAACTTTAACGGCTTAAACACTAGTGCTACGCATATTGGAGAATCCGGTTCTTCACACATGCATGATCTACTAAGTACGTAGATAACCGTAGGGCCAAGAATCGTCAAATTTCATTGAGAAATGAAAGAGATATTGGTTCACGAAGTAAGGTGTTTGAAGCATGGAAAAGTGTGGTGTGTGATCAATTATCCCTCATCGGTAGAGGAAGAAAGAATTGTTGTGTATATAAGACTCGAAATTGGTTTGGGGTTTGGTACCCCAAGGGGTATCCCATGTGTTTAAATGAGGAAGGACCTAGATGTGCTTCGGTTCGAAAAAAGCCCACACGCGCGTCGCCGCCGCGCGCCCGTCCCGTCCGGTTTCGGGTCACGGGTCATGGGTTGTGGGTCTTCTGATATTATCTTTTTGGGCCAGAGAACTTTGCCAGAAGTATAGTTTGATCCAGAAGTTTCAGATGTACAGTTTGGACCAGAATTCTTTCAGATGTACAGTTTGGTCCCTGAAGTTTCAAGATGTACAGTTAGGTCCCTGAAGTTTCCAGAAAGTCAGAATTTGGGCAGTCAGAACAGAAACGTCCAGCACTCAATTCAGCCATTTATTTTGGCTGAATTACTCCTCCTACAATGGTCAATCCGTTGGTCTTTCTCACCATTTATGTTGGTGGCTTTACTACCTCCATAATGGTCATTATTTGGCCAATAATGGCTGTTATGGAGGCAGTCAAACAACCCCTCCCTCACCTATATAAACACCCCTTGAACCATTGTTGAGCAACACTTGATATACACGAAAATACACAAGCAGAAAAACAGTTTCTTCCTACAACTTCCAAGCATCATTTCGTTACTCAATATTCTTCACGGTAGCTCTTGAGTTTCTTTTGCTCAATTGTTCCATTGCTGTTTTATCTTGGGAGACGAATTGTCCAGGACGTATAAAGGATACATACGGGACAATATTGTTTTAAGGACAGAGTGCCACACTCGACTCAGCAAAAACAGTTTCCAGTTTTCTTCTTCAACAAAATTGTAATTTCAGTTTTGTTGTTCTATTGTAATTTTCAGTTCTTGAATTACTTAGCAGTTACTTGTAATTTCTGTTTTCTGCAATACTTTGTAAACCAACAACTTAAGACAATATCTTGCTTACGGTAACTGCAATAACATAGCTGAAAATATGACCGATGTTGCTGCTACTCCTGATGCCTCTCGAGGCAACGTTGCTGCCTTCCCCGCCATCGCCATCCATCGCCAAGGCGAACATCGCCGCTTTCATCGCCGCTGTTGTTGCCACTGTTCAAGGCAGTAACAACGCTGCCTTCCCGACTGCTGGTGCTACACCTTCTTCCTCACACCACCATGATCGCCCTGAAAAATTCATGGGATCAGAATTTAAGAGATGGCAGCAAAAGATGTTGTTCTACTTAACAGTTATGGGCATGGCCCGGTTCCTTACGGAAGATCCTCTACAAGCTGGAGATGAAATGGACTCTTCGCCTAATGAAACGGGTGAAGGGGGCCTTGGTATCCATGTCATTAATGTCATGAAGATGTTTCGTGACGCATGGAATCATAGCGATTTCATGTGCAAGAATTATATACTGAACTGCTTAGCAGACCCTCTCTACACGGTCTATTACACCGTTGGCACTGCCAAAGAGCTGTGGGAAAAACTGCAAAAGAAGTACAACGCACAAGATGCGGGTACTAAGAAGTTCATAGTTGGGAAATTTCTAAAATTCCAAATGGTGGACAGCAAGACAGTGATGTCCCAAGTCCAGGAATTCCAGATGATTATACATCACCTGGATTTGGAAGGACTGAAACCAAACGAGCAGTTTTTGGTTGCATCGCTGATTGAAAAGTTACCTCCTTCATGGAATGAGTTTATGAGTTACTTGAAACTCAAGACAAATGAGATGACCTTTGAAGAGCTTGTTATCAAACTCCAAATCCAGGAAGATAACAAGAAGGTCTTACCTAGGGGCAGACAAACTGCTGAGGCAAAGGCAAATCTGGCTGACGCCAAAGGGAACTCAAGCAAGAAGCGGAAGTTCCAGAAAGAAGGCAAAGCCCCCGCAGCAGAGATGTTCAGAGGCAATTGTCATCACTGTGGGAAACCTGGTCATAGGATCAAGGAATGTCGCAAGCTCAAGATTGAGCAATAACAGAAAGCCAAGTCGAAAGGCAAGGCGCAAGCTAACGTCGTCAAGGATACGCTCCTGGATGACATGATTGAGGATTTCTCGGCCGTGGTGCTAGAAGCCAACTTGGTTGAGAATCCGATGCAGTGGTGGGTGGACACATGTGCAACTACCTTCTCCACGTACACTCCAGTTACCGACAAAAAGCTGTTTATGGGCAACAACGCTTTCTCGGACGTGCTGGGGGTTGGAAAGGTGGTCCTGAAGATGACTTCCGGCAAGGAACTCACTCTGAAGGAAGTGATGCACGTCCCAAAAATTAGAAGAAATTTAGTTTCTGGACCTTTATTGTTTAATGCTGGTTTTAGGCTAGTGTTTGAATCCAATAAGTTTGTACTCACTAAAAATGGCACATTTGTGGGGAGAGGCTTCGTCTGTGAAGGCCTCTTCAAAGTGAATGTCATGTCTGTATTGCGTCAAGGAAATAAAGTTGAACCTTCTTCTTATTTGTTTGATTCTTCTAATTTATGGCATCATAGATTATGACACGTAAACTACAAGTCTATTCAAAGGCTGGTAAAGATGGAGTTGTTGCCGTCTATCGACGTAAACCCTCAACATAAGTGTGAGGTGTGCGTAGAGGCAAAACTCACCAAGCTTCCTTTTCGATCCGTCGAAAGGAATACCGCTCCTCTAGAACTTATTCACACAGATATATGTTATTTGAAGTTCGCACAAATTAGAGGGGGGAACAAGTACTTTGTGACTTTCATTGACGATGGCACAAGGTATTGTTACCTTTACTTGTTAAAGAGTAAGGATGAAGTCTTTGAAGCGTTCCGACGTTACAAAGTAGAAGTTGAGAACCAACTGAGCCTACGGATTAAATCCATTCGTAGCTATAGAGGGGGAGAATATGTAGCGCCATTTGAGGAATACTGTGACCAAGAAGGAATTATTCATCAAACGACGGCTCCATACTCACCTCAATCAAACGGTGTGGCGAAACGTAAGAACCGCACATTAAAGGAAATGATGAATGTCTTGCTTATCAATTTCGGACTTCCCCAAAATATGTGGGGAGAAACCGTCCTTACCGCTAATACGATTCTTAACAGAGTCCCACATAAGGGTAAGGACAAAACTCCATATGAATCATGGAAATGAAAGAAACCCACCTACAAGTATTTTAAGGTGTGGGGTTGTTTGGCAAAGGTTGAAGTACCCAAGCCAAAGCAGGTCAAGATTGGGCCTAAGACTGTAGATTGCATATTCATCGGATATGCAAATAACAGTAGTGCTTATCGCTTCTTAGTGCATAAGTCATATATTCCAGATATCCACCAGGGTACAATTATGGAATCAGGGAATGCTTTATTCTTTGAAGATACCTTTCCTAGAAAGGAAAAAGACATAACCTCTCGCAAATGAAGTCATGCACAAAGCTCTCAAGAACCGGGAGTCCTTGACTGCCCGGATCTAGATGGTTCAGATCTAGCGAATCTCGAGGTGGCTGAACATCCGGAATCTAGTGTTCCAGATTCTCAGAACTTGGAGACTCCAGAGATGGATCTAAGGCGAAGTAAAAGGGCCAGGAAGGATAAATCCTTCGGTCCTGACTTTGTAGCTTATATGGTTAATGATGAACCATGGACAATTGCTAATGCATTGTCAACTCCAGAAGCACCGCTCTGGAAAGAAGCTATTGAGAGTGAAATAGGCTCCATTTTGCATAACCATACTTGGGAGTTGGTTGATCTTCCTCCGGGAAATAAATTATTGGGTTGTAAGTGGATACTCAAACAGAAATACAAGTCAGATGGGTCTATAGACAAGTACAAGGCCAGGTTGGTAGTCAAGGGCTATCGGCAGACAGAAGGCTTTGACTACTTTGATACCTACTCTCCGGTATCCCGGATGACATACATACGGGTATTCATTGCGATCGCAGCTTTGCGTGACCTTGAGATACACCAGATGGATGTTAAGGCTTAAGACAGCCTTCCTAAATGGTGAATTGGAAGAAGAAATTTATATGGACCAACCCGAGGGGTACGTGGTTCAAGGGCAAGAGAAGAAAGTCAATCGGCTTATCAAATCTCTGTACGGGCTGAAACAAGCCCCGAAGAAAAATTTGATAGTACTCTACTATCGAAGGGGTTCGCCATCAATGAGTGTGATAAATGTGTTTACACGAAGGGTAACTCTGACTCATTTGTTATGATATGCCTGTATGTAGACGACATGTTGATCACAGGAAGCAGTCCTAGGGTTATCCTAGAGACTAAGAACATGTTGAAACAATGCTTCGACATGAAGGATATGGGTATCGCAGATGTCATCCTAGGGATTAAAATCTCTAAGACATCTGACGGACTGGTCTTATCTCAGTCTCACTACATCGAGGATGTTTGGAGAAAGTTCAAGATGTTAGACAGTTCACCGATAGCGTCACCAATGGATACAAATCAAAAGCTTGATAAAAATCTTGGTGCACCTGTATACCAGGAGCGATATGCACAGGTGATCGGTAGTTTGATGTATATAACAAACTTCACCCGACCTGATATTGCTTACGCAGTCAATAAGTTGGCTAGGTTCACCCGTAATCCGAGTGATAATCACTGGAAGGCGTTGAATCGGGTATTACAATACCTGAAATACACATTAAATTTCGGGTTACACTATTCGAGATATCCAGCTGTACTAGAGGGGTACAGTGATGCAAACTGGATATCTGATATAGAGAACACCAAGTCCACCAGTGGGTATATATTTACAATTGGTGGTGGGGCTGTGTCTTGGAAATCCTCTAAGCAAACTTGCATCTCCCGATCCACGATGGAATCAGAGTTTATCGCTTTAGACAAAGCAGGAGAAGAAGCTGAGTGGTTTCATGACTTCTTAGAGGATGTTCCGTGTTGGAACAAACCCGTACCTTCGGTAATGATCCACTACGACAGTCAGTCGGCTCTAGGAAGGGCACGGAATACTATGTACAACGGCAAGTCTCATCATATTCGACGGAGGCATAAGACCTTTAGGCAACTGATCACCACGGGTATAATATCCATTGATTACATTAAGTCAAAGGATAATATAGCAGACTCATTGACTAAGGGCTTACTCAAGGATCAGATGGCTTGCCTGTCTAGGGGAATGGGCTTAAAACACAAAATATAAGGACCAATACAGTGGTAACCCAACCTTACTAACTGGAGATCCCAGTAATTTGGTTCAATGGGAAAACGAAGTTGTAAAGGTTCAGTTGATCGCTTCAGTGGAAGTATGAGCACTTCGGATAGTGATTTCTGAAAAGAAACACCAAATCCAAAGTCGTTCCCGCGATAGACGTTAAGTGCTATCTGCAGTATGGGTAAAGGTTAAGTTTTCAAAACCTGTAATGATCATCAGCAGTTGAGGTTAGGTTTTGAGAAACTTTTAATGGTTCCTAACACTTGTGAAGTGGGGTATAGCAGGATACCTTGTAGGAGACCACCTATTTAAGTGCGAGGACGGGCCGCCTCAAATGAATGCACTTAAGAATCCAAGACGTTGTCCATGGTCAGAACGGACAAAACATTACGAAAAAAAGAGTAAGGGAATTTATTGTGTTGGTACCATTGACTTGGCTTACACTAAACACTGACGGTTCAAGACATCACGTTCACCGCGCAGTAAGTAAGTCCGATGGTATTCAACTATGAAAGATTCAAAGCTGAAGCTACCTCTCCTTATGCAACATCGGTCCGCTGAAATATTACTGGAAATGAAAAGACACCATGTGAGTGCGCCAAAATCTCTTTCAAGAGGGGATTGTTGGAAATTAGCCTTTGGCGGGAGTTGCGACCGACCAACTTTAACAGCTTAAACACTAGTGTTACGCATATTGGAGAATCTATTTCTTCACACATGCATGATCTACTAAGTACGTAGATAACCGTAGGGCCAAGAATCGTCAAATTTCATTGAGAAATGAAAGAGATATTGGTTCATGAAGTAAGGTGTTTGAAGCATGGAAAAGTGTGATGTGTGATCAATTCTCCCTCATCGGTAGAGGAAGAAAGAATTGTTGTGTATATAAGACTCGAAATTGGTTTGGGGTTTGGGACCCCAAGGGATATCCCATGTGTTTAAAGGAGGGAGGACCTAGATGTGCTTCGGTTCGAGAAAAGCCCACACGCGCGCCGCCGCCGCGCGCCCGTCCCGTCCAGTCCCGTCCGATTCCGGGTCACGGGTCGTGGGTTGTGGGTCTTCTGATATTATCTTTTTGGGCCAGAGAACTTTGCCAGTAGTACAGTTTGATCCAGAAGTTTCAGATGTACAGTTTGGACCAGAATTCTTATAGATGTACAGTTTGGTCCCTGAAGTTTCAAGATGTACATTTTGGTCCCTGAAATTTCCAGAAAGTCAGAATTTGGGCAGTCAGAACAGAAACGTCCAGCACTCAATTCAGCCATTTATTTTGGCTGAATTACTCCTTCTATAATGGCCAATCCATTGGTCTTTCTCACCATTTATGTTGGTGGCTTTACTACCTCCATAATGGTCATTATTTGGCCAATAATGGTTGTTATGGAGGCAGTCAAACAGCCCCTCCCTCACCTATATAAACACCCCTTGCACCATTATTGAGCAACACTTGATATACACGAAAATACACAAGAAGAAAAATAGTTTCTTCCTACAACTTCCAAGCATCATTTCGTTACTCAATATTCTTCACGGTAGCTCTTGAGTTTCCTTTGCTCAATTGTTTCATTGCTGTTTTATCTTGGGAGATGAATTGTCCATGATGTATAAAGGATACATACGGAACAATATTGTTTTAAGGACAGAGTGTCACACTCGACTCAGCAAAAACAGTTTCCAGTTTTCTTCTTCAACAAAATTGTAATTTCAGTTTTGTTGTTCTATTGTAATTTTCAGTTCTTGAATTACTTAGCAGTTACTTGTAATTTCCGTTTCATGCAATCCTTTGTAAACCAACATATATTTCATTCACTAACTAAATTATAAAAATATTAGTAGGTTTCTACAAAGAAAACACCAAAGAAACCCTTCTTGGCTTCTCCAGCTTCTTGGTCGCAGAAAGAAAATTGGAAAAAAGAAAAGAAAAGAAAGGGAACGAGGCTACACAGCAACTGGCAAGTTTTATTGTCCTCCTCAAAAATCTCAAAGTCAAAATACAACTAACAACGTAATAAGATTTAATATTTTGATAAGTAAGAAATTCACTTAATAGTTTTCTGAAAATAGTTTCAAGAATATATTTATCTTCGTACACAGCACGCACTAAAGCTAGAGATTTTTTGGGTATCAATACAACATGGTAGATTAATCAATCGTATTCAAAGGCACCTAAATCAATCGTATTCAAAGGCAACTGGAGATTAATCAATGTTAAACACTTGAACTGATTTGAAATCCGTTTGTTGTGGCGCGCTCTTAACATTCATTGATACTCGACAAAACATTATCTTAATGTCTTCTGTAGCTGCTTCGAAATAAACACTCAATTTATCACCTATCTATGCATCTTTTCCAAGTCTCTTCAAAAGTAGAGCCTCTTCGTTGGTATCTTACTGAGGTTGTCTGAACAGTCATTATACACGTACTATCAATGCTCAGAAATTACAAATTTCAAGAACAGCTATGATTCATATATATACTTCCTCTAACGATTTTTAAAATGTGTAATCTAAAATAAATCTTAAAAATTTGTGTTGCTAGAAAACATTTCTAAGAAAAAGTGATGTGACACTTTTCATTGAGCAGAAACAATATGAGCATTGTCTCTTTTTTCTCGATTCATTGCTATTTTGTTGACCTGGCCATGCTATGCTTTTAAATTTATCAGATTGGTAACGTTTTTTTCACATTCAATACTACCACAAATTAGAGTTAGGTGAACGTTTTTAATTCATGGAGAACAGTATATATTTAGTTTCTAAGTTATTCTTCATTTTAAATTTGGTCCTTTTATTATTCACCATAAAGCATTTTACATTTATATTTGATTTTGGTCAGGGAACAGGCGACAATAACATCTCTTTGCTACCAACAATGACATCCCCCCTTCATCCAAAGAGCTCCAGCTTGCTGGTGAAATGTTATTGCCTGTACCCTAGGGTCGCAGGTTCGAATCCCCTCAATGGATATCGTTCTCCGGGGCATATACCTTGTGGTAAAGCCTGGGTGCTAAAAGCCGCGCGGGCATGTTGCAGTGTGAGTTCGATCCCCGCCAAGCCGAAAGAGGGGGTCAACCTTGTAGCATTGATCTGTTGGACGCAAATAGACACTGACCACGGGGTGCACATCCTGCGATTTACCTGGTGGTGGGGTGCTGAAGGACCGGTCCCATCATCCCCAGGAGTCTAGTACCAATACTTGTGCAGGTGCTAACGATAGGGAGGCACAAGTCGGCTCGAGACCTGGGTTAACAAAAAAAAAAAAAAACAATAACATCCCTCCCCTTTATCTTTTATCTTAATTATTTGCCAATTACCTTGATTTCAATAACTTCATATTTCTCAATTGCTTTAACACATCTCCCCCTACCCCCCCCCTCCCCGCTAATTCAAGGCCCTAATTTTTTTATTAATTAATATTCTATATATTATAAATTATTATTATTATTATTATTAAAATGATACTAGATTTATGCTCTTTTTAAAATGTGATAGAGGTTATTTAGATAAATACTTGAATTTCATAATAGACATGTAATACGAGGTAAATAATAATTTGATGACGTTGTTGAACAAAAAACTAAGTCTTGTAGTATCTTTTAGTTAATTATTCTTATAAGGTGTGGATCATTTATTTCATTTTGATTTAAACTTGACTTGAACCATATGTATGAAACTAATTTAACATCTACATAGTAGTACAAAATTAAGATCATCAAATAATGGGAATTTATAAAAGTATTCTATTAACTGTGGATATTTTTATAAAAATATTGTCAAAGCTTTGGTGAGAGAAGTTACCATATAACTTCGATGATGAGAATAAGCAAGTAGTCGAGTGAGTGATCAAGTACGTACAAGATAGTATGTACACCATCATTAAAAAATTAATAAAATATACAAAGTGTTGGCTTTAGATATCAGTGTGACCGAGTAAAATTAAATTTGATGGGAGATATCTGGGTTTTTTTTAATATAAGGTCTATTCTTAATGTTTGGCTTTAGGCAATCAATGTTGTTAGGTCGTCCTGCTTCAAATATCTATAATTCTGGTCTAGTTCGGTCTATGGTGGGTATTGCTTCTAATTTATCATATTGTAATGTTCTTTCAAGAGTTAAGGGTCAAAAACACACCTCAAGTATCACATTTTTTTGAGTTTTCGTATTAGGTGTGAGATTTTCCTACCTAAACTATCATCAACTAGTTGGCAAAACACACCTCAACTATCATTTGTTCATTTTTCCTATCTCAACTTTCAGGTTGGAAAAGTGAACAAATAATAGTTGAGGTGTGTTTTACTAACTAGTTGATGATAGTTTAGGTAGGAAACTCTCGCACCTGACAGTTCAGATAGAAAACTAAAAATAGATGATACTTGAGGTGTGTTTTTTATCCTTATCTCTTTCTTTCAAATTAAGTGCCAAATATGCTACCAATCTTTTAAGTTAGGTTAAATCATTAATTCATCATAAAATATCATATTTTTACATCTACTTCCAATAAAGATCCTTAAATGATCAATTGATTAGGCTGAATGTATTCAATTCATATCATGAGCTGAAATAACTAAAAACAGTCCACAATAGAGATAACACAAAATCTAACAAAGAAGCCAAACTATGATTATAACTAATCCAAATATGACACTAGCCATGAGCCAATAGAGATTTCAAGAATGTAATAACAATATAATCAAATAAAAAAGTTCTTTTTTTGCCTTTTATTATTTTTCTAAAATTGTGATAGAGATTAATATTTTAATTAAAAATTTTAAAAATACTTATTTGATCATATTTTGATTTTTCTTTAATGATAGTGCGATTCACGAGCAAATTCACTGGTGTATTAATTATTCGTCTAAGGAAAAGTGATGTGACACTTTTCATTGAGCAGAAACAGTATAAGCAGTGTTTCTTTTTTCTCGATTCATTGCTATTTTATTGACCTGGCCATGCTATGGTTTTAAATTTATCAGATTGGTAACGTACATTAAATACTACCACAAATTTGAGTTAGGTGAACGTTTTTAATTCATGGAGAACAGTATATATTTAGTTTCTCAGTTTTTCTTCGTTTTAAATTGGGTCCTTGTATTATTCACCATAAAGCATTTTACATTTATATTTGATTTTGGTCATGGAACAAGCGACAATAACATATCTTTGATACCAACAATGACATCCCTTCCCTTTATCTTTTATCTTAATTATTTGCCAATTACCTTGATTTCAATAACTTCATATTTCTCAATTGTTATCGTGGTCATGTTTTGCTTCTAAATTTGTCATTTTACTCCCTCATTCTCATTTTAACTGTAATTTTAGTTTATATTCACGCCTATTAAAAAATATAAGGTATACTTTACTAAGTTACGCTTATTTAGTAAAAGTAAATTGAGTGTTTTCTCTTAACACCGTACATTTTTCTTTTATGTTAAGGATATAATTGGAAATAATAGTCAATTATCATCTTGAATTTTTAAAGTGATAGTTATTGAAAGAAATAATCCCTTGATTATTTTCATTGGTTGAAATACTATATATACAAGTTAAATATTTCCATAATAGGAGAATTCTATTCATATTCTACGCCTAAAACCTTATTCTATTTGGATACTAACTATACATTTATGGTAATACAAATATTATGGTAAGTGTACAATACTACTTACATTACAACATTACCTAAACTAGAATACTAAAACACTACCTAGTTCTACACGGTACAAGGGGAAAAACCGAGAGCCAAATATACACATGTATATTGTGTATATTTAACACACACCCGCAGTCATAGCGGGCGGTCTTCGAACTCTGAGACTGTCCCTAAAATCTTCAAAAAGGACCGAGGGAAGACCTTTTGTAAAGATGTCGGCAATTTGATATCTTGACGGGACATGGCAGACGCGTACCTGACCACGAGCAACCTTTTCGCGGACAAAGTGAATGTCCATCTCGATATGCTTAGTGCGCTGGTGCTGAACCGGATTACCAGAAAGGTAGATGGCACTAACATTATCGCAATAAACCAAGGTTGCTTTCTGAATGAGACAATGAAGCTCCAAAAGAAAATTACGTAACCAACATGATCCTGAGACCACATTAGCTACCCCTCGATATTCGGCCTCGGCACTGGATCGGGACAATGTTGACTGACGTTTTTCCTACCATGAGACCAGGTTATTACCAAGAAACATACAATAGCTAGACGTAGACCGTCTGGTGTCCGGACAGCCACCCCAATCAGCATCCGTATACGAGACAAGTGTGGATGTCACAGATGGATATAAATGCAAACCATAGTCCAGCGTACCTTGAATATATCGAATGATGCGTTTGAGTGCATTCATGTGCTCAACTCTAGGATCATGCATAAACAAATACACATGTTGGACAGCATACGTAATATTTGGCCTCGTGAATGTAAGAAGTAGCTCCTGCAAGACTGCGATAACGGGTCGGATCCTCGTATGGCGCGCCGGCCGTAGCCCAAGTTTGGGCTTTGTATCAACGGGAGTGGAAGTGGACTTACAGGATGACATCCCATCCCTCTCAATGATCTCAGTTGCATACTTCCTTTGAGATAAGAACAACCCACATGGATGACGAGTGACAACAATCCCCAAAAACTAGCTCAAGGGCCCCAAGTATTTCATAGCAAACTCAGAGCTGAGCATTGTCATGATAGACTGGCGTAAGGCATCGGAAGAGGCAGTCACAATAATATCATCCATATAACAGACGCAGGAACTGGACCAGTTTCAGAATTGGGCTGGACAGGCCCAATCGCTGAAACTGGCCGAGTGACTGTATTGGGAATTGCAGTGTATGACAGACTAGTGGAACCAGCGGGCAGTGGGCCCGCTGAAGAATTTTGGATGCGGGATACGTCCGAAAAATAGTGAATAATATACGGGGATATACTATCATCCAAAAAATTATACGAACTAGGCACGGGAGTTTTAACCTTAGCAAATGGAAATTGAGATTCATAAAAAATTACATGGCGATTAATGATAATTTTATTAGAGGATAAATCAAAGCATTTGTAACCACGATGATTAGACGGAAAACCCAAAAACACACACGGAGTAGACCGGGCCTGAAGTTTGTTAATTGGGGTGGACGGGAATAACGGATAACACAAACACCCAAAAACCCGAAGATGTGAATACGAATGAGTCTTATTATATAAAATTTGAAGGGGAGAAGAATATGTCAAACCTTTGGAAGGAATTATGTTAAGGAGATATGTAGCCATTTGTAGAGCATGATGCCAAAAAGACGGGGGTACGGAAGCATGAATCAATAAAGTTCGGACAATGTTATTTATGGAACGAATTTTGCATTCGACTTTTCCATTTTGTGAAGACGTATGAGGACAAGAAAAACAAAAATTGATCTCATTATTAGAATAGAATTTCCGAAATACCCCATTGTCATATTCTTTGCCATTATCACACTAAATATTTTGACTTCCCGTTCGAATTGAGTTCTAATTAATGTTCTAAATTTTAAGAATAAAGAAAAAACTTGAGATTTTTTCGCTATCGGAAAAGTCCATAAAAACTTAGAGTAACCATCCAAAAAGAGAACATAATACCGATGACCCAAAGAACTAAGAACAGGAGACGTCCATAAGTCGTTATGAATAATATCAAATGACATTAAAGTATGAGAATTTGAGTCTACAAATGGCAACCTAACAATTTTTTCTAAAGAACAAGACTGACAATTTGTAGTACTACTCGTACCCTTACATGAAATAAAATTATTTTTATCTAATGACGACAAAATAGATGATCCCGGATGACCAAGACGAGCATGCCATAAGGAAGGAGAAAGGGTTGCAAATACGGATGGCAAGGCTTGACTCGATGGACCGGAATTGGGTGTGATAGGATAAAGATCTACCCTACTAGCACACCTCATGAGAGGACTCCCCGTCTTGAAATCCTTCACAGAGAAACCAAATGGATCAAATTCAATAGAAACGAAATTGTCAGTAGTGAATTTACGGATATAGACTAAGTTTTTAATCAATTTGGGGGCATGTAGGGTGTTCTTCAAGATCAGAGGTGGATGAGGGGGAGATAAAGTTTTATGACCATAACCACGAATTGGACTAGAATTACCATTACCAACAATTATGCCGCGAGGGCTGCTCAAATTGGAATAAGACGAGAGCATACCTGAATCGGATGTCATGTGGGTAGTGGCACCGGTGTCCATATACCAATTTGGGTCCGGAGGATTTAAACCAAGCGTGTGCATTGCGGCATCGATGTCGGTAGACGTGGGTACCGCTGCATGATGGGCATGCGGGGGCCGAGGCCCAAATACCCATGCTTGCTGCCTCGGCCCAGAAGACTGGTTGTATGTGGACCAGGTAGAATTGGCCTGGACTGCTGCTGGACAGTCCACTGTCAGTGGGGCGAAACATGATTGGGCCCAAACTGTGGTTGTGGGGCCCACTGTCACTGCATAGGGGCCAACTGTGGGGCCCGGAACTGCTGTTGCTGCTGCTGACCACCGCGAGGGCCCCCACCGCTACCACTATTATGTTGGTTGCCGCCATGGTTTGTCATTATTTTTCTTATTTCCTCCCTTTTTGCATGCCTTGTAGTTGTTGCGATTTTGGCCTAAAATTTGTTGGAACTTGGAGGATGGACAGTGGATTCGGTCATCATAACTACAGGACTAGTACCAGTAGACGTCTTTTTAGCCATGCCCGCTTCTTCGAGTGTAAGCATAGAACGAGCTTGATAAAATTGCGGAAGTGGATTGCTCTGACGAAGAAGCGTGTCAACACCACTATAGGCCTCGGAGAGGCCTGAAACCATTTGGAGGACCAAACGGTCATTCAAAACTGGCGCACCAATGTTGCGGAGTTGGTCCGCCATTTCCTTCAATCTTTTGCAATAGGCCGAAACGTTAGGAAAATCTTCCATATTGACGTGGGAGAAATCCTGCTCAAGAGTAAGAGCTCTAGAATTCTGATTATCTTGGAATATATCGCGTAGTATATCCCAAGGCGCATGCGCCGTAGCGTCAGGTTCAATAATCGTTTGCAAAAGGTCGGTAGAAATTGTGAAATATATCCACTGAAGGACGGTAGCATCAAGGGTCGTCCACAACTTAGGATCATCCTCGCGTTTTAGGACCTTCGTATACTCAGGAGCCGCGGGGATTATGTGATGGATGACTTGATGCGAGAGTGCGTGAATTTTGAACAGTTCGGCCCACGTCGCATATTGGACGTTTTCTATTTCAAGAACAAGAGGGATGTTATTTTTTATGTTAGAAACTGTAAGGGCAGACTGAAACGTGTTTCGTGATGTAGACATATTGATAGAACAATATGTGATTGAGAAATTTGGAAGAAAATTTTGAGAAGAGAGGAGGTTCCACAAGCACGGAATCCGAGAGTAAGAGCTCGGAACCCGAGGAGAAAGTGGTCGAGATTTGGGAGAGAAAGAGACTTAGACTTCTGATACCATGAAAGAAATAATCCCTTGATTATTTTCATTGATTGAAAGGCTATATATACAAGTTACATATTTTCATAATAGGAGAATCATATTCCTATTCTACTCCTAAAACCTTATTCTACTTGGATACTAACTATACATTTATGGTAATACAAATATTATGATAAGTGTACAATACTACTTACATTACAACATTATATAAACTAGGATAATAAAACACTATCTAATTCTACATGGTACAAGGGGAAAAACCGAGAGCCAAATATACACAATATACACATATATATTGTGTATATTTAATAGTTATTTTAGAATATATTTTATAAGTTAAGGCGATAATTAAAATGAAATTCAGAGAGTATAATGTTGTGTCTGCATTTGCTGTGAAAAGTGGTCCATCAATCAATGAAGTCAGGTAAAGGAATTCAATTCATCAAAAAACGTCCTGCTTTTAATTAAATTTGTCATATTGCTACGGTTATTTCACGTTTACTACCAATAATGCTCCTTCAATCAATTGAGTCAGGACAAAATTTGGTTGGGATTTCAGATTTGTTACTTCATATTTAATGTGAGACATAAATAACACTATATTTCGAGATTACTTAAATTTTATCTTAATCAACTATAGAATAAATTCATCTCTAATTTAATTTTAAAATTAATTATCCCTCATATAAAATTAGCCTTTAGTCTCTAACTTTAGTATAATTATAATATATTGATCCTTATTTTATTCAAAAAAGCCCATTTTACCTTCAAATCAAGACCGGCTCATGGTGAAGATACTAAAGCAATTGTTTTAATTTTTTATTAATTAATATTCTATATATTATAAATTATTATTATTATTATTATTATTATTATTATTATTAAAATGATACTAGATTTATGCTCTTTTTAAAACGTGATAGAAGTTATTTAGATAAATACTTGAATTTCATAATAGACATGTAATACGAGGTAAATAATAATTTGATGACGTTGTTGAACAAAAAATAAAAACAAAGTCTTGTAGTATCTTTTAGTTAATTATTCTTACAAGGTGTGGATCAATTTATTTCATTTTGATTTAAACTTGACTTGAACTATATGTATGAAACTAATTTAACATCTACATAGTAGTACAAAATTAAGATCATCAAATAATGGGAATTTATAAAAGTATTCTATTAACTGTGGATATTTTTATAAAAATATTGTCAAAGCTTTGGTGAGAGAAGTTACCATATAACTTCGATGATGAGAATAAGCAAGTAGTCGAGTGAGTGATCAAGTACGTACAAGATAGTATGTACACCATCATTAAAAAATTAATAAAATATACAAAGTGTTGGCTTTAGATATCAGTGTGACCGAGTAAAATTAAATTTGATGGGAGATCTCTGGGTTTTTTTAATATAAGGTCTATTCTTAATGTTTGGCTTTAGGCAATCAATGTTGTTAGGTCGTCCTGCTTCAAATATCTATAATTCTGGTCTAGTTCGGTCTATGGTGGGTATTGCTTCTAATTTATCATATTGTAATGTTCTTTCAAGAGTTAAGGGTCAAAAACACACCTCAAGTATCACATTTTTTTGAGTTTTCGTATCAGGTGTGAGATTTTCCTACCTAAACTATCATCAACTAGTTGGCAAAACACACCTCAACTATCATTTGTTCATTTTTCCTATCTCAACTTTCAGGTTGGAAAAGTGAACAAATAATAGTTGAGGTGTGTTTTACTAACTAGTTGATGATAGTTTAGGTAGGAAACTCTCGCACCTGACAGTTCAGATAGAAAACTAAAAATAGATGATACTTGAGGTGTGTTTTTTATCCTTATCTCTTTCTTTCAAATTAAGTGCCAAATATGCTACCAATCTTTTAAGTTAGGTTAAATCATTAATTCATCATAAAAAATATCATATTTTTACATCTACTTCCAATAAAGATCCTTAAATGATCAATTGATTAGGCTGAATGTATTCAATTCATGAAAAAATGATAAGAGTTTTTAGTCCTTGAGTTGTTTTATTTTGATTTTCTACTAGCATTACTCATATCACGACCTGAGATTAGAGTCACGTGACCAACATCCGACTAATTATGAAATTATCCCATCGAGTGAACCACTAAATTAATCAACTGATTAACTTCTTAAGATGTGTTAAATACTGAAAAGCTGATAACTTAGTCAATTCATATCATGAGCTGAAATAACTAAAAACAGTCCACAATAGAGATAACACAAAATCTAACAAAGAAGCCAAACTATGATTATAACTAATCCAAATATGAAACTAGCCATGAGCCAATAGAGATTTCAAGAATGTAATAACAATATAATCAAATAAAAAAGTTCTTTTTTTGCCTTTTATTATTTTTCTAAAATTGTGATAGAGATTAATATTTTAATTAAAAATTTTAAAAATACTTATTTGATCATATTTTGATTTTTCTTTAATGATAGTGCGATTCACGAGCAAATTCACTAGTGTATTAATTATTCGTCTAAGGAAAAGTGATGTGACACTTTTCATTGAGCAAAAACAGTATAAGCAGCGTTTCTTTTTTCTCGATTCATTGCTATTTTATTGACCTGGCCATGCTATGGTTTTAAATTTATCAAATTGGTAACGTACATTAAATACTACCACAAATTTGAGTTAGGTGAACGTTTTTAATTCATGGAGAACAGTATATATTTAGTTTCTCAGTTTTTCTTCGTTTTAAATTGGGTCCTTGTATTATTCACCATAAAGCATTTTACATTTATATTTGATTTTGGTCATGGAACAAGCGACAATAACATATCTTTGATACCAACAATGACATCCCTTCCCTTTATCTTTTATCTTAATTATTTGCCAATTACCTTGATTTCAATAACTTCATATTTCTCAATTGTTATCGTGGTCATGTTTTGCTTCTAAATTTGTCATTTTACTCCCTCATTCTCATTTTAACTGTAATTTTAGTTTATATTCACGCCCATTAAAAAAATATAAGGTATACTTTACTAAGTTACGCTTATTTAGTAAAAGTAAATTGAGTGTTTTCTCTTAACACCGTACATTTTTCTTTTATGTTAAGGATATAATTGGAAATAATAGTCAATTATCATCTTGAATTTTTAAAGTGATAGTTATTTTAGAATATTTTTTATAAGTTAAGGCGATAATTAAAATGAAATTGAGAGAGTATAATGTTGTGTCTGCATTTGCTGTGAAAAGTGGTCCATCAATCAATGAAGTTAGGTAAAAGAATTCAATTCATCAAAAAACGTCCTGCTTTTAATTAAATTTGTCATATTGCTACGGTTATTTCACGTTTACTGCCAATAATGCTCCTTCAATCAATTGAGTCAGGACAAAATTTGATTGGGAAACACGTTATTTCAGATTTGTTACTTCATATTTAATGTAAAATATAAATAACACTATATTTTGAGATTACTTAGATTTTATCTTAACCAATCATAGAATAAACTTATTCCTAATTTAATTTTGAGATTAATTATCCCTCGTACAAAACTAACATTTAGTCTCTAACTTTAGTATAATTATAATATATTGATCCTTATTTTATTCAAAAAAGCCCATTTTATCTTCAAATCAAGACCGGCTCATGGTGAAGATACTAAAGCAATTGCTTTAACACATCTCCCCCTACCCCCCCCCCCCGGCTAATTCAAGGCCCTAATTTTTTATTAAATAATATTCTATATATTATAAATTATTATTATTATTAAAATGATACTAGATTTATGCTCTTTTTAAAATGTGATAGAGGTTATTTAGATAAATACTTGAATTTCATAATAGACATGTAATACGAGGTAAATAATAATTTGATGACGTTGTTGAACAAAAAATAAAAACAAAGTCTTGTAGTATCTTTTAGTTAATTATTCTTACAAGGTGTGGATCAATTTATTTCATTTTGATTTAAACTTGACTTGAACCATATGTATGAAACTAATTTAACATCTACATAGTAGTACAAAATTAAGATCATCAAATAATGGGAATTTATAAATGTATTCTATTAACCGTGGATGTTTTTATAAAAATATTGTCAAAGCTTTGGTGAGAGAAGTTACCATATAACTTCGATGATGAGAATAAGCAAGTAGTCGGGTGAGTGATCAAGTACGTACACCATCATTAAAAAAATTAATAAAATATACAAAGTGTTGGCTTTAGATATCAGTGTGACCGAGTAAAATTAAATCTGATGGGAGATCTCTGTTTTTTTTTTTTAATATAAGGTCTATTCTTAATGTTTGGCTTTAGGCAATCAATGTTGTTAGGTCGCCCTGCTTCAAATATCTATAATTCTGGTCTAGTTCGGTCTATGGTAGGTATTGCTTCTAATTTATCATATTTTAATGTTCTTTCAAGAGTTAAGGGTCAAAAACACACCTCAAGTATCACATTTTTTTGAGTTTTTTCGTATCAGGTGTGAGAGTTTCCTCCCTAAACTATCATCAACTAGTTGGCAAAACACACATCAACTATCATTTGTTCATTTTTCCTATCTCAACTTTCAAGTTGGAAAAGTGAACAAATAATAGTTGACGTGTGTTTTACTAACTAGTTGATGATAGTTTAAGTGGGAAACTCCCGCACCTGATAGTTCAGATAGAAAACTAAAAATAGATGATACTTGAGGTGTGTTTTAAATCCTTATCTCTTTCTTTCAAATTAAGTGCCAAATATGCTACCAATCTTTTAAGTTAGGTTAAATCATTAATTCATCATAAAATATCATATTTTTACATCTACTTCCAATAAAGATCCTTAAATGATCAATTGATTAGCCTGAATGTATTCAATTCATGAAAAATGATAGAGTTCTTCGTCCTTGAGTTGTTTTATTTTGATTTTCTACTAGCATTACTCATGTCACGACTCTTCGACCATAGGTCTGTAAGGATCTTATCATGAAATAAGACATAAGTATAGGATTTAATCAATAACCTTCAAGTTCTAAATAGTACTATTCAGATAAGCTTTACAACATTAATACAAGTACGTTAGCTATTCACCAGACCTGAACTGTAGCTCAAGAAAACGCCATTACGCCTACCCTCGGTTGCGGCTGATATGAGCAAATGTACGGTCATCTTTAAGAATACCCTACCCAAGTATTAACATAACTCACAGTGATATGTACTGCTTTGGAACTTGAATTTTGTAAAACATTTACTTATCTAAATCATATTCTCAGAGCATTCTTAGACAGTATAGGCTATTAGCATATCATATGAAATAACAATACAGAAAAATAAAGAGAGAGGGAGGTATACCGAAACGAAGCCAAGAACACAAGGGTTGAGCCAATTCCAATCTTATTATTGAAAGGAGAATTTACAAAGCTCGATTTTGGGGTTTTTTCTGATCCCTATACAAATGAATGAGAGTCCTCTTTTATAGACGAAGGCGGACTTCAACTAAGATTACAATTTACAGAATTAACAGTAAAAGAATCTAAATTATTACAACAAAACAAAACTACTTTGCGGAAAGTAAATAACTTTACATAAAGTAAGATAAGATTCCCGACACATGTCGCTTTCTTATCTTCAAAAAGAAAAAGTAAAAGAAAACAAACGACTTTTGATAAAGTCGAAATAAACTTTTTATAAAGTTAACAGTGGTCGAATGTGACCTTCACTTGTCTTGACAGGACATGGGTCCCTTCTGCTTTTATTCTTTCATTTTTTCCTTGCCACGTGAAGACTTATCTTCCTGTCGGGCTTTGGCCTTTTCCTTGACAGCTTCAATCAAGCCATCGAACAAATCCGTTGTAGAGGGGTGATAAGAATAGTCTTCCTCTCCCTGGGAATCTTGGAATAGTCCGTCGTCCTAGATGTCTCTCATTGAGGCAGTTGATGTTTCCGAATAAGGACTTTCATCAATCTTCTTAGCAAAGTTTTTAATAAAGTCTGCCTTAATTTTATCAAGATAGGCAGTCATGAGTTCTTCCTCCGAAGCATGAGGATTTTTCAATTTAATAGTTTTCTCTAATTTAGAGAAGATGGAGTCATTGTCCTTTGATTCAACCTTAATTTGGTGAATAGTTCTGAGATTTTTTAATAAGGAAGTAATTTCTCCCTCAAGCTCCCATCCATAAGTTCGGGTTGGGTTTTTTGGATCTTTGTCTAGTAATTTAGACCAAAATTTGCAGAGAAATTTTCTCTTAAGACATAATATGCCTTGCTGGTTTCTCCCTGCTTCGGGAATCCACTTCCAGATCCATGGGGTTCCGGTCTGCAAAAAGAACATTAGTGATGCCGATCCTTCGACATAGTCGGAAGGGTTTTCAGGCGTGACACATGGTGTCATATGAATTCATTCCTTATAATAATCTATATAATGGGCTGGTAGGATCTGAATTTCAGGTCCGATGATATTCCACCAAGGGAAGATCCAGCCTGGTAATAACAATCCATTTTGGTTGTTTTTGAAAATATCTAGATTTAATTTAATCCACCATGTATGACCATATTTTTTGTTTTCATAATAAAAAACATAAGTGAAGACATCAATATAATCATAGTAATTGAAAGCCAACCGAATATCGGTTCTTGGAATTATAAATTCCTTGGATCGGAATGGGCTGATTCCCCATTCATAAGGAGATATGATCTTCTTAAGATAGAGTTTTGAATAACTCTTTTCCACACCAGGTTTATGCTCTGGGTAGGAAGTAATGTCAGCCGTGCTGGTAGCTGTGAGGATATATTCATAGTACATCCTGTTTTTACCTTATTGGAAGGGATGATAGAAATTTTCTACATATCGATTCATAAGAATCCAAGGGTCATTCAGATAATTTTTATCTTCATGAGTAAGTAGGAGAATAGTCTCCTCATGAGGGCGAACCAAATATTGGTTTCTGTCCTCTTCTTGCTGTAACAGCTTTTGGACGTATGAGCCCTGCTGGCTAGAGGAAGCTTGTTCCACTAGCTTGACCTTAGGAATAGTCCTTGGGTCATTTCTGCCTCGACCTCGGCCACGATCTCCGCAACCTCTTCCCCTGCTCCTATTGGGAGTGAGAGGTGTCCATTGTGGACGCATGCCTAATCCTGTAAAAATTCACGAGTAAGAAAGTCAGGCAGTGAATTATCTTCACCTTTTAAATATTGAATTTCAAAGTCGAATGGGGCTAAATGCGCCTGCCATCGAGCAAACATTTGTTTGGATACGTCATGTTTAAAATCTTTTTGAAACATGAATTTGGCCGCATTGCAGTCCGTTCTAATGAGAAATTTAGAATTGTAAAGATCATCCTGGAATTTCAGGACACATTTAACTATAGCAAGAATTTCTTTGGCTACAGTAGCGTAGTTCTTTTGACTATTAGTCCATTTGCCAGAATAATATCTAACTAGATAACTCTGTTTAGTCTAGGGATTAATCTGTTTTAGAATTCCACCATAACCAATATCAGAAGCATCAGTTTCAATAATCTTTCCCAATTTGGGTTAGCAAGCATAAGACATGGCAAAGCTTGAACATTCTTCTTAATCTTTCTGACTGCTTCAGTATGAACATTGATCCAGGGACTGGCAGATTTCTTCAGTCTGTCATATAAAACAGCTGCATCAGTATATAAATTCTTATAATAGGAAGCAATATAATTAAGGCTACCTAAGAACCGTTGTAACTGAGTTCTATCAAGAATTTCATCAGAAAATTTGGAAGCAAATTCGATGCTTATGTGAATTGGGATAATATTCCATTTTTCGATGTTATGACCAAGAAAACGAATCTTAGTCTGGAAAATACTCATTTTTGGTTTTGAAATAACTAAACCATTTGAGATAATAATTTTTTTGAAAATAGCAAGATGCTTAATATGATCTTGTATGGTTTTTGAGTAAACTAGTATATCATCAATATAAACAATGATAAACCCACTATAGGGGGTAAAGATGTCGTTCATGACATGCTGGAATTCGGACGGAGCATTTTTAAGTCCGAAAGGCATAACGTTCCATTCATAATGGCCGAAAGGGACTGTGAAAGCAGTCTTGTACCTGTCAGGTTCATGAACCTGTATCTGCCAAAAACCTGATTTCAAATCAAATTTAGAGAAGATGTTAGATTGATACAATCTGTCCAATAAATCTTTTTATTGGGTATGGGATATCTGATCCACTGTAAGACCTTATTCAAGGGCTTGTAGTTAATAACCAGTCTAGGAACTCCTCACTCCTGTTCAGAATATTTATTAACATAGAAAGCTGTGCAACTCCATGGGGAGTTCGAGGGACGAATGAGCTTTTTCTCAATTAGCGAAGCAATTTCCTTTTTGCAAATTTATTCCATGTTCATCTGGCAAGGTCTAGCCTTGGTAGGAATGTCCTGTTCCTGAAAATCTTCTTCATAGGGAAGCTTGACGATATGCTTTTTCCTGTTCCAAAAAGCTGTTGGCAAATCGTCACAAATAGAAATAGCAAAATCATATCCTATTTCTTTAATCTTATCCTGCAATTTAGGATTAGTAAGCTGGTTTTCAATGCTGTAAACCAGTAACTCTTGCTGCAGATAATCCAGATGTTGTTGCTTATTCTGCACAAGATTAACAAAGCTGATAGTTTTATAAGAATCAACCCAAGGGAAAGTAATCTGCTTTCCTTCATATGTTCCTGAAAAACCTTTCTCAGTAACATTGTTAAGAGGCATCAAACCATTAATAAACGGTATACCCAAGATAATATCATTAGTAAGATTTTTTACTAAAGTAAAGGAGTGTTCTATGCAAACCTTGTTATGGCAAATATATGCGCATGATAATTTGTAGGAGACACCGAAGTCATTTCCGTCTGCTCCAGATACTTTCCTGTTAGTTTTGGTAAAGTATTTCGTCGGAATTAATCCTTCTCTGATGCAATTAACATCTGCTCTAGAATCAATAAGAGTAGGAACATCTCTGAAGATGGCTTCGCCTTTGATTAGTAGAGTTATATGGGTAATCCATCTTTGGCGTGTAATGACGCTGACGGCTCCTGTAGGTCCTTCGTTGTCATAAGAAGTTCCTGGTTCGTCGACAATAGGAGTGTGTAGAAGCTTTTCCAAGCTTTCTGGTTCTTTTTCCTCATAGGAGATTTGCTCTAACAGAGCAATCCTGTTTTCAAGTCCACCATAATTTTTGTGGAGATGGGTGATTTCGATTTTTAGATCATGGATCTCATCTTTCAATTGTTGAGTTGTCAGGGTATTGCCTCCATTTCTTTTCTTCTGCAAATCAGTCAATATCTCCGAGAAATTATACGGAGGATCAATTCGGGATTTGATCTTTCGGGGAGTCCTGTCCCTTTCTTGAGCCTTGAGTAAAGCCTCAAGGATCTTTGCCTTCTGGGCGTCTTCTGGAATATCCTTTAGAAGATCATTAATTTCTTCTCCATTGATGACGCTTACATTGAAGCTGGAGAACTGTGCTTGGAGTTTATAAAACTCGTCCTCTATATCTTCCTCTTTTCCCTTCTGGCAACTTTTGGAGGTACAGATACATGAATCACTTTCTTCAGAGGAGGATGAATAGGGATCCTCTGAATCCGTGGTAATGGATACATCTGATTCATCGGAATCGTCGGAGGGGATCATGATTTTCATCAAGGCATCTTTGATATTATCATCAATCTTTAGTGCCTTAATCTTGTCGGCCTTTTTCTTTTTACACCGATTGACGTAATGGCCCACTTCTCCACACGCATAGCATGTAGTGGTCTTGGTAGTCCTTTTCTTAGGGACATAGCCCTTCTTTTGATTTTTGGCCCTTTGCTTTGCAGCTTTCTTTTTGTATGGGCCCGCTTTGTACTCTTTGTAGTACTCTTTTTTATGTGGTTTGACCACGTGTTGTTTCCTCTTCTTCCCCGTTTTTTGTGCAGGGGTAGGTTCGTCCATGGCGAACTGCTGACAGAATTCTCCTAACTGAGTTTTCTCAGTGAGTCTCTGTTTCTTCAGCTGTCGTTGCAATTTAATGTCATTGCATAAGGCTAGGCCTTCTTCCATGCATTTGCTGATAAGCATGCCATAAGAAAACATATCCCAAGGGATCTGGGAATCTGAGGAATCAATCCTTAGAGTTCTCTTGACTCTCTCTGCGAAAAGCGGAGGGAGGCCATCTATGAATCTGGCCTTCCAAAAGCGATCACTTGCTTCAGGGAGATTATAAACCCTGCTAAGGAAAACATCTTTATACCACCTAAACGAGGTTAGGGTAGGACATCTGTGATTTTGGAGAAGTGTCCTGGTATTATCATAATTAGTCGAATAATTCCCTGTAAAATGATCTAAAATGGTTAGAATGAGGGTGTAAACTGAATTAGGAACTTGAACATTACCCTCTTGTTTTACAGAGTTTGTAATCTGAATTTTTTGTTCCGGCGAGAGATAATTGTCCCACCATGCTTTGAGCTGACCTGTAAATCCAACACAGATAATTTTTGTTATGTTAACCTCTGTTTGGTTATTACCTTTTGCAGCTGCAGTATACATAAGCATTTTGTGGCAGGTTCTGAAGATCTGGGTCTCAGCGCCACCGTCAATATTCCCTTCAATGATCTCGGTACCTGTGTAGGCGGCAGGATCATTCTTCCATGTTCCTTCTTCGATCAGGACGTCCATGGGAGTAGGCCTTGGATAGTAATAATTTTCCGAGGCATTTCTGGGAGTCCAATTACTCCCTCTTTTTACCGCAGCTATACGATTGTCACTGCTTTCTCCTGTGTCCTTGGTATTGACCATTCCAATCATTGATCTGGAAGTTAAGGTTTTATCGGGTGAGATTTTCATTTTCTCACTCAATTGCGATATCAGATGTTCGATATCTTTTGTTAAAGGATTTGTCTGGTTTTTTGCCAGGGTAATTCCTTCCATGGATGCAGGGGGTTGGATGTTTGCACTGGTTTCCAGCGGCTTTTGAGCTTTCTTAGCTCTCTCATCTGCAATCATTTTTGTTCTTTGCTCCTCAATAAGGGAGCTAAGCCTGTCGACCTTATTATGTAATAAAGTCATTTATTCTCCTAGGACTTTAAGAGTGACATTTGTGCTATTCCCCTGTCTGTAAAGATTGTTCCAGTGATCGGCATTGAGAGCACCCTGTAACATCTTAAGATAGGGTTGGGCCTGCAAATCATGGTTGATGCTATCCCTTTTTAATGAAAAGGGTTCATCCGGCGGATAAAGACTCTTAAGAACTTTTTTCGAGTCTAAATGTCATTGCCTTTCTATAACATTGATATTAGGCAAAGCATAATCTTCAACAAACCAATTAGCAAAATATTTAAAATCCTGCTTTGTTTGAAGATCACCATAAAATTGTTCTGTAATCTCCTCCTGCTCTTCTTTTGTAAAAAAGGTTTGAAACCAATTACGGAAAAGCGTGTAATCAGAACTATTGAAATTATTTCTAATCAATTTGCGCAAGTCAGAATCAGGAGCATAATTCAGACCGCAATAAAGGGGATCATCAGGATAATCAACCTTCATGAAAATAATCAGTATAATCAGAATTAATATTTTCTGCCGGAATTTCAGCAGGAATCTGGTTTTCAACCTTTATTTTGTCAACCTTTTCCTCCCGGGAAATTTTCGAGGGGGTGGTGATTCTGTAAAGGTCTTCATCTACTTGAGACGTGGAGGCTCTAGCAGCAGATGTACCAGCGATGTCATCCAAAGGAGATATATAATAATGAGATGACAAGGATCTGCCTAATTTAGACTGTTTTGCAAACTGAAGGCGAATACTGCCGTCAGTAGTCTGGACCACATGAGCGATCTGGGAATCTATCCTGGGGTGAACCGGGATAGCTTTTTCTATTAGCCAATCTTCGGGATAATTAATTTCATCCCAGCTTATAGGTCTTCTAGTAGTAATTTTAGACCTTTTAGCTAAGTTTGTCTCAATTAAGACAGTCTGCCTATTTCTCTTGTCGTTTTTCTAAAATTGTGATAGAGATTAATATTTTAATTAAAAATTTTAAAAATACTTATTTGATCATATTTTGATTTTTCTTTAATGATCGTGCGATTCACGAGCAAATTCACTGGTGTATCAATTATTCGTCCAAGGAAAAGTGATGTGACACTTTTCATTAAGCAGAAACAGTATAAGCAGTTTTTTTTTCTCGATTCATTGCTATTTTGTTGACCTGGCCATGCTATGCTTTTAAATTTATCAGATTGGTAACGTTTCTTTCACATTTAATATTACCACAAATTTGAGTTAGGTGAACGTTTTTAATTCATGGAGAACAGTATATATTTAGTTTCTAAGTTATTCTTCGTTTTAAATTTGGTCCTTGTATTATTCACCATAAAGCATTTTACATTTGTATTTGATTTTGGTCAGGGAACAGGCGACAATAACATCTCTTTGCTACCAACAATGACATCCCTTCCCTTTATCTTTTATCTTAATTATTTGCCAATTACCTTGATTTCAATAACTTCATATTTCTCAATTGTTATCGTGGTCATGTTTTGCTTCTAAATTTGTCATTTTAATCCCTCATTCTCATTTTAACTGTAATTTTAGTTTATATTCACGCTCGTTAAAAAAATATAAGGTATAGTTTACTAAGTTACTCTTATTTAATAAAAGTAAATTGAGTGTTTTGTGTTAACCCCCTACGTTTTTCTTTTATATTAAGGATATAATTGAAAATAATAGTCAATTATCATCTTGAATTTTTAAAGTGATAGTTATTTTAGAATATTTTTTTATAAGTTAAAGGCGATAATTAAAATGAAATTGAGAGAGTATAATGTTGTGTCTGCATTTGCTGTGAAAAGTGGTCCATCAATCAATGAAGTTAGGTAAATGAATTCAATTTACTGCCAATAATGCTCCTTCAATCAATTGAGTCAGGACAAAATTTGATTGGGAAGCACGTTATTTCAGATTTGTTACTTCATATTTAATGTAAAATATAAATAACACTATATTTTGAGATTACTTAGATTTTATCTTAACCAATCATAGAATAAACTTATTTCTAATTTAATTTTGAGATTAATTATTCCTCGTACAAAACTAACATTTAGTCTCTAACTTTAGTATAATTATAATATATTGGTCCTTATTTTATTCAAAAAAGCCCATTTTACCTTCAAATCAAGACCGGCTCATGGTGAAGATACTAAAGCAATTGCTTTAACACATCTCCCCCTACCCCCCCTCCCCTCCCCCTCCCTCCCCCTCCCCCCCCGCTAATTCAAGGCCCTAATTTTTTATTAAATAATATTCTATATATTATAAATTATTATTATTATTAAAATGATACTAGATTTATGCTCTTTTTAAAATGTGATAGAGGTTATTTAGATAAATACTTGAATTTCATAATAGACATGTAATACGAGGTAAATAATAATTTGATGACGTTGTTGAACAAAAAATAAAAACAAAGTCTTGTAGTATCTTTTAGTTAATTATTCTTACAAGGTGTGGATCAATTTATTTCATTTTGATTTAAACTTGACTTGAACCATATGTATGAAACTAATTTAACATCTACATAGTAGTACAAAATTAAGATCATCAAATAATGGGAATTTATAAATGTATTCTATTAACCGTGGATGTTTTTATAAAAATATTGTCAAAGCTTTGGTGAGAGAAGTTACCATATAACTTCGATGATGAGAATAAGCAAGTAGTCGGGTGAGTGATCAAGTACGTACACCATCATTAAAAAAATTAATAAAATATACAAAGTGTTGGCTTTAGATATCAGTGTGACCGAGTAAAATTAAATCTGATGGGAGATCTCTGTTTTTTTTTTTAATATAAGGTCTATTCTTAATGTTTGGCTTTAGGCAATCAATGTTGTTAGGTCGCCCTGCTTCAAATATCTATAATTCTGGTCTAGTTCGGTCTATGGTAGGTATTGCTTCTAATTTATCATATTTTAATGTTCTTTCAAGAGTTAAGGGTCAAAAACACACCTCAAGTATCACATTTTTTTGAGTTTTTTCGTATCAGGTGTGAGAGTTTCCTCCCTAAACTATCATCAACTAGTTGGCAAAACACACATCAACTATCATTTGTTCATTTTTCCTATCTCAACTTTCAAGTTGGAAAAGTGAACAAATAATAGTTGACGTGTGTTTTACTAACTAGTTGATGATAGTTTAAGTGGGAAACTCTCGCACCTGATAGTTCAGATAGAAAACTAAAAATAGATGATACTTGAGGTGTGTTTTAAATTCTTATCTCTTTCTTTCAAATTAAGTGCCAAATATGCTACCAATCTTTTAAGTTAGGTTAAATCATTAATTCATCATAAAATATCATATTTTTACATCTACTTCCAATAAAGATCCTTAAATGATCAATTGATTAGCCTGAATGTATTCAATTCATGAAAAATGATAGAGTTCTTCGTCCTTGAGTTGTTTTATTTTGATTTTCTACTAGCATTACTCATGTCACGACCTGATATTAGAGTCACGTGACCAGCATCCGACTAATTATGAAATGATTCCGTCAAGCGAACCACTAAATTAATCAACTGATTAACTTCTTAACATGTGTTAAATACTGGAAAGCTGATAACTTAGTCAATTCATATCATGAGCTGAAATAACTAAAAACAGTCCACAATAGATATAACACAAAATCTAACAAAGAAGCCAAACTACGATTATAACTAATCCAAATATGAAACTAGCCATGAGCCACTAGAGATTTTAAGAATGTAATAACAATATAATCAAATAAAAATGTTCATTTTTTTTCCTTTTATTATTTTTCTAAAATTGTGATAGAGATTAATATTTTAATTAAAAATTTTAAAAATACTTATTTGATCATATTTTGATTTTTCTTTAATGATCGTGCGATTCACGAGCAAATTCACTGGTGTATCAATTATTAGTCCAAGGAAAAGTGATGTGACACTTTTCATTGAGCAGAAACAGTATAAGCAGTTTTTTTTTTCTCGATTCATTGCTATTTTGTTGACCTGGCCATGCTATGCTTTTAAATTTATCAGATTGGTAACGTTTCTTTCACATTTAATATTACCACAAATTTGAGTTAGGTGAACGTTTTTAATTCATGGAGAACAGTATATATTTAGTTTCTAAGTTATTCTTCGTTTTAAATTTGGTCCTTGTATTATTCACCATAAAGCATTTTACATTTATATTTGATTTTGGTCAGGGAACAGGCGACAATAACATCTCTTTGCTACCAACAATGACATCCCTTCCCTTTATCTTTTATCTTAATTATTTGCCAATTACCTTGATTTCAATAACTTCATATTTCTCAATTGTTATCGTGGTCATGTTTTGCTTCTAAATTTGTCATTTTAATCCCTCATTCTCATTTTAACTGTAATTTTAGTTTATATTCACGCTCGTTAAAAAAATATAAGGTATAGTTTACTAAGTTACTCTTATTTAATAAAAGTAAATTGAGTGTTTTGTGTTAACCCCCTACGTTTTTCTTTTATATTAAGAATATAATTGGAAATAATAGTCAATTATCATCTTGAATTTTTAAAGTGATAGTTATTTTAGAATAATTATTATAGTTTTAGGCGATAATTAAAATGAAATTGTGAGAGTATAATGTTGTGTCTGCGTTTGCTGTGAAAAGTGGTCCATCAATCAATGAAGTTAGGTAAAAGAATTCAATTCATCAAAAAACGTCCTGCTTTTAATTAAATTTTGTCATATTGCTACGGTTATTTCACGTTTACTACCAATAATGCTCCTTCAATCAACTGAGTTAGGACAAAATTTGGTTGGGAACAGGTTATTTCTTACTTCATATTTAATGTGAGATATAAATAATACTATATTTTGAGATTACTTAGATTTTATTTTAACCAATTATAGAATAAATTCATTCCTAATTTAATTTTGAGATTAATTATTCCTCGTACAAAACTAGCATTTAGTCTCTAACTTTAATATAATTATAATATATTGATCCTTATTTTATTAAAAAAACCCATTTTACCTTCAAATCAAGACCGGCTCATGGGGAAGATACTAAAGCAATTGCTTTAACACATCTCCCCCTACCCGCCTTCCCCGCTAATTCAAGGCCCTAATTTTTTATTAACTAATATTCTATATATTATAAATTATTATTATTATTATTATTATTAAAATGATACTAGATTTATGCTCTTTTTAAAATGTGATAGAGGTTATTTAGATAAATACTTGAATTTCATAATATACATTTAATACGAGGTAAATAATAATTTGATGACGTTGTTGAACAAAAAATAAAAACAAAGTCTTGTAGTATCTTTTAGTTAATTATTCTTACAAGGTGTGGATCAATTTATTTCATTTTGATTTAAACTTGACTTGAACCATATGTATGAAACTAATTTAACATCTACATAGTAGTACAAAATTAAGATCATCAAATAATGAGAATTTATAAATGTATTCTATTAAATGTGGATTTTTTATAAAAATATTGTCAAAGCTTTGGTGAGAGAAGTTACCATATAACTTCGATGATGAGAATAAACAAGTAGTCGAGTGAGTGATCAAGTACGTACAAGATAGTATGTACACCATCATTAAAAAAATTAATAAAATATACAAAGTTTTAGTTTTAGATATCAATGTGATCGAGTAAAAGTAAACCTGACGGGAGATCTCTGATTTTTTTTAAAAATTAAGTGCCAAAAATGCTCTCAATTTCTAAAATAAAGAAGTTTCTTTTCAATTCTTGAATAGCTTATTCCAGACAGATATAAGTTATCCCATTACTATTTTTATTTATGTTATAACTCATCCCATTTAAAGATTAATAATCAAATAAAGAATAAAAAATTACTAAATTCTTATCACAAAATTATTTGTACCAAGAGACCCTAAACGATGACTCACCATATGAATGAAGTATCTTTTCCCATGATGACAGGCACCATAAGATTCCGAAAATGAAGTTCCACATTTCAGAATTTCAGGCACCAACTCTGATGAAAATGACTGATGATAAAATAGCAAGTTATAACTCACAAAACAACAAAATCATGAACTATTGTGAACGAAACAATTCCGGTAGCAAATTCAAGTAAGTTTGAGGATTCCTCGAAGTTGATATTCCTTGAAGATTTCCCAAATTTGACTTTTCGAGGTATTTTTTTTTAAAAATAGATCAATAAGTTGGTAGATATATTTATCAATAATATTTACCAACCATTTATATCAAATATTAAAAGATCTACAAGTTGATACTCAATCCGGAACAAAAAGATTGTCCACTTAGCTTTTATTTTTTGAGTAAAAAAGAATGTCCACTTACCAAATCAAGAAAGAATTAACCTTACTTTTTCAAATGTATCCTTATGTTAGGCGATCAAATCCCAATATCTATTTAATTATGAGCATTTTAGTCAAATTACCTATTTTTGCATAGAAGTTAGTATTTTCTTAAGGGGTGAGCAAATGGCTAAGTGAACATTCTTTTTGATCCGGAGGGAGCAATGTATTTATAACAAATTTACTCTTAACAACTATGTGAGATGATTATATTAAAGAGTAATTACACTACAACACATGTTCAATTTTCTACTTTATTGAACTAAAGTTTGATCAATTGATGTTGTATTTTTTTAGAAAGGTCTTCTAGTAGCGTATTCATTTTATTATGAATTATGAGTTGCTCATTTGGTAAGATTGTTTAAGAATTGAGAAATTTTGATGGTTTTCACAACTTATGATGTTTTACGTTTATAAGAAAAAATACAACTTAAGAAATTCACAGATAAGTCATAGCACAGATAACCCCTATGGTTCGACGGAAAACCTAAGAAGACACATGGAGTGGTGCGGGAAGCTAATTTGTGAGAGGCTGTGGAAGAGAGATTGGGGAAATATAGGCAACCAAATATCCGTATGTGATCATAGAAGGGAACCTACGGTGTAAGATTTCGGTTGGAGTCATGTTATGGAGGGTACTAGTGGGTAAAATATTAAGGACGTATTCTACCATTTTGACTGCATAAAACCAAAAGGATGGAGGGAGGGATGCATGAAACAAAAAAGTGCGGACCATGTTATTTATTGTACGGATGAGACGCTCGGCTTTGCCATTTTGAGGGGACGTGTGGGGACACGAAAATAGGAAGACCATGCCATTATTGTTGCAGAATTTTTGAAATGCAGAGTTGTTAAATTCACGGTCATTGTCACATTGGAAAGATTTAATGGCGCTGCTCAATTATGCTTTGATAAATGTGCAAAATTCAAGAAATTTGGCAAAAATTTCTGACTTAAATATTAATGGGTAGATCCAAAGAAAGTGAGAGTAGTCATCTAATTACACGAGATAATATTTATGACCTGGGAGTGGTAACTGGGAAGTCCACAAATCAGCATGAATGATATCAAATGGAGCAAACGTAATACTAACTGAGGAATTAAACGGAAGACGAACATGTTTACCTAATTGACAGAAATGCAGGTTTGGGCAAGTTTTCCATTACATTGAATAAAATTATTACTTTTAAGAAAATGAAAAACAGGAGCTCCTGTGTGTCCGAGCCTATTGTGCCAAATTGAAGGAGACAGAGCAGCTACGGTAGTATGTGGGCGAAAACCCAAGCATGACAAGGATGTGAATGGATATAGGTCCCCTGCTTATTAAGATCTCGTAAGTGGGGTCCTCATACGTAGATCCTTCACAGTAAAACCAAATGGATCAAAATTAACCGACACAGAACTATTATGAGTAAATTTCCTAATGGATATTAAATTTTTGATGACGTGGGGGGCATGCAGGATGTTATTTAGGGAGAAGGGTGGGTGAGGTTTAGGAGTGTGATCATAACCCTGAATTGGAATGCGATGACCATTGCCAACTATAATAAATTGTGGAGACTTTAAACGAAACAATTGGGAAAGATTACCTGCGGACCGGGTGAGGTGAGAGGAGGCTCCGGAGTCCATATACCAATTTTCTTCGGGCTGCTGCAAACTCATACTGCTGAATGCCTGACCCAAGTCGGTGGGGATTTGATTTAAGGGTTGTTGTGGGAACTGGGCCTGCACGACGTGGCCCTGATGTTGCTGAATGCCTGGCCCAGTAACCCTTGTTGCTGAAAATGGTACTGGGCTGGATGAAAGTCGGAAATCGTGGCCCAGTTTTGATTTGGGTAGCCAGAGACTGGGCCGACCCATGAAGCGTTATTGCTGATCTGTTGTGGCTGTTGTCATCGGCCTTTTTCACGGCCCTTGCCGCCTCGCTCATTGTAGGGACCCTTGCCACCCCTGCCGCCGCGGTTTTGCCGTGGTTGGATGTTTTTCGGCGGAGGTTGTTGGCCGGCGGTGGCCTGAGGTTGTGCGGGCGTTTCAACTGCTAAAGCCTTCTGGTTATGCTCGTCCTGCTTCGCACGTCGAGTCTCCTCCAATAACAATTGCGAGCGTGCTTTGTTGAAGCTTGGTAGAGGGTCAGCTTGTTGTATAATCGTGGCTAGGGTGTCATATTCACCCTTAGGGGAGGCCTGCAACTAACTGTAACATCATCTTTGTTTCGGACGACGTACCAACATTGGACAGTTGGTCTGCCACCAGTTTCAACTGTTTGCAATATTCTGACATAGTAGAGAAGTTTTCAAGACGGGTGTTGTTGAACTGTTCTTCCAAGTACACCGCGCGAGTGTTCTTGTTGTCTTGAAATATTTCTTCCAAACGTGTCCATAGATCACGGGCAGAGGCACCCGTTTCATGATTGTGTATAGTAAATCCTTGGATACAGTGCCATATATCCACTGTTTGACTACGACATCGAGGCGACGCCATGTGGTGTCGTCCATATCGGGAGGACGAGGGAAAGAGTCGGCTATATGATCAAGCACATGATATACACATGCATGGATACGAAATAGTTCCACCCATGACCAATATTGGCCATCTTCCTAATCAAGAATTATAGGGATAAAATTGTTGATGTTGGTAACGACGAGAGTCGGATGGAAAGATGGTGAGGAGAGGGTAGTGGGTGGTTGGATGACGACTGCGTTAGAAGCGGAAGCATTGGAAGAGTGGGGGTAGACAAATTTTCCATTAGAATGGTGGAAATTTAGGAAGAAAGAAAAGAAGAAAAACAAGAAGGGGGGGGGAGGGGCGGCAAGGTAGGAATTTTTTTCTAGATTAGGGTTTTTGCTCTTGATACCATGTAAGATGATATTAATCTTCCTTAGGAAGTCTTTCTCATTAATATCAATATATATAGTGTATAATATACAATCCTAATACAAGAGGAAAGAAGAATCTTAATCACAATACAAGAGGAATCCTAATCTAATAATGGGTAGGGATTGTAGTGTTATACTTGTACACGTTTACAGAAAATACCAAAGAAACCCTTCTTGGCTTCTCCAGCTTCTTGGTCGCAGAAAGAAAATTGGAAAAAAGAAAAGAAAAGAAAGGGAACGAGGCTACACAGCAACTGGCAAGTTTTATTGTCCTCCTCAAAAATCTCAAAGTCAAAATACAACTAACAACGTAATAAGATTTAATATTTTGATAAGTAAGAAATTCACTTAATAGTTTTCTGAAAATAGTTTCAAGAAGACATTTATCTTCGTACACAGCACGCACTAAAGCTAGAGATTTTGGGTATCAATACAACATGGTAGAAGTTTTTTTTGGTAATGATAATATTAATAGTAGGTTTCTTATTGACTTTTTCATTGTCGTGTTTATGTGATTGATAACAACTTTATGTTTAAGGAAGTGAGCATCTACGACCATAAAATCCTGAATCCGCCACCGTCAATGTAGCCCAGGGACGGCTCAATAAACATCGTGATCTAAAGTGAAAATATATCAAAAGACTTTTAAATTTCTTTCATAAAATTCATACAATAATGAGACACAAAATAGCCTATATGACTTTAATTTAATGGTGAGAGTGCAACACATGACATATGATCAAATCACGGTATTGAACTCATCCATGTACACAGATATGATATTCTAAGTGGAAAAGGGTAGAAGATTGAGCCCATTGTTCACTTGAGTTTTGAATTTATAACACTTGTCTGGTATATTTCTTAGTTACTAAAAAAGATGAGGCACAAATAACATGGTTAAACAAATTTACTTCTTCCAATTTCATCAGCACCTAAATCAATCGTATTCAAAGGCAACTGGAGATTAATCAATGTTAAACACTTGAACTGATTTGAAATCTGTTTGTTGTGGCGCGCTCTTAACATTCATTGATACTCGACAAAGCATTATCTTAATGTCTTCTGTAGCTGCTTCGAAATAAACACTCAATTTATCACCTATCTATGCATCTTTTCCAAGTCTCTTCAAAAGTAGAGCCTCTTCGTTGGTATCTTACTGAGGTTATCTGAACAGTCATTATACACGTACTATCAATGCTCAGAAATTACAAATTTCAAGAACAGCTATGATTCATATATATACTTCCTCTAACGATTTTTAAAATGTGTAATCTAAAATAAATCTTAAAAATTTGTGTTGCTAGAAAACATTTCTAAGAAAAAGTGATGTGACACTTTTCATTGAGCAGAAACAATATGAGCAGTGTCTCTTTTTTTCTCGATTCATTGCTATTTTGTTGACCTGGCCATGCTATGCTTTTAAATTTATCAGATTGGTAACGTTTTTTTCACATTCAATACTACCACAAATTAGAGTTAGGTGAACGTTTTTAATTCATGGAGAACAGTATATATTTAGTTTCTAAGTTATTCTTCATTTTAAATTTGGTCCTTTTATTATTCACCATAAAGCATTTTACATTTATATTTGATTTTGGTCAGGGAACAGGCGACAATAACATCTATTTGCTACCAACAATGACATCCCCCCTTCATCCAAAGAGCTCCAGCTTGCTGGTGAAATGTTTTTGCCTGTACCCTAGGGTCGCAGGTTCGAATCCCCTCAATGGATATCGTTCTCCGGGGCATATACCTTGTGGTAAAGCCTGGGAGTGGACTTACAGGATGACATCCCATCTCTCTCAATGATCTCAGTTGCATACTTCCTTTGAGATAAGAACAACCCACATGGATGACGAGTGACAACAATTCCCAAAAACTAGCTCAAGGCCCCCAAGTATTTCATAGCAAACTCAGAGCTGAGCATTGTCATGATAGACTGGCATAAGGCATCGGAAGAGGCAGTTGTTGACACCCAATTTTGTCCCATCTTTTTGGATTTTATTTGCAAATTTTAATATTTTTGACACTTTAAGACAATTTTAAAATATAGACATATATATGTATATATATCATTATTATCATTTATTATTTGCATTTTTTAATGTCATTTGCATTTTAATATCATAATCATACTTTTATCCTAATATTATATGTTATTTTATTTTTCGCAAAACGGCATCGCATTTTATATTTTTATTATTTTAAGCATCAAGCATTTCACAAATATTATATTTTTATCATATTGTCATCTTTACAATTTATAATTTTTGCAAAGCTTTTTTATTTTTTTTATATATAATAAAACCCTTTTATATTTTTAAACCCATAACCCATTTCATTTCCCCAAACAATTTCTACTCAACCCAAAACAATTCCTACCCAACCCAAACTAAAACCCATTTCGCCCAAGCCCAATCCATCACCCATTTATTTCCCCAACCCAAAACAATTCCAAACCCCCATCCGAAGCCCATCCGAATCGGCCCACTCGTCCCAACCCATTATCCCATTTTTATCTACCCTTTAAACCTAAAACATTCATTCCACACACCCTCAAAAATTTCAGCCGCAACATTCTATATATCTCTCTCACTCTCTTCCATCTCACTCTCTCTCTCTCACTCACCCATCCATCAGACGCACCCCCCACACCGTCGCCGACACCAACCAGCCCCCATACCCGCTGACCTCACATCGCCGACCAACTCACCACCGCCAGACACACCATCACCTTACACCCTTCACACTCGCCGACACCACCAACCAACCCGTCGACCCCATACCCCCAAAATCCAAACCCATCTATAAATACCCCTTTTGTTTCTTAACTTTAATCGAAAAATACTCCTACTTGTTTCATAATTTTCAATCCAAAAATCATATTTCATTCTTCACATTTTTGGTCGTTTGGAGGTCAAGTTTGTTTTGGTCGGGTAAAAATCCGGGTGGGTCAGAATTCAGAGGCTAAATATCGAAAACCAGCAGACCGGAAAGCAAAAATCAACATTTCGGGTCGGGTCACCGTTCCGGCCGAGTCACAATCCGGTCGGGTCACCCTTGTCGGACAAAAATCTCCAGGTTTATGTTTTTATTTTGTTGTTGGTGTACCTGAAATTTGGAGGAAATTCGGGTCAGGTCACCGATTCGGTCGTTGACCTTCGGTTAATTCCCGGCATTTTGTATGTTTATATTGTGCCGTTGGTTACCTGAAAATTTGGAAAGAATTTGATCCGGATTGAAGTATCCGATTCGGGCCTGGTCGACCCGATTCGAATAGATTCCCAGATTTTTGTGTTTTAATATTTTTTGTTGTTGTTGGTTACCCAAAAAATTTGGAAAGAAATTGATTCGGTTGAAATATCCTATTCGGTCGGGTGGACCCGATTTGGTTAATTTCCAGATTTTTATGTTTATATTGTGTTGTTGGTTATCTGTGATTTGGAGAAAATCGATTCGGGTTGAAAATATCCGATTCGGGTCGGGTCACTGACCCGGGTCGGGTCGACCCGATTTGGTTAAATTTCCAGATTAATTGTGTTTTATTTTCTATTGTTGGCTATCTGAAAATAAAAAAAATGATTCTGGGTCGGGTCATCAATCCTGATTCGGTCGGGTCTTGGTCCTGATTCGGTCAGGTCACCGGATCAAGTAAATTTCAATTTTTAGCATTTTATATATATTGTTGTTGGCTATCTGAAAAATACAAGAAAAATTGATTCGGTCCGATTGCTTTGGGTTGAGTTTCTGATTCGGCCTGGGTCACCGGGTCTTGTAATAATTCCATTTTTTGATTTTAATATTTTGTTGTTGGTTATCTGAAAAATACAAAAATGTTTGATTCCGTGTCGGTCAACCCGAAATCCGCCGGATCACCGTTCAGTGTCGGGTCAAATTCAGAACTGGCCTGACATCTTAATTGAAAATTGTTGGTTTATTTTGGCATTTAAATATTCATACACGGATATCTTGTATTTTGCTGTTTTATCATTTTAACTAATACTGCATTTAGGCCGATGAAATTAAATTCGAGGTCGCGCTTTTTTTTGTTTCTTTCGCTTTCTCTCTCGCTTGCTTTTAAATATCCGTGCAACGGATTACATCGCTTTATTTGTTTTAACCAATACTACACTTTGGCCGATGAAATTGAATTGAGGCCGCACTTTTTTCATTTCGCTCCTCTCGCTTTTTTTTCGCTTTATCAGATAAGTATCCGGCAACGGATATCTTATCGTTTTATCGCTTTATTGATTTAGTAATATCGCATTTAGGCCGATGAAATTGAATTCGAGGCCGCGCTTTTTTTCATTTCGTTCCTCTCGCTTTTTCGCTATTGTTAAGTATCCGGCAACTGATATCTTATCGTTTCATCGCTTTATTGCCTTATTTATATCGCATTTAGGCCGATGAAATTGAATTCGAGGCCGCGCTTTTTCGCTTTCATTTCACTGCCAAAGATCGCTTTTAACATCCGGCAGCGGATATTTACTATTTTTTTATTTACCAAACATCCCGTCTTCTGGGAATTGCCTCTGTTTCGCTTCTTACTGTTTACTCCTGCTGCTGCCGCTGCCGCTGCCACGCCGCTGCTGCGTACAGATTCCGATTTTTAATTTTGCCGATTTGAACACGATACTACATTGGCCGATGAAAAAATATCCGTCGATTTTGAGGCCTCCACAGCTTGTAAAGACGGAAAATAAAACTTACGGGCAATGATGAAATTTAAATCTTTTCACCCGAGAGACCAACATGTTCGATAGGCAAGGCAACTAAAATGACCAACGAGTCATATGTTCGAAACCACGACGTGATTGGAATGATCTTTTCAAAATTTAAGTCTGAGACGACCGTAATCAAAACATTTATTGTTTTGGATGCGGATCCGGCTATGTATATTTAATTATTTCTAACCGCTTATTCTTGATGACTTGCAAAGATAAAGTCAAAGAAGGCAAATACCCTCAAGATTACTTATTTTTGTTGTTGTCTTTTACTTTCTTTAATTCAGCTTTATTTCATTCTTTATTGTAATATTATTGTACTCGTGAAATTATTGAAATGTTTAGAATAGGCACACGTAGAATTAATTAATAGGGTAGTCTAAAATTGGAAACCCATCGCTAGTTTATTTATTTTTAGGCTCGATTAGTTTTAAAATTGAAAATCGCTAGTTTATTTATTTTTAGGCCCGTCGTCCATAAAAATCACATTGCATACATTTTTATCAATTTTCATACAATTACATATTTACATTCTTTTTAGCTTTACATATATATTAATGTCGTACAAATGTATACTCGTACAAATGCATCATTTCATTAACTACTTGCAACATTATTGTTATACTTGTAAAAACATGCATTTTTCTTACTATAATAATTAACCTGAGTTTGATCGGATAACTGCAAGTTAGCGGATCTTAAAGGATGCCTAACCCCTTCCCTTTAGGATGATAAAGAACCCTTACCCAGAATTTCATTAGTTTCGCAGACCACAAAATTGGAGTTATTTTACAGCTTTTAGTTAACATTCAGGTGCCCTAATTCACCTTAGAATAATTAGGTGGCGACTCCTCAAAACAAGCATTTTTAGTCAATCCAGAGGGAATCGACGCCATCACGTCGCGAAGCCCGCAGGTCAAAATTGGGTGCGACAGCATGGCGACTCCGCTGGGGAAATTTCAGGTTCTTAACCATAGCAAACCCAGGTTAATTATTATTGCGTTTTATTTTTTGCTCATTATTTGATTTAATGCTTTGATATGTTTCATTTGTGAAATTTTGCATAATTGCTTTATTCTTTTATTGCTTTCCTTAAATTGGCATTCCGCTCATATTTCTTCCACTATGGAAAATTGACACTATCACACATTACACGCGAGGTGTGTTTTATGCACCGCAAACTTCTTTCAAATTTCCAAAATTTTAGGAGAGTTGGTATATGCATGAGTGTCAGGACCATCCGGTTGGCGCGTAGCCTTCTCACTCGAGCAAATCCGCTGGGAACCTTGAGTCCAAGAAGCCTAATCTTAGTAAATTTAGGATAGAGCTATACCCTTTTTATTTTTAATCATGCATACATTCACCATAGGTGGAGTCGATCCTGGCATCGACTCCACAATTAAGAAATCCACCAAAATTGTCGACGGTCTCGCCTCCCAACGACCATCAACATATTATTTGTAGCGTGATAATGATGGACTAATCCAAGCCTAATCATGGCATGCCGATATTGGAAAATGTACATACATTTTGTCTTCATTTCCAACAAAAGCAACGTAGTTTGACAAATTGGATTAATCTGTCATAATCTCTCATATTTGGCGTTTAGGCCCACCGCATAAGAGAGATTCCATGCATGATAGGATGCATATTTAATTCCCGCACGCTTTGTTTGCTATTTTTCTTCTTTTATCTCTGTACATATTATTTAATGCAATAATTAGTCGCTTCAATTTTGTACATATCATACCATGTCGCTTATGACTCTTGAATAGAAATTGTGTCACTACCCAAGGATAAAGCGTTCTTCAACATCAAGACTCAATCTCGTGAAGCAATCGGGAGTCTTTGACCATACTTTCACTCTTACATTTTATTAGTCTTTTAATGACTTTCCTCCTTTCACCCGGTGCTTTTATTTTTGCGGGAAGATCGCCCTCACGAGCAGTTTGGGGGTCGTTTCTAAAACATTATTCCTGGATATACTTCAGGAAAGAACAAAGCCAAAGGCTTTCACAAAGATGACCGAAAGATGTTTTGACTGGAAAAAGTCTGCCAACACCAGATTCAACGAGTCATCACTTTAATTTGTATTTTTGTTTTGTTACATATTTGCAAATTCAGTTGATATGTTTAATTTTCGTTACATAATTTCTTTATATCATACCATTTTTTTTACAACATATCTTCACGAACTACGAGTGTCTGATTCTCACCGTTCGGTGTGATACGTAGGTAGCCCTTCTCGGGTTCGACAGCACTAAAAAAAAAAATCAAAAAAAAAAAAAATCAATCAATAAAAAAAAAAACACTTCCTTGTCCATCGTAGAGAGGGACATATCTGGTTTATTAATCTTTTCATTCATCCTATAATGAACAATCATTTTTTATTACATGCATCATATAATGGACATTCATTTTTTTTTATTTACATGCATCCTATCGTGGATAATCATTTTTTCATTGCATTTATTCTATTGTGGACAATTATTTTTACTTTGCATTCGTCTCATAGTGGATAATCATTTGTTTTATACAATTTTTACTTTTACTATCCTTGCGTGGATGAATTTTTTTTATAAACATACATTTTATATATACTTTCTGCACGAACTACGCACACCTGATTCTCGTCAAAGATGAGATACGTAGGCAGCCCTATTCGGGTTCGGTACCCTTTATTCAAAAATACAAAAAAAAATTATATATATTTTAAGAATCATTGATGGACTTGGTTGATACCAACACAGTTAGGAGTGTGCATAGAAAGAACAGGCGGAGAAGACTGACTTCGTGGTAAACCATAGATTCTTCTGGTACCTCTCATTCACGCCTGTATTGACATTTAAAAATTATTTTGCATGCTTCCAAGATATGAACATAGCCAACCTCATCGTTTCATGTGCATTGTGTGGTGAATTTTTAGAATAAGTTCAATTGCATTGCATTGTGATCTAGAACTTGGCTCGAATGTTTGTTGAGGCGAAATCCTGAGTAACACTTGGTATAGAAAATGATTGTAGGCTTTCTTTGATCCGTTTGAGCCTTTTCAGCTTACCAAATAACATTATCCGTAGCACTTCCCCTTTGAGCCTAAAGCCTATTTTTTTTAGCAACCACATTTTACGCCTATACCCTTTCTTAGTGCGTACACGCACTATCCCTCTCTTGGCCCGACCTCCTTGAGCGCATCAGAAATGTGCAAATTACTTAAAAGATCCAAGTCGAAGTTGCAATGTTCCCAAAAAAGGAAAAGAAAACCAAACAAAAGTACGACTTCACACAAAAAGAGGTCAAAAGCCCAGACAATAACAACAAAAAAAAAGGAAATAACTCTGAAAAGGGGGAAAAAGCTCCAAACGAAATATTCAAAAGAAGTCGGTACAAAACAAAGGGGGCAAAAAGAAGCAGATCGGCATCAAGGCACACAAATACCAAGCACGGACATATTCCAACGCTCAAGGAAGGATTAGTCACTCCTTACCCAAATAATATCCTTTCCTTTCCCCAAGCCTACATTACAAACCCATAACAAGCCCTACATGATCCTATACCGAGGGTTCTCACATTAGTGGATACTCACATGACGGCCAAGCCTATGGTATCACAATTAAATGCATTGAACATCTTTGAGGGTGAGTGTACTTCTCAGACGTCCCAAAGTTCAAAATACTGAAATACATGTGAGGAAGGGACTTTCTTTCCGGTGAGGGCATTTGAAACATGAGGATGCATATATGTCAAAATCTTGGCTTGAAGCAAGTGTCGATACTCGGGTATGTCCGAGGTAGCATCTGTCAGGAATTACTTTGAAGTCTGCTCTCGATTTGTGAAAAGCAAATAACGAAAACTCCTAAGCACAATACTAATTGTTGGTACCAACCAAGTCAAGACGTGATTCTGTCTTTCATATTTTCACAAAAAAACAACCAAACAAAAAAAAACCTTGCAAAATATATTGCATCATTTTTCAAACTCTAGTCACTCTTTTTTACAAAAAAAAAAAAAACATTCTACAAATACAAATCCCTTTTGCCGCATGAACTACGGTATGACCTGATTCCCTACGGATAATGAGGCGCCACATCAGCTTCGGTCTCATTTTTAGAAAACCCTTACAAAATTCTTTTTGCTTGCATGAACTACGTTGTGACCTGATTCCCTCGGCGGGATACGTAGGCAGCCACATCGGCTTCGGTCCCATTTTGGAAAACTTCACAATCGTCATTTTACTTGCAACGAACTACGTTATGACCTGATTTCCTTTATCGAATACGAGGCGCCTACATCGCTTCGGTCACACCATTGAATCTTTCTTCCATTATCTTGCACACAACGCAATAGGGTCGACATGATTGCTTTAACAGACAAGCAAGTTGCGCACAAACTCGATTTTGTCCAGTTGAAAGTTCAAGACCTTCATATATATCGTAAATCAGCATATTTTAAGGGTTCACTACAAGAATATGCCAATGGACCTGAAAATGCTGCACAACTAAGTCTTCAATCTAAACCACCGAGCTTGAAAGCGCCAAGGGCAAAAACTACAAAGTCAATGCGAATCAACCGCCTCGCCTCCCAAACTCACAAATTTCTTTAAGTGCAGGTCTTGAGGTTGACAAAGCGCAGAAGCCGCAACATGTGTCCTCAATTTGGCAAAGACGTCGCATCACATTTTTCGTCCCGCAAGGACGACATTTCACCCGCGATCCCACAGGAGTTTGAATCGGTAAGATTCAACACAACGTGGAATCATATTACAAAGAAACTAACGGCATGAACGCCATTTACATATTTCACAAAGATTACAACATCAACAACACGCCCATACAACGTTATCAAAGAACACGCCTATGCAATCGGCGCTATCAAAGAACACGCTTATGCAACGGCGCTATCCGCACAACACGCCTACACAATGACGCTTAACGCACCACGCCTATGCAACGACGCCATTTCAACCTATGCGGTCACAAACGCATCACGCCAATACAACGACGCCATTTCAGCGCCCACCTCCTAACGCGGTATTTAAATTTCGCCAGCACCCACCTCCTAACGCGGTATTTAATTTCACCAGCGCCCACCTCCTAACGCGGTATTCAATTTCGCCAGCGCCCACCTTCTAACGCGTATTTCAATTTCGGCGCCCACCTCCTAACGCGGTATTTCAATTTCACCAGCGCCCACCTCCTAACGCGGTATTTCAATTCAGCGCCCACCTCATAACGCGGGTATTTCAATTTCACCAGCGCCACCTCCTAACGCGGTATTTCAATTTCACCGCGCCACCTCCTAACGCGGGTATTTAATTTCGGCCAGCGCCCACCTCCTATCGCGTATTTCAATTTCAGCGCCCACCTCCTAACGCGGGTATTTCAATTTCGCCAGCGCCCACCTCTAACGCGGTATTTCAGCGCCCACCTCCTAACGCGCGTATTTCAATTTCACCAGCGCCCACCTCCTAACGCGGTATTTCATCAGCGCCCACCTGAACGCGGTATTTCAATTTTCGGCGCCCACCTCATAACGCGGTATTTCACCTCACCAGCACCCACCTCCTAACGCGGTATTTCCAATTTCAGCGCGCCACCTCCTATCGCGGTATTTCGCTTTTAGTCAGCGCCCACCTCCTACGCGGTATTTCAATTTCACCAGCGCCACCTCTAATCGCGGTATTTGATCAGCGCCCACCTCCTAATGCGCGGTATTTCAATTTCATCAGCACCCACCTCCCAACGCGGTATTTTACGTCGCGCCCACCTCCTAACGCGGGTATTTCAATTTCCAGCGCCCACCTCCTAACGCGGTATTTCAATTTCAACAAAGCGCCCACCTCCTAACGCGGTATTTCATTTTCAACAGCGCCCACCTCCTAACGCGGTATTTCAATTTCGCGCCACCTCCTAACGCGCGGTATTTATTTCAGCACCCACCTCCTAACGCGGTATTTCACTTCAACAGCGCCACCTCCTAACGCGGGTATTTCAATTTCAACAGCGCCCACCTCCTAACGCGCGGGTATTTCAATTTCTACCAGCGCCCACCTCCTAACGCGCGGGTATTTCAATTTCACCAGCGCCCACCTCCTAACGCGGTATTTCATTCACCAGCGCCCACCTCCTAACGCGGCGCCCACTTCCCAACGCGGTATTTCAATCACCAGCGCCCACCTCCTAACGCGGTATTTCACCACCAGCGCCCACCTCTAACGCGGTATTTCACCACCAGCGCCACCTCCTAATGCCGGTATTTCCAATTTCAACAGCGCCCACCTCCTAATGCGGTATTTCAATCAGCGCCCACCTCCTAACGCTGTATTTCAATTTCATGAGGCGCCCACCTCCTAACGCGGGGTATTTTAATTTCACCAGCGCCCACCTCCTAATGGTATTTCACTCGTCAGCACCCACCTCCCAACGCGGTATTTAAATTCGTCAGCGCCCACCTCCTAACGCGTATTTAAATTTCACCAGCGCCCACCTCCTAACGCGGTATTTAAATTTCACCAGCGCCCACCTCCTAACGCGGTATTTCATTTTCATCAGCGCCCACCTCCTAACGCGGTATTTAATTTTCACCGTGCACCCACCTCCTAACGCGGTATTTCATTTCACCAGGCACCCACCTCCTAACGCGGGGTATTTCATTTCACCAGGCACCCACCTCCTAACGCGGGTATTTCATTTTCAAAGCGCCCACCTCCAAACGCGGTATTTTAATTTCGCTAGCGCCCACCTCCTAACGCGGTATTTCAATTTCACCAGCGCCCACCTCCTAACGCGTATTTCATTTCACCGCACCCACCTTCCAACGCGGTATTTTATTTTTTCAAGAAGGCGCCCACCTTCTAACGCGGTATCTTAATTTCAATCATGCCTATGCAACAACGTCATCTCAGACGGGAAGTACTAACATCGCTCACCTCTTTCCCCAAGATTCTCAACATCTCGCAAATGGTGTCATCATAAGTCGATACATTGGATTTCTTCCTATTCAACTCTAATCTTTCCTCGATTCCCAATGATCAGGACAAAATTGGCTACTACCAACTTCTTTGGCCAAAAACTCTTTCATCGTCTCATGACAAAGAGGGCATCTGTTGACACCCAATTTTGTCCCATCTTTTTGGATTTTATTTGCAAATTTTAATATTTTTCACACTTTAAGACAATTTTAAAATATAGACATATATATGTATATATATCATTATTATCATTTATTATTTGCATTTTTAATGTCATTTGCATTTTAATATCATAATCATACTTTTATCCTAATATTATATGTTATTTTATTTTTCGCAAAAGCGGCATCGCATTTTATATTTTTATTATTTTAAGCATCAAGCATTTCACAAATATTATATTTTTATCATATTGTCATCTTTACAATTTATAATTTTGCAAAGCTTTTTTATTTTTTTTTATATATAATAAAACCCTTTTATATTTTTAAACCCATAACCCATTTCATTTCCCCAAACAATTTCTACTCAACCCAAAACAATTCCTACCCAACCCAAACTAAAACCCATTTCGTCCAAGCCCAATCCATCACCCATTTATTTCCCCAAACCCAAAACAATTCCAAACCCCCATCCGAAGCCCATCCGAATCGGCCCACTCGTCCAACCCATTATCCCATTTTTATCTACCCCTTTAAACCTAAAACATTCATTCCACACACCCCTCAAAAATTTCAGCCGCAACATTCTATATATCTCTCTCACTCTCTCTTCCATCTCACTCTCTCTCTCTCTCTCTCACTCACTCCATCAGCCGCACGCACCCCCACACCGTCGCCGACACCAACCAGCCCCCATACCCGCGACCTCACATCGCCGACCAACTCACCACCGCCGCACACACCATCACCTTACACCCTTCACACCTCGCCGACACCACCAACCAACCCGTCGACCCCATACCCCCAAAATCCGAAACCCATCTATAAATACCCCCTTTTGTTTCTTAACTTTAATCCAAAAATACTCCTACTTGTTTCATAATTTTCAATCCGAAAATCATATTTCATTCTTCACATTTTTGGTCGTTTGGAGGCTGTTTTGTTTTCGGGTCGGGTCAGAATTCAGAGGCTAAATATCAGAAAACCAGCAGACCGGAAAGCAAAAAATCAACATTTCCGGGTCGGGTCACTGTTCCGGTCGAGTCACAATCCGGGTCGGGTCACCCCTTGTCGGACAAAAATCTCCAGGTTTATGTTTTTATTTTGTTGTTGGTGTACCTGAAATTTGGAGGAAATTCGGGTCGGGTCACCGATTCGGGTCGGGTCGACCCGGTTCGGTTAATTCCCGGCATTTTGTATGTTTATATTGTGCTGTTGGTTACCTGAAAATTTGGAAAGAATTTGATCCGGATTGAAGTATCCGATTCGGGTCGGGTCGACCCGATTCGAATAGATTCCCAGATTTTTGTGTTTTAATATTTTTTGTTGTTGTTGGTTACCTGAAAAAATTTGGAAAGAAATTGATTCGGGTTGAAATATCCTATTCGGGTCGGGTCGACCCGATTTGGTTAATTTCCAGATTTTTATGTTTATATTGTGTTGTTGGTTATCTGTGATTTGGAGAAAATCGATTCGGGTTGAAAATATCCGATTCGGGTCGGGTCACTGACCCGGGTCGGGTCGACCCGATTTGGTTAAATTTCCAGATTAATTGTGTTTTATTTTCTATTGTTGGCTATCTGAAAATAAAAAAAATGATTCTGGGTCGGGTCATCAATCCTGATTCGGGTCGGGTCTTCGGTCCTGATTCGGGTCGGGTCAGCCCGGATCAAGTAAATTTCATTTTTTGCGTATTTTATATATATTGTTGTTGGCTATCTGAAAATACAAGAAAAATTGATTCGGGTCTGATTTCTGTTTCGGGTTGAGTTTTGCTGATTCGGGTCGGGTCAGCCCGGGTCTTGTAATAATTCCATTTTTTGGATTTTAATATTTTGTTGTTGGTTATCTGAAAAATACAAAAAAAATGTTTGATTCCGTGTCGGGTCAACCCGAAATCCGGGCCGGATCACTGTTCAGTGTCGGGTCAAATTCCAGAATTCGGGTCGGACATCTTAATTGAAAATTGTTGGTTTATTTTGGCATTTAAATATTCATACACGGATATCTTGTATTTTGCTGTTTTATCATTTTAACTAATACTGCATTTTGGCCGATGAAATTAAATTCGAGGCTGCGCTTTTTTTTTCTTTCTTTCGTTTCTCTTTTCTGTTTTCTGTTTTAAATATCCGTGCAACGGATTACTGTTTTATTTGTTTTAACCAATACTACACTTTGGCCGATGAAATTGAATTTGAGGCCGCGCTTTTTTTTCATTTCGTTCCTCTGTTTTTTTTCAGTTTACTGTATAAGTATCCGGGCAACGGATATCTTACTGTTTTACTGTTTTATTGATTTAGTAATATCGCATTTAGGCCGATGAAATTGAATTCGAGGCCGCGCTTTTTTTCATTTCGTTCCTCTGTTTTTCAGTTTACTGTTAAGTATCCGGGCAACGGATATCTTACTGTTCTACTGTTTTATTGCCTTATTTATATCGCATTTAGGCCGATGAAATTGAATTCGAGGCCGCGCTTTTTTCGTTTCATTTCACTGCTTTTCAGCACTGTTTTTAACATCCGGGCAGCGGATATTTACTGTTTTTTTTTATTTACTAAACATCCCGTCTTCTCGGGAATTGCCTCTGTTTTTACGCTTCTTTGTTTTACTCCTGCTGCTGCTTCTGCTGCTGCTCTTTGCTTTCTTCTTGCGTCTGATTCCGAAATTTTTAATTTTCTTTGATTTGAACACGATACTACATTGGCCGATGAAAAATATCCGTCGATTTTGAGGCCTCCACAGCTTGTAAAGACGGAAAATAAAACTGGGCAATGATGAAATTTAAATCTTTTTCACCCGAGAGACCAACATGTTCGATAGGCAAGGCAACTAAAATGACCAACGAGTCATATGTTCGCAACCACGACGTGATTGGAATGATCTTTTCAAAATTTAAGTCTGAGCCCTCCGTAATCAAAACATTTATTGTTTTGGATGCGGATCCGGTTATGTATATTTAATTATTTCTAACCGCTTATTCTTGACGACTTGCAAAGATAAAGTCAAAGAAGGCAAATACCCTCAAGATTACTTATTTTTGTTGTTGTCTTTTACTTTCTTTAATTCAGCTTTATTTCATTCTTTATTGTAATATTATTGTACTCGTGAAATTATTGAAATGTTTAGAATAGGCACACGTAGAATTAATTAATAGGGTAGTCTAAAATTGGAAACCCATCGCTAGTTTATTTATTTTTAGGCTCGATTAGTTTTAAAATTGAAAATCCCTAGTTTATTTATTTTTAGGTCTGTCAGTCATAAAAATCACATTGCATACATTTTTATCAATTTTCATACAATTACATATTTACATTCTTTTTAGCTTTACATATATATTAATGTCGTACAAATGTATACTGCATAAATGCATCATTTCATTAACTACTTGCAACATTATTGTTATACTTGTAAAAACATGCATTTTTCTTACTATAATAATTAACCTGAGTTTGATCGGATAACTGCAAGTTAGCGGATCTTAAAGGATGCCTAACCCCTTCCCTTTAGGATGATAAAGAACCCTTACCCAGAATTTCATTAGTTTCGCAGACCACAAAATTGGAGTTATTTTACAGCTTTTAGTTAACATTCAGGTGCCCTAATTCACCTTAGAATAATTAGGTGGCGACTCCTCAAAGCAAGCATTTTTAGTCAATCCAGAGGGAATCGACGCCATCACGTCGCGAAGCCCGCAGGTCAAAATTGGGTGCGACAGCAGTCACAATAATATCATCCATATAACAGACGCAGGAACTGGACCAGTTCCAGAATTGGGCTGGACTGGCCCAATCGCTGAAACTGGCCCAGTGACTGTACTGGGAATTGCAGTGTGTGACGGACCAGTGGGACCAGCGGGCAGTGGGCCCGCTGGAGAATTTTGGGTGCGGGATACGTCCGAAAAATGGTGAATAATATACGGGGATATAAATCAAAGCATTTGTAACCGCGATGATTAGACGGAAAACCCAAAAACACACACGGAGTAGACCGGGCCTGAAGTTTGTTAATTGGGGTGGACGGGAATAACGGATAACACAAACACCCAAAAACCCGAAGATGTGAAAACGAATGAGTCTTATTATATAAAATTTGAAGGGGAGAAGAATATGTCAAACCTTTGGAAGGAATTATGTTAAGGAGATATGTAGCCATTTGTAGAGCATGATGCCAAAAAGACGGAGTACTAAGCATGAATCAATAAAGTTCGGACAATGTTATTTATGGAACGAATTTTGCATTCGACTTTTCCATTTTGTGAAGACGTATGAGGACAAGAAAAACAAAAATTGATCCCAAAAAGAGAACATAATACCGATGACCCAAAGAACTAAGAACAGGAGACGTCCATAAGTCGCTATGAATAATATCAAATGATATTAAAGTATGAGAATTTGAGTCTACAAATGGCAACCTAACAATTTTTTCTAAAGAACAAGACTGACAATTTGTAGTACTACTCGTACCCTTACATGAAATAAAATTATTTTTATCTAATGACGACAAAATAGATGATCCCGGATGACCAAGACGAGCATGCCATAAGGAAGGAAAAAGGGTTGCAAATACGGATGGCAAGGCTTGACTCGATGGACCGGATTTGGGTGTGATAGGATAAAGATCTACCCTACTAGCACACCTCATGAGAGGACTCCCCGTCTTGAAATCCTTCACAGAGAAACCAAATGGATCAAATTCAATAGAAACAAATTTGTCAGTAGTGAATTTACGGATATAGACTAAGTTTTTAATCAATTTGGGGGCATGTAGGGTGTTCTTCAAGATCAGAGGTGGATGAGGGGGAGATAAAATTTTATGACCATAACCACGAATTGGACTAGAATTACCATTACTAACAATTATGCCGCGAGGGCTGCTCAAATTGAAATAAGACGAGAGCATACCTGAATCGGATGTCATGTCGGTAGTGGCACCGGTGTCCATATACCAATTTGGGTCCGGAGGATTTAAACCAAGCGTGTGCATTGCGGCTTCGATGTCGGTAGACGTGGGTGCCGCTGCGTGATGGGCCTGCGGGGGCCGAGGCCCAAGTACCCCTGCTTGCTGCCTCGGCCCAGAAGACTGGTTGTATGTGGACCAGGTAGAATTGGGCCTGGACTGCTGCTGGGCAGCCCACTGCCAGTGGGGCGAAACCTGACTGGGCCCAAACTGTGGCTGTGGGGCCCACTGCCACTGCATAGGGGCCCACTGTGGGGCCCAGAACTGCTGTTGCTGCTGCTGACCACCGCGAGGGCCCCCACCGCTACCACTATTATGTTGGTTGCCGCCGTGGTTTTTGTCATTATTTTTCTTATTTCCTCCCTTTTTGCCGCCGCCGTTGTTGCAGTTTTGGCCTAAGCTGTTGGAACTTGGAGGATGGACAGTGGATTCGGTCATCATAACTACAGGACTAGTACCAGTAGACGTCTTTTTAGCCATGCCCGCTTCTTCGAGTGTAAGCATAGAACGAGCTTGATAAAATTGCGGAAGTGGATTGCTCTGACGAAGAAGCGTGTCAACACCACTATAGGCCTCGGAGAGGCCTGAAACCATTTGGAGGACCAAACGGTCATTCAAAACCGGCGCACCAATGTTGCGGAGTTGGTCCGCCATTTCCTTCAATCTTTTGCAATAGGCCGAAACGTTAGGAAAATCTTCCATATTTACGTGGGAGAAATCCTGCTCAAGAGTAAGAGCTCTAGAATTCTGATTATCTTGGAATATATCGCGTAGTATATCCCAAGGCGCATGCGCCGTAGCGTCAGGTTCAATAATCGTTTGCAAAAGGTCGGTAGAAATTGTGAAATATATCCACTGAAGGACGGTAGCATCAAGGGTCGTCCACAACTTAGGATCATCCTCGCGTTTTGGGACCTTCGTATCCTCAGGAGCCGCGGGGATTATGCGATGGATGACTTGATGCGAGAGTGCGTGAATTTTGAACAGTTCGGCCCACGTCGCATATTGGATGTTTTCTATTTCAAGAACAAGAGGGATGTTATTCTTGATGTTAGAAAATGTAAGGGCAGGATGAAACGTGTTCCGTGATGTAGACATATTGATAGAACAATATGTGATTGAGAAATTTGGAAGAAAATTTTGAGAAGAGAGGAGGTTCTACTAGCACGGAATCCGAGAGTAAGAGCTCGGAACCCGAGGAGAAAGTGGTCGAGATTTGGGAGAGAAAGAGACTTAGACTTCTGATACCATGAAAGAAATAATCCCTTGATTATTTTCATTGATTGAAAGGCTATATATACAAGTTACATATTTTCATAATAGGAGAATCATATTCCTATTCTACTCCTAAAACCTTATTCTACTTGGATACTAACTATACATTTATGGTAATACAAATATTATGATAAGTGTACAATACTACTTACATTACAACATTATATAAACTAGGATAATAAAACACTATCTAATTCTACATGGTACAAGGGAAAAAACCGAGAGCCAAATATACACAATATACATAGATATATTGTGTATATTTAATAGTTATTTTAGAATATATTTTATAAGTTAAGGCGATAATTAAAATGAAATTCAGAGAGTATAATGTTGTGTCTGCATTTGCTGTGAAAAGTGGTCCATCAATCAATGAAGTCAGGTAAAGGAATTCAATTCATCAAAAAACGTCCTGCTTTTAATTAAATTTGTCATATTGCTACGGTTATTTCACGTTTACTACCAATAATGCTCCTTCAATCAATTGAGTCAGGACAAAATTTGGTTGGGATTTCAGATTTGTTACTTCATATTTAATGTGAGACATAAATAACACTATATTTCGAGATTACTTAAATTTTATCTTAATCAACTATAGAATAAATTCATCTCTAATTTAATTTTAAAATTAATTATCCCTCATATAAAACTAGCCTTTAGTCTCTAACTCTAGTATAATTATAATATATTGATCCTTATTTTATTCAAAAAAGCCCATTTTACCTTCAAATCAAGACCGGCTCATGGTGAAGATACTAAAGCAATTGTTTTAAATTTTTATTAATTAATATTCTATATATTATAAATTATTATTATTATTATTATTATTATTATTATTATTATTAAAATGATACTAGATTTATGCTCTTTTTAAAACGTGATAGAAGTTATTTAGATAAATACTTGAATTTCATAATAGACATGTAATACGAGGTAAATAATAATTTGATGACGTTGTTGAACAAAAAATAAAAACAAAGTCTTGTAGTATCTTTTAGTTAATTATTCTTACAAGGTGTGGATCAATTTATTTCATTTTGATTTAAACTTGACTTGAACTATATGTATGAAACTAATTTAACATCTACATAGTAGTACAAAATTAAGATCATCAAATAATGGGAATTTATAAAAGTATTCTATTAACTGTGGATATTTTTATAAAAATATTGTCAAAGCTTTGGTGAGAGAAGTTACCATATAACTTCGATGATGAGAATAAGCAAGTAGTCGAGTGAGTGATCAAGTACGTACAAGATAGTATGTACACCATCATTAAAAAATTAATAAAATATACAAAGTGTTGGCTTTAGATATCAGTGTGACCGAGTAAAATTAAATTTGATGGGAGATCTCTGGTTTTTTTTAATATAAGGTCTATTCTTAATGTTTGGCTTTAGGCAATCAATGTTGTTAGGTCGTCCTGCTTCAAATATCTATAATTCTGGTCTAGTTCGGTCTATGGTGGGTATTGCTTCTAATTTATCATATTGTAATGTTCTTTTCAAGAGTTAAGGGTCAAAAACACACCTCAAGTATCACATTTTTTGAGTTCAGTATCAGGTGTGAGATTTTCCTACCTAAACTATCATCAACTGGTTGGCAAAACACACCTCAACTATCATTTGTTCATTTTTCCTATCTCAACTTTCATGTTGGAAAAGTGAACAAATAATAGTTGAGGTGTGGTTTACTAACTAGTTGATGATAGTTTAGGTAGGAAACTCTCAGACTGACAGCCTGATAGAAAACTAAAAATAGATGATACTTGAGGTGTGTTTTTTATCCTTATTTCTTTCTTTCAAATTAAGTGCCAAATATGCTACCAATCTTTTAAGTTAGGTTAAATCATTAATTCATCATAAAATATCATATTTTTACATCTACTTCCAATAAAGATCCTTAAATGATCAATTGATTAGGCTGAATGTATTCAATTCATGAAAAAATGATAAGAGTTTTTAGTCCTTGAGTTGTTTTATTTTGATTTTCTACTAGCATTACTCATATCACGACTTGAGATTAGAGTCACGTGACCAACATCCGACTAATTATGAAATTATCCCATCGAGTGAACCACTAAATTAATCAACTGATTAACTTCTTAAGATGTGTTAAATACTGAAAAGCTGATAACTTAGTCAATTCATATCATGAGCTGAAATAACTAAAAACAGTCCACAATAGAGATAACACAAAATCTAACAAAGAAGCCAAACTATGATTATAACTAATCCAAATATGAAACTAGCCAGGAGCCACTAGAGATTTCAAGAATGTAATAACAATATAATCAAATAAAAAAGTTCTTTTTTTTGCCTTTTATTATTTTTCTAAAATTGTGATAGAGATTAATATTTTAATTAAAAAATTTAAAAATACTTATTTGATCATATTTTGATTTTTCTTTAATGATAGTGCGATTCACGAGCAAATTCACTGGTGTATTAATTATTCGTCTAAGGAAAAGTGATGTGACACTTTTCATTGAGCAGAAACAGTATAAGCAGTGTTTCTTTTTTCTCGATTCATTGCTATTTTATTGACCTGGCCATGCTATGGTTTTAAATTTATCAGATTGGTAACGTACATTAAATACTACCACAAATTTGAGTTAGGTGAACGTTTTTAATTCATGGAGAACAGTATATATTTAGTTTCTCAGTTTTTCTTCGTTTTAAATTTGGTCCTTGTATTATTCACCATAAAGCATTTTACATTTATATTTGATTTTGGTCATGGAACAAGCGACAATAACATATCTTTGATACCAACAATGACATCCCTTCCCTTTATCTTTTATCTTAATTATTTGCCAATTACCTTGATTTCAATAACTTCATATTTCTCAATTGTTATCGTGGTCATGTTTTGCTTCTAAATTTGTCATTTTACTCCCTCATTCTCATTTTAACTGTAATTTTAGTTTATATTCACGCCCATTAAAAAAATATAAGGTATACTTTACTAAGTTACGCTTATTTAGTAAAAGTAAATTGAGTGTTTTCTCTTAACACCGTACATTTTTCTTTTATGTTAAGGATATAATTGGAAATAATAGTCAATTATCATCTTGAATTTTTAAAGTGATAGTTATTTTAGAATATTTTTTATAAGTTAAGGCGATAATTAAAATGAAATTGAGAGAGTATAATGTTGTGTCTGCATTTGCTGTGAAAAGTGGTCCATCAATCAATGAAGTTAGGTAAAAGAATTCAATTCATCAAAAAACGTCCTGCTTTTAATTAAATTTGTCATATTGCTACGGTTATTTCACGTTTACTGCCAATAATGCTCCTTCAATCAATTGAGTCAGGACAAAATTTGATTGGGAAACACGTTATTTCAGATTTGTTACTTCATATTTAATGTAAAATATAAATAACACTATATTTTGAGATTACTTAGATTTTATCTTAATCAATCATAGAATAAACTTTATTCCTAATTTAATTTTGAGATTAATTATCCCTCGTACAAAACTAACATTTAGTCTCTAACTTTAGTATAATTATAATATATTGGTCCTTATTTTATTCAAAAAAGCCCATTTTACCTTCAAATCAAGACCGGCTCATGGTGAAGATACTAAAGCAATTGCTTTAACACATCTCTCCCTACCCCCCCCCCCCGCTAATTCAAGGCCCTAATTTTTTATTAAATAATATTCTATATATTATAAATTATTATTATTATTAAAATGATACTAGATTTATGCTCTTTTTAAAATGTGATAGAGGTTATTTAGATAAATACTTGAATTTCATAATAGACATGTAATACGAGGTAAATAATAATTAGATGACGTTGTTGAACAAAAAATAAAAACAAAGTCTTGTAGTATCTTTTAGTTAATTATTCTTACAAGGTGTGGATCAATTTATTTCATTTTGATTTAAACTTGACTTGAACCATATGTATGAAACTAATTTAACATCTACATAGTAGTACAAAATTAAGATCATCAAATAATGGGAATTTATAAATGTATTCTATTAACCGTGGATGTTTTTATAAAAATATTGTCAAAGCTTTGGTGAGAGAAGTTACCATATAACTTCGATGATGAGAATAAGCAAGTAGTCGGGTGAGTGATCAAGTACGTACACCATCATTAAAAAAATTAATAAAATATACAAAGTGTTGGCTTTAGATATCAGTGTGACCGAGTAAAATTAAATCTGATGGGAGATCTCTGTTTTTTTTTTTAATATAAGGTCTATTCTTAATGTTTGGCTTTAGGCAATCAATGTTGTTAGGTCGCCCTGCTTCAAATATCTATAATTCTGGTCTAGTTCGGTCTATGGTAGGTATTGCTTCTAATTTATCATATTTTAATGTTCTTTCAAGAGTTAAGGGTCAAAAACACACCTCAAGTATCACATTTTTTTGTGTTTTTTTGTATCAGGTGTGAGAGTTTCCTCCCTAAACTATCATCAACTAGTTGGCAAAACACACCTCAACTATCATTTGTTCATTTTTCCTATCTCAACTTTCAAGTTGGAAAAGTGAACAAATAATAGTTGATGTGTGTTTTACTAACTAGTTGATGATAGTTTAAGTGGGAAACTCTCGCACATGATAGTTCAGATAGAAAACTAAAAATAGATGATACTTGAGGTGTGTTTTAAATCCTTATCTCTTTCTTTCAAATTAAGTGCCAAATATGCTACCAATCTTTTAAGTTAGGTTAAATCATTAATTCATCATAAAATATCATATTTTTACATCTACTTCCAATAAAGATCCTTAAATGATCAATTGATTAGCCTGAATGTATTCAATTCATGAAAAATGATAGAGTTCTTCGTCCTTGAGTTGTTTTATTTTGATTTTCTACTAGCATTACTCATGTCACGACTCTTCGACCATAGGTCTGTAAGGATCTTATCATGAAATAAGACATAAGTATAGGATTTAATCAATAACCTTCAAGTTCTAAATAGTACTATTCAGATAAGCTTTACAACATTAATACCAGTACGTTAGCTATTCACCAGACCTGAAGCGTAGCTCAAGAAAACGCCATTACGCCTACCCTGGTACCGGTGATATGAGCAAATGTACGGTCATCTTTAAGAATACCCTACCCAAGTATTAACATAACTCACAGTGATATGTACTGCTTTGGAACTTGAATTTTGTAAAACATTTACTTATCTAAATCATATTCTCAGAGCATTCTTAGACAGTATAGGCTATTAGCCTATCATATGAAATAACAATACAGAAAAATAAAGAGAGAGGGAGGTATACCGAAACGAAGCCAAGCACACAAGGGTTGAGCCAATTCCAATCTTATTATTGAAAGGAGAATTTACAAAGCTCGATTTTGGGGTTTTTTCTGATCCCTATACAAATGAATGAGAGTCCTCTTTTTATAAAAAGCGGACTTTAACTAAGATTACAATTTACTAATTAACAGTAAAAGAATCTAAATTATTACAACAAAACAAAACTACTTTGCGGAAAGTAAATAACTTTACATAAAGTAAGATAAGATTCCCGACACATGTCGCTTTCTTATCTTCAAAAAGAAAAAGTAAAAGAAAACAAACGACTTTTGATAAAGTAAATAAACTTTATAAAGTTAACGGTGGTCGAATGTGACCTTCACTTGTCTTGACAGGACATGGGTCCCTTCGCTTTTATTCTTTCATTTTTTCCTTGCCACGTGAAGACTTATCTTCCCGCTTTGCTTTGGCCTTTTCCTTGACTTCAATCAAGCCATCGAACAAATCCGTTGTAGAGGGTGATAAGAATAGTCTTCCTCTCCTGGGAATCTTGGAATAGTCCGTCGTCCTAGATGTCTCTCATTGAGGCAGTTGATGTTTCCGAATAAAGACTTTCATCAATCTTCTTAGCAAAGTTTTTAATAAAGTCTGCCTTAATTTTATCAAGATAGGCAGTCATGAGTTCTTCCTCCGAAGCATGAGGATTTTTCAATTTAATAATTTTCTCTAATTTAGAGAAGATGGAGTCATTGTCCTTTGATTCAACCTTAATTTGGTGAATAGTTCTGAGATTTTTTAATAAGGAAGTAATTTCTCCCTCAAGCTCCCATCCATAAGTTCGGGTTGGGTTTTTTGGATCTTTGTCTAGTAATTTAGACCAAAATTTGCAGAGAAATTTTCTCTTAAGACATAATATGTCTTGCTGGTTTTCCCTGCTTCGGGAATCCACTTCCAGATCCATGGGGTTCCGGTCTGCAAAAAGAACATTAGTGATGCCGATCCTTCGACATAGTCGGAAGGGTTTTCAGGCGTGACACATGGTGTCATATGAATCCATTCCTTATAATAATCTATATAATGGGCTGGTAGGATCTGAATTTCAGGTTCGATGATATTCCACCAAGGGAAGATCCAGCCTGGTAATAACAATCCATTTTGGTTGTTTTTGAAAATATCTGGATTTAATTTAATCCACCATGTATGACCATGTTTTTTGTTTTCATAATAAAAAAACATAAGTGAAGGCGTCAATATAATCATAGTAATTGAAAGCCAACCGAATATCGGTTCTTGGAATTATAAATTCCTTGGATCGGAATGGGCTGATTCCCCATTCATAAGGAGATATGATCTTCTTAAGATAGAGTTTTGAATAACTCTTTTCCACACCAGGTTTATGCTCTGGGTAGGAAGTAATGTCAGCCGTGCTGGTAGTTGTGAGGATATATTCATAGTACATCCTGTTTTTACCTTATTGGAAGGGATGATATAAATTTTCTACATATCGATTCATAAGAATCCAAGGGTCATTCAGATAATTTTTATCTTCATGAGTAAGTAGGAGAATAGTCTCCTCATGAGGGCGAACCAAATATTGGTTTCTGTTCTCTTCTTGCTGTAACAGCTTTTGGACGTATGAGCCCTGCTGTCTAGAGGAAGCTTGTTCCACTAGCTTGACCTTAGGAAATAGTCCTTGGGTCATTTCTGCCTCGACCTCGGCCACGATCTCCGCGACCTCTTCCCCTGCTCCTATTGGGAGTGAGAGGTGTCTATTGTGGACGCATGCCTAATCCTGTAAAAATTCACGAGTAAGAAAGTCAGGCAGTGAATTATCTTCACCTTTTAAATATTGAATTTCAAAGTCGAATGGGGCTAAATGCGCCTGCCATCGAGCAAACATTTGTTTGGATACGTCATGTTTAAAATCTTTTTGAAACATGAATTTGGCCGCATTGCAGTCCGTTATAATGAGAAATTTAGAATTGTAAAGATCATCCTGGAATTTCAGGACACATTTAACTATAGCAAGAATTTCTTTGGCTACAGTAGCGTAGTTCTTTTGACTATTAGTCCATTTGCCAGAATAATATCTAACTAGATAACTCTGTTTAGTCTAGGGATTAATCTGTTTTAGAATTCCACCATAACCAATATCAGAAGCATCAGTTTCAATAATCTTTCCCAATTTGGGTTAGCATAAGACATGGCAAAGCTTGAACATTCTTCTTAATCTTTCTGACTGCTTCAGTATGAACATTGGTCCAGGGACTAGGGCTGGCCAGTGGGCCGGGACAGCCCGACCCCGACCCGAGCCCGCCCCGACCCCGCCAAAAAAATAAAATAAAATTACGGGGGCGGGACTCGAACTCGGGACGGGACGATGTCTCATCCCGCGAGACCCGAGCCCGCCCCAGGCCCGAGAGACCCGAGCCCGCCCCGACCCCGCCCCAGGCCCGAGAGACCCGACCCCGCCCCGACCCCGACCCCGCCCCTTTGCAAAAATGGTCGTTGCACCAACGGCCATAATCTAAAATGGCTGTTGGCCAACGGCCATTTTAGCCCCCCCCCTCCCCCACCCCCTACCCCTTAATATTTTTTTTTTACCCATAAGTTATTATATTTACACTTTAACCCAATTTTTCAACTATAAATAACTCATTTTCCCTTCCTCTTCCTCACAAATCTTCCTACAATCTCTCTAATTTCTCAATATCTCTCTCTACAAGTCTACATTGTTTGCTAAATATTCAATTTTATTTATTCATTTGGGAATTGGTAGTGAAGTTGGCAACTAGCTTGAGGATCTTCCATCGAGCAAAGTTTCAATTTTCAACCTCTCGATTACATCGCCGACGTTACGCTTGGCGTTGGGTACATCTGCTCCTTCATTAAATTATTATTGTCTGTTTATTTAGTTTAGATCACTTAATTTTATTGTCTTTAATTATTTATTTATTTATTTATTATCATAATTAAAATGGAAGGATTAAAAAGTATGTTTAAGGGTAAGGGTAAGGGTGCTTCTTCTAGTAGGGGCAACCAGGGCAAGGGTACTTCTTCTAGTCATCTTATTCCTACACAGGATGATTTTGTTGATACTCAACATTTCCCTACAATACCATTAGATTTAGACCAGGAACTATTTTCTGGAACTCAAGAAGACTTTAATTTAGACGATGATCTAGATGATATACCCACTAATGTTGATGACAACACACCCACTAGTGCACCTTCAACCTAAATACCTCCTATTCCCCTAGTATGAGATGAGGTCCAAAGAAAGCGACCATTAAAATCGGATGCATGGACATTTTTGATAGGACGTAGAGAATCAAGTAGCCATATGTAAAATTTGTAAAAATGTTTTAAAATTTAAAATGGAAAAGGTCACGGTGGGGCGGGGTTTAATTAGATACTTAGTAAGTGCTCATCCACTAGGTATGCCCAATACCAGGCTTCAAAACCGGTGCAAGAACGCCCGCCTCCATCGGGACAAGGTTCACATACGATATTGTCTCCTGATCAAGTACATGGTCAAATTAACCCTATGACGGGCGGGAATTGTAGGCTCTAAATACAATAAACATAGAGAGAGAGAAGCAATATCAAAATTAGTTCTTTGTGGAGGGTTTGCCTTTTTCATTTCCTTCATCTCGGTTTTATTCATTACATTAGAGATATATATAATCTCGCTTTTAACGGTTTTCCTAGATCAACTGTTAAGAGAGATGTATTTAAATTCGCGCATGAATATCAACAATATTTACGTTTTTCATTATATCATTTTAATGGCAAAGTATCCATCACGTCTGATATAGGTCGTAGTACTAACGGCCATGATTATTTAACTGTAACTTGTCATTGGATAGATTATAAATGGTCTATGCAAAAACGTATTTTAGCGTATAGATATATAGATGATAGGCACACTGGTACTTTTATTGCAGAAAATATTTATCATGTGTGCGATTATTACGGAATTACTGATAAAATTATGACTATTACATTACATAACGCTTCTAATAACAATTACGCAATTACAATTTTAAAAAATAGTTTAACTCCGTCTTTTTCAGACCATTTTCATATAAAATGTGTGTGCCATATATATAACTTAATTGTAAAGGATGGTCTATCACTTTTTGAAGACATTATTAGTAAAATACAATTTTCTATAAACTTTATTTTTAAAAGTAATAAAGTACAACGTAGAAAAGAATATAAAAAAATTTGTCATGATTGTGGACTACCTTTTAGAAAAATTCCACAAGAAGTATCCACTAGGTGGAATTCTTTATACGAGCAACTACTTGTTGCTTATGACTATAAATTACCTATAACTTTATTTTTTAACTCTCATAATAAAAAGCCGTGATATGATTTTAGATAGTGATTGGGAAAAAATTTCGAACTTATTGTATTTTTAGAGAAATTTTTCAAGCAACAAAAGAATTTTCCTAAGATATATTATCCTACTATTTCAACTATGTTATTTTATATAACTCTAATATTTTTATTACTTAGTGAATATATGGAAAAACCAGCTTATAAGACAGCTATTAAAAAAATGTTTCTCAAAATAAAAAATATTTTATTCCTATTCCCTCTATTTATATTATTGGTTCTCAGATAAATCCTACTATTAAAATAGACGGTACTAAATCACTAATTGAAACTATTTACGATTGTATAGAAGTACTACCACCTCCAAGTCCCAAAAATCTAAATCACCCACCACCTATTGAACAAACTAAAGAAGAAGTATTGTCTAGCGTAGAACACCAATGCAAAAATATATATAGATTTTATCAACAAGAAAATGCTAGTAACTTACCACTTCCATACCATCTTCTCCATCTTCAATACAACCTCACAAAGACATCTTTGCTTCGCGCTAGTATTGAAAGCCTCGAAATAGAATGTGCGGTCGCACTCTACTACTAACCAAATTAGCGAGTTGGATATTTTTGTTTTACAGGTGGTTACTGCATCAGTATCAAGAAGTTATCAATGAAGATGGACATGAAGACTTGCTGAAATACTGGAGGGGGAATGAGAAGACCTTTCCGACACTTTCAATGATGGCTCGAGATGTTTTGAACATTCAAGCGTCGGCAACTGCGTCTGAAAGTGCTTTTTCTGCAGGCAGATATCAAATAGGAGACCACAGACACTCATTAGCCGGAGACAGCTTGGAAATTGCAGTATTATTCAGAGATTGGATACGGAGATCAACGAAGAAGATGATGAAAACTACAACGAAATCTTAACAGAAGGTAGTGGAAGCGACGTGGATCAATTTGACCAACAAATACCAATTCCAACCGAAGAACCACATGAAATCATCAAGCAATTAGAACAGGTTTTTTTGAGAATGTAATTTTTTTAATTGTAATTTTATTATGTAATTTGTAACTTTTGGACAACACCACAAAGTTGCAATTTAGATTTTAGACAATTGTATTTGTATTACAAAAAAATCATATGTCTATTAAATAATATAAGAGGCACAAAAACAAAGATTGGGATATTTTTATTACACTATCTTATCTTGGTTATTGAGTTTTTTTTATACATTTGTTATTTAAAAAAAATGAAAACCCGCCAGATCCCGCCCCGAGCCCGACTCGACCCGAGCCCGCTTCGACCCGAGTTCGACGGGATGGGAATCGGACGGACTTGCTCACCTCCGCTGCACTGACTCGCCAGAGCCCGCTGACCGATCCCGCCTCTTCTCCCGTCTCCCGCCGACCCCGCTGCATTCGAGCCCTACCATCGCCACTCCTACCAGGTGGATCGAAGATTTCTTCAGTCTGTCATATAAAACAGCTGCATCAGTAGATAAATTCTTATAATATGAAGCAATATAATTAAGGCTACCTAAGAACCGTTGTAATTGAGTTCTATCAAGAATTTCATCAGAAAATTTGGAAGCAAATTCGATGCTTATGTGAATTGGGATAATATTCCATTTTTCGATGTTATGACCAAGAAAATGAATCTTAGTCTGAAAAATACTCATTTTTGGTTTTGAAATAACTAAATCATTTGAGATAATAATTTTTTTGAAAATAGCAAGATGCTTAATATGATCTTGTATGGTTTTTGAGTAAACTAGTATATCATCAATATAAACAATGATAAACCCACTATAGGGGGTAAAGATGTCGTTCATGACATGCTGGAATTCGGACGGAGCATTTTTAAGTCCGAAAGGCATAACGTTCCATTCATAATGGCCGAAAGGGACTGTGAAAGCAGTCTTGTACTCCAAAGTTCATGAACTCAGATTCGCCAAAAACCTGATTTCAAATCAAATTTAGAGAAGATGTTAGATTGATACAATCTGTCCAATAAATCTTTTTATTGGGTATGGGATATCTGATCCACTGTAAGACCTTATTCAAGGGCTTGTAGTTAATAACCAGTCTAGGAACTCCTCGCCTCTGCTCGTAATGTTTATTAACATAGAAAGTCGTGCAACTCCATGGGGAGTTCGAGGGACGAATGAGCTTTTTCTCAATTAGCGAAGCAATTTCCTTTTGCAAATTTATTCCATGTTCATCCGCAAGGTCTAGCCTTGGTAGGAATGTCATGTTCTCAAAAATCTTCTTCATAGGGAAGCTTGACGATATGTTTTTTCCTGCTCCAAAAAGTCATGGCAAATCGTCACAAATAGAAATAGCAAAATCATATCCTATTTCTTTAATCTTATCACGCAATTTAGGATTAGTGTCGGTTTTCAATGTCAGAAACCAAGAACTCTTGCTGCAGATAATCCAGATGTTATTGCTTATTCTGCACAAGATTAACAAAGCTGATAGTTTTATAAGAATCAACCCAAGGGAAAGTAATCTGCTTTCCTTCATATGTTCCTGAAAAACCTTTCTCAGTAACATTGTTAAGAGGCATCAAACCATTAATAAACGGTATACCCAAGATAATATCATTAGTAAGATTTTTTACTAAAGTAAATGAGTGTTCTATGCAAACCTTGTTATGGCAAATATATGCGCATGATAATTTGTAGGAGACACCGAAGTCATTTTCGTCTGCTCCAGATACTTTCCTGTTAGTTTTGGTAAAGTATTTCGTCGAAATTAATCCTTCTCTGATGCAATTAACATCTGCTCTAGAATCAATAAGAGTAGGAACATCTCTGAAGATGGCTTCGCCTTTGATTAGTAGAGTTATATGGGTAATCCATCTTTGGCGTGTAATGACGCTGACGGCTCATGTAGGTCCTTCGTTGTCATAAGAAGTTCCTGGTTCGTCGACAATAGGAGTGTGTAGAAGCTTTTCCAAGCTTTCTGGTTCTTTTTCCTCATAGGAGATTTGCTCTAACAGAGCAATCCTGTTTTCAAGTCCACCATAATTTTTGTGGAGATGGGTGATTTCGATTTTTAGATCATGGATCTCATCTTTCAATTGTTGAGTTGTCAGGGTATTGCCTCCATTTCTTTTCTTCTGCAAATCAGTCAATATCTCCGAGAAATTATACGGAGGATCAATTCGGGATTTGATCTTTCGGGGAGTCCTGTCCCTTTCTTGAGCCTTGAGTAAAGCCTCAAGGATCTTTGCCTTCTGGGCGTCTTCTGGAATATCCTTTAGAAGATCATTAATTTCTTCTCCATTGATGACGCTTACATTGAAGCTGGAGAACTGTGCTTGGAGTTTATAAAACTCGTCCTCTGTATCTTCCTCCTTTCCCTTCTGGCAACTTTTGGAGGTACAGATACATGAATCACTTTCTTCAGAGGAGGATGAATAGGGATCCTCTGAATCCGTGGTAATGGATACATCTGATTCATCGGAATCGTCGGAGGGGATCATGATTTTCATCAAGGCATCTTTGATATTATCATCAATCTTTAGTGCCTTAATCTTGTCGGCCTTTTTCTTTTTACACCGATTGACGTAATGGCCCACTTCTCCACACGCATAGCATGTAGTGGTCTTGGTAGTCCTTTTCTTAGGGACATAGCCCTTCTTTTGATTTTTGGCCCTTTGCTTTGCAGCTTTCTTTTTGTATGGGCCCGCTTTGTACTTTTCGTAGTACTCTTTTTTATGTGGTTTGACCACGTGTTGTTTCCTCTTCTTCCCCATTTTTTGTGCAGGGGTAGGTTCGTCCATGGCAAACTGCTGACAGAATTCTCCTAACTGAGTTTTCTCAGTGAGTCTCTGTTCTTCAAATTGCCGTTGCAATTTAATGTCATTGCATAAGGCTAGGCCTTCTTCCATGCATTTGCCGATAAGCATGCCATAAGAAAACATATCCCAAGGGATCTGGGAATCTGAGGAATCAATCACAGAGTTCTCTTGACTCTCTCTGCGAGCTGAGGGAGGCCATCTATGAATCCGCCTTTCAAAAGCGATCACTTGCTTGGGGAGATTATAAACCCTCGCTAAGGAAAACATCTTTATACCACCTAAACGAGGTTAGGGTAGGACATCTGTGATTTTGGAGAAGTGTCCTGGTATTATCATAATTAGTCGAATAATTCCCTGTAAAATGATCTAAAATGGTTAGAATGAGGGTGTAAACTGAATTAGGAACTTGAACATTACCCTCTTGTTTTACAGAGTTTGTAATCTGAATTTTTTGTTCCGGCGAGAGATAATTGTCCCACCATGCTTTGAGCTGACCTGTAAATCCAACACAGATAATTTTTGTTATGCTAACCTCTGTTTGGTTATTACCTTTTGCAGCTGCAGTATACATAAGCATTTTGTGGCAGGTTCTGAAGATCTGGGTCTCAGCGCCACCGTCAATATTCCCTTCAATGATCTCGCACTGTGTGTAGGCGGCAGGATCATTCTTCCATGTTCCTTCTTCGATCAGGACGTCCATGGGAGTAGGCCTTGGATAGTAATAATTTTCTGAGGCATTTCTGGGAGTCCAATTACTCCCTCTTTTTACCGCAGCTATACGATTGTCACTGCTTTCTCCTGTGTCCTTGGTATTGACCATTCCAATCATTGATCTGGAAGTTAAGGTTTTATCGGGTGAGATTTTCATTTTCTCACTCAACTGCGATATCAGATGTTCGATATCTTTTGTTAAAGGATTTGTCTGGTTTTTTGCCAGGGTAATTCCTTCCATGGATGCAGGGGGTTGGATGTTTGCACTGGTTTCCAGCGGCTTTTGAGCTTTCTTAGCTCTCTCATCTGCAATCATTTTTGTTCTTTGCTCCTCAATAAGGGAGCTAAGCCTGTCGACCTTATTATGTAATAAAGTCATTTATTCTCCTAGGACTTTAAGAGAGACATTTGTGCTATTCCCCTGTCTGTAAAGATTGTTCCAGTGATCGGCATTGAGAGCACCCTGTAACATCTTAAGATAGGGCTGGGCCTGCAAATCATGGTTGCTGCTATCCCTTTTTAATGAAAAGGGTTCATCCGACGGATAAAGACTCTTAAGAACTTTTTTCGAGTCTAAATGTCATTGCCTTTCTATAACATTGATATTAGGCAAAGCATAATCTTCAACAAACCAATTAGCAAAATATTTAAAATCCTGCTTTGTTTGAAGATCACCATAAAATTGTTCTGTAATCTCCTCCTGCTCTTCTTTTGTAAAAAAGGTTTGAAACCAATTACGGAAAAGCGTGTAATCAGAACTATTGAAATTATTTCTAATCAATTTGCGCAAGTCAGAATCAGGAGCATAATTCAGACCGCAATAAAGGGGATCATCAGGATAATCAACCTTCATGGAAATAATCAGTATAATCAGAATTAATATTTTCTGCCGGAATTTCAGCAGGAATCTGGTTTTCAACCTTTATTTTGTCAACCTTTTCCTCCCGAGAAATTTCTGAGGGGGTGGTGATTTTGTAAAGGTCTTCATCTACTTGAGACGTTGAGGCTCTAGCAGCAGATGTACCAGCGATGTCATCCAAAGGAGATATATAATAATGAGATGACAAAGATCTGCCTAATTTAGGCTGTTTTGCGAACTGAAGGCGAATACTGTCGTCAGTCGTCTGGACCACATGAGCGATCTGGGAATCTATCCTGGGTGAACTGATAGCTTTTTCTATTAGCCAATCTTCGGGATAATTAATTTCATCCCAGCTTATAGGTCTTCTAGTAGTAATTTTAGACCTTTTAGCTAAGTTTGTCTCAATTAAGACAGTCTGTCTATTTCTCTTGTCGTTTTTCTAAAATTGTGATAGAGATTAATATTTTAATTAAAAATTTTAAAAATACTTATTTGATCATATTTTGATTTTTCTTTAATGATCGTGCGATTCACGAGCAAATTCACTGGTGTATCAATTATTCGTCCAAGGAAAAGTGATGTGACACTTTTCATTAAGCAGAAACAGTATAAGCAGTTTTTTTTTTCTCGATTCATTGCTATTTTGTTGACCTGGCCATGCTATGCTTTTAAATTTATCAGATTGGTAACGTTTCTTTCACATTTAATATTACCACAAATTTGAGTTAGGTGAACGTTTTTAATTCATGGAGAACAGTATATATTTAGTTTCTAAGTTATTCTTTGTTTTAAATTTGGTCCTTGTATTATTCACCATAAAGCATTTTACATTTGTATTTGATTTTGGTCAGGGACAGGCGACAATAACATCTCTTTGCTACCAACAATGACATCCCTTCCCTTTATCTTTTATCTTAATTATTTGCCAATTACCTTGATTTCAATAACTTCATATTTCTCAATTGTTATCGTGGTCATGTTTTGCTTCTAAATTTGTCATTTTAATCCCTCATTCTCATTTTAACTGTAATTTTAGTTTATATTCACGCTCGTTAAAAAAATATAAGGTATAGTTTACTAAGTTACTCTTATTTAATAAAAGTAAATTGAGTGTTTTGTGTTAACCCCCTACGTTTTTCTTTTATATTAAGAATATAATTGGAAATAATAGTCAATTATCATCTTGAATTTTTAAAGTGATAGTTATTTTAGAATAATTATTATAATTTTAGGCGATAATTAAAATGAAATTGAGAGAGTATAATGTTGTGTCTGCATTTGCTGTGAAAAGTGGTCCATCAATCAATGAAGTTAGGTAAAAGAATTCAATTCATCAAAAAACGTCCTGCTTTTAATTAAATTTTGTCATATTGCTACGGTTATTTCACGTTTACTACCAATAATGCTCCTTCAATCAACTGAGTCAGGACAAAATTTGGTTGGGAACAGGTTATTTCTTACTTCATATTTAATGTGAGATATAAATAATACTATATTTTGAGATTACTTAGATTTTATTTTAACCAATTATAGAATAAATTCATCCCTAATTTAATTTTGAGATTAATTATCCCTCGTACAAAACTAGCATTTAGTCTCTAACTTTAATATAATTATAATATATTGATCCTTATTTTATTAAAAAAACCCATTTTACCTTCAAATCAAGACCGGCTCATGGGGAAGATACTAAAACAATTGCTTTAACACATCTCCCCCTACCCCCCTTCCCCGCTAATTCAAGGCCCTAATTTTTTATTAAATAATATTCTATATATTATAAATTATTATTATTATTAAAATGATACTAGATTTATGCTCTTTTTAAAATGTGATAGAGGTTATTTAGATAAATACTTGAATTTCATAATAGACATGTAATACGAGGTAAATAATAATTTGATGACGTTGTTGAACAAAAAATAAAAACAAAGTCTTGTAGTATCTTTTAGTTAATTATTCTTACAAGGTGTGGATCAATTTATTTCATTTTGATTTAAACTTGACTTGAACCATATGTATGAAACTAATTTAACATCTACATAGTAGTACAAAATTAAGATCATCAAATAATGGGAATTTATAAATGTATTCTATTAACCGTGGATGTTTTTATAAAAATATTGTCAAAGCTTTGGTGAGAGAAGTTACCATATAACTTCGATGATGAGAATAAGCAAGTAGTCGGGTGAGTGATCAAGTACGTACACCATCATTAAAAAAATTAATAAAATATACAAAGTGTTGGCTTTAGATATCAGTGTGACCGAGTAAAATTAAATCTGATGGGAGATCTCTGTTTTTTTTTTTTTAATATAAGGTCTATTCTTAATGTTTGGCTTTAGGCAATCAATGTTGTTAGGTCGCCCTGCTTCAAATATCTATAATTCTGGTCTAGTTCGGTCTATGGTAGGTATTGCTTCTAATTTATCATATTTTAATGTTCTTTCAAGAGTTAAGGGTCAAAAACACACCTCAAGTATCACATTTTTTTGTGTTTTTTTGTATCAGGTGTGAGAGTTTCCTAAACTATCATCAACTAGTTAAGAAAACACACATCAACTATCATTTGTTCATTTTTCCTATCTCAACTTTCAAGTTGGAAAAGTGAACAAATAATAGTTGACGTGTGTTTTACTAACTAGTTGATGATAGTTTAAGTGAAACTCTCGTGACCGATAATTCGATAGAAAACTAAAAATAGATGATACTTGAGGTGTGTTTTAAATTTTATCTCTTTCTTTCAAATTAAGTGCCAAATATGCTACCAATCTTTTAAGTTAGGTTAAATCATTAATTCATCATAAAATATCATATTTTTACATCTACTTCCAATAAAGATCCTTAAATGATCAATTGATTAGCCTGAATGTATTCAATTCATGAAAAATGATAGAGTTCTTCGTCCTGAGTTGTTTTATTTTGATTTTCTACTAGCATTACTCATGTCACGACTGATATTAGAGTCACGTGACCAAAGATCCGACTAATTATGAAATGATTCCGTCAAGCTTAACCACTAAATTAATCAACTGATTAACTTCTTAACATGTGTTAAATACTGGAAAGCTGATAACTTAGTCAATTCATATCATGAGCTGAAATAACTAAAAACAGTCCACAATAGATATAACACAAAATCTAACAAAGAAGCCAAACTACGATTATAACTAATCCAAATATGAAACTAGCCATGAGCCACTAGAGATTTTAAGAATGTAATAACAATATAATCAAATAAAAATGTTCATTTTTTTTCCTTTTATTATTTTTCTAAAATTGTGATAGAGATTAATATTTTAATTAAAAATTTTAAAAATACTTATTTGATCATATTTTGATTTTTCTTTAATGATCGTGCGATTCACGAGCAAATTCACTGGTGTATCAATTATTAGTCCAAGGAAAAGTGATGTGACACTTTTTATTGAGCAGAAACAGTATAAGCAGTTTTTTTTTCTCGATTCATTGCTATTTTGTTGACCTTGTCATGCTATGCTTTTAAATTTATCAGATTGGTAACGTTTCTTTCACATTTAATATTACCACAAATTTGAGTTAGGTGAACGTTTTTAATTCATGGAGAACAGTATATATTTAGTTTCTAAGTTATTCTTCATTTTAAATTTGGTCCTTGTATTATTCACCATAAATCATTTTACATTTATATTTGATTTTGGTCAGGGAACAGGCGACAATAACATCTCTTTGCTACCAACAATGACATCCCTTCCCTTTATCTTTTATCTTAATTATTTGCCAATTACCTTGATTTCAATAACTTCATATTTCTCAATTGTTATCGTGGTCATGTTTTGCTTCTAAATTTGTCATTTTAATCCCTCATTCTCATTTTAACTGTAATTTTAGTTTATATTCACGCTCGTTAAAAAAATATAAGGTATAGTTTACTAAGTTACTCTTATTTAATAAAAGTAAATTGAGTGTTTTGTGTTAACCCCCTACGTTTTTCTTTTATATTAAGAATATAATTGGAAATAATAGTCAATTATCATCTTGAATTTTTAAAGTGATAGTTATTTTAGAATAATTATTATAATTTTAGGCGATAATTAAAATGAAATTGAGAGAGTATAATGTTGTGTCTGCATTTGCTGTGAAAAGTGGTCCATCAATCAATGAAGTTAGGTAAAAGAATTCAATTCATCAAAAAACGTCCTGCTTTTAATTAAATTTTGTCATATTGCTACGGTTATTTCACGTTTACTACCAATAATGCTCCTTCAATCAACTGAGTCAGGACAAAATTTGGTTGGGAACAGGTTATTTCTTACTTCATATTTAATGTGAGATATAAATAATACTATATTTTGAGATTACTTAAATTTTATTTTAACTAATTATAGAATAAATTCATCCCTAATTTAATTTTGAGATTAATTATCCCTCGTACAAAACTAGCATTTAGTCTCTAACTTTAATATAATTATAATATATTGATCCTTATTTTATTAAAAAAACCCATTTTACCTTCAAATCAAGACCGGCTCATGGGGAAGATACTAAAGCAATTGCTTTAACACATCTCCCCCTACCCCCCTTCCCCGCTAATTCAAGGCCCTAATTTTTTATTAACTAATATTCTATATATTATAAATTATTATTATTAAAATGATACTAGATTTATGCTCTTTTTAAAATGTGATAGAGGTTATTTAGATAAATACTTGAATTTCATAATAGACATGTAATACGAGGTAAATAATAATTTGATGACGTTGTTGAACAAAAAATAAAAACAAAGTCTTGTAGTATCTTTTAGTTAATTATTCTTACAAGGTGTGGATCAATTTATTTCATTTTGATTTAAACTTGACTTGAACCATATGTATGAAACTAATTTAACATCTACATAGTAGTACAAAATTAAGATCATCAAATAATGAGAATTTATAAATGTATTCTATTAAATGTGGATGTTTTTATAAAAATATTGTCAAAGCTTTGGTGAGAGAAGTTACCATATAACTTCGATGATGAGAATAAGCAAGTAGTCGAGTGAGTGATCAAGTACGTACAAGATAGTATGTACACCATCATTAAAAAAATTAATAAAATATACAAAGTTTTAGTTTTAGATATCAATGTGATCGAGTAAAAGTAAACCTGACGGGAGATCTCTGATTTTTTTTAAAAATTAAGTGCCAAAAATGCTCTCAATTTCTAAAATAAAGAAGTTTCTTTTCAATTCTTGAATAGCTTATTCCAGACAGATATAAGTTATCCCATTACTATTTTTATTTATGTTATAACTCATCCCATTTAAAGATTAATAATCAAATAAAAAATAAAAAATTATTAAATTCTTATCACAAAATTATTTGTACCAAGAGACCCTAAACGATGACTCACCATATGAATGAAGTATCTTTTCCCATGATGACAGGCACCATAAGATTCCGAAAATGAAGTTCCACATTTCAGAATTTCAGGCACCAACTCTGATGAAAATGACTGATGATAAAATAGCAAGTTATAACTCACAAAACAACAAAATCATGAACTATTGTGAACGAAACAATTCCGGTAGCAAATTCAAGTAAGTTTGAGGATTCCTTGATATTCCTTGAAGATTTCCCAAATTTGACTTTTCGAGGTATTTTAAAAATAGATCAATAAGTTGGTAGATATATTTATCAATAATATTTACCAACTATTTATATCAAATATTAAAAGATCTACAAGTTGATACTCAATCCGGAACAAAAAGATTGTCCACTTAGCTTTTATTTTTTGAGTAAAAAAGAATGTCCACTTACCAAATCAAGAAAGAATTAACCTTACTTTTTCAAATGTATTCTTATGTTAGGCGATCAAATCGCAATACCTATTTAATTATGAGCATTTTAGTCAAATTACCTATTTTTGCATAGAAGTTAGTATTTTCTTAAGGGGTGAGCAAATGGCTAAGTGAACATTCTTTTTGATCCGGAGGGAGCAATGTATTTATAACAAATTTACTCTTAACAACTATGTGAGATGATTATATTAAAGAGTAATTACACTACAACACATGTTCAATTTTCTACTTTATTGAACTAAAGTTTGATCAATTGATGTTGTATTTTTTTAGAAAGGTCTTCTAGTAGCGTATTCATTTTATTATGAATTATGAGTTGCTCATTTGATAAGATTGTTTAAGAATTGAGAAATTTTGATGGTTTTCACAACTTATGATGTTTTACGTTTATAAGAAAAAATACAACTTAAGAAATTCACAGATAAGTCATAGCACAGATAACCCCTATGGTTCGACGGAAAACCTAAGAAGACACATGGAGTGGTGCGGGAAGCTAATTTGTGAGAGGCTGTGGAAGAGAGATTGGGGAAATATAGGCAACCAAATATCCGTATGTGATCATAGAAGGGAACCTACGGTGTAAGATTTCGGTTGGAGTAATGTTATGGAGGGTACTAGTGGGTAAAATATTAAGGACGTATTCTACCATTTTGACTGCATAAAACCAAAAGGATGGAGGGAGGGATGCATGAAACAAAAAAGTGCGGACCATGTTATTTATTGTACGGATGAGACGCTCGGCTTTGCCATTTTGAGGGGACGTGTGGGGACACGAAAATAGGAAGACCATGCCATTATTGTTGCAGAATTTTTGAAATGCAGAGTTGTTAAATTCACGGTCATTGTCACATTGGAAAGATTTAATGGCGCGTTCGAATTGCGTTTTGATAAATGTGCAAAATTCAAGAAATTTGGCAAAAATTTCGGACTTAAATATTAATGGGTAGATCCAAAGAAAGTGAGAGTAGTCATCTAATTACACGAGATAATATTTATGACCTGGGGAGCTGGTAACGGGGGAAGTCCACAAATCAGCATGAATGATATCAAATGGAGCAAACGTAATACTAACTGAGGAATTAAACGGAAGACGAACATGTTTACCTAATTGACAGGAAATGCAGGTTTGGGCAAGTTTTCCATTACATTGAATAAAATTATTACTTTTAAGAAAATGAAAAACAGGAGCTCCTGGGTGTCCGAGCCTATTGTGCCAAATTGAAGGAGACAGAGCAGCTAGGGTAGTATGTGGGCGAGAACCGGCGGCGGACAAGGATGTGAATGGATATAGGTCCCCTGTGCTATTGCATCTCGTAAGTGGGGTCCCCATACGTAGATCCTTCACAGTAAAACCAAAGGGATCAAAATTAACCGACACAGAACTATTATGAGTAAATTTCCTAATGGATATTAAATTTTTGATGACGTGGGGGGCATGCAGGATGTTATTTAGGGAGAAGGGTGGGTGAGGTTTAGGAGTGTGATCATAACCCTGAATTGGAATGTGATGACCATTGCCAACTGTAATAAATTGTGGAGACTTTAAACGAAACAATTGGGAAAGATTACCTGCGGACCGGGTGAGGTGAGAGGAGGCTCCGGAGTCCATATACCAATTTTCTTCGGGCTGCTGCAAACTCATACTGCTGAATGCCTGACCCAAGTCGGTGGGGATTTGATTTAAGGGTTGTTGTGGGAACTGGGCCTGCACGACGTGGCCCTGATGTTGCTGGAACACTGGTGGGCGTGGAGCTGGAGCCTGGCCCAGTAACCCTTGTTGCTGAAAATGGTACTGGGCTGGATGAAAGTCGGAAATCGTGGCCCAGTTTTGATTTGGGTAGCCAGAGACTGGGCCGACCCATGAAGCGTTATTGCTGATCTGTTGTGGCTATTGTCATCGGCCTTTTTCACGGCCCTTGCCGCCTCGCCCATTGTAGGGACCCTTGCCACCCCTGCCGCCGCGGTTTTGCCGTGGTTGGATATTTTTCGGCGGAGGTTGTTGGCCGGCGGTGGCCTGAGGTTGTGCGGGCGTTTCAACTGCTAAAGCCTTCTGGTTATGCTCGTCCTGCTTCGCACGTCGAGTCTCCTCCAATAACAATTGCGAACGTGCTTTGTTGAAGCTTGGTAGAGGGTCAGCCTGTTGTATAATCGTGGCTAGGGTGTCATATTCACCCTTAGGGGAGGCCTGCAACTAACTGTAACATCATCTTTGTTTCGGACGACGTACCAACATTGGGCCGGTTGGTCCGCCACCGCCAACTGTTTGCAATATTCTGACATAGTAGAGAAGTTTTCAAGACGGGTGTTGTTGAACTGTTCTTCCAAGTACACCGCGCGAGTGTTCTTGTTGTCTTGAAATATTTCTTCCAAACGTGTCCATAGATCACGGGCAGAGGCACCCGTTTCATGATTATGTATAGTAAATCCTTGGATACAGTGCCATATATCCACTGTTTGACTACGACATCGAGGCGACGCCATGTGGTGTCGTCCATATCGGCAGGACGAGGGAAATAGTCAGCTATATGATCAAGCACATGATATACACATGCATGGATACGAAATAGTTCCACCCATGACCAATATTGGCCATCTTCCTAATCAAGAATTATAGGGATAAAATTGTTGATGTTGGTAACGACGAGAGTCGGATGGAAAGATGGTGAGGAGAGGGTAGTGGGTGGTTGGATGACGACTGCGTTAGAAGCGGAAGCATTGGAAGAGTGGGGGTAGACAAATTTTCCATTAGAATGGTGGAAATTTAGGAAGAAAGAAAAGAAGAAAAACAAGAAGGGGGGGGGGGAGGGGCGGCAAGGTAGGAATTTTTTTCTAGATTAGGGTTTTGGCTCTTGATACCATGTAAGATGATATTAATCTTTCTTAGGAAGTCTTTCTCATTAATATCAATATATATAGTGTACAATATACAATCCTAATACAAGAGGAAAGAGGAATCTTAATCACAATACAAGAGGAATCCTAATCTAATAATGGGTAGGGATTGTAGTGTTATACTTGTACACGTTTACAGAAAACACCAAAGAAACCCTTCTTGGCTTCTCCAGCTTCTTGGTCGCAGAAAGAAAATTGGAAAAAAGAAAAGAAAAGAAAGGGAACGAGGCTACACAGCAACTGGCAAGTTTTATTGTCCTCCTCAAAAATCTCAAAGTCAAAATACAACTAACAACGTAATAAGATTTAATATTTTGATAAGTAAGAAATTCACTTAATAGTTTTCTGAAAATAGTTTCAAGAAGACATTTATCTCCGTACACAGCACGCACTAAAGCTAGAGATTTTGGGTATCAATTCAACATGGTAGAAGTTTTTTTTGGTAATGATAATATTAATAGTAGGTTTCTTATTGACTTTTTCATTGTCGTGTTTATGTGATTGATAACAACTTTATGTTTAAGGAAGTGAGCATCTACGACCATAAAATCCTGAATCCGCCACCGTCAATGTAGCCCAGGGACGGCTCAATAAACATCATGATCTAAAGTGAAAATATATCAAAAGACTTTTAAATTTCTTTCATAAAATTCATACAATAATGAGACAAAATAGCCTATATGACTTTAATTTAATGGTGAGAGTGCAACACATGACATATGATCAAATCACGGTATTGAACTCATCCCTGTACACAGATATGATATTCTAAGTGAAAAAGGGTAGAAGATTGAGCCCATTGTTCACTTGAGTTTTGAATTTATAACACTTGTCTGGTATATTTCTTAGTTACTAAAAAAGATGAGGCACAAATAACATGGTTAAACAAATTTACTTCTTCCAATTTCATCAGCACCTAAATCAATCGTATTCAAAGGCAACTGGAGATTAATCAATGTTAAACACTTGAACTGATTTGAAATCTGTTTGTTGTGGCGCGCTCTTAACATTCATTGATACTCGACAAAACATTATCTTAATGTCTTCTGTAGCTGCTTCGAAATAAACACTCAATTTATCACCTATCTATGCATCTTTTCCAAGTCTCTTCAAAAGTAGAGCCTCTTCGTTGGTATCTTACTGAGGTTGTCTGAACAGTCATTATACACGTACTATCAATGCTCAGAAATTACAAATTTCAAGAACAGCTATGATTCATATATATACTTCCTCTAACGATTTTTAAAATGTGTAATCTAAAATAAATCTTAAAAATTTGTGTTGCTAGAAAACATTTCTAAGAAAAAGTTATGAGACACTTTTCATTGAGCAGAAACAATATGAGCAGTGTCTCTTTTTTTCTCGATTCATTGCTATTTTGTTGACCTGGCCATGCTATGCTTTTAAATTTATCAGATTGGTAACATTTTTTTCACATTCAATACTACCACAAATTAGAGTTAGGTGAACGTTTTTAATTCATGGAGAACAGTATATATTTAGTTTCTAAGTTATTCTTTGTTTTAAATTTGGTCCTTTTATTATTCACCATAAAGCATTTTACATTTATATTTGATTTTGGTCAGGGAACAGGCGACAATAACATCTCTTTGCTACCAACAATGACATCCCCCCTTCATCCAAAGAGCTCCAGCTTGCTGGTGAAATGTTCTTGCCTGTACCCTAGGGTCGCAGGTTCGAATCCCCTCAATGGATATCGTTCTCCGGGGCATATACCTTGTGGTAAAGCCTGGGTGCTAAAAGCCGCGCGGGCATGTTGCAGTGTGAGTTCGATCCCCGCCAAGCCGAAAGAGGGGGTCAACCTTGTAGCATTGATCCGTTGGACGCAAATAGACACTGACCACGGGGTGCACATCCCGCGATTTACCTGGTGGTGGGGTGCTGAAGGACCGGTCCCATCATCCCCAGGAGTCTAGTACCAATACTTGTGCAGGTGCTAACGATAGGGAGGCACAAGTCGGCTCGAGACCTGGGTTAACAAAAAAAAATAATAAATAAAACAATGACATCCCTTCCCTTTATCTTTTATCTTAATTATTTGCCAATTACCTTGATTTCAATAACTTCATATTTCTCAATTGCTTTAACACATCTCCCCCTACCCCCTTCCCCGCTAATTCAAGGCCCTAATTTTTTATTAATTAATATTCTATATATTATAAATTATTATTATTATTATTATTATTAAAATGATACTAGATTTATGCTCTTTTTAAAACGTGATAGAAGTTATTTAGATAAATACTTGAATTTCATAATAGACATGTAATACGAGGTAAATAATAATTTGATGACGTTGTTGAACAAAAAACTAAGTCTTGTAGTATCTTTTAGTTAATTATTCTTATAAGGTGTGGATCATTTATTTCATTTTGATTTAAACTTGACTTGAACCATATGTATGAAACTAATTTAACATCTACATAGTAGTACAAAATTAAGATCATCAAATAATGGGAATTTATAAAAGTATTCTATTAACTGTGGATATTTTTATAAAAATATTGTCAAAGCTTTGGTGAGAGAAGTTACCATATAACTTCGATGATGAGAATAAGCAAGTAGTCGAGTGAGTGATCAAGTACGTACAAGATAGTATGTACACCATCATTAAAAAATTAATAAAATATACAAAGTGTTGGCTTTAGATATCAGTGTGACCGAGTAAAATTAAATTTGATGGGAGATCTCTGGGTTTTTTTTAATATAAGGTCTATTCTTAATGTTTGGCTTTAGGCAATCAATGTTGTTAGGTCGTCCTGCTTCAAATATCTATAATTCTGGTCTAGTTCGGTCTATGGTGGGTATTGCTTCTAATTTATCATATTGTAATGTTCTTTCAAGAGTTAAGCGTCAAAAACACACCTCAAGTATCACATTTTTTTGAGTTTTCGTATCAGGTGTGGGATTTTCCTACCTAAACTATCATCAACTAGTTGGCAAAACACACCTCAACTATCATTTGTTCATTTTTCCTATCTCAACTTTCAGGTTGGAAAAGTGAACAAATAATAGTTGAGGTGTGTTTTACTAACTAGTTGATGATAGTTTAGGTAGGAAACTCTCGCACCTGACAGTTCAGATAGAAAACTAAAAATAGATGATACTTGAGGTATGTTTTTTATCTATCTCTTTCTTTCAAATTAAGTGCCAAATATGCTACCAATCTTTTAAGTTAGGTTAAATCATTAATTCATCATAAAATATCATATTTTTACATCTACTTCCAATAAAGATCCTTAAATGATCAATTGATTAGGCTGAATGTATTCAATTCATGAAAAAATGATAAGAGTTTTTAGTCCTTGAGTTGTTTTATTTTGATTTTCTACTAGCATTACTCATATCACGACCTGAGATTAGAGTCACGTGACCAACGTCCGACTAATTATGAAATTATCCCATCGAGTGAACCACTAAATTAATCAACTGATTAACTTCTTAAGATGTGTTAAATACTGAAAAGCTGATAACTTAGTCAATTCATATCATGAGCTGAGATAACTAAAAACAGTCCACAATAGAGATAACACAAAATCTAACAAAGAAGCCAAACTATGATTATAACTAATCCAAATATGAAACTAGCCATGAGCCAATAGAGATTTCAAGAATGTAATAACAATATAATCAAATAAAAAAGTTCTTTTTTTTGCCTTTTATTATTTTTCTAAAATTGTGATAGAGATTAATATTTTAATTAAAAAATTTAAAAATACTTATTTGATCATATTTTGATTTTTCTTTAATGATAGTGCGATTCACGAGCAAATTCACTGGTGTATTAATTATTCGTCTAAGGAAAAGTGATGTGACACTTTTCATTGAGCAGAAACAGTATAAGCAGTGTTTCTTTTTTCTCGATTCATTGCTATTTTATTGACCTGGCCATGCTATGGTTTTAAATTTATCAGATTGGTAACGTACATTAAATACTACCACAAATTTGAGTTAGGTGAACGTTTTTAATTCATGGAGAACAATATATATTTAGTTTCTCAGTTTTTCTTCGTTTTAAATTTGGTCCTTGTATTATTCACCATAAAGCATTTTACATTTATATTTGATTTTGGTCATGGAACAAGCGACAATAACATATCTTTGATACCAACAATGACATCCCTTCCCTTTATCTTTTATCTTAATTATTTGCCAATTACCTTGATTTCAATAACTTCATATTTCTCAATTGTTATCGTGGTCATGTTTTGCTTCTAAATTTGTCATTTTACTCCCTCATTCTCATTTTAACTGTAATTTTAGTTTATATTCACGCCCATTAAAAAAATATAAGGTATACTTTACTAAGTTACGCTTATTTAGTAAAAGTAAATTGAGTGTTTTCTCTTAACACCGTACATTTTTCTTTTATGTTAAGGATATAATTGGAAATAATAGTCAATTATCATCTTGAATTTTTAAAGTGATAGTTATTGAAAGAAATAATCCCTTGATTATTTTCATTGGTTGAAATACTATATATACAAGTTAAATATTTCCATAATAGGAGAATTCTATTCCTATTCTACGCCTAAAACCTTATTCTATTTGGATACTAACTATACATTTATGGTAATACAAATATTATGGTAAGTGTACAATACTACTTACATTACAACATTACCTAAACTAGAATACTAAAACACTACCTAGTTCTACACGGTACAAGGGGAAAACCGAGAGCCAAATATACACATGTATATTGTGTATATTTAACACACACCCGCAGTCATAGCGGGCGGTCTTCGAACTCTGAGACTGTCCCTAAAATCTTCAAAAAGGACCGAGGGAAGACCTTTTGTAAAGATGTCGGCAATTTGATATCTTGACGGGACATGGCAGACGCGTACCTGACCACGAGCAACCTTTTCGCGGACAAAGTGAATGTCCATCTCGATATGCTTAGTGCGCTGGTGCTGAACCGGATTACCAGAAAGGTAGATGGCACTAACATTATCGCAATAAACCAAGGTTGCTTTCTGAATGAGACAATGAAGCTCCAAAAGAAAATTACGTAACCAACATGATCCTGAGACCACATTAGCTACCCCTCGATATTCGGCCTCGGCACTGGATCGGGACAATGTTGACTGACGTTTTTCCTACCATGAGACCAGGTTATTACCAAGAAACATACAATAGTTAGACGTAGACCGTCTGGTGTCCGGACAGCCACCCCAATCAGCATCCGTATACGAGACAAGTGTGGATGTCACAGATGGATATAAATGCAAACCATAGTCCAGCGTACCTTGAATATATCGAATGATGCGTTTGAGTGCATTCATGTGCTCAACTCTAGGATCATGCATAAACAAATACACATGTTGGACAGCATACGTAATATTTGGCCTCGTGAATGTAAGAAGTAGCCCCTGCAAGACTGCGATAACGGGTCAGATCCTCGTATGGCGCGCCGGCCGTAGCCCAAGTTTAGGCTTTGTATCAATGGGAGTGGAAGTGGACTTACAGGATGACATCCCATCCCTCTCAATGATCTCAGTTGCATACTTCCTTTGAGATAAGAACAACCCACATGGATGACGAGTGACAACAATCCCCAAAAACTAGCTCAAGGGCCCCAAGTATTTCATAGCAAACTCAGAGCTGAGCATTGTCATGATAGACTGGCATAAGGCATCGGAAGAGGCAGTCACAATAATATCATCCATATAATGACGCAGAACTGGACCGGTTTGAGACTGACAGCCCAATCAAATCGGCCGAGTGATCGTATTGGGAATTGCATGTATGACAGATTAGTGGAACCCGCGGGCGATGGGTCTGAAGAATTTTGGATGCGGGATACGTCCGAAAAATAGTGAATAATATACGGGGATATAAATCAAAGCATTTGTAACCGCGATGATTAGACGGAAAATCCAAAAACACACACGGAGTAGACCGGGCCTGAAGTTTGTTAATTGGGGTGGACGGGAATAACGGATAACACAAACACCCAAAAACCCGAAGATGTGAATACGAATGAGTCTTACTATATAAAATTTGAAGGGGAGAAGAATATTTCAAACCTTTGGAAGGAATTATGTTAAGGAGATATGTAGCCATTTGTAGAGCATGATGCCAAAAAGACGGGGGTACGGAAGCATGAATCAATAAAGTTCGGACAATGTTATTTATGGAACGAATTTTGCATTCGACTTTTCCATTTTGTGAAGACGTATGAGGACAAGAAAAACAAAAATTGATCCCAAAAAGAGAACATAATACCGATGACCCAAAGAACTAAGAACAGGAGACGTCCATAAGTCGCTATGAATAATATCAAATGACATTAAAGTATGAGAATTTGAGTCTACAAATGGCAACCTAACAATTTTTTCTAAAGAACAAGACTGACAATTTGTAGTACTACTCGTACCCTTACATGAAATAAAATTATTTTTATCTAATGACGACAAAATAGATGATCCCGGATGACCAAGACGAGCATGCCATAAGGAAGGAAAAAGGGTTGCAAATACGGATGGCAAGGCTTGACTCGATGGACCGGAATTGGGTGTGATAGGATAAAGATCTACCCTACTAGCACACCTCATGAGAGGACTCCCCGTCTTGAAATCCTTCACAGAGAAACCAAATGGATCAAATTCAATAGAAACGAAATTGTCAGTAGTGAATTTACGGATATAGACTAAGTTTTTAATCAATTTGGGGGCATGTAGGGTGTTCTTCAAGATCAGAGGTGGATGAGGGGGAGATAAAGTTTTATGACCATAACCACTTAATCGACTAGAATTACCATTACTAACAATTATGCCGCGAGGGCATGCGGTCGAGGCCCAAGTACCCACGCCTCGGCCCGTAAGACTGGTTGTATGTGGACCAGGTAGAATTGGCACTGGATCTGCTTGGGCGATCCCACTGTCGATGGGGCGAAACATGATTGGGCCCAAACTGTGGTTGTGGGCCCATCATCGTGATAGGGCCAAGCGTGGGGCCCGGAACTGCTGTTGCTGCTGCTGACCCCCGCGAGGCCCCCCACCGCTACCACTATTATGTTGGTTGCCGCCGTTGTTTTTGTCATTATTTTTCTTATTTCCTCCCTTTTTGTCGCCTTGTTATTTGCAGATTTTGGCCTAAATTGTTGGAACTTGGAGGATGGGCGGTGGATTCGGTCATCATAACTACAGGACTAGTACCCGGTAGACGTCTTTAGCCATGCCCGCTTCTTCGAGTGTAAGCATAGAACGAGCTTGATAAAATTGCAAGTGGATTGCTCGACGAAAAGCGTGTCAACACCACTATAGGCCTCGGAGAGGCCTGAAACCATTTGGAGGACCAAACGGTCATTCAAAACTGGCGCACCAATGTTGCGGAGTTGGTCCGCCATTTCCTTCAATCTTTTGCAATAGGCCGAAACGTTAGGAAAATCTTCCATATTGACGTGGGAGAAATCCTGCTCAAGAGTAAGAGCTCTAGAATTCTGATTATCTTGGAATATATCGCGTAGTATATCCCAAGGCGCATGCGCCGTAGCGTCAGGTTCAATAATCGTTTGCAAAAGGTCGGTAGAAATTGTGAAATATATCCACTGAAGGACGGTAGCATCAAGGGTCGTCCACAACTTAGGATCATCCTCGCGTTTTGGGACCTCTGTATCCTCAGGAGCTGCGGGGATTATGTGATGGATGACTTGATGCGAGAGTGCGTGAATTTTGAACAGTTCGGCCCACGTCGCATATTGGACGTTTTCTATTTCAAGAACAAGAGGGATGTTATTCTTGATGTTAGAAACTGTAAGGGCAGGATGAAACGTGTTCCGTGATGTAGACATATTGATAGAACAATATGTGATTGAGAAATTTGGAAGAAAATTTTGAGAAGAGAGGAGGTTCCACAAGCACGGAATCCGAGAGTAAGAGCTCGGAACCCGAGGAGAAAGTGGTCGAGATTTGGGAGAGAAAGAGACTTAGACTTCTGATACTATGAAAGAAATAATCCCTTGATTATTTTCATTGATTGAAAGGCTATATATACAAGTTACATATTTTCATAATAGGAGAATCATATTCCTATTCTACTCCTAAAACCTTATTCTACTTGGATACTAACTATACATTTATGGTAATACAATACAATACTACTTACATTACAACATTATATAAACTAGGATAATAAAACACTATCTAATTCTACATGGTACAAGGGGAAAAACCGAGAGCCAAATATACACAATATACATATATATATTGTGTATATTTAATAGTTATTTTAGAATATATTTTATAAGTTAAGGCGATAATTAAAATGACATTCAGAGAGTATAATGTTGTGTCTGCATTTGCTGTGAAAAGTGGTCCATCAATCAATGAAGTCAGGTAAAGGAATTCAATTCATCAAAAAACGTCCTGCTTTTAATTAAATTTGTCATATTGCTACGGTTATTTCACGTTTACTACCAATAATGCTCCTTCAATCAATTGAGTCAGGACAAAATTTGGTTGGGATTTCAGATTTGTTACTTCATATTTAATGTGAGACATAAATAACACTATATTTCGAGATTACTTAAATTTTATCTTAATCAACTATAGAATAAATTCATCTCTAATTTAATTTTAAAATTAATTATTCCTCATATAAAACTAGCCTTTAGTCTCTAACTTTAGTATAATTATAATATATTGGTCCTTATTTTATTCAAAAAAGCCCATTTTACCTTCAAATCAAGACCGGCTCATGGTGAAGATACTAAAGCAATTGTTTTAACACATCTCCCCCTACCCCCTTCCCCGCTAATTCAAGGCCCTAATTTTTTATTAATTAATATTCTATATATTATAAATTATTATTATTATTATTATTATTATTATTAAAATGATACTAGATTTATGCTCTTTTTAAAACGTGATAGAAGTTATTTAGATAAATACTTGAATTTCATAATAGACATGTAATACGAGGTAAATAATAATTTGATGACGTTGTTGAACAAAAAACTAAGTCTTGTAGTATCTTTTTGTTAATTATTCTTATAAGGTGTGGATCATTTATTTCATTTTGATTTAAACTTGACTTGAACCATATGTATGAAACTAATTTAACATCTACATAGTAGTACAAAATTAAGATCATCAAATAATGGGAATTTATAAAAGTATTCTATTAACTGTGGATATTTTTATAAAAATATTGTCAAAGCTTTGGTGAGAGAAGTTACCATATAACTTCGATGATGAGAATAAGCAAGTAGTCGAGTGAGTGATCAAGTACGTACAAGATAGTATGTACACCATCATTAAAAAATTAATAAAATATACAAAGTATTGGCTTTAGATATCAGTGTGACCGAGGAAAATTAAATTTGATGGGAGATCTCTGGTTTTTTTTAATATAAGGTCTATTCTTAATGTTTGGCTTTAGGCAATCAATGTTGTTAGGTCGTCCTGTTTCAAATATCTATAATTCTGGTCTAGTTCGGTCTATGGTGGGTATTGCTTCTAATTTATCATATTGTAATGTTCTTTCAAGAGTTAAGCGTCAAAAACACACCTTAAGTATCACATTTTTTTGAGTTTTCGTATCAGGTGTTAGATTTTCCTACCTAAACTATCATCAACTAGTTGGCAAAACACACCTCAACTATCATTTGTTCATTTTTCCTATCTCAACTTTCAGGTTGGAAAAGTGAACAAATAATAGTTGAGGTGTGTTTTATTAACTAGTTGATGATAGTTTAGGTAGGAAACTCTCGCACCTGACAGTTCAGATAGAAAACTAAAAATAGATGATACTTGAGGTATGTTTTTTATCTATCTCTTTCTTTCAAATTAAGTGCCAAATATGCTACCAATCTTTTAAGTTAGGTTAAATCATTAATTCATCATAAAATATCATATTTTTACATCTACTTCCAATAAAGATCCTTAAATGATCAATTGATTAGGCTGAATGTATTCAATTCATGAAAAAATGATAAGAGTTTTTAGTCCTTGAGTTGTTTTATTTTGATTTTCTACTAGCATTACTCATATCACGACCTGAGATTAGAGTCACGTGACCAACGTCCGACTAATTATGAAATTATCCCATCGAGTGAACCACTAAATTAATCAACTGATTAACTTCTTAAGATGTGTTAAATACTGAAAAGCTGATAACTTAGTCAATTCATATCATGAAAATTTGAGATAACTAAAAACAGTCCACAATAGAGATAACACAAAATCTAACAAAGAAGCCAAACTATGATTATAACTAATCCAAATATGAAACTAGCCATGAGCCAATAGAGATTTCAAGAATGTAATAACAATATAATCAAATAAAAAAGTTCTTTTTTTTGCCTTTTATTATTTTTCTAAAATTGTGATAGAGATTAATATTTTAATTAAAAAATTTAAAAATACTTATTTGATCATATTTTGATTTTTCTTTAATGATAGTGCGATTCACGAGCAAATTCACTGGTGTATTAATTATTCGTCTAAGGAAAAGTGATGTGACACTTTTCATTGAGCAGAAACAGATATAAGCAGTGTTTCTTTTTCTCGATTCATTGCTATTTTATTGACCTGGCCATGCTATGGTTTTAAATTTATCAGATTGGTAACGTACATTAAATACTACCACAAATTTGAGTTAGGTGAACGTTTTTAATTTATGGAGAACAATATATATTTAGTTTCTCAGTTTTCTTCGTTTTAAATTTGGTCCTTGTATTATTCACCATAAAGCATTTTACATTTATATTTGATTTTGGTCATGGAACAAGCGACAATAACATATCTTTGATACCAACAATGACATCCCTTCCCTTTATCTTTTATCTTAATTATTTGCCAATTACCTTGATTTCAATAACTTCATATTTCTCAATTGTTATCGTGGTCATGTTTTGCTTCTAAATTTGTCATTTTACTCCCTCATTCTCATTTTAACTGTAATTTTAGTTTATATTCACGCCCATTAAAAAAAATATAAGGTATACTTTACTAAGTTACGCTTATTTAGTAAAAGTAAATTGAGTGTTTTCTCTTAACACCCTACATTTTTCTTTTATGTTAAGGATATAATTGGAAATAATAGTCAATTATCATCTTGAATTTTTAAAGTGATAGTTATTGAAAGAAATAATCCCTTGATTATTTTCATTGGTTGAAATACTATATATACAAGTTAAATATTTCCATAATAGGAGAATTCTATTCCTATTCTACGCCTAAAACCTTATTCTATTTGGATACTAACTATACATTTATGGTAATACAAATATTATGGTAAGTGTACAATACTACTTACATTACAACATTACCTAAACTAGAATACTAAAACACTACCCAATTCTACACGGTACAAGGGGAAAAACCGAGAGCCAAATATACACATGTATATTGTGTATATTTAACACACACCAATCATAGCGGGCGGTCTTGAACTCGAGATCTGTCCCCTAAAATCTTCAAAAAGGACCGAGGGAAGACCTTTTGTAAAGATGTCGGCAATTTGATATCTTGACGGGACATGGCGACGGCAGACGTGGACCACGAGCAACCTTTTCGCGGACAAAGTGAATGTCCATCTCGATATGCTTAGTGCAAATGGCCGAACCGGATTACGAGAAGGTAGATGGTACTAACATTATAGCAATAAACCAAGGTTGCTTTCTGAATGAGACAATGAAGCTCCAAAAGAAAATTACGTAACCAACATGATCCTGAGACCACATTAGCTACCCCTCGATATTCGGCCTCGGCACTGGATCGGGACAATGTTGATCGACGTTTCCTACCATGAGACCAGGTTATTACCAAGAAACATACAATAGTTAGGCGTAGACCGCCTGGTGTCCTGGACACCACCCTAATCAAGATCCGTGATACGAGACAAGTGTGGATGTCACAGATGGATATAAATGCAAACCATAGTCCAAACGTACCTTGAATATATCGAATGATGCGTTTGAGTGCATTCATGTGCTCAACTCTAGGATCATGCATAAACAAATACACATGTTGACAAAGATACGTAATATTTGGCCTCGTGAATGTAAGAAGTAGCCCTGCAAGATCGCGATAACGGTCGATCCTCAGATGGCGCGCTACCGTAGCTCAAGTTTAGGCTTTGTATCAATGGGAGTGGAAGTGGACTTACAGGATGACATCCCATCCCTCTCAATGATCTCGATTGCATACTTCCTTTGAGATAAGAACAACCCACATGGATGACGAGTGACAACAATCCCCAAAAACTAGCTCAAGGGCCCCAAGTATTTCATAGCAAACTCAGAGCTGAGCATTGTCATGATAGACTGGCATAAGGCATCGGAAGAGGCAGTCACAATAATATCATCCATATAATGACGCAGATCGACCGGCCAGACCAATGACAGTGCCCAATCAAACCGGCCGAGCGATCAGATTGGGAATTGCAGTGTATGACAGACTAGTGGAACCAGCGGGCAGTGGGCCCGCTGAAGAATTTTGGATGCGGGATACGTCCGAAAAATAGTGAATAATATACGGGGATATAAATCAAAGCATTTGTAACCGCGATGATTAGACGGAAAATCCAAAAACACACACGGAGTAGACCGGGCCTGAAGTTTGTTAATTGGGGTGGACGGGAATAACGGATAACACAAACACCCAAAAACCCGAAGATGTGAATACGAATGAGTCTTACTATATAAAATTTGAAGGGGAGAAGAATATGTCAAACCTTTGGAAGGAATTATGTTAAGGAGATATGTAGCCATTTGTACAGCATGATGCCAAAAAGACGGGTACTAAGCATGAATCAATAAAGTTCTGACAATGTTATTTATGGAACAATTTTGCATTCGACTTTTTCCATTTTGTGAAGACGATGAGGACAAGAAAAACAAAAATTGATCCCAAAAAGAGAACATAATACCGATGACCCAAAGAACTAAGAACAGGAGACGTCCATAAGTCGCTATGAATAATATCAAATGACATTAAAGTATGAGAATTTGAGTCTACAAATGGCAACCTAATAATTTTTTCTAAAGAACAAGACTGACAATTTGTAGTACTACTCGTACCCTTACATGAAATAAAATTATTTTTATCTAATGACGACAAAATAGATGATCCCGGATGACCAAGACGAGCATGCCATAAGGAAGGAAAAAGGGTTGCAAATACGGATGGCAAGGCTTGACTCGATGGACCGGAATTGGGTGTGATAGGATAAAGATCTACCCTACTAGCACACCTCATGAGAGGACTCCCCGTCTTGAAATCCTTCACAGAGAAACCAAATGGATCAAATTCAATAGAAACGAAATTGTCAGTAGTGAATTTACGGATATAGACTAAGTTTTTAATCAATTTGGGGGCATGTAGGGTGTTCTTCAAGATCAGAGGTGGATGAGGGGGAGATAAAGTTTTATGACCATAACCACGAATTGGACTAGAATTACCATTACTAACAATTATGCCGCGAGGGCATGCGGGGGTCGAGGCCCAAGTACCCCTGCTTGCTGCCTCGGCCCAGAAGACTGGTTGTATGTGGACCAGGTAGAATTGGCCTGGACTGCTGCTGGACAGTCCACTGTCAGTGGGGCGAAACATGATTGGGCCCAAACTGTGGTTGTGGGGCCCACTGTCACTGCATAGGGGCCAACTGTGGGGCCCGGAACTGCTGTTGCTGCTGCTGACCACCGCGAGGGCCCCCACCGCTACCACTATTATGTTGGTTGCCGCCGTTGTTTTTGTCATTATTTTTCTTATTTCCTCCCTTTTTGTCGCCGCCGTTGTTGCAGTTTTGGCCTAAGCTGTTGGAACTTGGAGGATGGACAGTGGATTCGGTCATCATAACTACAGGACTAGTACCAGTAGACGTCTTTTTAGCCATGCCCGCTTCTTCGAGTGTAAGCATAGAACGAGCTTGATAAAATTGCGGAAGTGGATTGCTCTGACGGGTTAAGCGTGTCAACACCACTATAGGCCTCGGAGAGGCCTGAAACCATTTGGAGGACCAAACGGTCATTCAAAACTGGCGCACCAATGTTGCGGAGTTGGTCCGCCATTTCCTTCAATCTTTTGCAATAGGCCGAAACGTTAGAAAAATCTTCCATATTGACGTGGGAGAAATCCTGCTCAAGAGTAAGAGCTCTAGAATTCTGATTATCTTGGAATATATCTCGTAGTATATCCCAAGGCGCATGCGCCGTAGCGTCAGGTTCAATAATCGTTTGCAAAAGGTCGGTAGAAATTGTGAAATATATCCACTGAAGGACGGTAGCATCAAGGGTCGTCCACAACTTAGGATCATCCTCGCGTTTTGGGACCTCTGTATCCTCAGGAGCTGCGGGGATTATGTGATGGATGACTTGATGCGAGAGTGCGTGAATTTTGAACAGTTCGGCCCACGTCGCATATTGGACGTTTTCTATTTCAAGAACAAGAGGGATGTTATTCTTGATGTTAGAAACTGTAAGGGCAGGATGAAACGTGTTCCGTGATGTAGACATATTGATAGAACAATATGTGATTGAGAAATTTGGAAGAAAATTTTGAGAAGAGAGGAGGTTCCACAAGCACGGAATCCGAGAGTAAGAGCTCGGAACCGGAGGAGAAAGTGGTCGAGATTTGGGAGAGAAAGAGACTTAGACTTCTGATACTATGAAAGAAATAATCCCTTGATTATTTTCATTGATTGAAAGGCTATATATACAAGTTACATATTTTCATAATAGGAGAATCATATTCCTATTCTACTCCTAAAACCTTATTCTACTTGGATACTAACTATACATTTATGGTAATACAATACAATACTACTTACATTACAACATTATATAAACTAGGATAATAAAACACTATCTAATTCTACATGGTACAAGGGGAAAAACCGAGAGCCAAATATACACAATATACATATATATATATTGTGTATATTTAATAGTTATTTTAGAATATATTTTATAAGTTAAGGCGATAATTAAAATGAAATTCAGAGAGTATAATGTTGTGTCTGCATTTGCTGTGAAAAGTGGTCCATCAATCAATGAAGTCAGGTAAAGGAATTCAATTCATCAAAAAACGTCCTGCTTTTAATTAAATTTGTCATATTGCTACGGTTATTTCACGTTTACTACCAATAATGCTCCTTCAATCAATTGAGTCAGGACAAAATTTGGTTGGGATTTCAGATTTGTTACTTCATATTTAATGTGAGACATAAATAACACTATATTTCGAGATTACTTAAATTTTATCTTAATCAACTATAGAATAAATTCATCTCTAATTTAATTTTAAAATTAATTATTCCTCATATAAAACTAGCCTTTAGTCTCTAACTTTAGTATAATTATAATATATTGGTCCTTATTTTATTCAAAAAAGCCCATTTTACCTTCAAATCAAGACCGGCTCATGGTGAAGATACTAAAGCAATTGTTTTAACACATCTCCCCCTACCCCCTTCCCCGCTAATTCAAGGCCCTAATTTTTTATTAATTAATATTCTATATATTATAAATTATTATTATTATTATTATTATTATTAAAATGATACTAGATTTATGCTCTTTTTAAAACGTGATAGAAGTTATTTAGATAAATACTTGAATTTCATAATAGACATGTAATACGAGGTAAATAATAATTTGATGACGTTGTTGAACAAAAAACTAAGTCTTGTAGTATCTTTTTGTTAATTATTCTTATAAGGTGTGGATCATTTATTTCATTTTGATTTAAACTTGACTTGAACCATATGTATGAAACTAATTTAACATCTACATAGTAGTACAAAATTAAGATCATCAAATAATGGGAATTTATAAAAGTATTCTATTAACTGTGGATATTTTTATAAAAATATTGTCAAAGCTTTGGTGAGAAAAGTTACCATATAACTTCGATGATGAGAATAAGCAAGTAGTCGAGTGAGTGATCAAGTACGTACAAGATAGTATGTACACCATCATTAAAAAATTAATAAAATATACAAAGTGTTGGCTTTAGATATCAGTGTGACCGAGTAAAATTAAATTTGATGGGAGATCTCTGGGTTTTTTTAATATAAGGTCTATTCTTAATGTTTGGCTTTAGGCAATCAATGTTGTTAGGTCGTCCTGCTTCAAATATCTATAATTCTGGTCTAGTTCGGTCTATGGTGGGTATTGCTTCTAATTTATCATATTGTAATGTTCTTTCAAGAGTTAAGCGTCAAAAACACACCTCAAGTATCACATTTTTTTGAGTTTTCGTATCAGGTGTGGGATTTTCCTACCTAAACTATCATCAACTAGTTGGCAAACACACTCAACTATCATTTGTTCATTTTTCCTATCTCAACTTTCAGGTTGGAAAAGTGAACAAATAATAGTTGAGGTGTGTTTTACTAACTAGTTGATGATAGTTTAGGTAGGAAACTCTCGCACCTGACAGTTCAGATAGAAAACTAAAAATAGATGATACTTGAGGTATGTTTTTTATCTATCTCTTTCTTTCAAATTAAGTGCCAAATATGCTACCAATCTTTTAAGTTAGGTTAAATCATTAATTCATCATAAAATATCATATTTTTACATCTACTTCCAATAAAGATCCTTAAATGATCAATTGATTAGGCTGAATGTATTCAATTCATGAAAAAATGATAAGAGTTTTTAGTCCTTGAGTTGTTTTATTTTGATTTTCTACTAGCATTACTCATATCACGACCTGAGATTAGAGTCACGTGGCCAACGTCCGACTAATTATGAAATTATCCCATCGAGTGAACCACTAAATTAATCAACTGATTAACTTCTTAAGATGTGTTAAATACTGAAAAGCTGATAACTTAGTCAATTCATATCATGAGCTGAGATAACTAAAAACAGTCCACAATAGAGATAACACAAAATCTAACAAAGAAGCCAAACTATGATTATAACTAATCCAAATATGAAACTAGCCATGAGCCACTAGAGATTTCAAGAATGTAATAACAATATAATCAAATAAAAAAGTTCTTTTTTTGCCTTTTATTATTTTTCTAAAATTGCGATAGAGATTAATATTTTAATTAAAAAATTTAAAAATACTTATTTGATCATATTTTGATTTTTCTTTAATGATAGTGCGATTCACGAGCAAATTCACTGGTGTATTAATTATTCGTCTAAGGAAAAGTGATGTGACACTTTTCATTGAGCAGAAACAGTATAAGCAGTGTTTCTTTTTTCTCGATTCATTGCTATTTTATTGACCTGGCCATGCTATGGTTTTAAATTTATCAGATTGGTAACGTACATTAAATACTACCACAAATTTGAGTTAGGTGAACGTTTTTAATTTATGGAGAACAATATATATTTAGTTTCTCAGTTTTTCTTCGTTTTAAATTTGGTCCTTGTATTATTCACCATAAAGCATTTTACATTTATATTTGATTTTGGTCATGGAACAAGCGACAATAACATATCTTTGATACCAACAATGACATCCCTTCCCTTTATCTTTTATCTTAATTATTTGCCAATTACCTTGATTTCAATAACTTCATATTTCTCAATTGTTATCGTGGTCATGTTTTGCTTCTAAATTTGTCATTTTACTCCTCATTCTCATTTTAACTGTAATTTTAGTTTATATTCACGCCCATTAAAAATATAAGGTATACTTTACTAAGTTACGCTTATTTAGTAAAAGTAAATTGAGTGTTTTCTCTTAACACCGTACATTTTTCTTTTATGTTAAGGATATAATTGGAAATAATAGTCAATTATCATCTTGAATTTTTAAAGTGATAGTTATTGAAAGAAATAATCCCTTGATTATTTTCATTGGTTGAAATACTATATATACAAGTTAAATATTTCCATAATAGGAGAATTCTATTCCTATTCTACGCCTAAAACCTTATTCTATTTGGATACTAACTATACATTTATGGTAATACAAATATTATGGTAAGTGTACAATACTACTTACATTACAACATTACCTAAACTAGAATACTAAAACACTACCTAGTTCTACACGGTACAAGGGGAAAAACCGAGAGCCAAATATACACATGTATATTGTGTATATTTAACACACACCCGCAGTCATAGCGGGCGGTCTTCGAACTCTGAGACTGTCCCTAAAATCTTCAAAAAGGACCGAGGGAAGACCTTTTGTAAAGATGTCGGCAATTTGATATCTTGACGGGACATGGCAGACGCGTACCTGACCACGAGCAACCTTTTCGCGGACAAAGTGAATGTCCATCTCGATATGCTTAGTGCGCTGGTGCTGAACCGGATTACCAGAAAGGTAGATGGCACTAACATTATCGCAATAAACCAAGGTTGCTTTCTGAATGAGACAATGAAGCTCCAAAAGAAAATTACGTAACCAACATGATCCTGAGACCACATTAGCTACCCCTCGATATTCGGCCTCGGCACTGGATCGGGACAATGTTGACTGACGTTTTTCCTACCATGAGACCAGGTTATTACCAAGAAACATACAATAGTTAGACGTAGACCGTCTGGTGTCCGGACAGCCACCCCAATCAGCATCCGTATACGAGACAAGTGTGGATGTCACAGATGGATATAAATGCAAACCATAGTCCAGCGTACCTTGAATATATCGAATGATGCGTTTGAGTGCATTCATGTGCTCAACTCTAGGATCATGCATAAACAAATACACATGTTGGACAGCATACGTAATATTTGGCCTCGTGAATGTAAGAAGTAGCCCCTGCAAGACTGCGATAACGGGTCAGATCCTCGTATGGCGCGCCGGCCGTAGCCCAAGTTTAGGCTTTGTATCAATGGGAGTGGAAGTGGACTTACAGGATGACATCCCATCCCTCTCAATGATCTCAGTTGCATACTTCCTTTGAGATAAGAACAACCCACATGGATGACGACGAGTGACAACAATCCCCAAAAACTAGCTCAAGGGCCCCAAGTATTTCATAGCAAACTCGTGAGTCGAGCATTGTCACGATAGGCGGCATAAGGCATCGGAAGAGGATCACAATAATATCATCCATATAATGTGACGCAGATCTGGACCGCTTTCAGATGACAGGCCCAATCGCTCAAACCGGCCGAGTGATCAGATTGGGAATTGCGCAGGCGTATGACAGACTAGTGGAACCCGGGCAATGGGCCACTGAAGAATTTTGACGCGGATACGTCCAAAATAGTGAATAATATACGGGATATAAATCAAAGCATTTGTAATCGCGATGATTAGACGGAAAATCCAAAACACACACACGAGTAGACGGCCTGAAGTTTGTTAATTGGGGTGGACGGGAATAACGGATAACACAAACACCCAAAAACCCGAAGATGTGAATACGAATGAGTCTTACTATATAAAATTTGAAGGGGAGAAGAATATGTCAAACCTTTGGAAGGAATTATGTTAAGGAGATATGTAGCCATTTGTAGAGCATGATGCCAAAAAGACGGGGGTACGGAAGCATGAATCAATAAAGTTCGGACAATGTTATTTATGGAACGAATTTTGCATTCGACTTTTCCATTTTGTGAAGACGTATGAGGACAAGAAAAATAAAAATTGATCCCAAAAAGAGAACATAATACCGATGACCCAAAGAACTAAGAACAGGAGACGTCCATAAGTCGCTATGAATAATATCAAATGACATTAAAGTATGAGAATTTGAGTCTACAAATGGCAACCTAACAATTTTTTCTAAAGAACAAGACTGATAATTTGTAGTACTACTCGTACCCTTACATGAAATAAAATTATTTTTATCTAATGACGACAAAATAGATGATCCCGGATGACCAAGACGAGCATGCCATAAGGAAGGAAAAAGGGTTGCAAATACGGATGGCAAGGCTTGACTCGATGGACCGGAATTGGGTGTGATAGGATAAAGATCTACCCTACTAGCACACCTCATGAGAGGACTCCCCGTCTTGAAATCCTTCACAGAGAAACCAAATGGATCAAATTCAATAGAAACGAAATTGTCAGTAGTGAATTTACGGATATAGACTAAGTTTTTAATCAATTTGGGGGCATGTAGGGTGTTCTTCAAGATCAGAGGTGGATGAGGAGGAGATAAAGTTTTATGACTATAACCACGAATTGGACTAGAATTACCATTACTAACAATTATGCCGCGAGGGCATGCGGGGGCCGAGGCCCAAGTACCCCTGCTTGCTGCCTCGGCCCAGAAGACTGGTTGTATGTGGACCAGGTAGAATTGGCCTGGATCGCCGACAGTCCACTGTCAGTGGGGCGAAACATGATTGGGCCCAAACTGTGGTTGTGGGGCCCACTGTCACTGCATAGGGGCCAACTGTGGGGCCCGGAACTGCTGTTGCTGCTGCTGACCACCGCGAGGGCCCCCACCGCTACCACTATTATGTTGGTTGCCGCCGTTGTTTTTGTCATTATTTTTCTTATTTCCTCCCTTTTTGTCGCCGCCGTTGTTGCAGTTTTGGCCTAAGCTGTTGGAACTTGGAGGATGGACAGTGGATTCGGTCATCATAACTACAGGACTAGTACCAGTAGACGTCTTTTTAGCCATGCCCGCTTCTTCGAGTGTAAGCATAGAACGAGCTTGATAAAATTGCGGAAGTGGATTGCTCTGACGAAGAAGCGTGTCAACACCACTATAGGCCTCGGAGAGGCCTGAAACCATTTGGAGGACCAAACGGTCATTCAAAACTGGCGCACCAATGTTGCGGAGTTGGTCCGCCATTTCCTTCAATCTTTTGCAATAGGCCGAAATGTTAGGAAAATCTTCCATATTGACGTGGGAGAAATCCTGCTCAAGAGTAAGAGCTCTAGAATTCTGATTATCTTGGAATATATCGCGTAGTATATCCCAAGGCGCATGCGCGCCGTAGCGTCGAGTTCAATAATCGCTTGCAAAAGGTCGGTAGAAATTGTGAAATATATCCACTGAAGGACGGTAGCATCAAGGGTCGTCCACAACTTAGGATCATCCTCGCGTTTTGGGACCTCTGTATCCTCAGGAGCTGCGCGGATTATGTGATGGAAGACTTGATGCGAGTGCGTGAATTTTGAGCAGCTCGCCCACGTCGCATATTGACGCTTTCTATTTCAAGAACGAGAGGGATGTTATTCTTGATGTTAGAAACTGTAAGGGCAGGATGAAACGTGTTGCGTGATGTAGACATATTGATAGAACAATATGTGATTGAGAAATTTGGAAGAAAATTTTGAGAAGAGAGGAGGTTCCACAAGCACGGAATCCGAGAGTAAGAGCTCTGAACCCGAGGAGAAAGTGGTCGAGATTTGGGAGAGAAAGAGACTTAGACTGATACTATGAAAGAAATAATCCCTTGATTATTTTCATTGATTGAAAGGCTATATATACAAGTTACATATTTTCATAATAGGAGAATCATATTCCTATTCTACTCCTAAAACCTTATTCTACTTGGATACTAACTATACATTTATGGTAATACAATACAATACTACTTACATTACAACATTATATAAACTAGGATAATAAAACACTATCTAATTCTACATGGTACAAGGGGAAAAACCGAGAGCCAAATATACACAATATACATATATATATTGTGTATATTTAATAGTTATTTTAGAATATATTTTATAAGTTAAGGCGATAATTAAAATGAAATTCAGAGAGTATAATGTTGTGTCTGCATTTGCTGTGAAAAGTGGTCCATCAATCAATGAAGTCAGGTAAAGGAATTCAATTCATCAAAAAACGTCCTGCTTTTAATTAAATTTGTCATATTGCTACGGTTATTTCACGTTTACTACCAATAATGCTCCTTCAATCAATTGAGTCAGGACAAAATTTGGTTGGGATTTCAGATTTGTTACTTCATATTTAATGTGAGACATAAATAACACTATATTTCGAGATTACTTAAATTTTATCTTAATCAACTATAGAATAAATTCATCTCTAATTTAATTTTAAAATTAATTATTCCTCATATAAAACTAGCCTTTAGTCTCTAACTTTAGTATAATTATAATATATTGGTCCTTATTTTATTCAAAAAAGCCCATTTTACCTTCAAATCAAGACCGGCTCATGGTGAAGATACTAAAGCAATTGTTTTAACACATCTCCCCCTACCCCCTTCCCCGCTAATTCAAGGCCCTAATTTTTTATTAATTAATATTCTATATATTATAAATTATTATTATTATTATTATTATTATTAAAATGATACTAGATTTATGCTCTTTTTAAAACGTGATAGAAGTTATTTAGATAAATACTTGAATTTCATAATAGACATGTAATACGAGGTAAATAATAATTTGATGACGTTGTTGAACAAAAAATAAAAACAAAGTCTTGTAGTATCTTTTAGTTAATTATTCTTACAAGGTGTGGATCAATTTATTTCATTTTGATTTAAACTTGACTTGAACTATATGTATGAAACTAATTTAACATCTACATAGTAGTACAAAATTAAGATCATCAAATAATGAGAATTTATAAAAGTATTCTATTAACTGTGGATGTTTTTATAAAAATATTGCCAAAGCTTTGGTGAGAGAAGCTACCATATAACTTCGATGATGAGAATAAGCAAGTAGTCGAGTGAGTGATCACGTACGTACAAGATAGTATGTACACCATCATTAAAAAATTAATAAAATATATAAAGTGTTCGCTTTAGATATCAGTGTGACCGAGTAAAATTAAACCTGATGGGAGATCTCTGATTTTTTAAAAATTAAGTGTCAAAAATACTCCCAATTTCTAAAAAGAAGAAGTTTCTTTTCAATTCTTGAATAACTTATTCCAACAATGACAGATAAGTTATCCCATTACTATTTTTATTTATGTTATAACTCATCCCATTCCAAGATTAATAACCAAATAAAGAATAAGAAATTGCTAAATTCTTATCCAAAATTATTTGTACCCCTAAACGATGAGAGTCGCCATATGAGTGAAGTATCTTTTCCCATGATGACAGGCACCATAAGATTCCGAAAATGAAGTTCCACATTTCAGAATTTCAGGCACCAACTCTGATGAAAATGACTGATGATAAAATAGCAAGTTATAACTCACAAAACAACAAAATCATGAACTATTGTGAACGAAACAATTCCGGTAGCAAATTCAAGTAAGTTTGAGGATTCCTCGAAGTTGATATTCCTTGAAGATTCCCCAAATTCGACTTTTCGAGGTAGCGTAAGAATTTTCCAAGGATTCTTTTCATTATTCAGAATATATATAGTTTTACAAATATTGATTTCTAATACAGTACAAATCCTAACTTACCTTAAATGATTGATTCCTAATATAATAAAAATCTTAAGTTAACTTAAATATACATCTATCATAATTACAAAATATACGGTGAATATTCGCTAATACTCCTCCTCAGACGGAGCGGGAGGAGGCCGAACGCTAAGGCTGGATCGGAAGTCGGTGAAGAGCTGTCTCGGTAGTCCCTTTGTGAAAATATTTACATACTGATAGGAGGAAGGCACGTGCAATATTTTGACCTGACCAAGGGCGATCTTCTCTCGTACAAAGTGGATATCCATCTCAATATGTTTAGTCCGCTGATGTTGGACCGGATTGTGAGACATGTAGATGGCAGATATGTTGTCACAATAGACTATAGATGCCTTTCGTAGTGGACACTGGAGCTTCAAAAGAAGATTTCGGAGCCAATAGATCTCAGCAACAACATTAGCAACTCCGCGATACTCTGCTTCAGCACTCGAACGGGATAGCGTGGCCTGTCGCTTGGCGGACCATGAGATAAGTTTGTCCCCAAGAAATACACAGTAGCTTGAGACGACATACAAACTGCGGAACTGCCGGATGAACAAGGTCAGGGGGCTGATGCATGTACACAGTTTCTTTCAAATCCTCATGAAGAAATGCATTCTTGACATCAAGCTGATGAATTGGAAAATGCATGCCCATAACAATACTGAGAACAGTCCGAATAGTGGTCGGTTTAACAACCGGACTCAATGTCTCACCACAATCAATACCCTCCTGCTGATTAGTGTCATTGGCAACTAGTCTTGCCTTATACCTCTCTAAGTCACCACTGTCTATGAACTTGTGACGAAATAGCTACATACACCGGATAACATTCACACCGTTTGGTCTAGGTACCAAATCCCAAGTGTTCTGCTTGGTTAAAGCGTTAAATTCCTCGCATATGGCCGCATTCCAATTAGGGTCCAGTTTTGCTAGTTTTGGATTTTGTGGAATGGGTGATAAGATTTATGTGGAGAGATTGAAGTGAACCTTGGGTTTAAAGATCTCGTGTTGTGCATGAGTCTCCATGCGATGAGAGGGCAATAGTGGTAGGTCGGGGCTGGGAGGTTGCAAGTCCGGCCGTTCTCGACTGCGCATGAAGCCGCGGATCTTCGGACCTGGGACCGGGTAGCTGGGTGCAGGAGACACGGCTGGATGCAGCAGGGGTGTTGGACCGAGAGCAGGGATCTGTTTGGGTGGTGCCGGACAGTGTTGGGACTGTCGGAACAGTGGGCTGCTGTTGGTATAGAGTTTGGATGGCCGGGGACAGACTTGTTTCATCGAGAAAGATACAATCGGTGGTCTGAAATTTTTGGAGATTTGAAAAAGGAAAGGTTGTCTCGTCAAATGTTATGTGACGGGAGACGATGATTTTGCGAGTGGCAACGTCATAGCACAGGTAGCCCCGATGATTAGGAGATAGACCAACAAAGACACATGAAAGAGTGCGAGGGGCAAGTTTGTGAGGTGTAATGGATGCTATGTTGGGGTAGCATAAGAATCCAAAAATATGTAGGTGATCATATGATGGTAGCCTACGGTATAAGATTTCGGTAGGGGTCTTTTTTTGGAGAGTGCTAGTTGGTAAAATATTAAGAAGGGATTCTACCATTTTAACAGCATAGACCCAAAAAGGCGGTAGTGGACAGGCATGAAACAGAAAGGTGCGAACCATGTTATTGCTGGTACGTATAATTCGTTCAGCCTTTCTGTTTTGGGAGGAAGTATAGGGACAGAAATTGTGAAATGCCGAGTTATTAAACTCACGTCCATTATCACATTGGAATGATTTGATAGATTTTTCAAATTGTGTTTTAATGAATTTTTGAAACTCAAGAAATTTGGTAAAAACTTCAGATTTGAATTTCAGTGGGTAAATCCAGACAAAATGTGAAAAATCATCTAAGAATACTAGATAGAATTTATGACCAAAAGAGCTAACAATTGGAAAAGTCCACAAATCAGCATGAACAATATCAAAAGGAGAAAAAGTAACACTATTTGATGACATAAATGGAACATGAGTATGCTTGCCTAGTGGGCAAGAAAAACAGTGTTGAGCAATTTTCCCATTATTACATTGAATAAGCTTAGAAGTCCTAATAAAAGTAAAAACTGAGTCTCCGGAGTGTCCGAGTCTGTTGTGCCAAGTTGAAGGAGAGATCGCCGCAAGGGATAGAGGTGTTTGCGGTCTGACAGTGGAAGATTGAGTAAACGGGTAGAGGTCTCCCACATTATTGCAGCGTGTAAGAATTTTCCCCGTATTGAGTTCCTTCACAGAAAAAACCAAAAGGGTCAAATTCGACAAACACAGAATTGTTGCTAGTGAATTTTCTAACAAAGATTAAGTTTTTAATGATGTTAGGGGTGTATAGGACGTGGTTTAGGGAGAAAGGCGGGTGTGGATGTTTGGTGTGTGTGTTACCGTAACCTTCAATTGGAATGCGATGACCATTGCCGACAGTAATAAATTGAGGACACTTTAGCCGAAGTAGTTGAGATAAGTTATCTGATGACCGGGTGAGGTGAGATGTGGCCCCGGTGTCCATGTACCAATTTTTGTTGGGCTGTTGGAGGTTCACGGTGTTGTAGGCCTGGCCCAAATCAGTGGGAGCAGTGGCTTTGCCTTGCGGTTCTTCTTCAGACTGATGGCAGTGGGAGGCTGCTCTTCTGCTTTGGTGGGCCTTTGTTGGTGAGCCGAGCCCAACAGGATAGGAGACCAAGGCTGATGGAACTGGGCCCCTGCAGTTGGGTATAGGCTTGCAGGCGAGGCCCAGTTCTGCTGGTTGGGCCATGCTGGTTGCTGTCCAGCCCACTGGAAATAGGCAGGATTTGGGCCTGGATGTTGTCCATCCCACTGATTGCGTTGGCCCTTTCCGCAGCCCTTGCCTTTGTTGTTGTTGCCACGGCCTCTGCTTCCACAACCTCTGCCGCGGGACTGCTGCTGTTGGTGGTCATGCGGTGGTGGTGGGGTGGTGTTTGTCGCCGGTGATGTCATCCCTTCAACGGCTAACGCCTTTTGATTATGCTCCTCTTGTTTGGCACGTCAAGTTTCTTCCAACAATAGTTGTGAATGTGCCTTGGTGAAACTAGGTAGTGGATTGGCCTGTTGAATCATCGTTGCAAGTGTATCGTATTCACCTTTCGGTAGACCAGCAACTAATTGGAGTACCATCTTGGTTTCAGAAACAGATGTCCCGACGTTGAAAGTTGGTCGGCTATGAGTTTACGTTGTTTGTAATATTCAGACATGTTGTTAAAATTCTCGAGGCGCGTATTGTTGAATTGTTCTTCCAAATACACGGCTCTAGTATTTTTGTTGTCCTGAAAAATTTCTTCCAACCGTACCCAAAGGTCACGTGCCGTGGCATCTGTTTTCATGATAGTACACAACAAGTCTTTTGAGATGGTGCCGTATATCCACTGTTTGACGATGGAGTCAAGCCGATGCCATGTTGGTTCGGTAATGGCGGAGGGACGACGAACAGAGTCATCAATATGGTCGAGCACGTTGTACGCACATACATGAATATAGAACAGTTCTGTCTACATGGAATATTGACAGTCTTCTTGATCAAGAATTATAGGGATAGAGTTCTTGATGTTTGTAACGGCGAAAGCCGAGTGAAAAGAAGACGATGATCGTTGAGTGGGATTGTCAAAAGTGTTAGTGGAGGAACCAAAATTTGTGGGGGAAGACATGGTGGCTGCCTTGTTGCCGCCGGCCGAGGGAAGGGGTTTAGGTTTTAGGCTTCTGATACCAGGTAAGAATTGAATAATTTTCCTTAGAGATTCCTTTCATTATTCACAATATATATAGTTGTACAAATGTTGATTCCTAATACAGTACGAATCCTAACTTACCTTAAATGGTTGATTCCTAATACAATAAGAATCCTAAGTTACCTTAAATATACATCTATCATAATTACAAAATATACAGTGAATATTCGGAGAATATTCGCTAATAGGTAGGGTTTTTTTTGGGGTGGAAATGGGGTAGGGGTGGCGGGTTGAGCTTAATCCGCAAAAACTTTGCAGGCGTTTGGACCATAAATTTATATTTTGTAAAAATAGATCCATAAGTTGGTAGATATATTTACCAATAATGTTCACCAACCATTTATATAAAATATTAGGAGATCTACAAGTTGATACTCCCTCCGGATCAAAAAGAGTGTCCACTTAACTTTTATTTTTTGAGTAAAAAAGAATTTCACCTACCAAATCAAGAAAGAATTAACCTTACTTTTTCAGATTTATCCTTATGTTAGGTGACCAAATTCCAATACCTATTTAATTATGAGCATTTTAGTCAAATTACCTATTTTTGCATGGAAGTTAGTATTTTCTTAAGGGGTGAGCAAATGGCTAAGTGAACACTCTTTTTGATCCGGAGGGAGTAATGCATTTATAACAAATTTACTCTTACCAACTATGTGAGAGGATTATATTAAAGAGTAGTTACACTACAACACATGTTCAATTTTCTATTTTATTGAACTAAAGTTTGATCAATTGATGTTGTGTTTTTTTAGAAAGATCTTCTAGTAGCATATTAATTTTATTATGAATTATGACTTGCTCATTTGGTAAAATTGTTTAAGAATTGAGAAAATTTTGATGGTTTTCACAACTTATGAGGTTTTACGTCTATAAGAAAAATACAACTTAAGAAATCCAAATTGCATGTCCAAATAAAATTTCAACTTCAAATCATTATGATTTCATCTCATGATTTCAAATCAAGTTAAATCGACTCCTTAAACTCGCTTCACGTAGCATTTTTCAATACTTTTTAACGTGTTATCCCGCCCGCATATACCCCGCCCCACAATTTCTTTTATATTATTTCTTTTTTAAAAAACTGTGTCATTTATCTAAAACGTAGAATTATAACTTGCCTCAAATTTTAATATCTCAGTTCATTTTTTCTGTCTATCTATGCAGCTGTTAATATTTACCGTTCTGTATGATAATACGATTTGATTTGCAGGAATATAATAAATTTACATATTGCAGGAAAAAAATGTAATTTGAAACAACCAATTATATATATATATATATATATATGAAAGATGAAGCTAAGTGCCTCACCAAATACACATTTTGCTAAATTTACCGATCATAAGTATGATGATGGAGAGATGCTTGTATATTAATTTCAGAAAATGCATAAAATCACATCTAAACTTTCATCTAAAACTTATTTTATCAATTAAATTTTACTTGTAATTATTTATCATCTATTCTTATCGATAGTGCATTAAGTATCCCCTAAGTAGAGAGAGTGTACTCACCTTCCTGTAAACAAATGAGAAGGAAAAAAATTAAAAACTGGTAAAATAATACATATGTCATTTTTTTAATGGCCAATATATAATTAATACTCTAAATATTTTTTTGATATATTAATATATATTTTTTAAGTATGAATTTTTTATTTTAAGACAAATAAAATTTATGGATTCCACTTTTCCTTTTAGATTTTTTATTTCTATTCTCTTTATTTATTGTCTTCTCCAATAGACCTTCTCCTCCATTGCCACTACCCTATCTATTCCATCATTTCCATGACCATCATTGTTGGACTAAATGTCGGACATAAATAAATTAATAAATCTACGACTATAAAATAAAAGCAAGCTGCAGTTTCCTCTACATAAAAAACATGCAGCAAACTTAAAGAGCATTACCAAAAAACACTGTACATGCTTTAAGAACATCCCAATTAGCTGGGAACTAACCAAGTTTAACATTCCAGATAATGTACAACTAAATTGTAAAGCATTTTCAAGTCCTGGCATTATCTGTTGATCTCCCCTAATCAGAGACGGATGCAGCCTTTGTTTAATGGGTTCAAATGTGTTAAATAGACACACAATATACATGTGTATATTGTGTATGTATGGCTCTCGGTTTTGGTGTACAAACCGTGTACATGGTAGATAAATTAGGTAAGGTTTTAGTCTCCTAGTTTAGGTAATGTTGTAGTGTAAATAGTATTGTATACTTACCATAATATTTGTATTACTATAATTGTATAATTAGTATCCAAGTAGAATAAGGTTTTAGGAATAGAATAGGAACTTGATTCTCCTATTATGGAAATATGTAACTTGTATAAATACTCTTTCAATTAATGAAAAAAATCAAGGGATTATTTCTTTCATGGTATCAGAAGTATAGGTCAAACAAAAATTTCTCTCCCACAAATTCTTATTTTTATTTTCGGCCAAGACCGAACCCTCCTCCTCGGGTTTGCCATTTTTTCCCGCTCTCCAACTCTCTTCCAAATCCCTCTATTACCTATTGTTCTTTCATTATGTTTACGTCAAAGAACACGTTTCACCCTGCCATTGTTGTTTCTAACATCAAGAATCATATCTCTCTAATTCTTGAAATAGAAAACGTCCAATACGCGACGTGGGCCGAGTTATTCAAAATTCACGCTCGTTGGCATCAAGTCATCCATCACATAATCCCCGCGGCTCCTGAGGATACAGAGGTGCCTACACGCGAGGATGATCCTAAGTTATGGACAACACTTGATGCCACCGTCCTTCAGTGGATTTATTCTACTATCTCTACCGACCTATAGCAGACGATTATTGAGCCAGACGCTACGACGATGGCTGCATGGGATAGGCTTCATGACATATTCCAGGATAATGAAAATTCCAGAGTTGTTACCCTTGAACAGGATTTTTCCCACGTCAACATGGAAAATTTCCCGAACGTTTCAGCATATTGCAAAAGGTTGAAGGAATTGGCGGACCAACTCCACAACGTTGGTGTGCCAATTAGTGAAGATCGTCTTGTTTTATAGATGGTTGTTGGCCTATCCAAGGCCTATAGTGGCGTTGGAACTCTCCTTCGTCAAAGTAATCCTCTTCCAAGGTTCTATCAAGCCCGATCCATGCTTACCTTGGAAGAAGCCGGTTTGGCTAAAAAGGCGGCTACTAATGCTAGTCCCGTGGTCATGATGACCTCCTCCACTAATCCTCAAAATTTTGGTGACAATTCGAACCAAAACCGATCTCACGGGGGCCACAAGAATGGCCGAAAAAATAATGGAAAAAATCATGAGGGCAAACACGACGGTTTCGACAGCAGTCGCGGTGGACAAAATAGTAGCGGTGGGCCCCATCCCGGTTACCGTAGGCCACCGACCCACTGATCTCAGCCTTGGGCCTCTGGGCCGTGGGCTTGGACCAGTGGACAGTGGCCCTACGACCCAACTCCACAACAATTTCCAGCATCTGGCCAGTGGGCTTCCCAGCAGCCTCGACGGCCCACTGTCTACTAGCCAGTAGTTCTAGTTTTGGCAGTTACGGCCCAGGAAAGCCCGCAGGAGTTCTTGGGCCCCGGCCTCCGCAAGCCCACCACGCAGCAGGCTCCACTCAGACCGATATTGAGGTCGCGATACACACACTTGGTTTGACTCTACCAGACCCAAATTAGTATATAGACACCGGTGCCACTATCCACATGACATTCGATTCATGTACTCTCTCGTCTTATTCCAATTTGAGCAACCCTCGTGACATAATTATTGGTAATGATAATTCTGTTCCAATTCGTGGTTATGGTCATAAAACGTTGTCTCCCCCTCATCTACCCCTTATCTTGAAAAATACCCTACATGCCCCCAAATTGATTAAAAACTTAGTGTATATCCGTAAATTCATTACTGACAATTCTGTTTCTATTAAATTTGATCCATTTGATTTCTCTGTGAAGGATTTCAAGACGGGGAGTCCTCTCATGAGGTGTGATAGTAGGGGAGATCTTTATCCTATCACACCCAGTCCCGATCCATCGAGTCAAGCCTTGCCTTCAGCATTTGCAGCCCTTTCTCCTTCCTTGTGGCATGCTTGTCTTGGTCATCCGGGGTCGTCTATTTTGTCGTCATTAGATAGAACTAATTTTATTTCATGTAAGGGTAAGCGTAATACTCCAACTTGTCAGTCTTGTTCTTTAGGAAAAAGTGTTATGTTGCCATTTGTAGACTCAAAATCTCATACTTTAATGTCATTTGATATTATTCATAGCGACTTATGGACGTCTCCTGTTCTTAGTTCTTTGGGTCATCGGTATTATGTTCTGTTTTTGAATGATTATTCTAAGTTTTTATGGACTTTTCCAATAGCGAAAAAATTTCAAGTTTTTTCCATCTTCTTAAAATTTAGAGCATTCATTAGAACCCAATTCGAGCGGGAAATAAAAAATATTCAGTGTGATAATGGCAAAGAATATGACAATGGAGTGTTTCTGGAATTCTGTGCTAATAATGAGATCAATTTTCATTTTTCTTGTCCTCATACGTCTTCACAAAATGGCAAAGCCGAACGCAAAATTCGTACCATAAATAACATTGTCCGAACTTTATTGATTCATGCTTCCGCACCCCCGTCTTTTTGGCATCATGCTCTACAAATGACTACATATCTCCTTAACATTGTTCCTTCCAAAGGTTTGACATATTCTTCCCCCCTACAAATTTTATATAATAAAACACCTTCATATTCCCATCTTAGGGTCTCTGGGTGCTTGTGTTATCCGTTATTTTCGTCCACCACAATTAACAAACTTCAGGCCTGGTCTACTCCATGTGTGGTTTTGGGTTTTTCATCTAATCATCGTTGTTATAAATGTTTTGATTTATCCTTCAATAGAATCATCATTAATCGCCATGTCATATTTGATGAATCCCAATTTCCGTTTTCTAAAGACAGTAATCCCGTGCCTAGTTCGTATAATTTTTTGGATGATGGTATATCCCCATATATTACTCACCATTTGTCGGACATATCCCGCACCCCAACTCTGCCAGCGGGCCCACTGCCCGTTGTGTCTACAATCCTGATTTCACCCTCAGTTTCCAGTTCTGGAATTGGGCCAGGTTCTGCCCAGTTTCCGTAACTGGCTCAGTTCCCGAGCCCAATCTAGCATCTGGGCCAGTCTCGGTGTTAGGTTTCGAGTTCAGATTAGGGCTAGCAGGCCCACTTCCTGCTGGCCGGTCCTTCCCTAGTCCAAAAAATCCACACACTCCGTCCATGTCTTCCCTAAGTCATAGACCAGTCACTCGTAGTCAACGGGGTATTTTTAAACCAAAAAGACATTATAATTTACATTTTAATGTCCCTAAATCACCCTTACCCCGTAATACTGTGTCTGCGCTCAATGACCCGAATTGGAAAATTATTATGACCGATGAATATAATACTCTTATTGATAATAAGACGTGGGAGTTGGTACCCCATCCATCTGGTATTAATATTATCAGGTCTATGTGGATCTTTGCTCATAAGGAAAATTCAGATGGTTCATTTGCAAGACATAAGACTCGACTCGTGGGTGATGGTAAGACTCAGCAGGTTGGTATAGATTGTGATGAGACGTTCAGTCCGGTGATCAAGCCGGCTACCATCCGCACTGTGCTTAGCTTGGCTCTTTCGAAAACATGGCCTATTCATCAGTTAGATGTAAAGAATTCTTTCCTACATGGTGATCTCAAGGAAACAATCTATATGCATCAGCCATTGGGATTCAGGGATCCCAAACACCCTCATCATATCTGTTTGTTGAAGAAGTTCTTATATGGGCTTAAGCAATCTCAACGGGCCTGGTATACGCGGTTTGCAGACTATGTTTCGACTATTGAGTTCACTCATAGCAGGTCGGATAATTCATTGTTCATCTACCATCGTGGTTCATCCGTGGCCTATATTCTGTTATATATGGATGATATTATTTTGATTGCCTCTTCCGATGCCTTACACCAGTCTACCATGACAATGCTCAACTCTGAGTTTTCTATGAAATACTTGAGGCCCTTGAGCTATTTTTTGGGGATTGCGGTCACTCGTCATGCAGGTGGGTTGTTCTTATCTCAAAGAAAGTATGCATCTGAGATCATTGAGAGGGCTGTGATGTTATCCTGTAAGTCCATTTCCACTCCAGTTGATACTAAACCCAAGCTTAGTGTTGCGACCGGCGTACCATACGAGGATCCGACCCGCTATCGCAGTCTTGCAGGGGCACTTCAATATCTTACATTCACGAGGCCAGATATTACGTATGCTGTCCAGCAAATGTATTTATTTATGCATGATCCCAAAGTTGAGCATATGAATGCACTCAAACGCATCATTCGATATATACGCTGGACTATGGTTTGCATTTATATCCCTCATCGACATCCACACTTGTCTCGTATACGGATGCTGATTGGGGTGGCTGTTCGGACACCAGACGGTCTACGACTGGCTATTGTATGTTTCTCGGCAATAACCTGGTCTCATGGTCTGCGAAACGTCATTCGACATTGTCCCGATCCAGTGTCGAGGCCGAATATCGAGGGGTAGCTAATGTGGTCTCAGAATCATGTTGGTTACGTAATTTGCTGTTGGAGCTTCATTGTCCCATTCAGAAAGCAACCTTGGTTTATTGCGATAATATTAGTGCCATCTACCTTTCTGATAATCCGGTTCAACACCAGCGCACTAAGCATATCGAGATGGACATTCACTTTGTCCGCGAAAAGATTGCTTGTGGTCAGGTACACGTCTGCCATGTCCCGTCCAGGTATCAAATTGCCGACATCTTTACGAAGGGTCTTCCCTCGGTCCTTTTTGAAGATTTTAGGGGCGATCTCGTGTTGAAGGCCGTCGCTATGGTAATGAGGGTGTGTTAAATATACACAATATACATGTGTATATTGTGTATATATGGCTCTCGATTTTGGTGTACAAACCGTGTACATAGTAGATAAATTAGGTAAGGTTTTAGTCTCATAGTTTAAGTAATGTTGTAGTGTAAATAGTATTGTATACTTACCATAATATTTGTATTACCATAATTGTATAATTAGTATCCAAGTAGAATAATATTTTAGGAATAAAATAGGAATTGAATTCTCCTATTATGAAAATATGTAATTTGTATAAATATTCTTTTAATTAATAAAAATAATTAAGAAATTATTTCTTTCAAAATGAACATGTATTTCTCTAACAACTAAAACTCTAATCTAACTCACAATTCACTAGAGAAAAAGAGCTTTTTTACATGGATGCCAAAAGGTCGCGCATTTCTGAGATAGATGGGACGTTCTCGCTGAGTAAATCTTGGTTACAAGCTGAGCAAAGAAAAAAATGACTTGGTAATTAGTAGTTGAGGGATCCATTACAGAAATGAGAAACCTTTATACCAAACCCATTTGTCATTTTTTTTAATGAAAAACAATTATTCAAATGTACAACAAAACTAATGAAAACGAAAATGTAATTAAAAGAAAATAAAGAAGAAGGTGTGTTTAGTTGGGGGGTGGGGGTGGTGTGAAGAAGAAGGAATGAAGAAGGTGGGTTTGGTTGGGGGTGTGGTTGTGGGGGAGGGGTGTGAAAAGAAGGAATGAAATTGAGACTTTTAAAAAAGAAAAAAGATGAATGAAAATACAAAAAATAGAAAAAAAGAATAAAAATTTAATTGATTGTTGATGTGACGCTGATGTGATGGAGAGTGTTCTAGACAGACCATTGTAAGATTGGTCTGGACAACGTAATATTAAATTTAATTCACTTAGAAATTATTTAGAGAATAAATAATTACAAGTAAAATTTAATTATTAAACATAATTTTCTGTGCAAGTTTAGAAATGTAAATATGTATTTTCTCTATTAACTTTCATATATAGTACTCTGTGGGTCCTAATTTACTTTGTGGTGTTTAACCGAAACAAATTGGGATGAAGGGGTATGTAGTAATATTATTATAGATTGGACAGTTGGAAAAATATTACTTTCTCCGTTCAATAAAATTATCTTAATTTCTTTATTAATTTATTCTAAAAGATTGAAATATTTTTATATTTAGAAATAATTTAACTTTATAAAATGATTTATAATCACACAAATATCTAAGACTTATTTTGGGCCACACATTTCAAAACTCTTTCTTTATTTCTTAAATTTCGTGTCAAATAAAAATAAGATAATTTTTTGAGATGGAGTGAGTGAGTAATTATTTAAACGGTATTAGTTTGATATCAAAAGGAACCAGCTAATTAAACATATTGATGTGCCGTCATCCCTACTTATAGCTAATTTTAAAGAGAAGGGCCTAATGCTTAAAATAAAATCAAAAGATTAACTCAAAGAAAATTATACGAAAATGGAGAACGGCGTAGGAAAAAAGGGTAGGAACAGAGAGAGTTTTTAAAATATATTTATGGATAAAATAATTTGTAGCTATAATTGTGGGATTGCTAAAACTTATGTAAGTAAATATATGAAATATTTATTACCCAAACGATGGTTAGAACCTTACTTTAGTTAATTAAATCTTAATAATTAATTTAACTCATGCTATGTGTTTCTCATCTAAGTAAGAACCGGAGGAAAATGGAGGCAATAAAATGAAGAAGAGCACCATCAATTTCATATGTCTATTTTACTATTCCGGAGGTGACCCAGCTAAGGTCTGAAAACAATTGGTGACAGATGCTTGGGTGTTTGGACGAGTGAAACGTGTGTATATGATACTATCCTCTCGTTATTATTGAACCAAAATTTTTACTCATAGCTATCGGATTTATGCCCCTTCATTAAACAGTAATCGCTAAAATCAAAATTTCTATATTGTACGGCCTAATCTCATATGACAAACGAGTTATCTTGGTTTTAATGGTAGATTTACGACGAACGTTCAGTATACCTGAGAATGTTGATATAAGTTGACAGGCTAACTTATATATATATATGTTCTAATTAATGATCCAGCATCGCGTACAGCAAATGTGCCTCGCCGAATACCAAACATACACTTTGCTAAATTTACCGACCATAAGTAAGATGAGGTCATGTGTTCAAGCCGTGAAAACAGACTCTGACAGAAGTATAAGGCAAGACTGTGTACAATAGACCCTTGTGGTCGGGCCATTCCCTGAACCCCGCGCATAGCGGGAGTTTAGTGCACCGTGCTGCCCTTTTTAAGTAAGATGATGTAGAGATGCTTGTATTAACTTTCTATAATACTTCGTTTGTCCTAAATTACTTTGCTAATTTTACTAAATAGTGTGGTAGGATTTTATGGTTGGTGGTCATGTATTATTCATGTAACACACAAAAGCATGGGGGACTACACCAAGACCCCATGTATACTGTCACGATCCAAATTGGAGGGCCATGACATGCACTCGGACCTCACATGCCGAGTATCACTAATCATACGGTTAACATCTAACCATAATTAATCATGGGCCCCAAGGACCGTCACAAGGTACCTGCTGACACATAGAGATGATAAACTGGAAAGAAGCTACGTAAAATCTTACAAACAGAAGGATTCAACCCATGCATATATACATACTAAGGCCATACATGACTGCTATACAAAAGACACTGTCTACCAGCCTCTAAAGAGTATACAATATCATAAGGTCGGGACAGGGCCCCGCCATACCCATATGTACATGCAAAAACACCGTACCGAGATTAGACCGCCATTTCGAAACAAGGGGAGTGCTCCAATATCCGCTGAGTCAACAACCTACTAATGCGGATCGTCGCCTTGACTACGTGAGCCTGCGGGCATGAAACGCATCGTCCCCCGACAAAAGGGACGTCAGTACGACTAATGTACCGAGTATGTCAGGAATGAAGGACAGCATAATAGAGACATGAAAGTAACATGGGACAAGATACAACCAACCAGTAGGGAATGCCTCTGAGGGCCATAATATGCATAAGTATCATGTCTGTGTAGAATGCCTCTGAGGGCCATAATATGCTTAAATGCCATGCACAATGTGGTTATATATATATATATATATATATATATATATATATCTGTGTGTGTGTGTGTGTGTGTGTGTGTATAATGCCGTCTCCCATTATATCATTTCGGCCTCTGTGGGCATAATCATCATCATATACCAGTTGATCAGGTGGTGTGCGTAAATAACATCGTATCCCTTTTTCATCCCCCTACATATATATAATGCATACCATATAGTAGTGTACATAACACATGTGAGTCAAGGGTAATACATGAATATCATGCATGAATGATAATAAAACATTCTGAGCTTATCGGAGTGACGTAATGCCGCTTTACCTCCGATGAACACCCTTATCCAATTAATTCCGTACTCTCCCATATTATTAATTCTTGATCCCAATTCACTTAAATCTTGATGACTTATAAAACCTTCATAAACTCAATGTCATAATCGTGCGATATAACATTAGTCCATAACCTCTTTGGGGACATACAACTGTTTTTGTTAATCCCCGTCGTCACACTTATTAAGTTCTAAATTATTTCGGGACCGCGTCCTTTATTTACTAAGCTTATTTATTTGCATACCTAATTATAACAAAATTTCTCCAGGACCCAGGTCTACTTGCATACGTCTAGCTGTTTAAACCATCGCCCGAAAGTACGGGATGTTACATCATTCCCTCCTTAGAAACATTCGTCCTCGAATGTTGGGGTGACGTATCTAATCCCTGTCACGTAGCCAGAAAACACAACCACCTTTTCATGGGGCCATATATTATAACACACATCTTTACATCATACCTCGCATAGTCATCAAGGAGTAATTATAATAATATGAAATAGAACTCATCTTATGCTTCTCTCGGAAGCTCGGCGTTGATCTGAAATAGGTAGGGATATTTGTGTTTCATATCCTCTTCTGCCTCCCATGTCATTTCTTCTATATTCTTATTCTACCAAAGAATTTTTACGGAGGCTACTTCTTTAGTCCTCAATTTATGAACTTGTCGATGTAAGATAGCAATAGGAACCTCTTCATACGATAGATCCTCCGTAACCTTCACATCGTCAATTGATACAATTTGGGAAGGATCTCCAATACACGCTCTCAACATAGAAACATAGAAAATCGGATGAACAAACTCCAACTCCAAAGGCAAGTCTAATTCATAAGCTATTTGTCGATTCGTCGAATTATGCGATATGGCCCAATATACCTTGGGATGAGTTTTCCCCTTTTCCCAAATCTCATTACCCCCTTCATAGGCAAAATCTTCAAAAAGACCCAATGATCTACCTAAAACTCTAAGTCTCGCCGTCGCACATCTGAATACAACTTCTGACGACTCTGAGCGGTTAACATCCATTCTTGGATAAGTTTCACCTTCTCTATGACTTGGTGTACTAAGTCAGGCCCAAATAACTTTGATTCGCCTACCTCGAACCATATGATAGGAGATCTACATCTCCGTCCATATAAAGACTCGTATGGAGCTATTTTAATGCTAGTATGATAACTGTTATTGTACGCAAATTCAATAAGGGGTAAATGATCATACCGACTTCCCTTAAAGTCCAATACACAAGCTCGTAGCATGTCCTCGAGCATCTGAATCGTACACTCGGCCTGCCCGTCTATCTAAGGGTGGAAAACTATGCTAAGATTAACTTGGGTACCCAAACCTTTTTGAAATTATTTCCAGAAGTTAGCTGTAAACTGTGCACCTTGGTCAGATATAATAGAAATAGACACACCATGAAGGCAAACAATCTCCTTAACGTACACCTTCGCGTAGTCCTCGGCTGTGTAGGTAGTTTTGACTGCCAGGAAATTAGCTGATTTGGTCAGTCTATCAATAATTACCCAAATAGAATCAAAGTTACAATAAGAGCGAGGTAAACCCGTAATGAAATCCATATTAATCATTTTCCATTTCTACATCGAAATCTCAATATTCTGAGTCAAGCCACCGGGCTTTTGGTGCTTTATTTTTACTTGCTGACAATTAGGACACATAGCTACAAATTCCGCAATGCTTTTCTTCATGTCGCTCTACAAATAGATACCCTTGAGATCATGATACATCTTGGTAGATCTAGGGTGAATGGAATATCGTGAGCAATGGACTTCCGTCATAATTTTATCTCATAATCCCTCTACATTTGGAACACATAAACGACCCTGGTGCTTGAGAAACCCATGTTCGTCAATTTCAAAGGTTGTGGTCTTCTTCTGTTGAATGCCCTCTCTAATTTTTTTGAAACTAGGGTCTTCCCACTGACATTCCTTAACTTTCGATATGAGGGACGACTATGACATATTCGAAATCACAACGCCCTCATACTTTTGAACATCCTCCTTACTGTAGGCATTGCTGGAATCATAAACACGAGACGTATTAGAAGTGTAATCCTTATAACTCAGTTCTATACCACGATTCTAGATCAAGAAGGAAGGTAACCATCTGTCACGACAAAAAATGGAGGGTCCTGACGGGCACTCAGACCTTACTTGCTGAGTGCCACCAATCATATACTTAACATCTAATCATAATTAACCATGGGCCACAAGGCTCGTCACAAGGTAACCTGATGACACATGGGAATAATAAACTGGAAAGGTACTGTGTAAACTCTTACAAAAGGAAGAACACAACCCATACATATATACATATATATCAAGGCTGACAATGCCATATACATGACAACTATATACAAGCCTATAAAGAGTACGTGACATCATAAGGTTAGGACAGGGCCCCACCATACCCCAACACATAAGCAAAATATCATACCATGACTAGACTGCAACTCTGGAATAAATAGAGTGCTCCAATATCAGCTGAACCAGACTAGTGCGGACCGTCGCCCTGTCTAATTCCTGTCACGTAGCCCGAAAACACAACCACCGCTTCATGGGGCCATATAATATAACATGCATCATTTTACCCGTTCTCATATGGTCATCAATCCTTAATTATAATAATCTGAAATAGAACTCACCTTATGCTTCTCTCAGAACCTCGTCATTGGTTTGAAATAGGTAGGGATATTTGTGTTTCATCTCATATTCTGCCTCCCATGTCATTTCTTTTACATTCTTATTCCACCATAGTATCTTCACGGAGGCTACTTCTTTAGTCCTCAAATTGCGGACATGTCGATCTAAGATAGCAATAGGAACCTCTTCATATAATAGATCCTCTGTAATCTTCACGTCGCCAATCGGTACAATCCGGGAAGGATCCCCAACACACGCTCTCAACATAGAAACATAGAAAACCAGATGAACAAACTCTAACTCCAAAGGCAAGTCCAATTCGTAAACCACTTAACCAATTTGTCAAATTATGAGATATGACCCAATGTACCTTGGATTGAGCTTTCCCCCAAATCTCATTACACTCTTGATAGGAGAAATCTTCGAGAAGACCCAATCATCAACTTAGAACTTTAGGTCCCGCCGTCGCATATCTGAATACGACTTCTGCCGACTCTGAGCGGTTAACAACCATTCGTGGATAAGCTTCGTCTTCTCTATGGCTTGGTGCTCTACATTAGGCCCAAATAATTCTAATTTGCCTACTTCGAACCATTCGATAAGAGGTCTACATTTTCATCTATACAAAGCCTCGTATGGAACCATTTTAATGCTAGTATGATAATTGTTATTGTATGAAAACTCAATAACGGGTAAATGATCATTCCAACTTCCCTTACAGTCCAATACGCAAGCTCGTAATAAGTCCTCGAGCGTCTGAATAGTACGCTCGGCCTGCCCGTCTGTCTGAGGGTGGAAAGCTGTGCTAATATTAACTTGAGTGCCCAAACCTTTTTTTTAAATGATTTCCAGAAGTTAGTTGTGAACTGCACACCTCAGTCAGATATAATAGAAATAGGCACACCATGAAGGTGAACAATCTCCTTAACGTACATATCCTCGGCTGTATAGGTAGTTTTTACCACCAGGAATTGAGCTGATTGGTCAGTCTATCAACAATCACCCAAATAGGATCAGCCTTATGATAAAAGTGAGGTAAACCCATAATGAAATCCATATTAATCATTTCTCATTTCCACATCGGGATCTCAGTGTTTTGAGTCATGCCGCTGGGCTTTTGGTGCTTTACTTTTACTTACTGATAATTAAGACAATGTTCCTCTTCATGTCATTCCACCAATACATATACTTAACATCTAATCATATTTAACCATGGACCACAAGGGTCGTCACAAGGTAATCTATTGACACATGGTAATAATAAATTGGAAAGGTACCGCGTAAACTCTTGCAAATAGAAGAACACAACTCATGCATATATACATATACATCAAGGCCGATAAGGCCATACATAACCACCATACACAAGACAACTGTCGACAAGCCTCTAAAGAGTACACGACATCATAAGGTCAGGATAGGGCCCCGCCATACCCCAACGCATAACCAAAATATCGTACCACGACTAGACTGCAACTCTGGAACAAATAGAGTGCTCCAATATCAGCTAAACCAACAACCTACTAGTGCGGACCGTTGCCCTGTCTACTTGAGCCTGTGGGCATGGAACGCAGTGTCCCCCGACAAAATAGACGTCAGTACGACTGATATACCGAGTATGTCAGGCATGAAACATAGCATAATAGAGACTTGAAAGTAATATGAGAAAAGAAACAACCAACCGGTAGAGAATGCCTCTGAGGGCCATAATATGCATAAATATCATGTCTGTGTAGATTGCATCTAAGGGCCATAATATGCCTAAATGCCATGCATAATGCAAATGCAGTCATTCTTATACATATGAGTATACAACGCCATCAAGCTTCTGTGGGAATCCAATCATATTATATCGGCCTCTGTGGGCATAATCATTATCGTGTATATCTGTACCAGCTGCAGGTGGTGTGCGTGTATAATGTCGTATCCCATTTTCCATGCCCCATACATATAGTAGAGTATATAACTCCTTTGAGGTCAATGTATGTACATGAATATGATGCATGAATGATATGATAATATGACAGTATAAGTTTGTCGGAGTGATGTAATGTTGTTTCACCTCTGATTAACATTATGAATACTAACATTTTTTTCATACATCTCAATAAGGATTTAGAAATGTATTTAGACATGCTTTGACAATATGAATGAATAACATGAACCTCCTTAACTACTACAAGTAGAATTATTTATGGGAAAATACTACGTTTATGTTTCGTACTTAGAACATGCCAAAAGAAATAAGGATTTGCCTTAACATACCTTTATTGCCGAATCACACTTCAATCTTATATGCCAAGAACTACTCTCCTTCCACCTTATTTCACTTAGAAGAAAGCTCTAATTTACCATCATCCGGAGGAAACCGACGTTACAATCATGTAACCGGCGAGGACATAGCCTCCGCATCGTTCTGTATAATTTTGTTATGCGTGAAATATATGATATTTTTCTTGAACAGAAAACATGTTGTTGTATATATCTATCAAATCATTCATAAGAAACTACTTCTAAAGGAAGATCCAAATATATTATCTTTGATGGATGGGTCCACACACAAATGTCCAATTCCAAGTTCTTATCAAGCATCCTTATCAATACGTGTCTACTCAACAGCCCATCCAATATTAGTCATCCTATATTACTATAATTGTCATGGTCCAAGTGGACATGACACTAACCCCTCATTTTGTAATTAAGTACTTTATCTCCCACTAAACATTGGTCATTAATTCCTTGATCCCACTTGTTATTATGTCCTAAATTATTTTGGAACCGCATCATTTTATATACCCAGCCTCTTTATTTGCATACGTGAATATGACCAAAAATCCTCCAACGCTCGGGTCTATTTACATACGTCTAGCGATTCAAATCATGTCCCGAAAGTATAGGATGTTACACCATCATCCTAAATGCCCTGTAGCCTCTTATCTATAAGTATAGTGCACAACACACCCATAAAACAAGACTCTACTAGACACGACTTGTAGACACCATAGGACATACCTTCTCTGATACCAAGTTTGTCACGACCCAAACCGGAGGGCCATGACGGGCACCTGGACCTCACCTGCCGAGTACCACTAATCATACGGTTAACATCTAACCATAATTAATCATGGGCCCCAAGGGCCGTCACAAGGTACCTGCTGACACATAGAGATGATAAACTGGAAAGAAGCTACGTAAAATCTTACAAACAGAAGGACTCAACCCATGCATATATACATACTAAGGCCGACAAGGTCATACATGACTGCTACGCACAAGACATTGTCTACAAGCTTCTAAAAAGTACACAATATCATAAGGTCGGGACAGGGCCCCGCCATACCCATATGTACATGCAAAAACACCGTACCGAGATTAGACCGCCACTCCGAAACAAGGGGAGTGCTCTAATATCCGTTGAGTCAGAAACCTACTAATGCGGATCGTCGCCTTGCCTACGTGAGCCTGCGGGCATGAAACGCAGCGTCCCCCGACAAAAGGGACGTCAGTACGATTGATGTACCAAGTATGTCAAGAATGAATGACAGCATAATAGAGACATGAAAGTAACATGGGACAAGAGACAACCAACTAGTAGGGAATGCATCTGAGGGCCATAATATGGCTAAATTCCATGCACAATGCGATCATATATATATATATATATATATATATATATATATATATATATGTATATAACGCCGTCTCCCATCATATCATTTCGGCCTCTGTGGGCATAATCATCATCATATACCAGTTGATCAGGTGGTGTGCGTATATAACGCCGTATTCCTTTTTCCATCCCCTATATATATATAACATGTAGGTCAAGGGTAATACATGAATATAATGCATAAATGATAATAAAACATTCTAAATACTAACATTTATCGGAATGACGTAATGCCTCTTCACCTCCGATTAACATTTATGAATACTAACATCTTTTCTATGTACCTCAATAAGGATTTAGGAACATATTTAGAAATACTTTGAACATGGGACTAAATAAAATGAACATCCTTAACTACTAAGAGTAGAATCATTTATGAGACAATATTACGTTCACGTTTCGTACTTAAAACATGCCAAAAGAAAGAAGAATTTGCCTTAACATACCTAGAACGCTCTCCGAGCTAACGATAGTCTTGCAAGTCGGAGTTGCTTTGAACATTCACGTTATTATTATTTTTTTGGGAAAAAAGGCATATTAATATGCAATAGGATCTGATTTGTAGATGGGGAGAGATATTGCTATTGAAAAAGGTACATAGATCGGCTTCCCCCCCCCCCCCCCCCCAAAAAAATCAACTACTGCAGTTACTCACTCTTTAAGCATGTTTTAAGTGATTGGATGTTGTTAGTATTAAAATGGTCTCATCAGTTTGTTGGAATTATTAGTAATGTACTTGGACATAATGCATGTTAAGGTGTAATATTTGACACGTTTTGTCCTTACACGTATCCACTTAATGACACCTTTTAGCCTTCCTAATGCTATGTGGCAGCCAACCATCACTCTTATCCAATTAATTCCGTACTCTCCCACATTATTAATTCTTGATCCCAATTCACTTAAATCTTGATGACTTATAAAATCTTCATATACTCAATGTCATAATCGTGCGATATAGCACTAGTCCATAACCTCTTTGGGGACATACAACTATTTTTGTTAATCCCCGTCGTCACACTTATTAAGTTCTAAATTATTTCGGGACCACATCATTTATATACTAAATTTCTTTATTTGCATACCTAATTATAACAAAATTTCTTCAGAACTAGATCTACTTGCATACGTTTAGCTGTTTAAAGCATCGCCAAAAAGTACGGAAGGTTAGATATACATCACGGACTACAACACAGTCAGGCAAAAAAAGGAGAATGCTTACATAAATGCATTACACCCCTTAGCATAAGTGGCTCCGCTCAACTTGTCAGCAACATAATAAAAGAAAATGACAAAACACATTTCAGTTATATCTCTCCCTCTCAAACTCTATTCATGTATAAGATAATAAAAAATACATCATAAATTCATTTAGCCAAAATAATGAGACACTACCTAGCCAGGTGGAAGACGACTTTCTCTTGATAGGTAAAAGATAGTCCGATGCATAAAGCATTTCACGTTAATAGAGTTTAGAAAAGGACTGCACTCCTTTGTGAGGTAGACTTTATAATAAATTACTCCTACAATCTCACATTGTTATCTCAGCCAACCCGGCCTAATGAGCCTGAGGGCTTATGTTCATTAGTCTATAAATAAAAAAATGATAACAAATCAAGTCTGTATAGTTCCGAAACAGCAACTTAAATTTTTTCTAGTTCATCTACAATAGCTCCTGTGGGTAGTAACAATGGCAGCCAGGGATAACGGCAAACTCCTCCATGTACTTTTCCTTCCCTACTTGTCCGCTGGTCATTTCATCCCATTAGTTAACGCCGCAAGGCTATTCGCCTCTCGCGGTGTTAAAGTGACCATCCTGACTACCCCATATAATGCCTTACTTTTCCAATCTTCCATTGACGATGACGTTCGAATTTCCGGCCATTCCATCTCTATCACAACTATTAAATTCCCCTCCGCTGATGTAGGATTGCCTGAAGGAATTGAGAGCTTCAGCACTGCCACTTCACCTGAAATGCCCCCCAAAATATTTTACGCTATTTATCTTCTACAGAAGCCAATGGAAGAAAAAATTCGCGAAATCCATCCTGATTGCATCTTTTCTGATATGTACTTCCCTTGGACCGTCGATATTGCTAAGGAGCTGAACATCCCTCGTATCTTGTACAACCTGTCTACCTTCATGTGCTACAGCATTATTCACAACCTTAACCTTTACAAACCTCACCAGCAACTGGAGGAGCAATCCCATAGTTTCTTGGTTCCTGGTTTACCTGATAAGATAGAGTTCAAGCTATCCCAACTTACAGATGATCTGAAAAAGCCCGCAGGTAAAAGGAATACTTTTGATGAATTGCTCGACCAGATACGTGATTCTGAGGATCGAAGCTATGGCATCGTTCATGACACGTTTTACGAACTAGAACCTGCATACGCTGACTACTATCAGAAGTTAAAGAATCCCAAATGTTGGCATTTTGGTCCCATTTCACATTTTGCATCCAAAATGCGAAGTATGGAACTAGTTGCTAACGATCATAACTCTAGTTCTAGCAACGTCGTTGTAGAGTGGTTGAATGACCAAAAACCTAAATCAATTCTCTATGTCTCTTTCGGGAGCATGGCTAGATTTTCAGAGGGACAACTCAGTGAAATCGCGCAAGCTCTGGAGGCATCAAGTGTTCCTTTCATTTTTGTATTGAGACAGAATCAAGAAACCACGTGGTTGCTACGTGGTTTCGAGGAAAGGGTGTCCAAGAGCAAAATGGGTTTGTTGATCAGAGGATGGGTCCCGCAGCTGACCATCTTGGAACATTCAGCTACTGGTGGGTTCATGACTCACTGTGGTACAAATTCGCTTCTTGAAGCCATCACTTTTGGCGTACCAATGCTAACATGGCCACTTTATGCCGATCAATTCTATAACGAAAAGCTAGTGGAGGTTCTAGGATTGGGAGTAAAAGTCGGGGCAGAAGTATGGAATAGTGGTATTGAGATCTCTAGTCCTTTATTAGGAAGCACAAAGATTAGTGAAGCAATAGAGCGGCTAATGAGTACTGGTTCTGAGGAAAGTAAAAATATTAGGGACAAAGCAACGGCTCTAAGCAAAATGGCTAAGAATGCAACAAAAGAAGGTGGATCTTCATGGAACAATCTCACGGCGCTGATTGAAGATATAAAAAATTTTACCATTTCATCGACTATGACTTAATAACCTTTTCTTTTTCTTAAGCCACAATTGTTGAAACAATAAAATTCTTGATATTGTCCATCAACGTGTGAGATTTTCCCATGAAGATCCACCTTCTTTATTGCATTATTAGCCATCTTTCTCATAGCCATTGCTTTACAACTTAATGCAATCGAAGAGGCGAAGGTGGATCCTCTTAATTAGTCTTTTTCATCGTTTAAGTTGTCACTTTTAATTTGTTGTTCACTAAATTTGAAGAAGTTGAAGCATAGCTTCACAATGAAGAAATGCCAAAATAAGCCCTTGTAATTTGTGTTTTTGTTTAATTACCTACTTAGGAATAACAATTAATCTGAAGGGACCGATCGAAATCCGATGCTTTAATTTGATAGAACGAAACTTAATGATAACCAAAGATACTACTCATATGCATATGTCAGTCGATAAGCATTTAGAGCATTTTTCCATCTTAACGATAAGAACATTTTTCGTCATCACTGATGTATCAAAATATACAAATGAAAGTCATTCAGTTAGCCATATAAGTGTCCATGCAAAAATATACAAACTGACCTACGGCGTCTATGAGCCTCTACGACTAAACGAATACTACCAAAAGAATATACCAATGTCTAGTCTTCATCGAAAGAAACGGTGAAGCATACCAAAAGTAGATGAAAAGATGACAACTGTTACGTTTGTGGAAACTTTCAAAAAACCACACATTTTTGTGTCGCCACCAATGGTCGTCACAAAAAAATCTAATTTCTTGTAGTGCTAACTTGTGTGTCCGTCACCACCAACATGACCCGTGCCTGTAATAAAATCATAAAATAGAACTAAGTACAAATCTACAATACTCAGTATGTGTCACAACCTACCTATACCATATAGTGGGACAAGATTTATAGAAATTATATGAATGCGTGTCATAAAGCCTTTTTCAAATGAAAAAACAAGTAATACAAGTTCATATCTCATTTATCAGATGAAATCACTTTATCATATACCAGGGATTACACTAGCACAATACATATACTAAAGCTACACTACACAGCCAAGTGTGGAGGCAAGCTTAACAATGCCAAGCGAGGCATGCATGTAGAGGCATAACAAGCTACACTACTATCAATCAGGATTAGTAGAGGCACAACAAACTACATTACACCCAATTCGACTGGATAAATGGATAATCCCAATTTGGCCAAATGGTTATCAAAATAGGAGGGTCATGCACAACTCTAACAAACTGTCTTTGTAAGATTGGAATAATTTTCCTTTCATTAATCACAATATATATAGTTGTACAGAGGTTGATTCCTAATACAATGAGAATCCTAACTTACCTTAGATGGTTGATTCCTAATACAATAAGAATCCTAAGTTACCTTAAATATACATCTATCATAATTACAAAATATACTGTGAATATTCGGAGAATATTCGCTAATACTCCCCCTCAGTCGGAGCGGGAGGAGGCCGAACGCTAAGGCTGGATCGGAAGTCGGGGAAGAGCTGTCTCGGTAATCCCTTTGTGAAAATATCTGCATACTGATAGGAGGAAGGCACGTGTAGTATTTTGACCTGACCAAGGGCAACCTTCTCACGCACAAAGTGAATATTCATCTCGATGTGCTTGGTCTGCTGATGTTGGACCGGATTGTGAGACATATAGATGACAGATATGTTGTCGGAGAATATTCGCTAATAGTCTTAATTATCCTAGTGACTGCCATATACTTTTAGACCTACCTCACGTATAGTCCTTTGGCTCATTTCATGATATCAAACGCAGACACTTATGACTCTACAAGAAGAAAGACATTTGCCAACAACATTTTTTGTTGTCATATATTGGATGTTGTTGTCAAAAATACTTTTCGCAACAACAAAAATTGTTGCATGCCGTTGCAATAACCTCCGATGTGAAAAGTTTTCGCAACAACAAGTTCAACAAGTTATTGCTATTTACGTTTTTTAGCAATAATATATTAAAGTTTTGTTTCCATTTTTTATCAACAATATATTTACAACTATCCAAACAAGGTATTAGTGGTTCTGCTTTGTTTCTCATGCCTGTTATAGTTACCCTTTTTTTAAAAAAGAGAAAAATCCGACTGCTGAAAATAACAATTGAAAAAACAGTTGGTGTTGCTCGAAGTGGTACATTACGTTTCAGTTTTTGTTGCTAAAATTTTATTGTCAATTCTATATTTTCGTGTAGTGTGACCCTGGATACTTAACATAGAATTTGTAACATTTATGTTATCATTTAAAATTCATAATTAATGTGTATTAAATAAAGTTTTAAAACATGTCATGAATGTATTGTGTGCATGTTAGAACATGTATGTACTAGCAAGTCTTTAACATTTAGTTAAATTGTCAAATGATGTTTAGTACAAGTCACTTTAGGTTATTCCTTTACCAAGACAAGGAGAAATTCATACCCACTCGCTCCCACGAGTATAAACCTTTTGAATCACTTACTTGAAAACCTTTTGTGATTTGAAAACTCAAACGTGAGTTAGGTTCAACATACCTCAAATTAGCCCAAACCTTCAACGTAAGCTATGAAGGATCAACTACGAGTCCAACGATTCAAGGACTTCAATCTACCATGTTATAACCAATTTACCTTAATTGATATTTATCGCATTCCAACAATTCAAACACAACACATTTCGGGCCTTAACTTGACTCTATGTTTGGTAAAATGAAAATAAGAAAAAAAAATCACGATTAAACTTTAATTATTCATCTCCGTATGTTCAGATTATATCCAATTATTTTGACCGCGACAAATAAATCACCATATGATGATCCACATTGATCGTTCATAGAAATTTATATGAATAATATTGATGATACTTTATTTTATATAAATGTCTATCACATGACTCGACATACACGTATAATGTAAGTATCGAGAAACTAATTATGTATGAAAAACATGTTATTTTTATTCTGCAATGTTTATGCATTGGCTTTATGATATTGAAGGTTTACCATCTAAATTTCACTCATGATGGGTATTTACATAGTGGATCTCCTAAAAAGGGCAGCCCAGTGCACTAAGCTTCCTCTATGCACGGGTCCGGAGAAGAATCGAACCACAAGGATCTGTTGTATGCAGCAAATTAGGAGATCCACTTTTTTCCGGGAGATAATTTGCTACAAATTGCGAATCAGTAGTTTCTTTCCCATTTACCTCCTTCTTATTCGGCAAAATAACCTGCTCCTGAAAACTGAGAAAGAGGGAAGCAAAGTGTCTCAATGTATATATAACCATCAAACGATATCAAACAATAACTAAAAATAAGTCAAACCGTTAGCTGGTTTGGATGGTTGTTACCTATTGTATTGTAGTGTATTGATGTTAGTTTAAATATAATATTTGTTTTGACCGTTACTTGCATTTTATTGTGTCGTATCGTTAAGTTCATCATTATGTAACGATGAATAGTTTCATTATATATAACAACTGATTTGGTGTAACCGCGTCGTTACCTTATTTATTGTTCTTATTTTGTCTTTGCTTTTTATCTAATAATCCTATTTTATATATCATTTACCTCAGTGGCCTACTTTTCTTATAGATTTATCCTTTAAATTGTTGATGTGTGACATTGTTTAACGTGAGAAATGATATAATTTATTCAAACGTTATTCGTAAAAACAAACCATACAACACAATACAATATTAATACGATACAATATGAAATGATACTTACCATCTATCCAAACAAAGGTACCGAAAAGAAGCAGAGAGACATACTCACACACAAATTCACAAATTCAACATTTTTGTTATATGTTGATTGCATTTCTATGTCAAGCCATTCTTGGACTGATCAGTCTTGTCACATAGCTGTTTTATCACCTCAACAACTCCATCCATTTCTTCCCCTCTTCGCAATCTCACATTGTCACCAAGACTAGTCACCTTTTTTCTCAAATTCTGCCCTATTTCTTCACCAATCACATGTTTAATATTCTCAGCTATATTAACTCTATGAAGCTTCCCATTTCCATCCCTGGGGACCTCAACGGCTACTCCAATTTCCACAACCAACCTAGCATTCAGAGGCTGATCATAAAGCATAGGCATTGCTATGATTGGAACACCAAACTCTATGCTCTCTAGTGTCGAATTCCAACCACAGTGAGTTACAAACGCACCAATATTTGGATGCTTCAAAATTCTTTCCTGTGGGGCCCATCCTTCAACTATCTTTCCCTTTTCTCCAATTCTTTCTACAAAACCTTGAGGAAGTGCATCTTCAAGCTTATTAACTTGTCCTCCTCCTTTCTGAAACCTAACAACCCATATGAAATCAACATTGCTAAGCTCTAATCCATAAGCTATCTCTTCCATTTCTTCCTTGGTTAAGAAATACTCACTCCCAAAAGAGACGAACACAGTTGAATGTTCTTTTTTCTTCCCAAGCCATTTAATGATCAGTTCTATTTCCATATTATCTGCATCTCGGTTCACAACATGATCTTGGTGAAATTTTGTTCCAATAGGCACAACCTTTGCTTGGCCCGTTTCAGAAATATAATCCATGTACTTTGCATCTATTTCTCTAGAGCTATCCACCAACACGAACTTATCAGATTCAGTAATATTATCTCTATCAACTTCTTCCTCCGCGTCATCCACAACTTCATGTGTCATTTTCTCTTGCTCATACTCCCTCAGATAGAGAGCTGGGAAAGGGAATTCCTCTCCTGGTTTGTAATAAAAATGGAAAAAAAAACAAAAAACAGCTGCATTTACAGTGTAAAATTTTATTGATGGGATGTTGAGAGTAGATGCAACCCTAGCTGACCATAGTAGCATGATATCATATATCAAAAGATCATATTTTTGAGCACTCAAGATTTGGTAAAATTGTGGTTTGGCCATCTTGAGGGCTTTAAAGAGAGTTTGTTTAAGGTGTTGTGGGAGGCCATTGGTTGTGTGGTAATGAGGAGGAAGTTCAGGCAAGTTTGGTAGGTGGAGTTCCACTAGCTGAATTGAGGAAGAGTACTTCTCTGGGACTTTATCCTTGATGAAGCTAAGATTAATGGGAGTGGAACATAAGTCAATGGAGAAGCCTCTATCTGAGAGTTTCTTGGCTAGCTCAAGGAAAGGTGTGATGTGGCCATAAGCTAAGTATGGTAACATAAGAATTTTCAGGTTTCTATGTTCTCCATCTGCAGCCATGACTTCTGTGTGTATATTTCATGTGTGTGTAAATGAAGCTCCTCTTTATAGATCATTTAGTGGAGAAAGAGCTTAGAAAAGAGAAAATATAAGGACATTTTCTGCAGTTTGCACTTAGGCCGTGACAGAGCACCCGATGAGTTACTATTCATAAAGGTGAATCCTCTAAGCTAATCATGCAGTTATCGTAGATAAAGGTTAAGAGAGAAGTACTACTAAGTTGTGTAATACAAAATATAGTAAGTTAATCTATATATAAACCCCAACCAAATACTAAGTCATGGAGCATTAAGAACTTAGTAGTTAGTACAATTGTTACGAGACACGACTCGATAAATAAAGGTTGTAATTCATCTCATCTCAATATAATTTAAAAAATCATTTTAAAATATTGATCAAAATTCACATAGTTTGAATCCAGAAAGTTGAAAAATGTCACTAGAATGAAGGGAGTATGTAAATTTTGGAAGTAGTGTTTACTATTTACACCAACCTAATAAATACATGACACATGTCTTAATTTATCCTTTTACTGCTAAACTATAAAAATTCTAACCTTAGTTTTTACTTAATCATGATAAAGTAATATGATTTGGTGTTAATATTGGTCGAGTAAGTATTTACCCTTAATAAGTGTGCAATAACTGCAGAGATTAACAAAGTTCTGTAAAGACTGCTGAGGATTATTACTTAATTAATCCGGGCTTAGATAATTAACATGACAGTTGAGTTAGTTGAGTTTGGTTATAGTTTGTTAGTGATGAGTTAGCTTTCTACTTAACTATAGTTAGTGTGAACTAGAGTACTAGTTAGATGACAGTCAACTAGATTAGTTCATTTCATATAATTGTACATAGCAGCTGTTATTTGTACACATTCAATACATTCAATTCATTTCTTTCCTCTGCAAAATACTCCAGCTGAGAATCGGTTACTGTGTTGTTCATTTCTTCTTTCTTTCTTTAATGGAAGTTCCTTGCATGGAACTTAACGTGGCACTAGGTCTGACTTCTTTTATTTGTTTACGATATTTAAAGATAAATGGGAAATGTTTCGTTCACGGTAATTCATGGTTTTGTTGTTTTGTAACTTAATCACTTATTTACTTCAGAGCAGTGGTTGAAACTTATATATGGGGAACTTCATTTCAGGAATCTTTTGAGGTAGCATTTGTTATTTTGGGGGAAGATATTTAATTTAGTCCATGCAAATATAGGACTTCCGTCCCAATTTATACGAGGTTGATTTATTTGGAGAGTCGAATAATTCTTTTTTTGATTTAATTTTTTTTTAATTCAATTTCAAATATAATTTTTTTAAATATTTTATAATAAAATTTATATATTTATTAACTAAAAAAAACACTTTATTTCGTATTAAACGGAAGAGATCAAAACCAAAATGGAAAAGAACACTTATTGTTATTATTTTTCTGGTTGGGTCGCATATAGCATTGAACAGAATGATTTTGGAATGTGAAGTATAGTAATATGAACTTGATCAAGGTGACATAAAAGATGTAAAGTAATTGTTAAGATAATTATGGGTCAACTCCAATCCCATTAATCATGAATATTATACTCATATATTTTAGGATGATTATAAATTGGTATCATTGATTTATGATTGATTAGATCAATTAGAATTAATTAAATTAATTAAATTAATTAGTATATTCTTAGAGATAGCCAAGTCATAATTGTTTGAAGGAAATGAATTCCTTAAGTTTATTTTATTCACAAGTTTACAATATATACAACTCTATCAATTATGACTTGGCTATCTCTAAGAATATACTAATTAATATAATTGATCTAATCAATCCTAAATCAATGATACTAATTTACAATCATCCTAAAATATATGAGCACAATATTCATGATTAATGGGATTGGAACAGTCCCCCACAGTCTTAGCGGGAGGTTCTCGGATGTTGAGACTATCCCTGAAATCATCAAATAGTACGTGCGGAAGACCTTTTGTGAAGATGTCGGTAATCTGATAACGGGACGGTATATGGAGAACATAGACTTGTCCACGTGCAACACCACCAGTAAATCGCACTCACATTATCACAATACACCACAATTGCTTTTTCAATCGGACAATGGACTTCTAAAATTAGATTACGAAGCCAACATGATTCAGCGACCACATTAGCTACCCTTCGATATTCTGCTTCAACACTTGACCGAGACATCGTCGACTGTCATTTCGACGACCATGAAATGAGGTTATCTCCCAAAAATACACAATAACCAGAGGTGGAACGACGTGTGTCTGGGCAACCACCCCAATCAACATCTGTATAAGATGAGAGACTAGAAATGGAGGACTTAGACAAGTGCAACCCAATATGAAGTGTACCCTTACCATACCGCAGATTCGCTTGAGAGCTCCCATATGTTCTTCCTTCGGATCGTGCATATGTAAACACACATATTGAACTGCATATGAGATATCAGGTCGCATGAAAGTAAGATACCGCAATGCCCCTACTAAGCTGCGGTAATGTGTTGGATCACTGTATGAAGTACCGGTAGAGTTACTCAATTTTGCTTTAGTATCAACCGGTGTATGTGACGGTTTGCAATAGGACATCCCGATTTTTTCAATGATATCCTCGACATATTTCTTTGACTGAGAAATATACCACCGATATATTGGGTTACAACAATTCCCCAAAAAGTTTTAAGGGACCAAAATCCTTCATTGCAAATTCTGTTGCAAGGAGAGATATAATAGACTGACGAAGTGATGCAGATGATGTTGTAAGAATGATATCATCTACATATAGGAGTATGTATGCCACGTCATGTCCCTTCTTGTTGCCGCCGGCTAGTTGGCTGCCGCCCCTATGCCATCCCTTTCTAACATTATTTTTTCCTTTGTTATTATAACAGTTTGACCCCCATTTTTTACAATTATTGTTGCGATTTCCAGTTCCACCCGAACCAAAATTTTGTGACTGAAAATCGACAGAAAATGAATTGGTGGAGACGAGGGAAGTTCTGGCAGTGGCTGCCCTCGAGGCTGTCTGTTTTGCCTTGCGGGTTTCTTCAAGAATTAATCACGAACGAGCCTCATAAAATGGAGGTAATAAATTACTTTGTTGAATGAACGTAGCATCCCTATCATAATGTTCATTCAACCCCACAATTAATTGAAGAACCAATCGTTGATTCGTCATCGGCGCGCCAACGTTGGTTAGTTGGTCGGCGAGCATCTTCAATTCTTGGCAATAGGTGGAAACGTTTGAAAAATCATCCAACTTGACGTTGGTGAATTGATTTTCAAGATAAACCACCCTAGAAAGTTTATTATCCTGAAAAATATTTTGTAATCGTTCCCACGCTTGTTGAGCCGTAGAGTTCGGCTCCAAAATAGTATGCAAAATATCTTTGGAGATGGTGCCATAAATTCATTGAAGGACTATGGAATCTAAGCGAGACCATTACTTTTTATCAACACCGGCAGTGTCCGATGAAGATTCGGAATTCGGAAGGGATGATATGGTCGATTACTTAATATGCGTGGCAATGAATTTTAAATAACTCCGCCCACGAGGAGTATTGCCCTTTTTCCATTTCAAGAGTAATTGAAATGAAATTCTTGACGTTATTTATGACAAGAGCGGGATGGAATTTTTGTTTGTCGGCCATTGAAAATCCACGAAAATAGAAGAACAAAGGTAGGAGAAGAATAGAATAAGGAGAATAATTTGTGAGAGGTGAAAGAGCCTGAACCCGAAGTGGTTTTCGGCTAGAAAAAATTTGGGGTGATTGTTTAGGGATAGCCTAAATAGTGGTAGGGTTAGGTATTAGGTTAGGGTGGTTTAGTGGTTTAGGTTTTGTTAGGGAGGCGGTTTTGGGTTTTGGAGAGAAAACCCTTAGGGTTCCGCCGAGAATAAATCGAAAAAGAGAAGAAATTTTCGGGAAGGGTAATACCGAGTGGGGGGGTGGGGTGGGCAAAATTATTTTGAGGTTCTTGATACCATGAAGGAAATGAATTCCATGAGTTTATTTCATTCCTAAGTTTATAATATATACAACTCTAATAATTATGACTTGGCTATCTCTAAGAATATACTAATTAATATAATTGAGCTATTTAATCCTAATTGATCTAATTAATTCTAAATTAATGATACTAATTTACAATCATCCTAAAATATATGAGTACAATATTCATGATTAATGGGATTGAAGATAATTGTGGAATTATTCCATAATTATCTTAACAGTAATTTTACTTTACTTTGGGCTCTGAAAGTTTTATGTTAGTTCCAAAGTTATGAACGACTCAATTCGCCCTCTTGTGTCATATGGGTTCCTAAATCAACAGCTGAAGTCATCGAAGAATCAAATTTGGCATCATGCAAAATATAATATATAATTGTGTCGTTAATGAAAGCCAATTTTAAGCTTACAAATATCGTTAGGGTAGTTTTAAGACAGATAATAACATTAGGGATAAATTGATGTAAACTTTATCCAATATTTGGAAGAAAGACATTTTTGAGCCATTTCTAATACGTTAATGACATTTTTCTTATGGGAGAAAGGAGGGATAATTTAATCTAGCAAGTGGAAGAAATACATTTTTGAAACATTTCTAATACATTCAAGGCATTTTTGACCTTCCTCTGTTTAATATATGAATTTTGAAAATAGAGTTTACTATTCCGATTGGACATGAATCTTTTTTTTTTCCTCAATAAATATTTTCAAGACATTGTCTGGTTAAACGTACGTTAGTACTCTCTCTGTCCCAATTTATTTAACTCACTTTCGTCTTTAGTCAGTCCTAAAAAGTAAGACATATTTTCTCATTTAGCAATAACTTAACTTAAATTTTACCTTTTACGCTTAACGAGATGATCTATAACCATACAAAAATCTTTGACTTCTTTTAGATCGTAAATTTAAAAGTCTTCATTTATTTCTTAAACTTCGTGTCCAGTCAAACTACATTATATAAATTGGAATGGAGGAAGTATGATTTTTTTGTTGTCAACTGTACTTATTAATTTTTCAAGTGATATTATTTTCTCACTAATAAAATTTTAACTTTTTTCAAGTGAAATGCATATCGAAACACATTTTAAACTTTTAAGTATTTCCCCATCTCAATTTTTGTGAAGATGTTATCATATGGGGAGTCAAATAATTTTTTCTATTGTAGGGTTTCTATTGGGTTCAACAACATGTAAGTAGGCACATCGAAAGTTTAAAATTTTATTTACTTACCCCAATAATTTCTTCTGGTATGGTTATATGACAATCAAAACCTGTAACATAAAATAATAACACTTACAGATTGTAATAACTGGAGTCTTTACTAAAAAGGGTGGACACGCGAATGTACCCTTCGATTGCAAGCACCTTGCTACGGTGTATAACTCTGTCAAGAAAGCCAAGAAATCTTGGCAGAGGTTTGAGAGAGTTTTATCCTAGACTCTAAGTCTAGAATTGTTTAATGGAATGTGTGTTTTATAATAATGAGGTTGTGTTGTATTTATAGTTAAAATTAGGTCACAAATCAGATTAGGGTTGGGCTCCAAGCCTGGCCCAAAAACAGAGGTGTAGTGGGCCAGTCCGACTGGGTGCACACCTAACACAAGCTGCGTCTTATCCTATAAGGAGTTTAAGCGTAGAACAGGGTCAAAGTACATTACTCTGTAAACAATGTTCATATTGACCTCAAGTCAAAGGACCTTTATCTCCCACACGCTGATAACACTCTAGACATGTATAACAAATAGTTTATCAGTAGGGTACCAATACTTTCCAAAAGTATCCATGTGTCCATCATGAGTAACCATTACTCGTAGCAGGTGAGACATGCTACATTCTTCAAGAATGTGATGCAGACCACACGTCGACTTATAACATATCATCGATATCCCATTCTCGATGGTCATTAGTCGAGACTATTTTGAGAGTTACGTTCTATCATTGATATCTCACTCTATTAATGACAGCGTAAGCTCAAGCGATGCACATATATGAATAATTGCAAACAATCAAACAATAATTCAATAATTATAAATGCCATAAATATTAGTCTTATTAATAACACGAATGTGTTGAAGTATATTATGTCCCTAATATAGATTGTCTCTAGAACATATATACTTTCAATCTCCCACTTGGCCTAGAGCCAATCTCTAATGTATCTAATGCCCATGTTTTCAAAATGACCATTATGCTTAACTAAGCTTAATGGTTTAGTAAATGGGTCAGCTAGATTATCATATGTGGGAACATATTCTAATCTTATTTCTTCAGTTTCCACCATCTCCCTGAGTATGTGGTATTTCCTTGGTACATGTTTATTTCTATTCGTTGATCTTGGTTCCTTAGCCTGCGCAATCGCACCAGTCTTGTCACAATAAATCGTTATTGGACAACTGGCACTTGGAACAACCCCTAATTCTTTTAAGAACTCAAATATCGAGATAGCTTCTTTACAAGCTTCAGATCTAGAAATGTACTCGAATTCATTCGTCGAATCATGAGTGTTTTCTTACTTGGAACTTTACCAACTCACTACTCCACCATTGAAAATGAAGGCATATCAAGACTATGACAACCCTAACAATCTATTAGGTCTATCTATGTAGATCCTAATTCCAAGAATGTAGCACGCTTCACCTAAGTCCTTCATCATGAAGGTGCTGGATAACCATTCATTAACTGATTGCATGAGAGTCTTATTATCTCTCATTATTAATATGTCATCTACATATATAACAATGAAGAAAATACTCCATTCCTTGCACTTACTATAAACACAGGGATCTTCTTTGCTTCTAACAAAGTCAAACGATTTGATTGCTTTGTCAAAACAAATATTTCAACTCCTTGAGGCTTGCTTAACTCCATAAATGGACTTCTGTAGCTTGCATACTACTTTGGGCTTAGTCTTAGATGTAAAACCCTCAAGTTTTATCATATGCACTTCCTCAATTAAGTTACCATTGAGGAAATCAATTTTAACATCCATTTACCAAATGTCATTATCATAGTATGCGACTATTGCAAGTAAAATCCAAATGGACTTAATTTTTGCAACAGGTGAAAAGGTTTCATCATAATCGACCCCAAGCCATTGATTATAACCTTTAGCCACCAATCTTGCCTTGTAAGTCTGTACATTGCCATATGCATCAATCTTCTTTTTGAAGACCCATTTGCATCCTATGGGTCTAACCCCTGTTGGCAAATCAACCAAGTTTCAAACTTGATTGATGTACATCGAGTCCATCCCAGATTTCATGGCTTCTTGCCATATCTGCGAATCAATGTCTAACATGACTTCGCTATAGGTTATAGGTTCATCGTCATCAGAAATATCAATCTCATTGTGTGTTTCAACAAGGAGATTAAGTCTTTCAGGCGGATGATGAGTCCTAGTGGACCTACAGAGTTGATTATTCTGTGTTTCAGTGTTTGTTGCATTCTGATTGTGAGAAGGTCTTTGTGTGCTGGTCAATATACCACCTTGAGAGCTTTCAGGAATGTCATTTTCATGTGTTCCCTGAATGGAATGATGTACAACCATTGTATCATCTTCCATTGGTTGTGTATGAGAGCCTTGCATTTTTGCATTATCTCTCACAACAATCCCACTGGCTAAAGGGCGTACTCTAAGTACCCAATCTTCACCAGATACTCCCACTGAATCCTTGTCTAGGTCATTCAACAAGGGTTCAACTTCTGTGTTATCTTGTGGTTCTTGAATTTCTTCAAGTTCTATCTCATTGCAGCTCTGTTCCTTGTAGACATATTCTTTTTCAAGGAAAGTTGCATTTCTAGAAACAATGACCTTATGTTCTCCAGGAAGATAGAAATAGTATCCCTTAGTTTCCTTTGGATACCCCACAAAATAATATTTCTCACTTTTAGGTTCCAATTTGTTAGTGAGTATTCTCTTTACATATGCTGGGCACCCCCAGGGTCGCATATATGTAAGTGTTTGCTTCTTTCCATTCCATATCTCATATGGAGTTTGCTCTACTGATTTTGAAGGAACCCTGTTCAGAATATAAATTGAGCTTTGCAATGCATATCCCTAAATGTATGTTGGTAGATCTGAGAAATTCATCATGGATCTAACCATATCTAATAGGGTTCGATTTCTCCTTTCAGCAACACCATTCATTTGTGGCGTTCCAGGAGGTGTCCATTGTGACTGGACTCCATGAAGCTTCAAGTAATCCAGAAATTCTTTACTTAAGTATTCACCTTCTCGATCTGATCGAAGGGTCTTGATATTTGTTTCAAGTTGCTTCTCCACTTCTGACTTGTACTCCTTGAATTTCTCAAAGGCTTTGAACTTGTGTTTCATAAGATACACATGCCCAAACCTTGTGAAATCGTATGTAAAAGTGATAAAGTAGGGGAAGCTTCCCTTAGCTTGAGTTGAAAATGGCCCACATACATCAGTATGGACCAACTCAAGCACCTCTTTGGCTTGTACACCTTTCCCAGAAAGTGGCTTGATGGTCATCTTTCCTCTAAAGCAAGATTCACAGTTACCATAGGACTCCAAGTCAAATGGTTCCAGGTAGTCTAACTTCCTTAATCTTGCTATCCTTGATTCATTGATGTGACCAAGCCTACAGTGCCATAAGTAGGTGGGGTTTCTTGGATTACTTATTTTAGCTCGTTTATTTTGCACATTGAAAATTTCACGACTACAGTTTAGAACATACAAACCATCCACAAGCGGAGCATTTCCACAAATAAAACCATTAAAAAGACAGTACATAACTGCCATTGGAAATAAAAGGGGAAAACCCCTTAATGTCTAACACTAGGATAGAAATAATAGTCCTCGTCAATGAGGGAAAAAATAACAATTATTTAGTTCTTAACAAAAGCATGAAGGTAAATCTAGTTTATAAGTTCCCATGCGTTCAACATCCACTCGTGCTCCATTTCCAATGCATAGGTCTACCTCCCAAGGTCCAACCTTTCTGCTGTCAATCAGACCCTGCACATTATTACAAATGTGTGAGCCACAAGCGGTATCCAATACCCAACAATGAGAGTTACTTATAGACATATTTATCTCAATGACAAACATACATTGTCCAGTAGAGTTAGAAGCATCTAGTGCTTTGCTTCCTCTTGGAGCTGTGCAATCCTTCTTCTAGTGCCATTTTTCTTGAAGTTGAGGCACACATCCATATCTACTTTTGCCTTCTTTTGAACACCTTTTCTAAGTTTTAAAACTGTAGGTGCAGCAATTGCCTTACCCTTCATCTTCTGCATGTTCTTACCCTTGGGTTTGAACTTGCCAGATGAGCCCACCATGAGCACAACTTTGTCTTTAGAGGTAGATAAATCAAAAGTCTTCAACATGTTGTGAAGCTCTGGAAGACTCTCCTTGGTCCCATTCATATTGAAGTTCACAATGAAATTCTCAAATGAAACAGGAAGCGAATTCAGGATCAAATTGACAAAGACATTTATAGGCAGCTTCGTCCCAATCGAAGCCAACTTTTCTATCAACCCAATCATCTTCAGAACATGTGCTGACACTTGACCCCCATCATTCAGCTTGAACTTAAAAAGGTCTCTCAACAGTTCATACTCTATTATCTGAGACTGTGAGTCATAGAGACTCTTCAAGTGTTCTAGCATTTCGTTTGGGCCCATGTTTTCATGTTGCCTTTGTAACTCTACAGTAATGGAGGACAACATAACACATTGTGTCGAGGTAGCATCGTCTAGATGTTTCTGATAAGTCACATTGTCAAATGGGGCATACTCAGCAGAATCTTCAGCAGGGAATGTGGGGAACATTGTGTCTAACACATACTCAATTCTTTCTAGTCTTAACACCAATCACAAATTTCTTAATCAGTTAGGGTAATTTGCTCCAGTCAACTTGTTTGTCTCGACCAACATTTTCAATGATAGATTCAACATTTTATATAACTAAAGAAATAGATAGACTTGAAATTTAAATTATAATATAATTTCTATTGAACACATTCGTTAATTAATTAATATGGCCTTTAGTTTAATTAACTCCCACTTTTTTAACATACTCTTCGACCCCATGGAAAAATATGGACTCATATCAAATATGGTCATAATGGGCCATGATCTTGGTTCATGCTATCTCCACGTTTTCTTTGGCTGATAACTTCAACAGCATAACATGGTAGGTCTCTAAACTAATTACAAACAATTTATAACTCATGTTTGACCGAATGTTCTAAACAATCGATCTGCGTCTCTCGGCTTGTCCGACACTGTGGCGCCAAGACAGCCTAGCAAGTCAACCCCATTATGCGACTGCAATTATGTATCTAAGTGAGCTTTGCCTTAAAGAGAAAATACTGTGGTGTAAATATTCATAAAGGTTTATCACCCACTTCTACATTTAACATGCATCTATGAAAGAGTATGAGTCCTCCAAGACTTAGAGCAAATGCTGTGACATAAATACTCATCTTGCCCAAAAGGATTTTGCACTACAATCAATTATAACAGACGACGCGTTCATTTTAAATGAGACTTGTATTAAATTTTGGGGAACATTTTAATTCAGGATTTTAACCAAGATCAACTCTAGATGCTATATCAAATATAACATCTTAACTATCATGCAAAACTAAGCGCACATTGGGTACCGTCTTCCCAAACATGATATTAAGCGGTTTAAACACATACTAGGCGCCGCCTACCCAGACAATTATTTGCGGACGCTATTCTAATAATTTAAATGACAAACATTTTAATATTTAGCACATAAACAGTACACTTACAAAATAATGTACTGTATAATAATAATCGTGGGTTAAAACATTTTGAACATAATTATTTTTTGGACCGATGGGGCCGCGACGCTAATCATTAGAGCCAAAATTCTGCTTCGGAAATGCATTAGCACCGCGATGCTCCACTATGGAGCCGCGCTGGCAAGGCAGAAAGCTTTCGGCTTATGTAGTTCATTAGGGCCGCGGCGCTCCACCATGGAGCCGCGGCGCCTACTGTCCAGTAAGTCCAGAATTTTAAAATGAAGCTTTTAATCGCAGATCTCAGACATGAGCCGTGGCCCTTGCCTTTTACCGTGACAGGCACCGCGGCGCCTTACCATAGGGTCGCGATGCCGACGTTCTGACTGAACGTTTCTGTGTAGATTTTCTAAAATCGTCCGAGCCCTAAATTTAATTTAGGGATCAGATCACAGATCCTTTATCATCACCCACCATTATCAATAATGCACATGTTCGCAATGAATCGGTTATCTGCACTTGGCTTAGTCCGAGTTAGAAAGGAATGTCTTCCTCGATTTAGCGTAGCTGATAATTTAGGGTGATATCAAAAATGCTAACCGTTCGGTCATGATATGTAGGATATCAAGAAGCCTTGTTTTAATCCAATTTTATGCTTAACCGATATTATTATATCTTTCAATTGTTGTATAATCATTGAACCAGCCTGAGCTCTGATACCACTGTAGAGTTTTTGTTGGGTTCAAAAACATGTAAGTAGGCACAACGGAAGTTTAAAATTTTGTTTACTTACCCCAATAATTTCTTCTGGTATGGTTCTATGACAATCAAAACCTGTAACATAAAACAAGAACACTTACATGTTGTAATAATTGGAGTCTTTACTAAAGGGTGGACACGCGAATGTACCCTTCGATTGCAAGCACCTTGCTATGGTGTATTCCTCTGTCAAGAAAGCCAGGAAATCTTGGCAGAGGTTTGAGAGAGTTTTATCCTAGACTCTAAGTCTAGAATTGTTTAATGGAATGTGTGTTTTATAACAATGAGGTTGTGCTATATTTATAGTTAAAATTAGGTCACAAATCATATTAGGGTTGGGCTCCAAGCCTGGCCCAAAAACTGAGGTACAGTGGGCCAGTCCGACTGGGCCCACTGTCGGGTTGGTGTCGCGGTGCCTTACGTCCAATAACACTTTTCTTTTTTCGTTAATATATATATTGAACACATTTAATTAAATCCAAAATCTAATTTTGACGTAATTAAATAATTTCCATCTAATAGTAGTTATCCCATTATTATCAATTTAAATATCTCAATTCCAAATCGAATATTTAATACTTTCTCAATACACCCTTAGATCGAAGAGACAATCGACATAGTGTGACCCTATAGGCCGTCATATATTGACACTAATCCAATTAAGGTCCATACAAAACTCCTAGACTGCGCCGTACGATGAACTAAAATTATATTATGGAGCCAATATGATTCAGTGACCACATTAGCTACCCCTCGGTATTCTGCTTCAGCACTTGACCGAGACATCGTCGGCTGTTTTGACGACCATGAAATGAGGTTGTCTCCCAAAAACACACAATAACCAGAGGTGGAACGATGTGTGTCCGGGAAGCCACCCCAATCAGCATCTGTATAATATGAGAGACTAGAAATGAAGGACTTAGACAAGTGCAACCCAAAATGAAGTCTATCCTTAACATACCGCAGAATTCTCTTGAGAGCTCCCATATGTTCTTCCTTCGGATCGTGCATATGTAAACACACATATTGAACTGCATATGAGATATCAGGTCGCGTGAAAGTAAGATACTGCAATGCCCCTACTAAGTTGCGGTAATGTGTTGGATCACTGTATGAAGTACCGGTAGAGTTACTCAATTTTGCTTTAGTATCAATCGGTGTATGTGATGGTTTGCAAGAGGACATCCCGACTTTTTCAATGATCCACTTGGCATATTTCGTTTGACTGAGAAACATACCACTGGTATATTGGGTTATAACAATTCCCAAAAAGTTTTAAGGGACCAAAATCCTTCATTGCAAATTATGCTGCAAGGAGAGATATAATAGACTGACGAAGTGATGCAGAAGATGTTGTAAGAATGATATCATCTATATATAGGAGTATGTATGCCATGTCATGTCCCTTTTTGTAAATGAACAAGGACTGATCGGACTTGCTGTGGGAGAAACTCAGTGTGGATACAAAACCTGCAAACCTATTATACCATGCCCGAGGAGCCTGTTTCAAACCATATAAAGATTTTTTCAACAGACAAACATAATCTGGATGTATAGGATTGCGGAAACCCATAGGTTGGTGCATGTAAACTGTCTCTTATAAATGGTCATGTAAGAATGCATTTTTGACATTCAACTGATGAATGGACCATGATTTTAACAGTGTCAAGCTAAGAACAGTCCAGATAGTTCCTGGCTTAACCACTGGACTGAATGTTTCACCACAATCCACGCCAACCTGCTGAGACCTGCCATCACTAACAAGATGAGCTTTGTATCTCGCAAATGAGCCATCATAATTCTTCTTATGATAGAAAACCCACATAGACCTGATTATGTTCACATTAGATGGACGGGGCACTAACTCCCACGTCTTATTTTTAATAAGAGCATCAATTTCGTCTAACATGGCAGCTTTCCAATTCGAGTCTGATAGGGTCGCTTTGGGACTTTTTGGAAGAGGTGATGGTTGGACTGAAGATGTTAAATTAAAGTGACGCTTGGGCCAAAAAATCTCGTACATGGCACGAGTTTCAAAGGTCCAAGGTTGGGGATTTGGGCTTTCGGGTTGGCTGGTGGACCGATCTTGGGCCAAAATTATTGGCTGCTGCTTGGTTATTTGGCCAACACGGGTTGATATTTTAGGCTTGGAAAAATTGGGCCGAAGTCCTGGGTGGTGATACGGGTAAGAGGGTAGTAGGCTCTCTTCCTTGGGCCTGCCCGCCACAAGTAGTGGACTGGGCCGAGGCCAAATGAGAAGAGGCAGTGACCTCTATTCCGTGGACTGGCCCAGTCCCACTCCTCAATTAGACTGGGGCGTTGTTTGGGTTAGTGTGGGTTGGTCCCACATGATATGTGTATGTAAGTGGTGATGTAAAAGCGGATGTATTCCATCGTCCAAAAAATTATATGAATGTGGGGATGCCACGTGAGATTTAGAAAACGGGAATGTAGACTCATCAAAAACTATGTGACGAGAAATAATGATTTTCCCATTCATGATATCATAACATTTATATCCCCTATGATTTTGCGGGTATCCCAAAAACACACAAGGAGTGGAACGGACTTGAAGTTTATTAATGGTTGTGGACATAAACAAGGGATAACACAAACACCCAAAAACCCTCAAATGTGTTAAAGAGGGGAGACGATGGTACAACATTTGTGTAGGTGAAATATTGGAGAGTAGTTTGCTAGGAAGAATGTTTAAAATATATGTGGCCATTTGAAGTGCATGATGCCAAAAAGCTGGTGATGTGGACGAATGCACAAGAAGTGTGCGAATTATATTGTTAATCGTTCGAATTTTTCTTTCGTCTTTCCCATTTAAGGTGATGTATGTGGACATGAAAGATGCAAGGACATCCCATTTTGGTGATAAAAATCATTAAATTGGGTATATATAAATTCCCTCCCATTGTCACACTTTTAATGTATTTGCCAAATTGATTTTGATAAAAACACTAAATTGTTTAAAAATGGTGAAAACTTGCGATTTCCTCCCTAAAGGAAATGTCCATAGAAAATTTGAATAAACATCCAATATAAGCATATAATATTTATGACACGTAGAACTCAAAACTGGGAAGTCCCCAATTATTTGATTAACCCTGAAAAATGATTAATTAAACAGATTACCATCTATGTTATAACCTCTAGGGGTATATAGATGATGAAAAGATCCGTCGATCAGCCCGATCAGAAATTGGTATCAGAGCTTGTAATAAGAACAAGTCTTAGATAATGAAAAAACATCCATCGTTTAGAAATGTTAGAAGGTTAAATCAGATTTTATGGATGCACAGAAGAATAAAAAGATTACTAATCGAAGATAGAAACAGTCATAAAATAATAGTAGATGCTCAAAATAAGTGAATATCAGAATATAGGGACTCCGATATACATACACCAGAAAAAGGATATACTGAAAAACAGTTAGAATTAATAGATCAAGTAGTAAATGAAAGTGATCAAACATATGAAAGATTAGTAAGATTAAATACACAAATAGTAGAACAAAATGAACAGATATATATAATAAAATCAGATTTAAGAATGGAAATAGAACATTATGGATGAAAAATAGACTAATACAATTGCACGAAAAAAGATTACAGTTAGACAGAATAGCTGAAAGACCACTTACTTACAATAGAGATATAAATCAACACATTGTAAGCTGTAGAATAGCTATAGAAATAATAAAAGAACAGGACAAACAACTACAAGAAAATTATCAAACAATTAATAAACAGGAAGAAAAGATAACATTCTTGAGAAATTTATCAGCACTAAGAGAAGAAAGACTAAGGCAAAGAGACGAAGAAATCGATAAAATAAAAGAACAAAAGTTTGGAGAAAAGATAAAAAATGAAGATGAGATTAAAGATTTAAAAGAAATCATAAAAGAACAATATAAATACATAGATTTACTAAAATATGGATAAAGGAAGAGAAATACAAACAGATAAAATGGAAGTATATTATCAAATGAATACTTATGAAGGAGGAACAACTCAAACACTAAGTTTTAAACCCGATACATATCAAAAGATTCAAGATGAAAAAGAAGAAGTATCTGTAAAAAAGATATTTAAAACAAAATGGTTTGAAAGGAATAAGGAAATAAGATACATAGCACATAAACATGAAAATATAATTGATACTACTAGTACAAATGGCAGAACAAAGATTAATTTAATAAGTGATGAAGTAATAAAAAGAGAACTAGCCAAATTATCGAATAAAGAAGCAAAGAAATATAGAAATATTTACTTTGGAGGAGTAGAATTTACAATAAAAGCATATTTTCAAAAGAATATTGATACACCTATACAAATCTACGTATTAGATGACATAATATTAAGCAATTTGCAAGATGCATTAATATCTGTAACAAAAGGAAATTTAATATATCAAAAATTGAAATTTACAATACAACCAGATTTTAGCGTATCGTTAAAAGATGAACATAAAGATTTAGCTTTAACACTGTACTATAAATTAGATGGAATAAACATGCCACCAGGAAGTAAGGTAATGAGTATAGAAACAAAAATGATATACGCTCTAACTGGAAATCACCATGTAAAGAAACAACATGAAATGAATATTATAGTACCAAAAATGTATAAAGAAATACTTGAGCAAATTGAGCATAAGGAAAACTCTAAGATAACAATACCAGAAGAAATATTCATGGATTTTAAAACCAGAAAATTAACGCCTTCAAGAAGATTAATACCGAGAATAGAAGGATCTAGACTAAGTATAACTAGAGAATCACTAATAACACAACATAATAGTTTACCAAGTATACAACCCAGGACAATAGATTTAATAAATATAGACTGCAACAGATTAAAAATCAAAGTTATAATATTTAAAAATATGATAACCATAGATGGAATAGCAGAAATAAATACAGGAGCAATTAAAAGTTTTATACACATAAGCAAGATAAATGAAAATGAGTGTAATATAATAGAACCACAAACTTATAATTACCCTGAAAATGAAAGAGAAATAATAATTACCAAAAGTATAAATTTAAGATTCAAAATTCAAGATTTAGAATATAAGATAAAAATAGGAGTAATAGAATATGATAGCTTAAACGAATTATTATTAGGAAGTGATTTTTTAACTGTGATAAACTACGAGATAAACAATAACGGAATAGAAATAATTGATCAAGGAAAAACCAGATTCATAAATAAAATATGAACGTACAACTAAAAATAATAAAGAAAAAAGAAAAATTGAAGACGATAAAGACGGCCTTATCAAGAGAAATATATTCCCAACTAAAATACTTAGAATACAGCGCAAAAGAAATGAAGTTAGAAAATGACATAAAAAACCTAGAAAAACAATGCGATAAGTTTGATAAAATATGGATAGATATGGGTAACGGATGGAAAAAATGAATTAACAATCCTGACTAATCCCAACGATAAGATAAATCCTAACGATAAGATAGATGAGTTATGGGAAGAAATAATATTAAAAGAAAAAATGAAAAGCGTCCTACTGCAAATGGATGAAATAATGGAAAATCAAGCTAAAACATAACAAATGATAAGAGAAGAATTGACCAACTTATGGAATGTATCTGAAATACCAACGTTTAAATTAATATTAGAAAAACTAAATATATTATTAGAAGAAAAAAGCAAAGGAAAACAAGTAGAAACTAGTAATGAAGCAAGAACGAGTAAAGACAATACGATAACTAAAACGAATACTCATAAACCAGAAATAGTACCAATAGATGCTTGGAGAAGAAGTAAAGTACCAATAATGGTAGACATAAGTAAGATTAAACCTAGATTATCAAAAGATGTAACAGAAACTCTAGACAGGCTAGTGATATTAAATAAAGAAGGAAAATTCTAATGGAACCTAGTGCGATCACATTTTTAAGAATTCATGGTAAAGAGATTATAGAAAAAGAAAGACATAAATACGAACCTATGAGATCAAAGTCAGTAAAAGAAGAGACACCAAAAAGGAAGAAATACCCGAAAAAAACATAGAAAAAACAACATAAGAATACCTAAATTTAAGATTGGACAAACAGGAACAACAGATCAGTGAATTAAAAGCAGAAAACTTAAAGTTAAAAACAAATGATAATGCAGAATGGTATGACAAATATAAAAAATATAAAAGAAAACATAAGGATACAAAAACCGTACTAAGAGAAACCAGAGTAGAATTAAAGGAAACAAAAGAAGAATTAAAAGAAGCAAAACAAGAGTTACTGGAACTCAGAGAAGAAATACAAATCCTAACAGAACAGTTAAAAAGATTAAAAGGAAAAACAAAAGTACGAAAGATTAGAGTAAGTGATGAAACTACCTCAGATAGTAATACAGAAGAAGATAATACAGAACAAACTAATCAAGAACTACAAGTAGTAGAATTCATAGAAGAAAATTCTGAGAACACAGAAATCGTAAAAGAAAACAACCAAATAATAGAGGCTTTGCAAAATATGAAAAGAGTAAACGCGATAATAGAAGATGAACCGGATAGCGATATAGAAGATGAATATAATGGACAGGTAGAAACGGAGATTGAATCAGAAAATATAATTAATGAAGACGCAGATGATTATCCCGAAGAAGAATTAGTAGACCCTAATCTAGAAGTAATAACAAGAAGAAGAACTAGATTACCAGATCACATACCCATTGGACAACAAGCTGAATTTAAAGAATTTGTAGGATCAATGACCCAAGAAGTAAACTATAATGGATACTTTTTAGATTTAGATAATGTTTACGATGAACAAGAAGTAGGAAGAAGAATAACAGATTGGAATTTAGGAATGTATATAGCATTAATGAATAGTACACAAACAGAAAATCTAGATTATATGTATGATCTAATATCTAAAACACTAATTGGAAAAGCAGCATACTGGATAGAATCAATAGCATATCAACTAAGAGGAGAAGTATTAAGTCATGCAACTGATTGGAAATCAATGTTAATGATATTTGATTTACTATTAAAAAGAGAATTCTTAGGTGAAAAATGGTTAGTAGCTAGGGAAAATGTACTAGCAGAAAGAAAAACTGAAATAATAATGAATTTGAATAATATGAAATATTGTAAGATAAACAAATTACCAGAATATACGATTAGCTTTAGTAAATTCTTTTATGAAGCAAGATTCTTACCAGAAGAAGGAATAATTTACCAACAACTATACTACGACCATTTACCAGTACCATATTATATCGAAATATCAAAAGAATATATTCAACTAGAACCAAAAGAAAATACTCTAGGAGAAAGAATAAGAGTACTTAGAGCATATCTAATGAGAAAATGCGAAGAATACAGGTTACATCAAAAGATTAGAAAAGATAAGAAAATAGAATTAAGAGAAATATGTGGATTTACTGAAAGAAGATTAATATTTGGATGTGATGATAATAGAAAAGAAAAGAAGTATAGAAAACATAGAAGGCACAGAAGATATGAAGAAAAAGAAGAAAGGAATCACAAATATAAAAGACATAAGAAATATAAGAAAAAACCTTATTATAAATCCTACAAGAAAAAGAGATTTAGGAGATATAGGAATAATCCAGATACAAGGAATAAATTTAGATACAAAAGAAAATTTAGGAAAAGAAGAAATGTAAACCCTATAGAAGCAGATAAGACTAAAGAAGAAAAAGTTAAAGAATGTAAATGCTGGAATTGTAACGAAAAAGGACACTATGCAAATAAGTGCCCAAAGTTAAAGAAAAAAGGAGTAAAATATATAAATACGGAACAATTTATAATGAGCTTACAACAGATTAAAGAAGATAATAATAAGTGGTATGATTACGAAGACTTTTATGTTAGCGAAACAGAAGAAGAATCAGAAGCAGAAAAAGTGAGTTATATTAACCAACAATCAAATAGTGAAGAAGATAGTTCTGAATAAAATGAATACATTGGAAAGAGAAAAAAGAAAACTAATAGAAGAAAGAAATTATTGGATAAAGTACGAAGAGTATACTCGACATAAACTGATTATGACTTCAGCAGTTAATGAAACAGGAAGTATGTATTACAATGATCGATATAATAAGATTACCAAGAGACTTGGAAAGATAAGAGAAGAAATAAACAAAATACATTGGAAGTAAAGAGAGATAGCAAGACTAATAGAAGAAGCTATAAGAAATCAAACTGATCGATTAGAAATTGAAGAATACGAACAAGATGTAGAACTCAATAGAAGATTGGATGAACCTGACTAGATGGTAGCAATTAATATAGAAGCCCATATAGAATATAAACCGAATAAAATGATAAAGCAGAAAATATTCATTGATAGTGGAGCAGATATATGCTTAGCCAGAAAAGATGTACTAGAATCACATAGATGGAAAAGATCTAGAATACATAGAGCTAAAGTATCAGGATTCAATGAACAATCAAAAGAGTTAGATATAATAGCAGAAAATATGAGAATTATACTAGGAAAAACTATTTTCAGATTACCTATAGTATATCAACTAGATAATATGAAACAACAGGTTTTATTAGGAAATAACTTCCTAGATTATTTCAAAACACAGGTTATAAATAAGAATACGTTTAGCTTACAATCACCATGTAATAAATGGATAATATTAAAAAGAATACTATCAGTGAATACGTTAAGATTATGTACAATAAAAACAGACAGAAGTAATAACTTAGAACTGTTAAAAGAAAAATACCTTAACAGATTAAAAACTAACTTTGGAGAAAATCCTATGCAGCTATGGGAAAAAGAGAAAATATACGGAGAATTAAAACTGATAGACCCAAGTGATTTAGTCAGAACAAAACCGATAAGATATAGCCCAACAGATCAAAAGGAGTTTAAAATTCAGATTAAGGAATTACTAGAAATGAAGGTGATAAGGGAAAGTAAAAGCCCACATAGTAGCCCAGCATTTTTAGTAAGAAAGAATAACGAACTAAAACGAGGAAAAGCTAGAATGGTAATTGACTACAGAGAATTGAATAAAAAGACTATTTTTGATGGATACTTTTTACCCTATAAAAGAAACCTTATCAACAGATTAGGAAACAAAAAATGGTTTAGTAAATTCGATTGTAAAAGCAGATTTTGGCAGATTAAGTTGACCAATGAATCTAGAGCTTTAACAGCATTCAGTGCCCCTCAAGGACACTATGAATGGAATGTACTACCTATGGGATTAAAGAATGCACCATAGATATTTCAGAGAAGAATGGACCAGGTATTTAGAAAATTGGCAGATTTTTGTTTAATATATGTGGATGACATATTGATTTACAACAATGATTTAAAAGATCATATAGAACATATAGAACAATTCATTGAAACGGTAAACCAACACGGAAATATTCAAGAATAGTATTGAATTTTTAGGATACATTGCGGATAACGAAGGAATACAGTTACAAGAACATGTTGTAACAAAGATTAAAAACTTTAAAGAAAAATTAGAGAATAAAAGAGAAGTACAACAGTTCTTAGGAGTCATAAATTATGCCTCAGATCATATAAAAGATTTACCATATCTAAGAAAACCATTACAAGATTTGATTAAAAAAGATGTAACCTTTGAATGGAAAGAAGAACATACCAAGGCGATAAACCAGATTAAAGAAAAGGTAAAATCATTACCAAAACACAGGGTACCAACAGATCAAGAACAATTAGAACTCTTTACAGATGCTGGTGACATAGGATGGGGAGCAGTCCTAATAGCATATGATAAAGAAGATATTGATAAAGAAAAAAGATTAATTTGTGGATATGAAGGTGGAACGTGGAAGCCTAACGAGAAAAACTACCATATCAACGAAAAAGAATTATTGGCAGTGAAATTTGGAATAAAAAGATTTCATTACCATTTACTACCAGTAAAATTCATTGTTAGAACTGATAATACTCAGGTAAAGGCGTTTATAACAAATCGAATTGATCCTTTACCAGAATTAAATAAAAGAAGAAAATGGCAATCGTTCTTCTGTTGTTATGATTTTATTGTTAAAAATATATCTGAAACTAAGAATGTTTTAGGTGATTTTCTTAGCAAATATAACAATGATGACTAAGCAAAAAGAAAGAGTGACCAAGGATAATGATAAGGATTATCTGATTAAACCATGATATCTTATGCAGCAGCAAAACTGAGGAAATATCCCAAGAAATAATTGATTAATGTTTACAATTAACCGTGATATTTTATGCAGCATCAAGCTAAGAAACTAGCAGCAGATCAAGGATCAGTATGAAGACTCATCCATCATTCAGCAAGATTAGAGAATTAAACAAAGACAGGTTGCAATATGTCATTGAGAGGAATATCCTTTGCAAAAAGCTAAATTTAGCTTGGAAAGAATTACTCTATTACGACGAAATGAAACCTTCTGAGTTACTAAGTGATCAAGGCAGAATAATAGTCAGACAAGTAATAGTGAATAAAATGGTTAGTATATACAGGACTATCGAATACATTCGATATCTAATAAATGGAAAGAAAACTAGTGTACGGGTGGTTGATTGGTTACTCGCATACTATCCATCACATTATTAGATGATTAAAAACTAGAATATACTACATCCTGATCCTTTTGAGTAAGGAGGGAAAACTGATTACTTTTGCAGGTACAATGTAGAGGCCTTACGGCTTAAAAGGATTATGGCTTAACAGCCCAAAAGATTATCAAAGGTATTATGTAGATTCATCTACTTAAAACCTAAAAGAGGCTTATGGCCCAAACGGATTATGGCCCAACGTAGTGTTTTATACTACGGTAAAGCCCAAAAGAATATCAGTCAGGGAATGTAGTTTACTACATAACCTATAAAAGAGGTCCTACGGACCCAAAAATGATTATGGCCTTAGGGCCCAAAACCGATTAAGCGCCCCACGGCCCAAAAGATTATTATATCAGAAAACGTATAGTTTGACTATGGGTAGCCCATAAAAAAAGATCCCATGGATCCAACGAGATTAATTACTGGTAACCCAGAAAAGAGGTCATTCGACCCAAAAGAATATGGTTTAACATAGTTTAAACTACGTAAAGCCCAAACAAAAGAGGCCTTAGTGCCCAACATGATTATGGCCTTACGGCCCAAAAAATGATTAAAGTTGAATATCACGGAATATCCCCAACAGATATTTTCAGAAGAAATTATCAACCGGACAGCTGGAAAAAGGACAGCAGCCTAATAAGAAAATGACATTTCTCACGAAAGTCATGACAGAATATGACAGTTGAACAAATTGCCGAACAACGTCAAAAGGCAGGATGGACAGCTGGAGATTAGCCGAATACTGACAAAACAGCTTTACGAAAAGTAGCAGACAGGCACTATTGCCTTTACAACTTTTTTGGAAAATAAAAGACTAAACGACAAAACAACTTTACGGAAAGGAGCAGACAAGGCACTGTGGACACTGTAGCCTTTATGACTTTTGTAAAAGTATTTTGTCTGATTACTGTTTACTTTACGACTTTTTGAAAAGTAATACTGTTTACTTTTAAAAAGTTAAGAATAGTGAATAGCCGAGGTTATCTATATAAGGAGCCTCTTGTCAAGACGAATATTCATTCGAAAAATTCGGAAATACAACTCTACACTTCATAAAAATTCTCTCAATGTTCAGCTAAACAACCTTTAGTCTATAGTCGATTATCAACTAAAGAACACCAGAAGTATAATCAATTATCAATCAAAGAACACCATAAAAGCAAGAGTAAAAGTACTTTGATAATTTATGATTCTGGACTATATCAGTTTAAACACAACACCTTTCAGACGATTATCAGAGGATATCCGTGAGGACTCCCAGGCACCCAGGCCATTGATCCCGTGAAGTCAGGAGACGTTAGGGAGGCAGCGCCATAGGTGGGTTGAGCTACTCAGGTGATCTGAAAATCTGAATAGAGGTATGTGCTTAAACTATATGTTTCTAATTATAAATTGGATAAGTATGACTGCTCTATTGTTATGATGTCTGGATATTGATAAGAGATTATACTATGATGTTTGAATGTTGACAGGAGATTATAGACGCTTTATTTAAAAATGAAATCGAACCTAAGATTATCACATGATTATTATTTGATTAACCCTGAAAATGATTAATTAAACAGATTACCATCTATGTTCTAGCCTCTAGGGGTATATAGATGATGAAAAGATCCGCCGATCAGAATGAAGATGAGATTAAAGATTTAAAAGAAATCATAAAAGAACAATATAAATACATAGATTTACTAAAATATGGATAAAGGAAAAGAAATACAAACATATTCAAAGGAAGTATATTATCAAATGAATACTTATGAAGGAGGAACAACTCAAACACTAAGTTTTAAACCCGATACATATCAAAAGATTCAAGATGAAAAAGAAGAAGTATCTGTAAAAACGATATTTAAAACAAAAGGGTTTGAATGGAATAAGGAAATAAGATACATAGCACATAAACATGAAAATATAATTGATACTACTAGTACAAATGGCAGAACAAAGATCAATTTAATAAGTGATGAAGTAATAAAAAGAGAACTAGCCAAATTATCGAATAAAGAAGCAAAGAAATATAGAAATATTTACTTTGGAGGAGTAGAATTTACAATAAAAGCATATTTTCAAAAGAATATTGATACACCTATACAAATCTATGTATTAGATGACAGAATATTAGGAAATTTGCAAGATGCATTAATATCTGTAATAAAAGGAAATTTAATATATCAAAAATTGAAATTTACAATACAACCATATTTTAGCGTATCGTTAAAAGATGAACATAAAGATTTAGCTTTAACACTATACTATAAATTAGAAGGAATAAACATGCCACCAGGAAGTAAAGTAATGAGTATAGAAACAAAAATGATATACGCTCTAACTGGAAATCACCATGTAAAGAAACAACATGAAATGAATATTATAGTACCAAAAATGTATAAAGAAATACTTGAGCAAATTGAGCATAAGGAAAACTCTAAGATAACAATACCAGAAGAAATATTCATGGATTTTAAAACCAGAACATTAACGCCTTCAAGAAGATTAATACCGAGAATAGAAGGATCTAGTCTATGTATAACTAGAGAATCGCTAATAACACAACAAAATAGTTTACCAAGTATACAACCCAGGACAATAGATTTAATAAATATAGACTGCAACAAATTAAAAATCAAAGTTATAATATTTAAAAATATGATAACCATAGATGGAATAGCAGAAATAAATACAGGAGCAATTAAAAGTTTTATACACATAAGCAAGATAAATGAAAATAAGTGTAATATAATAGAACCACAAACTTATAATTACCCTGAAAATGAAAGAGAAATAATAATTACCAAAAGTATAAATTTAAGATTCAAAATCCAAGATTTAGAATATAAGATAAAAATAGGAGTAATAGAATATGATAGCTTAAACGAATTATTATTAGGAAGTGATTTTTTAACTATGATAAACTACAAGATAAACAACAACGGAATTGAAATCAACGATCAAGGTAAAACCAGATTCATAAACAAAATATGAACGTACAACTAAAAATAATAAAGAAAAAAGAAAAATTGAAGACGATAAAGACGGCCTTATCAAGAGAAATATATTCCCAACTAAAATACTTAGAATACAGCGCAAAAGAAATGAAGTTAGAAAATGACATAAAAAACCTAAAAAAACAATGCGATAAGTTTGATAAAATATGGATAGATATGGGTAACGGATGGAAAATATGAATTAACAATCCTGACTAATCCCAACGATCAGATAAATCCTAACGATAAGATAGATGAGTTATGGGAAGAAATAATATTAAAAGAAAAAATGAAAAGCGTCCTACTACAAATGGATGAAATAAAGGAAAATCAAGCTAAAACGCAACAAATGATAAGAGAAGAATTGACCAAGTTATGGAATGTATCTGAAATACCAACGTTTAAATTAATATTAGAAAAACTAAATATATTATTAGAAGAAAAAAGCAAAGGAAAACAAGTAGAAACTAGTAATGAAGCAAGTACGAGTAAAGATAATACGATAACTAAAAAGAATACTCATAAACCAGAAATAGTACCAATAGATGCTTGGAGAAGAAGTAAAGTACCAGTAATGGTAGACATAAGTAATATTAAACCTAGATTATCAAAAGATGTAACAGAAACTCTAGACAGACTAGTGATATTAAATAAAGAAGGAAAATTCTAATGGAACCTAGTGCGATCACATTTTTAAGAACTCATGGTAAAGAGATTATAGAAAAAGAAAGACATAAATACGAACCTATGCGATCAAAGTTAGTAAAAGAAGAGACACCAAAAAAGGAAGAAATACCCGGAAAAAATGTAGAAAAAACAACATACGAATACCTAAATTTAAGATTGGACAAACAGGAACAACAGATCAGTGAATTAAAAGCAGAAAACTTAAAGTTAAAAACAAATGATAATGCAGAATGGTATGACAAATATAAAAAATATAAAAGAAAACATATGGATACAAAAACCTTACTAAGAGAAACCAGAGTAGAATTAAAGGAAACAAAAGAAGAATTAAAAGAAGCAAAACAAGAGTTACTGGAACTCAGAGAAGAAATACAAATCCTAACAGAACAGTTAAAAAGATTAAAAGAAAAAACAAAAGTACGAAAGATTATTTTAAGTGATGAAACTACCTCAGATAGTAATACAGAAGAAGATAATACAGAACAAACTAATCAAGAACTACAAGTAGTATAATTCATAGAAGAAAATTCTGAGAACACAGAAATCATAAAAGAAAACAACCAAATAATAGAGGCTTTGCAAAATATGAAAAGAGTAAACGCGATAATAGAAGATGAACCGGTTAGCGATATAGAAGATGAATATAATGGACAGGTAGAAACGGAGATTGAATCAGAAAATATAATTAATGAAGACGCAGATGATTATCCCGAAGAAGAATTAGTAGACCCTAATCTAGAAGTAATAACAAGAAGAAGAACTAGATTACCAGATCACATACCCATTGGACAACAAGCTGAATTTAAAGAATTTGTAGGATCAATGACCCAAGGAGTAAACTATAATGGATACTTTTTAGATTTAGATAATGTTTACGATGAACAAGAAGTAGGAAGAAGAATAACAGATTGGAATTTAGGAATGTATATAGCATTAATGAATAGTACACAAACAGAAAATCGAGATTATATGTATGATCTAATATCTAAAACACTAATTGGAAAAGCAACATACTGGATAGAATCAATAGCATATCAACTAAGAGGAGATGTATTAAGTCATGCAACTGATTGGAAATCAATGTTAATGATATTTGATTTACTATTAAAAAGAGAATTCTTAGGTGAAAATTTGTTAGTAGCAAGGGAAAATGTACTAGCAGAAAGAAAAACTGAAATAATAATGAATTTGAATAATATGAAATGTTGTAAGATAAAATAATTACCAGAATATACGATTAGCTTTAGTAAATTCGTTTATGAAGCAAGATTCTTACCAGAAGAAGGAATAATTTACCAACAACTATACTACGACCATTTACCAGTACCATATAATATCGAAATATCAAAAGAATATATTCAACTAGAACCAAAAGAAAATACTCTAGGAAAAAGAATAAGAGTACTTAGAGCATATCTAATGAGAAAATGCGAAGAATACAGGTTACAGCAAAAGATTAGAAAAGATAAGAAAATAGGATTAAGAGAAATATGTGGATTTATTGAAAGAAGATTAATATTTGGATGCGATGATAATAGAAAATAAAAGAAGTATAAAAAACATAGAAGGCACAGAAGATATGAAGAAAAAGATGAAAGGAATCACAAATATAAAAGACATAAGAAATATAAGAAAAACCCTTATTATAAATCCTACAAGAAAAAGAGACTTAGGAGATATAGGAATAATCCAGATATAAGGAATAAATTTAGATACAAAAGAAAATTTAGGAAAAGAAGAAATGTAAACCCTATAGAAGAAGATAAGACTAAAGAAGAAAACGTTAAAGAATGTAAATGCTGGAATTGTAACGAAAAAGGACACTATACAAATAAGTGCCCAAAGTTAAAGAAAAAAGGAGTAAAATATATAAATACGGAACAATTTATAATGAGCTTACAACAGATTAAAGAAGATAATAATAAGTGGTATGATTACGAAGACTTTTATGTTAGCGAAACAGAAGAAGAATCAGAAGCAGAAAAAGTGAGTTATATTAACCAACAATCAAATAGTGAAGAAGATAGTTCTGAATAAAATGAATACATTGGAAAGAGAAAGAAGAAAACTAATAGAAGAAAGAAATTATTGGATACAGTACGAGGAGTATACTCGACATAAACTGATTATGACTTCAGCAGTTAATGAAACAGGAAGTATGTATTACAATGATCGATAAAATAAGATTACCAAGAGACTTGGAAAGATAAGAGAAGAAATAAACAAAATACATTGGAAGCAAAGAGAGATAGCAAGACTAATAGAAGAAGCTATAAGAAATCAAACTGATCGATTAGAAATTGAAGAGTACGAACAAGATGTAGAACTCAATAGAAGATTGGATGAACCTGACTAGATGGTAGCAATTAATATAGAAGCCCATATAGAATATAAACCGAATAAAATGATAAAGCAGAAAATATTCATTGATAGTGGAGCAGATATATGCTTAGCCAGAAAAGATGTACTTGAATCACATAGATGGAAAAGATCTAGAATACACAGAGCTAAAGTATCAGGATTCAATGAACAATAAAAAGAGTTAGATATAATAGCAGAAAATATGAGAATTATACTAGGAAAAACTATTTTCAGATTACCTATAGTATATCAACTAGATAATATGAAACAACAGGTTTTATTAGTAAACAACTTCCTAGATTATTTCAAAACACAGGTTATAAATAAGAATACTTTTAGCTTACAATCACCATGTAATAAATGGATAATATTAAAAAGAATACTATCAGGGAATACGTTAAGATTATGTACAATAAAAACAGACAGAAGTAATAACTTAGAACTGTTAAAAGAAAAATACCTTAACAGACTAAAAACTAACTTTGGAGAAAATCCTATGCAGCTATGGGAAAAAGAGAAAATGTACGGAGAAATAAAACTGATAGACCCAAGTGATTTAGTCAGAACAAAACCGATAAGATATAGCCCAACGGATCAAAAAGAGTTTGAAATTCAGATTAAGGAATTACTAGAAATGAAGGTGATAAGGGAAAGTAAAAGCCCACATAGTAGCCCAGCATTTTTAGTAAGAAAGCATAACGAACTAAAACGAGGAAAAGCTAGAATGGTAATTGACTACAGAGAATTGAATAAAAAGACTATTTTTGATGGATACTTTTTACCCTATATAAGAAACCTTATCAACAGATTAGGAAACAAAAAATGGTTTAGTAAATTCGATTGTAAAAGCAGATTTTGGCAGATTAAGTTGACCAATGAATCTAGAGCTTTAACAGCATTCAGTGCCCCTCAAGGACACTATGAATGGAATGTACTACCTATGGGATTAAAGAATGCACCATAGATATTTCAGAGAAGAATGGACCAGGTATTTAGAAAACTGGCAGATTTCTGTATAATATATGTGGATGACATATTGACTTACATCAATGATTTAAAAGATCATATAGAACATATAGAACAATTCATTAAAACGGTAAACCAACACGGAATATTACTTTCTGAAAAGAAATCAGAAATATTCAAGAATAGTATTGAATTTTTAGGATACATTGTGGATAACGAAGGAATACTAACCAAGAACATGTTGTAACAAAGATTAAAAACTTTAAAGAAAAATTAGAGAATAAAAGAGAAGTACAGCAGTCTTAGGAGTCATAAATTATGCCTCAGATCATATAAAAGATTTACCATATCTAAGAAAACCATTACAAGATTTGATTAAAAAAGATGTAACCTTTGAATGGAAAGAAGAACATACCAAGGCGATAAACCAGATTAAAGAAAAGGTAAAATCATTACCAAAACACAGGGTACCAACAGATCAAGACCAATTAGAACTCTTTACAGATGCTAGTGACATAGGATGGGGAGCAGTCCTAATAGCATATGATAAAGAAGATATTGATAGAGAAAAAAGATTAATTTGTGGATATGAAGGTGGAACGGGGAAGCCTAACGAGAAAAACTACCATATCAAAGAAAAAGAATTATTGGCAGTGAAATTTAGAATAAAAAGATTTCATTACCATTTACTACCAGTAAAACTCATTGTTAGAACTGATAATACTCAGGTAAAGGCGTTTATAACAAACTGAATTGATCCTTTACCAGAATTAAATAAAAGAAGAAAATGGAAATCGTTCTTCTGTTGTTATGATTTTATTGTTAAACATATATCTGGAACTAAGAATGTTTTAGCTGATTTTCTTAGCAGATATAACAATGATGACTAAGCAAAAAGAAAGAGTAACCAAGGATAATGATAAGGATTATCTGATTAAACCATGATATCTTATGCAGCAGCAAAACTGAGGAAATATCCCAAGAAATAATTGATTAATGTTTACAATTAACCGTGATATTTTATGCAGCAGCAAGCTAAGAAACTAGCAGCAGATCAAGGATCAGTATGAAGATTCATCCATCATTCAGCAAGATTAGAGAATTAAACAAAGACAGGTTGCAATATGTCATTGAGAGGAATATCCTTTGCAAAAAGCTAAATGTAGCTTGGAAAGAATTACTCTATTACGACGAAATGAAACCTTCTGAGTTACTAAGTGATCAAGGCAGAATAATAGTCAGACAAGTAATAGTGAATAAAATGGTTAGTATATACAGGACTATCGAATACATTCGATATCTAATAAATGGAAAGGAAACTAGTATACGAGTGGTTGATTGGTTACTCGCATACTACCTATCACATTATTAGATGATTAAAAACTAGAATATACTACATCCTGATCCTTTTGAGTAAGGAGGGAAAACTGATTACTTTTGCAGGTACAATGTAGAGGCCTTACGTCTTAAAAGGATTATGGCTTAACAGCCCAAAAGATTATCAAAGGTATTATGTAGATTCATCTACTTAAAACCTAAAAGAGGCTTATGGCCCAAACGGATTATGGCCCAACGTAGTGTTTTATACTACGGTAAAGGCCAAAAGAATATCAGTCAGGGAATGTAGTTTACTACATAACCTATAAAAGAGGTCCTACGGACCCAAAACCGATTAAGGGCCTCACGTCCCAAAAGATTATTATATCAGGGAACGTATAGTTTGACTATGGGTAGCCCATAAAAAGATCCCATGGATCCAATGAGATTAATTACTGGTAACCCATAAAAGAGGTCATTCGACCCAAAAGAATATGGTTTAACATAGTTTAAACTATGTAAAGCCCAAACAAAAGAGGCCTTAGTGCCCAACATGATTATGGCCTTACGGCCCAAAAAATGATTAAAGTTGAATATCACGGAATATCCCCAACAGATATTTTCAGAAGAAAATTATCAACCGGACAGCTGGAAAAAGGACAGCAGCCCAACAAGAAAATGACATTTCTCACGAAAGTCATGCCAGAATATGACAGTTGAATAAATTGCCGAACAACGTCAAAAGGCAGAATGGACAGCTGGAGATTAGCCGAATACTGACAAAACAGCTTCATGAAAAGTAGCTGACAGGCACTATTTCCTTTACGACTTCTTTGGAAAGCAAAAGACTAAACGACAAAATAACTTTACGGAAAGGAGCAGACAAGGCACTGTGGACACTGTAGCCTTTATGACTTTCGTAAAAGTATTTTGTCTGATTACTGTTTACTTTACGACTTTTTGAAAAGTAATACTGTTTACTTTAAAAAAGTTAAGAATGGTGAATAGCCGAGGTTATCTATATAAGGAGCCTCTTGTCAAGATGAATATTCATTCAAAAAATTCAGAAATACAACTCTACACTTCATAAAAATTCTCTCAATGTTCAGATAAACAACCTTTAGTCTATAGTCGATTATCAACTAAAGAACACCAGAAGTATAATCAATTATCAATCAAAGAACACCATAAAAGAAATAGTAAAAGTACTTTGATAATTTATGATTCAGGACTATATCAGTTTAAACACAACACCTTTCAGACGATTATCAGAGGATATCCATGAGGACTCCCAGGCACCCAGGCCATTGATCCCGTGAAGTCAGGAGACGTTAGGGAGGCAGCGCCATAGGTGGGTTGAGCTACTCAGGTGATCTAAAAATCTGAATAGAGGTATGTGCTTGAACTATATGTTTCTAATTATAAATTGGATAAGTATGACTGCTCTATTGTTATGATGTCTGGATATTGATAGGAGGTTATACTATGATGTTTGAATGTTGACAGGAGATTATAGACGCTTTATTAAAAAATGAAATCGAACCTAAGATTATTACGTGATTATTATTTGATTAACTCTGAAAAATGAATAATTAAACAGATTACCATCTATGTTCTAACCTCTAGGGGTATATAGATGATGAAAAGATCCGCCGATCAGCCCGAACAGAAATTGGTATCCGCCGATCAGCCCGATCAGAAATTGGTATCAGAGCTTGTAATAAGAACAAGTCTTAGACAATGAAAAAACATCCATCGTTTAGAAATGTTAGAAGGTTAAATCAGATTTTATGGATGCACAGAAGAATAAAAAGATTACTAATCGAAGATAGAAACAGTCATAAAATAATAGTAGATGCTCAAAATAAGTGGATATCAGAATATACGGACTCCGATATACATACACCAGAAAAAGGATATACTGAAAAACAGTTAGAATTAATAGATCAAGTAGTAAATGAAAGTGATCAAACATATGAAAGATTAGTAAGATTAAATACACAAATAGTAGAACAAAATGAACAGATATATATAATAAAATCAGATTTAAGAATGGAAATAGAACATTATGGATGAAAATAGACTAATACAATTGCACGAAAAAAGATTACAGTTAGACAGAATAGCTGAAAGACCACTTACATACAATAGAGATATAAATCAACACATTATAAGCTGTAGAATAGCTATATAAATAATAAAAGAACAGGACAAACAACTACAAGAAAATTATCAAACAATTAATAAACAGGAAGAAAAGATAACATTCTTGAGAAATTTATCAGCACTTAGAGAAGAAAGACTAAGGCAAAAAGATGAAGAAATCGATAAAATAAAAGAACAAAAGTTTGGAGAAAAGATAAAAAATGAAGATGAGATTAAAGATTTAAAAGAAATCATAAAAGAACAATATAAATACATAGATTTACTAAAATATGGATAAAGGAAAAGAAATACAAACAGATTCAAAGGAAATATATTATCAAATGAATACTTATGAAGGAGGAACAACTCAAACACTAAGTTTTAAACCCGATACATATCAAAAGATTCAAGATGAAAAAGCAGAAGTATCTGTAAAAAAGATATTTAAAACAAAAGGGTTTGAAAGGAATAAGGAAATAAGATACATAGCACATAAACATGAAAATATAATTGATACTACTAGTACAAATGGCAGAACAAAGATCAATTTAATAAGTGATGAAGTAATAAAAAGAGAACTAGCCAAATTATCGAATAAAGAAGCAAAGAAATATAGAAATATTTACTTTGGAGGAGTAGAATTTACAATAAAAGCATATTTTCAAAAGAATATTGATACACCTATACAAATCTATGTATTAGATGACAGAATATTAGGAAATTTGCAAGATGCATTAATATCTATAATAAAAGGAAATTTAATATATCAAAAATTGAAATTTACAATACAACCAGATTTTAGCGTATCGTTAAAAGATGAACATAAAGATTTAGCTTTAACACTATACTATAAATTAGAAGGAATAAACATGCCACCAGGAAGTAAAGTAATGAGTATAGAAACAAAAATGATATACGCTCTAACTGGAAATCACCATGTAAAGAAACAACATGAAATGAATATTATAGTACCAAAAATGTATAAAGAAATACTTGAGCAAATTAAGCATAAGGAAAACTCTAAGATAACAATACCAGAAGAAATATTCATGGATTTTAAAACTAGAACATTAACGCCTTCAAGAAGATTAATACCGAGAATAGAAGGATCTAGACTAAGTATAACAAGAGAATCTCTAATAACACAACAGAATAGTTTACCAAGTATACAACCCAGGACAATAGATTTAATAAATATAGACTGCAACAGATTAAAAATCAAAGTTATAATATTTAAAAATATGATAACCATAGATGGAATAGCAGAAATAAATACAGGAGCAATTAAAAGTTTTATACACATAAGCAAGATAAATGAAAATAAGTGTAATATAATAGAACCACAAACTTATAATTACCCTGAAAATGAAAGAGAAATAATAATTACCAAAAGTATAAATTTAAGATTCAAAATCCAAGATTTAGAATATAAGATAAAAATAGGAGTAATAGAATATGATAGCTTAAACGAATTATTATTAGGAAGTGATTTTTTAACTATGATAAACTACAAGATAAACAACAACGGAATTGAAATCAACGATCAAGGTAAAACCAGATTCATAAACAAAATATGAACGTACAACTAAAAATAATAAAGAAAAAAGAAAAATTGAAGACGATAAAGACGGCCTTATCAAGAGAAATATATTCCCAACTAAAATACTTAGAATACAGCGCAAAAGAAATGAAGTTAGAAAATGACATAAAAAACCTAAAAAAACAATGCGATAAGTTTGATAAAATATGGATAGATATGGGTAACGGATGGAAAATATGAATTAACAATCCTGACTAATCCCAACGATCAGATAAATCCTAACGATAAGATAGATGAGTTATGGGAAGAAATAATATTAAAAGAAAAAATGAAAAGCGTCCTACTACAAATGGATGAAATAAAGGAAAATCAAGCTAAAATGCAACAAATGATAAGAGAAGAATTGACAAAGTTATGGAATGTATCTGAAATACCAACGTTTAAATTAATATTAGAAAAACTAAATATATTATTAGAAGAAAAAAGCAAAGGAAAACAAGTAGAAACTAGTAATGAAGCAAGTACGAGTAAAGATAATACGATAACTAAAAAGAATACTCATAAACCAGAAATAGTACCAATAGATGCTTGGAGAAGAAGTAAAGTACCAGTAATGGTAGACATAAGTAAGATTAAACCTAGATTATCAAAAGATGTAACAGAAACTGGAAATTTATGCGGCGCTAGCCGTTTCGGGGGAAGATGTCAGCTGGACATCTCTCTTCCTAACTTATCTTTATATGGCTCTTGGCGATGTCCAAGCAAGGTTAAGGGACTCCAGAAATCTGGATATCTTAGACGATCCCCTGTGATTCCTTCAGCTGTGGATCACCCTGTATTTCCCGAAGTTTATTCCTGATGATTTTGATGGTCGATAGGGCTCCGTGGTGAGGCCCCTCTGAAAGCTGCTCCCCTTAAATCGGCTAGACCTGCTGCCTCAAGGTCTTCCATCAGGTTGCAGAAAATGAAGAGAAAAGGTAAATTGCATTCTACATATGTGTTGGCCAAGTTATTCTTGTGAATTTTTCCCTAACATCTCTTATGCATAATTCAGCAACTCAATCCCCCCAGCATTTGTTGATCTGGAGACCACTTCTAACAATGAATCACCGTCACCCAGGAAATTTGTTCCTAAGCAACCCAGGCGAAGCGGAGGGGTTGTCATCCGAGATCGTAGTGAAGAAGAATCCCACATAACCAGAGTTCCTATTTCTGCTGAGGAAGAGGAGGAAATCGAGGTATATCCCTTGTCTGGCTTAAATACCTTCGCATCGGCTATCTTTCAATATTTATGTTTTCTGTTTGCGCTTCAGGGACCATAACTAACAAGACGCAGACGGCCGCAAAAAGCATTCGATGCCCCTCTTCATATTAGAGGGTCGTCCTCTTCGGCTCATGCTTCCACGCATCCGCAAGATCCATTATCGGCTGTCCTTAAGGCCAAAATTTCTCCTGTCAAGGCAGCCAAAGATTTTTATGCTGATGCAGCTGTAGAGGTATACCTTTTCTTTTATGCTTGGTCCTTCACTGCTTCCAAACTCTTGCCTCTGTTCTGAACCTGTCATTTTTGTACAGGAGACGGCTGGAGATAATCCCTCGACTGAAACCAACCCAATTGATGACTCAGAAGCGCCAGCCAAGATCATCCCTGAAGACGTGCTTCTGCAATATTTGGGCTCAGTCGACATTGCACATTCACCATCTTTGCCTGTTGGCATTCATCGAGAGCGAGTTGAGGAGTATCTTGCAAGAGGAATCCTGACCAGCAAAGAAGAGTTTCATGCTTTGAGGGCTTCTCTGTTCCGATTGTCAAAAGAAGCAAATGATTCCCCAGTTTTGGCAACCGCCTATAATGAAATGGCTTTGGCTCTAAATGACTTATTTTCTTTACACAAAATGGCCAAAGATAGCCATGATGAGGCGGTCGCTGCTCTGCCACACTTGGGATCTCTTCGGCAAGAGAAGAACCACATTAAGACTTCTTTCAATAAGGTGAATATAGAAAGGCAGCAGAATGTCAGCCGAAAGAATAACTTGCAGGAGCAGCTATCAAAACTGCGAGCCGATTTGGAGAGGTCCTAGGCAGAGAAAAAGGCTATTACTCCGGCCATAGGGGCCTTAGAATTGACTATTAAGGCCTAAGATTCCTCCCGTTCTTCTTTGTTTCGGCAGGGCATTCATTTGGATAACAAGATCCGGGAATTTGGTAACCAACAGGTGGTTTGGGAATTGGATCAGAAAGTGTGCAGTGAACGGCTGGCCCAACTAGAGAATGAGTGTACGGCGTGGAAAAACAGACTTGCTTAAGCAACGCCAACACTCCCTGCAGGTTTTTTCGAAGTGGTATCCGAGGGAACTTATTCTTCGGTTATGACTACTCATTTTCCAGTTGATCTCGTTGCTCAGTTATCATCTGACATCGTCATGGACTTGAAATCCGAAGCCATCGCTGCTTCTGTTACTCAAGAGTAATTTTCAAAAGCCGAACAACAATCAGAAGACACTCTAGCGGCTGATACTCAAGCTTTTACCGAGACCCTATCAGTTGTAGTGGCTGAGCCTTTATTGGATACGGAAAGGGGAGTTCTAGAAGAAGTAGGAGCGGATGAGGTAGTAGCATTTGGTGCGGCTGAGGATGAGAAAGAGACTGCGACCAGGCCGTCGGTCTATGGCTGATGATGTAGTGCAACCTCTGTAACTGATGATGTAGTGCAACCTCTAGTTAGTGAAATGCCAACCACCTTGGCTTCCTAGTTTTATTGACCCCAAATTGAAGGGTCTGTTTTTGTGACCAGGTAGCCGGTCTATGGTTGTTGTTTACTCCTGCCATTCCCCAAATAGAATGGAAGTACTTTTTACCTTTTTATATGACTGCGACCAGGCCGCCGGTCTATGGATATCATTCATTCATGTATTCCCCAAATTGAAGGGAATTAGTTTATTTTGTGCGTCCAAGCAGCCGGTCTGTCGCTGTTGTTTACTTATGCATACCCCAAATCGAAGGATAATACTTTTTTTAAGTATTTGTCATTTATGTTTTTGGCAAGCTCTTCATCATGCATGTCTATTAGTCGATACGCGTTGCCAACAATCCATTTACGATCTTTCATTCCAAGCGGCAACAAGGTTTTCCAAACTAAGTCTCCTTCGGCGAACCTCTTAGGCTTAACATGTTTGTTGTATTCTTTGGCCATTTTCCATTTACCAGCTTCGATTCTTTCTAGGGCCATCAATCGATCTTCATCTAGCTGATCTAACTCCATTAGCATAGCCTGGTTATATTCTTCTAAGCTTAAAGAATTCTGTTTGGCCACCCGTAATGACTTAACATTAACCTCCAATGGCAACACTGCATCTTGGCCATAGGTTAGCCGATAAGGTGTTGTCCCAGTAGCTGTAGACTTAGAGTTTCTGATTGCCCAAATAGCTTCATCCAAAGTGAGATGCCATACTTCCGGTCTATCCTCCACATTTTTACTGATTATGTCAATAATAAGCTTGTTAGCTGCCTCGGCTTATCCATTCGCCTGTGCATAATAAGGCGAGCATGTGATAATCTTGATCCCAAATTTCTCAGCAAAGGATGCCATCTTAGAACCAGTGAACACCATCCCTTGATTGGTTGTAATCATCTCAGGAATACCATATCTATATATGATCTGGTGTTGGATAAACTGAATGACATCTGTCTGATGAACCCTCTTCATCGGTTGTACCTCTACCCATTTAGTGAATTAATCGGTAGCCACAATAATAAAATTATGTCCTTTATCTGATTGTAGGTGAATCTTACCGATAAGGTCCATAGCCCATCCTCTGAAAGGCCAGGACTTCACGATCGGGTGCAACAACTCGGCTAGTACCTCTTGGATTGGTCCATATCTCTGATACTCTTCACACCATTTTGCGTATTGAAAGCAATCGGTCGTGATGGTAGGCCAATAATAGCCATGGAGATAAATCAACCACTTCATCGTTGGCCCGACTCTATGTGATCCACAAATTCCTTCATGAACTTCTCTGATGACTCTTAAGGCCTCTGTCTTATCGATACACTTGAGTAGCACTCTACTTACGCTCATTTTATAAAGATTATCATCAATGAGCACATACTTCGAGGCTCTCCTCTTAACCTTAAGGTCCTTGCAAGTGGAAGAATCTTTTAAGTAGCTGAATAACACATGCTTCCATGAGTCGATTCGGTCCATGGCTAGCACTTCGGCTAGCAGCTCATTATACTCTAGAGTGGGTAGAGACTTCCTAAAGCTAGAAGCTTCTTGTGCTAAGTCATTAGCCTAAACATTTATGTCACTGGGAACATAACTTAACGTAGATGATGTGAACTCACTAAGTAACCTGCTAGCCATTTTGTAACGGGCCAACAAATTTGGATCTTTGTAGTCATATTCCCCAGCCAGCAGCTTGATAACCAGCTGAGAGTTTCCACGAATCTTGATGCACTTCGGCTTCATAGAGACTAGGAGTTTGAGTCTAATGATAAGAGCATCGTATTTAGCTTGGTTATTTGTGAATTCAGAATCTAGCCGATAAGAGAACCTCCACATTTTATCTCTAAGATTGGTTATCATTTTTCCGGCTTCGACTCCTTTCTGGGTTCTTGACCCATCAAAAGTTAGCATCCAAGGGACGACGTCTATACCCCGCATGGGTCCTCCGCATCTACACAAGGGTGGTCTGCCAGGAAATCGGCTAACGCCTGACCTTTGACAGCCCTGAGTGGATTATAATTGAGAGAAAATGCAGTGAGCTTGATTTCCCATTTCATTAGTTGTCCTTGCAAAATGGGTCTATTCAATAAGTACCGGGCGATGTCAATTTTTCACAAAACGTGAACCACATGTGGCATTAAATAATGTTCAAGTTTTGTACTAGCATAGAATAAGGACAAACAAAGTTTCTCTATAGGGTTATATCTAGTTTCAACCTCATTGAGCATTCGGCTAAGATAGTAAACTTCCCTTTCGGTTCCATCATCGGCATCCTGTGTTAACAGGCAGCCGATAGACGAATCTGCAGCCGATATGTACAACAACGGTTTCCCTGGCATGGGAGGCACCAGTACATGAGGAGTTTCTAAGGACTTTTTAATTTGGTCAAATGCCTCTTGTTGTTCCGTGCCCCATAATAGCTCTTCTGACCCTTTAAGACTAAGAAAAGGTGAGAAAACCTTCATTTTGCCAGCTGAATTAGATATGAACCTCCTTAGAAAGTTGATCTTGCCTAACAGGCTTTGTAACTCCTTCTTTATTCTGGGTGGTGCAGATTCCATTACTGTCCGGGCTTTGTTATGATCTATCTCAATACCTTTCTTATAGACCAAGAAGCCAAGGAAGTTGCCAGCCGATACTTCGAACATGTACTTGGATGGATTCATTTTAAAATTATGAATTTTCATTCTTTTTAGTGCTTGTTCAAGATCGACTAAATGATCTTTGAAGTCCTTAGACCTCACCACCACATCATCAATGTAGACCTTTACAGTCTTGCCTATCAAATCATGGAAGATGGCGTTCATTGCCCTCTAATAAGTAGCACCAGCATTCTTCAGACCAAATGGCATAACTACCCACTCATATATTCCCAAGGCTCATGGGCACCTAAAAGCAGTCTTGTGAATGTCCTCCTTGGCTAATGCTATCTTATTATAGCCGGAGTATCCATTCATGAATGTCAACACACCATTAGCGGCTGCCGAGTCGACTAGCATATCGCCTATAGACATGACGTATTCATCTTTGGGAGTGGCTAGATTTAGGTTCCTGTAATCAATACATACCATAACCTTGTCATTCTTCTTTTTAACTGGCACAATGTTTGCCAACCATTCCACATAGTCATTCGGATGAACTCGGCCTTCAGCAGCTGTTTAATCTCAGCTTTAATTTGAGGAATCAGTTGAGGGTGATATCTTATGGGACGTTGTTTATGAGGTGTGAAACCCTCCTTAATTGGCAATCTATGCTCTACCAAAGTATGTGCCAGCCCAGACATCTTTAGAAGAGTCGTTATGTTTTGTTTATCCTCCTCCTTCAGCAAACCACTAATATGTGTTAGCCGAGGGACTTCCTCAGTACCTAAGTTGATATCTTCCAAGGGATCCTAAGACTCAAAACTAGGCATAGCCCTTCATATGGGAGATTCAAGTTCCATCGGCAACTCAATGTCATCGGCTGCCAGTGTTGGTTCTCTGTTGTAGTCCTCTACCTGTAATGCCTCAGATATCTTTTCTTCAGAACTTAGAGCAGTCAGTCGATGCCACAGATCATGTATGATTTGGGTCTCCTCAATCATCTAACTCTTCCAATATAAGTCGTGGTTCGGCTAATTGTTTTATTTCAAAACCTCATGAAGTAAGATTGTAGTATTCCCAAGATCCTTCTTCGTATTGCTCTGTGACAGCTATGAGAGCAACATAGGGTGAATATAAGACAACCTCCAAGTTCTTAACCCCGGCTTGAAATAGGTTATCATCGGCAGGGATAATTTTTATCTTGTCTCCTTTCTAGAAAATGAGCATTTGATGAATGGTAGAAGGAAGGCATCGACTGATGTGAATCCAGTCTCTGCCCAACAGAATAGCGTAGGACGACTTTCCATCTATTACAAAAAGGCAGATCTGACCATTTTAGGACCTACGGTGATTTCTGCTACTAAGATTTCCAAAGCTTCAGAGGCCTCTCCTATAAAGCTAGCCATTTTCATGTTAGTTGGGATGAGATCCTCCATGGTTTTGTTGAGGTCTTTCAAATTAAGCAGTGGCATCAAATTCAGCACATCCCAATTGTCGACGAACACTCGGCTGATATCTTTGCCGTTAATGTAAGCCTTAACAAGGTTACAGTGACCTGAGGTTGGGGCCAATAAAATCTATAATGGAAATAATGCTCCATGTCAGCCCAGCTATGTACGGAGTTGGGGGTCAAAGATGAGTACTAGTCAAATGTTGTTCTGGTTAGAGAAACGGGGAACAACTGTAGCTTGTGATACTCATTCTGGCCAACCTTACCACATTGGACGGTAAATCTGCCGATGTTCTCAATGGTAGATTTGTCGTCATAACCAGATAAGGTGGTGAAATAAGGCATTTTGAAGCCCTATGGCAATGATGCTATCTGATCTACCCAATCGGGGTAGGGCTTCCTATACACAGGCCTATCCAAGGGTTTCAGTTAGATGCCAAAGTACCTATTCATGGTATTCGCGATGGTTTTTCAAGGTTCATCAGCTGTGAAGTCCCTTGCCGATTCTCAGCTGGAATCGGCTGGTAGGTGTTCTGAACTGGAAGCTTCCATTCTGTACCTTGTTGAGGAGGGTTTTGAAAGTTATAGGTATTCTGCTGGCCATTACCAATAGATGGGGTATATCCCCATTGCTGCCATTGGGCATAACCACCAAAGCATATAACCTGAGCTCTTGGAACAGCCGATGGAGCCTGAGGATAAGGTGGAACAGTGTTCCATGTCTGATCTCTCCAGATATCAGCCGTTCTTGGAAAGTTTGTGCTTCCTAGATGGTATGGATTGGGTACCGGCTGTGACTGCTGGAATGGTGTCCCGCTGTAGACAGCGTCATCAGATAGCCGAGCAGGGTCATAGCCAGGGGCCACCGGCTGGCCAACGTTGGTCGCCTTTACCATAGGGCCGTTTGCAGGAGCGTACGGCCTAACGGGTGGCAACCCAAGGTGTCCGGATGCTTGAACTGGTCTCTAAGCCATATTGATATGCCCATACTACAGACTCGCTTGGTCGAGTGGCATAGTTTTCCCCCCAGTGTTTGGTGGCAACCATACAGTAGACTGGTTACCAAGTGACTGGGCTTGTTCCCCTAAGTGTGCTATTGGTTGTATCTAAGTAGGTACTGACTGATACACATTCGGTTAAGGAACAACACCTGGAGTCACAGTTGTATGTTGCACAGTGCCACTTGTCATAGGGATGTTAGAACTAGCCGAACATTCTCCTGGATACAGTTGATTGGCTTCTAGTTCTCTCGCCTGCTGAACCTCATTATGCACCATTGGCTTGACAATGTCAGCCAACTGTTTGGAAATCTGGTACATAATATCGTGGATCCCTAAGTCAATCTGCTGTCTAATGAATGACATGGTCATGGTAGTTGAACTTTCAGGTTGGCTAAGTTCACCCATAGCTTGGGTTGATGGAGGAAGTGGAGGGGTATCAACCGATGTAGGCATACCCGAGGAAAATGGTGGCTCGTTGTTCCTTTTGGGAGGATTCTGTTTAGGATGTGGACTAGACTCTGGGTTTATTTTCTTACCAGACCTTAGGTGCATACACCATGCATGATCCTGACCTAGAGAATCAAACTTCGCTATGGAGTCACTTATGGTCCCACTGGGCGTGCTAAATTTGTTCCCGTCCGAAATGTATGTCGTCTATCGGCTGAAAAAATCAGATGACGAATTGATTCCTTAACTAAGCAATTTCGGCTGGAAGCGGAACTCTAACTTCCAGCAATGGGCTCCCCAACTACTTCAGAAAGCGTTAGGACGGTGATTGAGTAAACTAAGTGGTAAGAAACATAAATACAGCTAGAGTGTAGTAAAGGCGATAAAGATAAAATGAAGATATGTAAAATCAGTTGTTTGATTGATGATTAGTGTTTATTCTATACAAATGATCCTATATTTATAGAACAAGAAAAATATAATGTGATCTTCCTTTGTTAGCCATTAAATTAACCACTAAATTCACTAGCCAACTATAAGGAGGTGGTGCCAATTTTTACTTCTTGTTTTCCTCTTGCACGATTAATGACACTTCCTCCTAGCTATTGCTGGTTGTTACCGTTTCTTGGGGTCTAAAATATTCTTTGACTTGGTCTTCGAGGCGTCCAAATATGTGTGGGTCTCAGTCATTCCTTGGAATTATAACTCGGTCAGGCTACCGTAATAGCCGATGAAGCTTTTCTAGCCGAGGGCTAGGACTAATAGATTCGGCTACGAGTCAGTTCGGTTATCGACTTAGAATTCTGTTGCCTGCTCATTTTGAGGTTTCCACCTTCGGCTGTCACTTGATGGCTAAACACTTAAAAGTCTTTTTGAGTGTTAACAATTATGCATTCATCACAACATATCTCATCTGAATCGTAAAAGATGAATTATTCTTGATAATGAACTTATATTATGCATTTGCATTGTGTACGCATATTATGCATTTGCATTGTGTACGCATATCTATGATATTGTTGGTGTATGATTGATGACACACAAATATTGGTCTATAGAGTCCGGATTGGAAATTGTACATGGTTAGAGTGATGATGATATGATAGCATATTGGGATGGTACATGATGTTGATCTTGGAGATATGAAATTTTGAAACCCCCAATGGGTCACATGAAATTTACTGAAGGAGCATATGTATACTGGTGCATATTGACCATTGCATTGCATATCATCTGATTTTATACTATTCTTATTTATTTATGTTGATTTCATAATACATTCATATGCTTTAGTGAAAATACTCAAGCTTTATGCTTGTATTTGAGAAAGACTTAAGTTTTTTGCTTATATTTGAGAAAGACTTAAGCTTTAAGGTTGTACTTAGAAAGAATTGAGCTTTATGATCTAATTTAGATGTGCACTTTCTATTCTTGATTGCTTAAGTTTTATAACTGTATAATTGATCAGTAATGAAATGTGGAGGTGGGTATCGGAATAACCAACCTCGTCATCACTTCAGTTTAGGGTCGATCAACGATGCTGCTGAGTACATGTGTTTTCCCGTATTCACTCTACACTTGTTGTACTTTTTTGTGTGCAGTTCTTGTTTTGAGTTCTAATAGTGCTCTAGTCATCACCGATCGATGGAGCATATCATTTAGAGTTGTCAGAGTGATAGTTATTATGTGGCACCAGACTCCATTTTTATCTTACTTTTCTGTCTTTATCTTTCGGACAGTATTTGTAGTATTCGATCTTGTATTCCAAATTAAGTAGCTCTTGTAATTATGACTTTCAGTTCTTAGTGAGATGTATGACATAGATTTCCTTATATTATGATTTATGAGCCTTGATATTGACTCATAGGTTGTTTTCTTTAAATTTCCACTTTTAATTTGTATTGAAAGACTTTAACCTTTTACTTGGTTCGCCTATGAGTTAGGATCTTCACGACCATTTGGAATCGTAACATATATGTCTTAAGGTATAATTTCTCTTCGTTAAGTATTTACAAGTCGTTAAAAAAAATTACTATCAAGGATAAAATATAAAAAAATAATTATATTTATCTTGAATTTTTATAATGACAAATAATATACCCTAGTACCTCTGTTTCTTTGTGTCACTTAATTAAGTAATAGAATTTTCAAAATCATTTTAGAATCATATATATTCTACAGCAACTTTGCTTTGGTCTCAAAATTTACATATGACTTGAGGAATGCAATCAAGTGTACAGAACTATTTCCGTGTAGGTCAAATTCATCTTGACAAATTAAGAATCAAACAAGAGATCATAAGGGTTGGTTATGTTGGTGATTCATGAACTGATACAGAGACTGATCTTGTTACAGTATAGGTAATTAAGGAAACCTATCAATTGCTCGAGGTGACGAATTTGGTACTTTGATACGAGTACTGTGAGTAGTAATTTTACCGCAATTTGTGTTTTCATAACCTGCATGGTTTATATATGATTTTAAAAATAAAACGTGTTACCTAATGGTTTGAAATTGCATGTGGGATAAGTCTTTTACTTGATATGATACCGAAATATCTATATGATATGTTTACCGATATTTTAGATGGTCTCACTGTTACCAAACATGTTTTATTGTTACATGATATATGATTACTATTACCGAAATGAAATTACATGATTTGATAATTGAAATGCCCTGTATTATTTTTAAAATGCTTTCATACGAGTATTTATTGTTACAAAGAAAAGTATAAATGGGAGTAGACCCTGAAGAATTCCGTAGCTAACGGCGGTTTCATTATATTTGGTGCACCTTGTATTTACAGATAACAGATTACAGTTGCAAACCTCGCTAGTGTGAAGGTAGAACTAGTATACAGTTACCGATTTCCTTCGTGTAGGGACCTACAATTATATTTGACTCCTTTTACGATGGAGTCCACATGATACCGATTACATAATCCTTTCTTGGAAATCTCCCAAACAAGATTTGATATGACAGTGTTTACAGAGATTATTATCGAATTGTTAATTGATTTTTCATACATAAAAACAGTCAAGATTGATTATCGTTACTGTTTCTGAAAGGGTATTTATTTCATGATATTTTTCTGATTATTATACTAAAATGTTTTTTTTCTGATTATTATACTAGCATGTTTTTTGATTTGTCCCCATTAAAAACGATTGTGGTTACTGTTGGAAATTTACTAAATGTGGAATTAAGTATATCCCATTAATTTATGACTCGAACAATTGGGCCCACACGTCGGAAACGTCGTTTTCACACACGTGCACACATAGTGTCAAGTATCGCAAATTTTATTAGTGAAAGAGATATTGGTACGTATGTAATACGTTTGAGACATAGAATTATGGACGGTTATTGGCCAAATGACAATATATTCCACGTTGGTAAAGGAAGGAAAAAGTGTAAGATGAAACGAGTCGGAAATCGCTGCGGAGCCGTGAAGGGCCGCGGCGCCACACCGTCGGAGCCGCGGCGCCTCCCAGGTAGCGCTACGACGGTAAATGGTTGGGCAATCACTGGAGCCGCGGCGCTTCGGAGGCAGAATGTTGCGACGGGAGTTGGAAAAATCTGACCTTTGGGCTGGTTTTGGAGCATTGATTCTCCATTACTTGCTACATGAATTCATCCATTATTTGGCTTAATGTAACCCCTCAATCAAGTGTCATTACATGGCTATTGAAGGCCATTAGTTGGCTAGATGAGGGGTCTTCTCTTCACACTATAAATTGAGGCCTTTGGCTCAATTGAAACACACTATACTCAACACTTAGAAAATATTTTACAGATTTTCAGAGTTCATATTCTTCCTCTCTAGCAAAGTTACTATACTTAAAGTTCTTCAAGAGTAACACTTGAGTTTCCTTTGCTCACTTGTTAAAGTTGTTGTTGTATCTTGGGAGACTATTGCTCAACACCGTAAAAGGAGACATACGGGGTAATCTTATCTTAAAGAAAGAGTGTCATCACTCGTCTCAGCGAATCACACCAGCAGTTTGTTAAGGTTATGATTTCCAGTTTTATTGTAATAGTTTGTTTAGCCTTTCTACTATTGTAATAGTTACTTACTTCTCGTTTCCTACAATAATTGTAATCCAACAATTACTTATTATTACTCACTGAGCTAGTGACTCACTCCTCGCTATTTGGTTTTACGGAGACCACAATTGACATCGATATGAATTTCATTAACTAGAGTATACGAGTTGAAAGTTTCTGGTGAGTCCCGCATTGTTTCGCGTGGACAAAAGTTTACTTATTTGCTATTGTCCTTTTCTTTTGAAAATTCTTAGAGTCGCTCCATTAGTTATTTTACTAGTGTCATGAGTATTGTTTAAGGTGAGATGGTATATAAAGAATAATGGGAAAAAGTTTCGTTCCCAATAATTCATGATTTTGTTATTATGTTAGCAGACTTATTTACTTCAGTGGGTGAAACTTGATATCTGAAGATTCTTTTCAGGAATCTTTTGAGATTGCATTGTCTCATAGTGCCAAATATATTTTAGGATCAATTATTAAATATTTTTATAAAATGATTCAATTTTAAATATATTATCTACTTTAAAATCACACTTACAATCTTTATATTTTGAAAATTTTACACTTATACCCCTTACGAGGTTTATTTGTAATAAAATATATTAAAATATACTTATTAAAATATAAAATTTAAAGTACAAATAAAGAGTTTTAACGTATATTCATTTTTGTGAAATTTTAAAAAGAAAAACATTTTGTTGAATTTTTTTATTACACTTGATTTAAAAGGAGAATAAATATTTTTGAAACATGTTTCTTGCGAAACTCATAAATAAAATGAACACATCATACCAACTATTACTAATAACTATATTACTGTAAAAAATGAATCTTGTATCTAACTCAACCCCAAAAGCTAGCTTGTAGGGTGAGAATTGTCCAAGTCCATATAAGGAGTTCATGTTCCCATTCCATATCCGATGTGGGATTCATAACACCCCCGTACGCCCAGACCTTGTTAACTGGAGCGTGGATAATATAATTTGGGGGCCAACATCGGTGAACAAAGAATTGAAATGGACATGACTCTGATACCATGTAAAGAATGGATCTTGGGGCTTCAACCCCAAAAACTAGCTTGTAGGGTGAGGATTGTCCAAGTCCATATAAGGAGTTCATGTTTCCATTCGATATCCGATGTGGGACTCTTAACAATTACATTTAAAATTTGTAAGTCATTTTTTTGTTTAATCATAATATTTATTATATATAAATTTCTCATTTTTATTTTAGCTTGTTTATTTATTCTTCCACTTCAAAGTTATCTTAAATTTACTTAGAGATGAAAATTTATTTGTGTAGAATTTCCATTATTTAAAATGTTTATGTTAAGAAAACAAAACAGCTAGAAACAAGTGAAACAGAAAAACAATAAGAAACATTTTATCCGATTAACATTGTGTCGTGGAATAAGTCACTGTCTTAAAAGCGATTTAGGTCTGATTGTGGTGCAAAGCATTTAGACTGACCACTCTCCAAGGTTTCGCATCACTTCCAAACACGTGCATTCGTGGTTGGTAGTTTGGAATTTGTACAAAACTATTTCCTAGTAAACAGAAGGAGAAGAATAACTTCGAAGAAGAAGAGAGGTTTTCCCATGTGTTTAACAAAAGACATCTGAATTTGTATATATAGATAGGTAGATGACAACTAAAGTTCAAGATCAGAAATGCCTCTTAACGTTTGATAAAATAAAAAAATCATTTAATTTTGAGTAAAATAAAGGTTGTCATTTAACTCTGAGCAATGAACGAAAATAAAAATTGCTACTTACCGCTGGAGTAATGAGCTTTGACCGAATTTTAATTCCAAGAAATGAATCGGATATTAATCTGGTAAGGATGTATTTTGATATATTACGGATAAGCTAAATATTGCCTTGCCAGCCCATTTTTCATGAGCGCTAGACCACACTCTTTTACTAGCTCTTTACAAACCTAATAATGCTCCATTTAATATAACGAGAAAAAAGTTCTTTCCACATCAATGAAGGACATTGTCTTTCACATAAGATAAGGATGAATAAAAAAAGAGGTACCCAAAAAAGATTTTTGGCTTTGCATTATTAAAGCAAGAAAATAACTCTAATAATCCCCACTAATGCAAATTATAGAGTAAGAGCAACTTATGAACAAAAGGAAACCCAAAAAATCAAGCGCAGCACCACTCGGGCCAGCATTGCCGACGCCTTCCTCACCACCACCGTCGGTCCCTCCATCGACGGCAGGGCCTCCCGGTCCAGCAACCAGAACCGTCGCAGAGGACCCACAACAGTCTGTTTCCTCTAGTAACAACAACTGGAGCAGGTATCTGGCAACAACAGGCAACAACGACTGCGACAGTGGCAGCAGCCTCCGCCGTGGGCTGCCTACTCCTCGTGGGCCGCATGGGCCCCACCGTCATATGCCTCCCCTCCTTTACCGTATACGACATCCTTGTGGACTCCACCTTAGAATTGTTAGGCCCAACCTGGCATACTTGGCCCACGTCCACAACAGGCCTACACAACACAGACCCATCCGTCATTGACTTATGCACCGACTAACATTGAGACAACTATGAGCATAATGTCACTCAACACTCCAGATAAAAATTGGTATATAGACACAGGCACCACATCTCACATGGCGTCATCACAAGGTACTCTCTCGTCTTATTCCAATTTGAGTAATTTAAATTAGAATATTATTGTTGGTAGTGGTGAAGGCATTCCCATCCGTGGTTGTGGTCATTCCTCCCTATCCCCACCACATCCACCACTAATCTTAAAAAATATCCTATATTCCCCTAAACTCATTAAGAATCTAATCTTTGTGCGACGTTTCACAACTGATAATTGAGTTTCCCTTGACTTTGATCATTTTGGTTTTATTGTAAAGGATTTTATGACAGGGAGATGAATAATGAGATGTGACAGCGCCGAAGATCTCTACCCTATTTCAAACGCCGTCAACAATCCAACCTTAGTTTCATCAACCTTTGCTACTCTTTCGTCTTCCTTGTGACATTCTATATTAGGACATCCGGGTGACTCTGTTTTACGCTCCCTTAGGAAAAATAATTTTATTAATTGCAACTGTATTTCTAGGACTCCTATGTGTGAATCTTGCATTTTTGGAAAACTTATCAAATTACCATTTTCTGCATTCACAAAATGTACTTTAATGCCTTTCGATATCATACATAGTGATTTGTGGACATCCCCTATTTTGAGTACGGCTGACCATCGATATTATGTGTTGTTTTTGGACGATTATTCCAACTTTCTATGGACTTTTTCAATTGGAAATAAATCACAGGTCTACCTCATTTTTCTTCATTTAGTGCTTTCGTAAAAACACAATTTGAAAACAGTATTCAATGTGACAATGGCATGGAATTCGATAATAACCAATTCAAACAGTTTTGCTCCAAAAATGGTCTTACCTTTCGTTTTTGCTGCCATCACACATCCTCCCAAAATGGTAAAGAGGAATGGAAAATCCGAACCATAAAAACCTCATTCGTTCCCTACTTGCTCACGCCTCAATTCCCCATCAATTCTGGCATTACACACTCTTCATGGCCACCTATCTCCTAAACATAATCTCAAACAAGTGTCTAGCTCAACGGTCGCCCACCTAAGTTCTGTTTCATAGGAACCCCTCCTACCAATACTTGCATATTTTTGGATGTCTTTGTTACCCTCTCCATCCGATCACTCACAAACTCCAACCCCGATCTTCCCCGTGTGTGTTCCTGGGTTACCCTGCCAATCATCGTGGTTACTCGTGTTATGGCTTGTCGAGCCGTAAAATTATTATTTCATGTCATGTCCTATTTGATGAGTCTCAATTCCCCTTTGCCTCTCTACACTCACCACATTGACATTCCTACGACTTCCTAGATGATGGCCTAAACCTTCTTCTATTTCACCATTTCCATAGTCCGTCGTCCCAGACCCCGGCACCCGCCACCACCTCGGCCAGTCCGGGACTAGCTGCCCACCCGGTTCTGCCGACGGTGGGCCGGAATAGCCCGCCTCACGTAGAATTGTATATCTCATATTTTAGGTAGAATTATAATTCTTTTGTAATTAGGTAATTAGTTACTTAGTTTGTATCAAAGTAAATATTCTTGTAACCTTATATATATAGTAAATCATTTATCAATAAAATCAAGGAACATATTCCTTTAGTTTCAAAGATTATTTTTCTTGCCAAGCTCATTTTTTCGCGACAAATATCGATCAAATTTGATTAGTATTTTTAGAAGAAAAATAGAATTACCGACAAATCCAGTCCGTAACTTGGTCAATTTTTTTAAATAAGCCGACCGAAGATTTGATCGATTTTTTGAAAATTATTTGTTAATCAATAAACAGGCCGCGCCCGTCAATTTTTCTATTTTCCGGATTTTGGCACAAAAAATGGATCGAACTGGGTCGGTTTTTTTTTCTTCTAAATTTCCGTGCCCAAAAACAGACTAAACTCTGGTCGGTTTCTTGAATTTCTTTTCTAGTTGGTTTTGGTCAGCCAGTATTGGACGTGTTTTTAGTAGTGTCTGACTTTTTAAAAATGAGAAGTCTCCCTCCTTTCCATTTTAATAGTCGTTTAAATTTCACCCTCCTCTTAAAAAAAGATTAATTAAGTGTCGATTCTACTATATTATCTTTATTAATGATAATCTGAAAATCTATTTGGTTATGGATTGTACTTTAATTAATTTGAGAAATGATTACTTAATGATATGAGTATTATAAAAACAACAACTTCCTTTCAATTTATTAAAATAAATAATAAAAGAAAATTTCTAATTTTTAGCATACTTGACAAATAAAAGGAACGAACCTCTATGTTTATAAAGATGACAACTATATGGAACTAGAGGGGTTATATGCAGACTTGGTCCCACGTGTATCTGAAGATGTCCATGGTATTTACTTCGGTTGTCTCAACAAAAATCTTTTCAATGGCCCCAAATTGCAAGGTGTACCTTTTCACGTTGAGCAATTAATCAGTACATCAAATATGTGAGAAATGTCATTTTCTTTCCACAATTTACCGTAAGTTTTTGGCTTCTTTTTTTCCTTCTCACTAGCTAAATCTAAAGGTGGCCAGTGGGACGGGCTCGGGTTTGGTGGGCCGGGTCTGGCGGGGTCGGGGTCGGGGCGGGACGGGAGAAGGGGTCGGGGTCGGGGTCGGCGGGGTCGGGTCTGGCGGGACTTGCTCCAGTCTCGTCCCGATCCCGATCCCGTCGGTATCGGGTCGGGGCGGGGTACGGCGGGTTTTCCTTTTTAAAAAAAAAAAAAAATAACATATGTATAAAAAAAACTCAATAAACAAAACAAGATAGTGTAATAAAAACAACTCAAGACTGTTTTTGTGCCTCTTATATTATTTAATAGACATATGATTTTTTTGTAATACAAATACAATTGTCTAAAATCTAAATTGCAACTTTGTGGTGTTGTCCAAAAGTTGCAAATTACATAATAAATTGCAATTAAAAAAATTGCATTCTCAAAAAAACCTATTCTAATTGCTTGATGATTTCATGTGGTTCTTCGGTTGGAATTGGTATTTGTTGGTCAAATTGATCCACGTCGCTTCCACTACCTTCGGTTAAGATTTCGTTGTAGTTTTCATCATCTTCTTCGTTGATCTCCGGTTGACCGCACCTTCTGCGCTCCGCTCGTATCCAATCTCTGAATAATACTGCAATTTCCAAGCTGTCTCCGGCTAATGAGTGTCTGTGGTCTCCTATTTGATATCTGCCTGCAGAAAAAGCGCTTTCAGACGCAGTTGATGACGCTTGAATGTTCAAAACATCTCGAGCCATCAATGAAAGTGTCGGAAAGGTCTTCTCATTCCCCCTCCAGTATTTCAGCAAGTCTTTATGTCCATATTCATTGATAACTTCTTGATACAGTACAGAACCCTGCAAAACAAAAGTATCCAACTCGCTAATTTGGTTAGTAGTAGAGGTACGGCCGCACATTCTATTTCTGAGGCTTTCAATACTAGCCGTAGAAACAACATGTCTTTTGTGAGGTTGTGTTGAAGATGAAGAAGATGGTATGGAAGCCGGTAAGTTACTAGCATTTTCTTGTTGATAAAATATATATATATTTTGCATTGGTGTTCTACGCTTGACAACACTTTTTCTTTAGTTTGTTCAATAGGTGGTGGGTGATTTAGATTTTTGGGACTTAGAGGTGGTAGTACTTCTATACAATCGTAAATAGTTTCAATTAGTGATTTAGTACCGTCTATTTTAATAGTAGGATTTAATACAGAACCAATAATATAAATAGAGGGAATAGGAATAAAATATTTTTTTATTTTGACAAACATTTTTTTAATAGCTGCCTTATAAGCTGGGTTTTCCATAAATTCACTAAGTAATAAAAATATTAGAGTTATATAAAATAACATAGTTGAAATAGTAGGATAATAAATATCGGAAAATTCTTTTGTTGCTTGAAAAAATTTCTCTAAAAATACAATAAGTTCGGAAATTTTTTCCCAATCACAATCTAAAATCATATCAGCTGACTTTTTATTATGAGAGTTAAAAAATAAAGTTATAGGTAATTTATAGTCATAAGCAACAAGTAGTTGCTCTTATAAAGAATTTCACCTAGTGGTTACTTCTTGTGGAATTTTTCTATAAGGTAGTCCACAATCGTGACAAGTTTTTTTATATTCGTTTCTACGTTGTACTTTATTACTTTTAAAAATAAAGTTTATAGCAAATTGTATTTTACTAAGAATGTCTTCAAAAAGTGATAGACCATCCTTTACAATTAAGTTATATATATGGCACGCGCATTTTATATGAAAATGGTATGGAAAAGATGGAGTTAAACTATTTTTTTAAATTGTAATTGCGTAATTGTTATTAGAAGCGTTATCTAATGTAATAGTCATAATTTTATCGGTAATTCCGTAATAATCGCACACTTGATAAATATTTTCTGCAATAAAAGTACCAGTGTGCCTATCATCTATATATCTATACGCTAAAATACGTTTTTGCATAGACCATTTATAATCTATCCAATGACAAGTTCTGATTAAATAATCATGGCCGTTAGTACTACGACCTATATCAGACGTGATAGATACTTTGCCATTAAAATGATATAATGAAAAACGTAAATATTGTTGATATTCATGCGCGAATTTAAATACATCTCTCTTAACAGTTGATCTAGGAAAATCGTTAAAAGCAGGATTATATATATCTCTAATGTAATGAATAAAACCGGGAGATGAAGGAAATGAAAAAGGCAAACCCTCCACAGCAACTAAATTTGATATTGCTTCCCTATCTCTATGTTTATTGTATTTAGAGCCTACAATTCCCCCCGTCATAGGGTTAATTTGACCATGTACTTGGTCCGGGACAGTATCAATATGTGAACCTTGTCCCGATGGAGCGGGCGTTTGCGCACCCGGTTTTGAAGCCTGGTATTGGGCATACCTATCTGGATGAGCACTTACTACGTGTCTAATTAAACCCCTCGTCCCACCGTGACCTTTTCCAGTTTTAAATTTTAAAATATTTTTACAAATTTTACATATGGCTACTTGATTCTCTACGTCCCTATCAAAAAATGTCCATGCATCTGATTGTAATGGTCGTTTTGCTGGACCTCGTCTCATACTAGGGGGAATAGGAGGTATTTCAGTTGAAGGTGCACTAGTGGGTGTGTTGTCATCAACATTAGTGGGTATATCATCTAGATCATCGTCTAAATTAAAATCTTCTTGAGTTCCGGAAAATAGCTCATGGTCTAAATCTAATGGTATTGTAGGAAAATGTTGAGTATCAACAAAATCATCCTGTGTAGGAATAAGATGACTAGAAGAAGTACTCTTGCCCTGGTTGCCCCTACTAGAAGAAGCACCATTACCCTTACCCTTAAACATACATTTTAATCTTTCCATTTTAATTATGATAATAAATAATTAAAGACAATAAAATTAAGTGCGCTAAATAAAATAAACAGACAATAATAATTTAATGAAGGAACGAATGTACCAAACGCCACGTAACGTCGACGTGTAATCGAGAGGTTGAAAATTGAAACTTTGCTCGATGGAAAATCCTCAAGCTAGTTGCCAACTTCACTCCCAATTCCCAAATGAATAAATAAAATTGAATATTTAGCAAACAATGTAGACTTGTAGAGAGATAAATTGAGAAATTAGAGAGATTGTAGGAAGATTTGTGAGAAAGATGAAGAGAAAATGAGTTATTTATAGTTGGAAAATTGGGTTAAAGTGTAAATATAATAACGTATGGGTTAAAAATAAATATTAAGGGGTAGGGGGGTTGGGGGAGGGGGGGCCTAAAATGGTCGTTGGCCAACGACCATAATCTAAAATGATCGTTGGTGCAACGGCCATATTTGCAAAGGGGGGAAAAGGGCGGGGTCGGGCTCGGGCTCGGGACGGGGTCGGGGCGGGGTCGGGTCTAGCGGGCCTGGGGCGGGCTCGAGTCTGGCGGGACGAGACATCGTCCCGTCCCGAGTTCGAGTCCCGCCCCCGTTATTTTTTTTTTAGCGGGGTCGTGGCGGGACCGGGGCGGGCTCGGGACGGGGTCGGGTCGGGGTCGGGCCGTCCCGACCCACTGGCCAGCCCTAACTAAATCATTGAAATGGAATTTTGAAGTATCGGTAAAATTGTCTCTTTGTCATTTATAGGTCACGAGTTCATGAGAAATAACATCTTCTTTTCATAGTTTATTTCTTCTCGGACCTTACTAATGCGGGATGCTATGTCATTTTGCGGCCTATTAGTTAATTAATTGATTAGAAGCAGAGCCAAAATTTGAATTTATGATTCTAATTTCTACGATCGTGATGTCAAGTGTTATTAACTGGGTTCTGAATTTAAGTTTTGTACATATTTAGTGAATTATTTAATAAAAATATAGAGTTTGAACTAAAATTATTAAATTCGGCTCGAGCCTCTAGCTGTACCCCTGCCATTTATGCTAATGCTAATGCTAATGCTAATACTACTCTTACTTACTGTATCGAGATTTAAACCAGTCCTAATCTTTCGTTAGATATATTCTACCCCTTTATAATGCAGACAAGAACCAAAGGAACACATACTAGAGAGGCACAAAGCATGACTATTGCAGTATTAATTTCTTTAGCAGTATGCTTTCCGATAGCCTTTTGGTGCCTGAAATTGCTCTACTTGATATGGTGGCGGCCTAAAACAGTTGAAAAGGAGCTGCGGAAGCAAGGAATATATGGCCGTCCATATAGGTTTCTTTTTGGAAACCTAAAGGAGATGATGGAGATGAATAAAATAGCCAAGTCTAAACCCATGCCTTTGCACCACGATTACACTCCTCGACTTAATCCGTTGTTCTATGAACTCGCCACCACTTATAGTAACTACTCTTACCCATTTCCATGATTTTATTTAGTAATGCAGAACAGTGGCGAAGCCAGAAATTTCTAAGAATATTCAGTATTTAAAATAGCCAAGTCTAAACCCATGCCTTTGCACCACGATTACACTCCTCGACCACCCTTCATCGGAGATAGCTTCACCACCCCTCTGCTACGGGTGTTGAAGAGGGTGCTGAAGAGTTTCCTTTATTGCTTTTAGTTTGAGCAGGTACTGATCATTCTTACTATATTATGCCGTCCTTGCAGAGAAACTTTTCTTGTTTTGGCTAGGACCGATACCTCGAGTGACCATCATGGATCCAAAGCTAATACGGGAAGTACTGTCAAATAAATCGGGTGAGTTCAGGAAACCGAGAATTAGTGCTTTCCTCAAGCTATTTGTAACAGGGCTAGGGACTTACGATGGTGAAAAATGGGCCAAACACAGAAAAATTCTTAACCCGGCTTTTCACATGGAAAAATTGAAGGTATTGGTTCTTCATTTTTAATTTGTTCGTCTTGCTTTTTAATCTGTTTAAAAAAAGTATCAATTTTTATAGTTTTAATGAAGTCATTCTTGTTCAGAGGCTTATTGTTATTTTGGTCTTTTGCGCAGCTGATGTTGGGAGCGTTTACTCAATGTACAGAAGACATGACAAACAGATGGGACAAGTTAACCGGATCAACGGGTTCTTGTGAATTGGATATTTCACAAGAATTTCATAGTTTAACTGGAGATATGCTATCAAAAGCAGCTTTTGGTAGCAACTTTGAAGAAGGGAAGTTGATATTTTCACTTCTGAGAGAGCAATGTGAACTAATTTTCACTGCAAAGCTTGCTATTAATGTCTTCCCATGGTTAAGGTACTTCTAGTTAACTAGTGTCTCCAATTCCCTCCCATGATTTCTTGACATCAATTTTGTAATATTAACAAAATGTCTTAACCAGTTGCGGAGCTAAGTAGAGGAAAGGGGCCTTCATTGAAAATTATATTTTGCAAATTAGGAGCGGCTCAATACGGTTGAGAAAGCCAAAATTCAACGAGGGGCTTAACTTTTTTTTTTTCCCACAAAAACAAGAAAAGAAAAAAAAATTCATATATATTTTTCATTTCACTGCAAAGCTTGTTATTAATATCATCCCATGGTTAAGGTACTTCTAATTAACTATTGCCTCCAATTCCCTACAAAGCTATCTTAACATTAAACTTTTCTGGATTTATAGGTGTCTTAAACAGTGGTGGAGCTAAGTGAAGGAAATTAAGGGGCCTTCCTGGAAAATGATACTCCTTCCATCTGTCCCAATTAGTTTATGTTTCTTTTTTCGATAGTCAAATTATGTGAACTTTGATCAATATTTCAAAATGTATTTTTTTCACTAAATTGACGTTAGGAAAATTGCTACTTGTAATACTTTTCGTATAGTTTTTGAATATCTAAATTTTAGCTGTAAAATATTGAATTGATCTAAGCCGATTTAGTTTCAAAGATTAGTCAAATTGACTAATTTAGAGAAGCGAAACATGATAACTACTTTGAGCCATAGGGAGTATTTAACAAAAGAATAATATGTTGTACATAAGCTATTGAATTCCTTGATATAATGATTTTTTTTTTGGTGAAATGACAAAGGGGTTTAAAATTTCTGTAAGTCCTATATTTGAATCTCGTGGATGACAATCTATTGGTTATTAGTCCTTTATAAAAAATTCTGAGTCCGCCACTAATATGAACAATTGTTGTATGTAACAGGTTCGTGCCAACAAAAACTAATAGGAGAAGATTGTACATCTATAACACGGTTCGTAGTTCGCTAAAAGGAATAATAGAGAAGCGAGAGAAAGAGGTACAATCAGGAAATGCACACAATGAAGATCTCTTAGGTTTATTAATGAAATCTAATCAAGAAGAACAGCAAGGGAACAAGGACTCAAAAAAGGGAATGAGTACAGAGGATGTGATAGAAGAGTGCAACTCTTTCTACTTTGCTGGTCAAGAAACAACTGCAACTTTGTTAACATGGACCGCAATTGTTTTTACAATGCATCCAGATTGGCAAGACAAAGCCAGGAAAGAAGTTCTTGAAATCATTGGAAAAGATGAGCCTAAGTTCGATCAACTGAACCAGCTAAAGATTGTAAGATACTCCCCCTTTTTTTCATTTTAAATGACACTTTTTTCTTCATCGAGAGTAACACCTTTATATTTGGAAATGTTTTACTACTTTAAATGTCTAATATTATCATTAATGACATTCTCCTAAACCATAGAAATATGGATTACCGTATCCAGTAGCCTTGGTTCAAATTCTATATTTGTTTTTAAATATTCATTTGATATATACAAATTATTAATTTAAAATCAAGTAACTTAAGATGATTAGAATCTCAATCTCATAAACTTCAAATTCTTGATTCGTCTCTAGTAGAAACGTATGGTATGTTTAAGCCGACTAGCTATGACAAGAATCTTTCTTCCTTTCATGAACTTTGCGCCCATTTCAACACAAAGGGAGTACTAGTGATAGGGGCAAAATTCAGAGGGTCGGTTATGCTCTTAAGCTATCGAAAGAGGACAAAAGCACAGTCGAGGGTATGGGTTTGACGATGCCCAATATAGCTTTGATTCAAATTCAATAATTGTCTTTAAATATTCATTTGATAGGTATAAGTTGTTAATTTAGAATCTAAGTAATTTTAAAAAAATAGAATCTCAATTTCATAAATTTTAAATTTTGGATCAGCTTCTATACGAAAATGTATGGTATGTTTAAAACTACTAGTTGTGGCAAGAGTCTTTCTTCCTTTCATGAACGACTTTGCTCTCAATCAAACACAAAGGGAGTACTAGTGATAGGGGTGGACTCTAGAGGGCCGGTATGGTTTAGGTGAACCAGTAGCTTTTACCATGATCTTATATATTAAGAAATACATTAAATTGCCATAAGTATTTGACTGAATCCAATTATTATTGCGGTATTAACTTGAGATCGTTATAAGAATCATAAAATTTCAAATCCTGAATCCGCTATAAATCTAGTGATCTGTTAATTTTTTTTTGTTTGGTTTAAACTCTTTTATAAGGACTATTTGGACAGCTAAAATATTTGATTCTACTATGTAGGTGACTATGATCTTGCATGAGGTTCTTAGGTTGTATCCATCAGGTTCTCTTGTTAGAGAAACAAACAAGAAAACAAAGCTTGGAGACTATACAATTCCATCAGGTGCGCAACTACTAGTGCCGCTACAAATAATCCATCGTGATACAGAGGCATGGGGAGAAGATGCACTTATTTTCAATCCCGAAAGGTTTTCCGAAGGGGTGTCAAAAGCAGCCAATGATCTGATGTACTTCCCCTTTGGTTGGGGCTCTCGAATATGCCTTGGAATGAATTTTGCCATGATTCAAGTGAAGCTTGTTTTGGCTAAAATTTTACAGAACTACTCCTTTGAGCTTTCCCCATCCTATGCTCATGGTCCTAACATGCCTGCTCTTGTTCTACAACCGCAGTATGGTGCTCCTATCATTGTTCGAAAGCTATTATGAAGTAAAGTACACCCCCACCCCCCCCCCCCCACCCGTTTCTTTTTTTTTTTATCTTGTATCATGTTTCCTGCATATTATTAGTAAGGCAATAACTTTGTTTTATTGGTCACCCTGAGATGAATGAATTCTATTTCCTATGGAAGAAATGTTAAAATAAGGTGAACTTGGGGGGTTATTGTTTATGTTGGCCTTAAAATCAGTCCGGGGAATAGAGAGACGGTGGTTTACTATGTTTTTCTAATTTAATTAACTTATATCCACTAATAATATGATGAAAATTTTATATTATGATCAGTTTAATTTAGAGAAAATTCAGAGTTTAAAGTTTATGGATTTTTACAACGACCTTAAGTTAATATTATACAATAATAAGCAACTGTGTTCACAATCAAGTATACATACAGTGTCAAAAGTTAGTACTACTATACTATACTAGTGAATATATATATAGAGAGAGAATCTAAAGTGGATAACAGACATGGAATGAATCGGGATATAAGGAATTGAAGAATTAAAAGATAATTGAAATATGCAGAAAGTAAATAAAGATTAACTTACAATTTAAGGTTTCAGTTAAGGAAACCATAAATCAAAGGGTCTGCAGAAATTTAAATCAAATAGGCGGTAGAACCAGCCAAGTATTTAATGTAGGAATTTAAAAAATTTAAAAGCATGAAGTATTTAAAAGATTAGGAGGTAGTACCGTCCATAATCATATTTATTTAAAATATTAAAATTTACAAAGTATTTTGTCAAGGAGATATACCTTGAAAATTTCTAAGGTATTTTGGATCATATGATATGAGTCATATGATATGAATCATATGAACTGAATCATATAGGTATTTTGAGGGGTATTTTGATCTAACCTAAAGTGGAATTTCTTTAGAGCTTTGCTTAGGATGGTCCGGGGTCAGTAAGTCCTCAACGAACACAGGCAGTTATACTCCGTGAAACGCCTTTGATTGTAGGAAGAGTCCGGGTGCTATGCCATAGGAGTTTTATAACATGGATTCGTTTATCAACAGATCCACTTCTTGTGATTTTGGTTCATCTTCTTCCATGGATTCAAAGAAGATAATAATCACCGAAGAAATTTTGATACAAGATTTTGAAAAATCTATTGATAATTGGGAAATACTTACAAAAATTTCAAATACCAGTTTTTCAAAACCGATTTCACTATCAAAACAGAGGAAAGAAATATCCAATTATCTCAACCTTTTGAAACAATCCAATTACTTTCTCAAAATTTCTTGAAGAAACACAGAGAAAGAAATTACAAATACATCCATATGGGATTAGTCCAAGTAGGGGTAAAACCCCTTACCAAGGAAGGATTAAACACCTCAATCCTTGCTATCTTGCGAGATGCCAGATTCACAAATTTTGAAGATTCCCTATTGAGTTCTGTTGAGTCTAGTCTCTGCACAAGACCAATATCTTTTGACTGTTACCCAAATTTCTCAGTTTCTTTAAATGACAAAAATATCCAAGAATCCCTTGTCTTACAAATAAAGACACACAATTACCAAATGCTTGAAGGATCAATTCATATAGCTATAATTTTTAGAATCCATTACAAAGCTACGACTTTAGCTTTTGCTACAAAAGTCAGATATCATAGTAAGAAAGGTAAAACCCTTCTTTTACAAACAGATCTTTCCAGATCTAACACAATAATACCAAGACCTATTAGGTGGAAAGACATTACCTACCAGATGAATGGATCCTGAAAGGTGTAGTTAAACCTGAATATATAGAGACTTCCCAACCAAATACCCGTCTTAGAGAAATAACCCAATACCAGGATGGTAGAGTTAGTCTATCGTTCTATAGAAAATCTACGAGTAGTAGATACGATGATTCTAGTTCCATAGAAACCCTTGACTTAGGAAGAGTCTAATAGATTCCTTCAGTCATAAATACTCCTTACAAAACAAAATCCAGACATTCTACGTTAGATTTACCCAATCTAAGAAATGTAGACTACTCCAATGAAATACCGAGATCCGTTTATGAAAATTCCACTGTTAGAGAAAAGATAGAGGACCAAGAACCTACTAGTCCGACTTTTTCCTCGATTACAGAAAATATAGTAAACGAAATTGGTGTTTTACAAAAAGAATTCCAAATGGATAAGAAATTCCTACAAAATGATTTTTATGAAAAATACAACCTAGAAAAAAGAATTTGGTTCCTCAAAATCTTTTCAACTACTAGGACACAAATACAGGAAAAACTCTACGATTTTATTAATGAACATAGGATAAACATCCTATTCTTTGACTGGTTTGATTATTATTCCTCCGAAAATTCCATAGAATATTCCTTTTCTAATACGGTAAATCCCGTTACGACTAGAAACAAGACACCGGAGTGGGAAACCCTAGCTGATTCTAGGAAGGTATTAATCTTAATATTCATGGCTGCCCTGTAGACGCGATTCCTCTTAAGAATCCTACAGAGGATGAAAAAACAAATACAAAAAATATCCTCGCACAAAACAATTTCACCAATATCAGTTTGAATACCCTAGGAAAACAACTCGATAGGGTAGAAAAACACATAAAAACCAACCATTTAGTCACCATAGATTCCCCAAGAACGACTAAGGATATGAAATTGAAAAGCCAAAGCCCTATCTTTAAACTCTTTCAGGTGTCCAAAGATAGTGTAAAAAATATCCAGCAAAACAAGTCTGAATTTATTCAGGCTATACAAGATCAATTGAGTAGAATTGGGACATCCAACAGTTCTAATATAGAACATGTTGTTTCGGATACCCCACAATCTTCCAATAAAATCACTACTCTCACAAATTATTCCGACGACGGTGATACTCTAAAACAAATCCAAAACAAAAAACCTTTTGTTAACCATATGGATTGGCAAAGACCAATACAACAGGTACAACAACAACAATTGCAGATTATTCCTGCTCCAGACCTAGGAATAGTAAAACCCCTAGCTCAATGCCTCTTCCATTTATGATTGGAACATAGATGGGATGACCGAATACAATATCCTCATTTTTCTCCAACAAATGACCATGGCCGCAAATGCCTACAAAACTCATAATCGTACACAGGACAAGACCATTGCAGAACTGCTCATCGCAGGATTCTCTGGTCAATTGAAAGGTTGGTGGGATAACTATCTCACTGATCAACAAAAGGAAGATATCATCAATTCCATCAAAACTGATGAAGAAGGAATTTCAATCCTTGATGAACAAGGTGAACCCCTACAAGATGTCGTAGCAACCTGGATTCTCACAATCTCTTTAAGTTTCATAGGAGATTCTTCGCATCTGAAATATCAAAATGCCGAGTTACTTTCTAACCTCAAATGAAAAAAACTCAGTGATTTTCAATGGTACAAAAATATTTTCTTAACCAGAGTTATGCTCAGAAAAGATTCCAACCAGCCATTTTGGAAAGTGAAATTCCTGGCCGGACTACCTACCCTTTTAGGAGAAAAGGTTAGGAACAAAATCAAAGAGAATTGTGATAAACAGATTATACCCTACAGTGAGTTTACATACGGACAACTAGTCAGTATAACTCAACAAGATGGTCTAAAGATCTGTCAAGACCTGAAATTACAAAAATACCTCAAATTGGAGCTAAAGAGAACTAGGTGCGAACTTGGTACTTTTTACAAACAATTTGATATGAATTTCTCAAAACCCTATTCTAGTTGTATAGAAAACTGTAGTAAAACTCATAAATCTCTTCAGAGTACTTCAAGAGGTTACAAAAAGAGAGATTTCAGCAAGACTAACGAAGAGTATTACAAAAATCCTTACAAAAATACTCGTTATTCCAGACCGAATCCCAAAAAAGCTGATTCCAAATACAAAGACATTACGTGTTAAAAATGTCACAAAAAAGTCATACTTCGAGATTCTGCAAGATGAATAAAAAATTACAAGAATTGAAACTCGATGATGAAGTGACCCAAAAAATCTCCAATCTTCTCATTGATTCCTCCGATTCAAATGCCAAGTCAGAACCTGACTACTTTTCTTTGTCTTCTGAAGAAAACAAAGCCCTCCAAACGGATGAATTGCTCACGACCAGTTCATCTGAAAAATCTGATAATGGTAAGAGAAAACACGTTTGTGCATTAACCAAAGACGAAGAATTTATGTAGATATGGTTAAACACATAGATGTCGAACACCAAAAGGATTATTTGAATAAACTCCTCAAATATTTTATAGACTAGAAAAAAGATTCTAAAAATATGATTTTACCAAATACTTTTAAAAATACCTACGACTTGACCAAAATCCTGAAGAAGGGAAAAAAGATGAAAGATTCCAGAGAAACACCAGTTCTAGAACTTTAGAGAGAGATAAAACAAATCAAAGTAGAGATCAAGGCTCTACGAGAAAAACAAGAACAAGACTCTCTGCTACTGAAAACAATTGTTTCGAAAGAAAGCCAGGATAGTTCGAAATCCAGTTCTGAGTCCGACAATTCTGACTCTGAAAATCTAGAAGGACCTTCTGATAACCAATATCTTGAAGCGATCCCTAAGGAATTCCTTACTGTTTTAAGACAGATCACATCAAAAAAATACCACGTTAGAATAACCCTTAAATTCCCAGGCAATTTTAGAATTACTACTATTGCTCTTTTTGACATAGGAACAGATCTGAATTGCATAAAAACAGGTCTAATACCTGATAAATTCCATGAAAATACCCAGGAAACTTTAGCAGCGGCTAATAACACTAAGTTAGAAATCAATTCCCAAACCAGTGCGTCTGTTATCATTAATGGAGTTTCTATAGCAACATCGTTTGTTTTAGTAAAAGACATTCACAACTCCGTTATCTTAGGAACACCGTTTATAAATCTTACCACCCCTTATAAGGTAGATAATGATTTCATCTCTTTTGATTCCAATAATAAAAAATTAAAATTCCCTTTTCTGACAAAACCAAAAGCTAGAGACCTCAATCTGATAAAAATTTATTATTGCCATATAGGAGAATTAATGAATAGTTTTTTAGATCAAAATTCTAAGTCCCTAGATACTGTGATACCAGTTCCATCAAAATAATTGATTCCTTTACATACACAAAACTTTTGAAGCATGATTTACAACATCAAAAAAAAATTCAAAATATTGCATCAAAAATATTTTCTGCAAATTAATTCCTAATACTTTTTGCTTTGAAAAACTTTTAACCAGAGATTTTCTTAAAAAACAGGAGAAAAAACCCATAAATTTCTAATACTGGTTATAACACAGAGATGTCCTATCACTGTCCCTTGCCCCACTGTCTGGGCTACAAAGAAAAAATATCCAGGAATGACATGCGGGAATCCGGGCAATATTGTGTCCACACAATGTGTGGAGCCTTGCTACAAAAAAAAAGATGATATCCCTCCACCAATAAATACGCCAGTTGTTGCACCACAACAACAAACAAATTCCATGGCCCCCAAAAAACCTGCAAACTCCAAACCAATAAAAGAAGAAAAAGAAAATTCCCTGCAAAACCTCCTACCGAAAACCCCCTGACATGGTATGACATAGTTATGAAAGAAGAAAATGAAAATGCCGCAGCATCTGTGCAGAAAACACCAGCAACTTCCGCACAGGAAATAACTGCTGAGAATCTTCTGCAACTCCTTGCGAAATCACCGGAACTACAGCAGACATTGTTACAACTTCAAATTCCCAAACAAGAAGTTGCTCAAAGCTCCGGAGAGGAAAAAACCTCTCAAAATTCTACAAAAATCGAGAAAGGATAATCTTCAAAAAACCTTTCTCAAAAATAATTTTCAAAAACCCAACTTGAGAAAATAGAATCTTCAAAATCCCTTTCTCAAAAACAATTTTCAAAAAATCAACTTGTGGTACCACAAGTCCCCAAAAAACCTGCTTCTTAATTTTTCATAAAACATTTTTTCCAAAATATTGTGACTCTTGAAAAATGATTTTTTAATGAAGATCCTTTTTTAGCATTGCAAAATTATGTTGGACAAAGATGGTTTTACAACTCATGGGATATTTTAAAAACCCCATATTTTTACCAAGTTATCCTTGAAATTTCAGGATCAACGACAATTAAAAATAATAATTATAAAAATAACCCAGATCCCTCTTATTTTATTTGCAAAATGTTTAACGTAATTGCTCCAAGCGATTGGGGGAATGATCTGTCTCAACTCCTAAATTTCCCAGATACCCACAAAAATGAACCATTTTTTTATATTCCTTTTAATTACTGGGTACCAACAAGCTTGGTTCAATTCCTTCTTTATTCAAAATACCAACCAATGCCACACTTGACTTTTCCATTTTGTTACCTCATGTAATCCATCACAATTTCCAACATGGTGGAACTCATGGTGGGAACAATTTGGATCCACCCTTAAAATACAAAAACTCCAAGTCACTAAATCTTTTAGCCTCTTTAAATCCCAATATAAACCTTCTGAGGAAGAAAAAAGATTTGTGCCACTGCACTTTTTTCACACCAAATTCCACTTACCATGGGTATTCACATGGTTTGTAGATTATTAAAAAAATAAAATTCCAACGATCCGAAGGACATTTAAAGTTAGATGGTGGGACAGCTTTAAAATATCATTAAGTCTCACACCACAAAAAGTCCAGAAATGGTTAAATGCCCCAAAATCCATTCAGGTACATGCGCCTCTACAAACACCGGAGCACACCCAGTTCCTTTCACAGAAATCTCAGATGGCTTCAATGCTTGCGGCGGCCAAAAATTCAGAAGAAATGCAAGCCATAATTCTGAGGTTTGCACCGTCTTCATCAAAACAAGGCTCTTCATCAGAAAAAGAAGAACCAGAAATTGATATTGAAGATAGTCCAGTTTTTTGCAACAGTGGATTCTGAAGAAAATTGCCAAAAGAATTCAAAATACCCGGAGTACAATTTAGAAAAAATCCCGACAAAAGAAAGTGCTAGAAAAAGTTACTTTAAAAAAAACAGTAAAAACAAATATTCCAGCAATAATTTAAGAAAATGTCAAAAAGGATGATGTCAATCTGCACTCGGATGAATAGTCATTCTCCACTGGGATGAATAATTATTCTCCACTTAGATGAATAGTTAGATTCCCTTTTATTTACGAAAATGCCATATAAAACTCCTATAAAATGAGACTCTCTCTCTCCCTTAGTTAGATAAGTTCTTTTTTCTAAGTTCTTTTCTCATAAGCTTTCAGATTCTAGAGAGAAGTGAGAGCTCTAAAGAAATTTTTCTTTATGTTAGATCAAAATACCCATATGATTCAGTTCATATGATTTATATCATATGACTCATATGATCCAAAATACCTTAGAAATTTTCAAGGTATATCTCCTTGACAAAATACTTTGTAAATTTCAATATTTTAAATAAATATGATTATGGACGGTACTACGTCCTAATCTTTTAAATACTTCATGCTTTTAAATTCTTTAAATTTCTGCATTAAATACTTGGCTGGTTCTACCGCCTATTTGATTTAAATTCTTGCAGAATCTTTGATTTATGGTTTCCTTAACTGGAACCTTAAATTGTAAGTTAATCTTTATTTACTTTCTGCATATTTCAATTATCTTTTAATTTTTCAATCCCTTATATCCCGATTCCTTCCTTATTTAATTTCGTATAGAAGGTTACTTGTTTTCTCATGTTATTAATTTCAGTTATTATGCATAGTGTCACGACCCATTTCCTTACCTCTCGTCCTCTCTGTAGTTCTCTTTCTTGCATTTGCTTTTGATGCAGTGTATGAGTCTATCAAGCAGAGTAGAATATCATGTTATCCACTGTTCTCTTAAGTAAAAGCATAAGGTAAATAACAAAAGATATTTACGTGGAAAACTCCTTGCTCAAAGGATTAAAATCCACGACCCACCACAGTAGGATTTCATCAACCTCCACTATAACTAAACAATGTTTATATTACAACCTATTGCAACTTACGAATTAAACTCTTAATTCCTCAACCTTAACAATAACTCTATTGTAAAGACACACCTTGACTAACTCTAGCCAAGAGAACCCGCTAACCACTCTTACTCACAATAACTCTATTGCAAGAACTTTACAATAACTCTATTGTACAAGCACACTCTTTGACTAACTCTAGCCAAGAGTAAAATCAACTTAAGGTTTTAAAACCAAATCACCTACAACATGCTTCTTAAGAGAAGAGTAGGTTTACAAGTTTAAGAACAATAAAACAAGCACTCAAAAAACCTAGGACTTAGACATCTTCACTTGTTAGAGAACTAGTCCACGATTTGTTGTCGTCTTGTTCTGATTTGAAGCTCTGATGAACTTGACTGCTTGTTGCCAAAAGCAAGAGCAATTTTTTTGTTATTGCAAGGTTATGTTTTCACTCCTCAACATGATGTATATATATGAGGGATGTGAGGAAGTGACAAACCTTAGACCTTGGACCAATAGCGTGTCCACAATAGCTCTGCAGCAATGCTGGGACACTGCCACTATTTCATCAGCTTTACAATTGTAGAGTTGACTTGCATCGGACGGAACTGGTTCTCCTTTTACATTGTTTGTCAAATCATCAAAATAATACAAAGTATTCATAAGCACACATTATCGATTTCCCCACTTTTTGATTATGACAAACTCTAAATTCAAGTTCCCCCTGCGACTTAGATTCCACTCACTCCACAACAACAAAACTCAGAACTCCACTCACCCCACAACAACAAACTTCCCCCTTTTGGTATCATAAAAAGAGTAAAGCAGTAATATGAGGAAGATGTATAAAGACAATGTTAACTCATGGTCATGGAGGCAAAGTCAATATGAGCAGAAATAAAACAAGTAGGAATAAACACAATTGCACAATATAACAAATATCGCCCAAGTTAATACACAAGAAACATAGAGTATAAACATAAGTATCGACAAATGTAATAAGTAAGCAGCACCACTGTTAAATTACAACCCAATAAATAAACTGGATAGGAAATGAGAAGGACAGGGAGAAGGGAATAAGGAGATGGAGGAAATAGGAACAAAGACTACTCATAGTCTGGCCAGGAGAGCAGTAGTTAGGTTATTCACTTATGACCTTAGATCAGTGACTTTAGTCTGAAGCTGAGCATTTTCATTCCTCATTGCCTCTAAGGCACCTGTTCATCCTGTTGCTATGACTTCTGCTGAATCTCTACTTTCAAAATAACAATCTCAGAGTCCATTTGAGCAAGAAACATGGTCAACTTGGTGACTTATGTATTTGCTCATTCCTAGGCCTTGATTAGTTTGGAGATCATGGAAATACTCCCAACTCTACCCTTTTTAGGCACACATTCACACTTTTCAAGAGTGGTTAGGGTAAATATCTGCTTCTTTGTTCCTAGTGTCTCATTGCGAAACTTTATTCTAAAGTACTGAAGAACCCTGGTGAGAAGAAAATTGTAGCCTAACCTATGTTTTCCATCTTTTAAAGACTATTTTCATGATGTGTTCCATCATCAAAGTAAGCAGGTTGGCCGGAGTAAAGGAAGATAAATTTTCCATCAAAAACAGATAAGGAATAGCAGCCATTGACCTTCTCTTAGAGCGTGATAACAAGAGTTTATTAACCAATTCAAACAGAAGCTGAAATTCTGGCTTTAACTATTTTTTGAAGACCCGCTCCGCCTTCAAGTTTCCTCCTTGTTTAGCAATCATTTCCAAGAAATCCTTGAAAGTCGATCTCTTGAATACAGTGGACACCCCTTCAGTTGGGACTTCCAGAATCTTCCTAAGTGTTGCTTCATCCAGAGTGAAGTCAGTGCCATTTACACTGGTAAGTAGTGTTACACCCTCATCAGTGACCAACAATGAGCCATAGAACTCAGAGAATTCAGCTTCAAACAACACTGCTACAGAGGGCTGAAACAAATGACTCTACTCTCGAGCTTCCACCATTTCAATCACTTCTTTCATGCTTGGCTGATTTGCGATTTTAGAGTAAAAAATGTACTTTTAAGACATTCTGAGACATGAGAATATTTTTCCTTTCAGATTCAGTTAACTCTCCTTTTTGCTTCTTTGACGAGGATTTATGTTCCTCATCAACCATAATCTTTCTTTTCTTGGAGGAGCGAGAACTTACCTTCTTGTCCCTGGATCCCCATCCCCAGCACCAGGTTCCCTAAGTTCAACATCTTTTTCCTTTCGCAGGAGTGCTTTCCCAGAACTCTTCTTTACTAGTAGAGTTTCTTCCAATTTGGTTTCATGGTCGGGACTGTCAAGCTCCACTACTTTAGTGGGCGAGACCTCTTTATCATCAACCTTCCTAGTCAATAACTTATTTCTCTTTACAATACTTTCCTTGTTTTATTTTATGGCAGAGTCCATTTGGGCCTTAATTTTGTCTATAGTGAGTGGCCCCCTTATGGAAACTACCTCTTTATTCCTAGAAGATGACCTAGATCTTCTTGGAAATACAAAATTTAGAGGTACTTAGTCATCATCTACATCGACAGGTGGGGTGAAACATGTCGATGATTCATTGGAAGAGATCTCATTCTCTCCTACAGATATTCTAGACACTGTAACTAGAGGAGAACCAGGTGTCTTATCCTTCTTGGGGGGAGACAGATCTTCCCCCCTGAATGTGAGCACCAGGTCCCCCATACGTTTCTCACTCTTTCAGTAGAGAAACTACATCAAGAAAATTTCCCACAACCTCATCCCTACATCCTAGAATGTTAGACCTTCATTCATTCCCTTCAGAAAGGTTTTCCTCAACTATGCTTATGACAGAGGGCTCAGAGGATCTTTTTTTCTGATTCGGTAATCTCAGGATTTATTAAAAGAGTAGAGTTACCTAATCTAGTAGCCTTTTCTTAATCCTTTTCCGTTTGTATTTCCAGGACCAGTTCCCGTGAATCCCTTGCCGTCTCAGAGGGCTGAAGAACTGGAGCATAAGTATCTCCAGATCCAACATTATTCGTGCTTTCTATAACCAAGCTCTAACTAGTAACCTCATATTCTTTGTATTTTTTTCAACTTCCTCAGTGTCGCCTGATTACGTGAAAATTGACATAGTGTCGATGCTGTCTTTTGGAGAGACGACTTCTTTAGGAGTGGAGGCTTTAGGTTCCGAGACAAACTTCTGAGGAGTTAAGATTTTACATCTCTGGGGAGTAACATGAGTAGAAGGTATATGGGGAGAGGTAAGTGTAGGAGGATTAGAGGAGGGTATAGGTTCAGATGGTGAGGAAGTGAGATTTTGGTCAGAGGGTGTTGAAGTAATTGGAAGAGAAGAGGAGAGTCCAGAGGTAGGGTACGATAGAGGTAGACTCGGGTTGAGATGTAGATTCGGGTTGTGACATGGTAAATGAGAGGAGAAAAAGAGTGAGATAGTGGTTGGAGATTTTTAAGTGGTGATGAAGGAACTGAAAGTGCGACGGTTTCAGAGGAGATGAGTGAATTTAGTTGAGAAGAATTAATGATTTGGTAAAGTGAGAAAGAAGATGTGATGTGTGAGAATAGAAGATTCATCCACAAAGGTATGGGCGGGAGAAGTTATAATGCCATGGCACACTTAGCAAGTTTAAAAATGTTGGTACAAATGAAAATACTAACCTCAGTTTGAGGAACCAAGTTCCTCAAAAGTTTTAAGAGAGATGGAGCAACATCTTTATATAGTGTAACATTGCTTATCCCTGCAATGTCTTGAGATCGTCATGTGTGTATATCTATACAGTATGAAACTGAGTCAGACATTCTCATAAACACATTTTCAATCATATACCAGTCATTTAATCATAGCCTATCATGGAGAATTTGAGAAGGGAGATGATTAGCTCATCTTGAGCAACCCCAGCTCAAGCCTATTCTTTTCAAAATTATTTCTGCTTAATGTCTTTGTGAAAATATCAGCTACATGGTCCTCAGTTTTATAGAACTTCATGCAAATCATCCCCTTTTCAAGATTATCTCTTAGGAAGTGGTGCTTAACTTCAGTGTGCTTAGTCCTCTTGTGTTACACTAGATTTTTTGCCATGTTCAGTGCACTAGTATTGTTGCACATCAAGAGCACATATTCAATGACCACTCCAAAATCCTCAAGTTGTTGCCTGATCCAAAGAAGCTAAGCACAACAAGAGGCAGTTGCTACATACTCAGCCTCAACAGAGTGTTGTTTCTTTTTTTCCCAAGATATCAGACATGAACTAAGAAAGTAAGCCATACCAGAAGTGATCTTTATATCCACCAAGTAGCCAACATAGTCAACATCAGCATAGCCAACCAGATCAAAATTATCGCATGTACGATAGAAGAGGACCATGTCTAGAGTTCCTTTAAGATATCTCAAAATTCTCTTAGCTGCCTTGAGATGTGATTCTTTTGGACAAGATTGAAATCTACCACACAGATCAACACTATACATAATATTGGGTCTGCTTGTTGTAAAATAGAGCAAGGATCCAATGATACTCATGTACATGGTTTCGTTTACATGAGCACCAGGTTCATCTGTATCTAGTAGAGTTGCAGTAGCAATAGGACTATCTATGACCTTAGCATTTTCCATTTCAAACCTTTTCAACAGCTTCTTGATATATTTCTGTTGACTGGTCATGGTCCCTTTTGGAGTTTGTTTCACTTGTAACTCGAGAAAAAAGTTCAACTCTCCTATCATGCTTATTTCAAACTCACTTCCCATGAGCTTTGCAAACTACTCACACAAGGAATCATTTGTGGCACCAAAAATGATGTCATCAATGTATACTTGGACAATCAACAGATTTCTTCCTCTCATCTTCAAAAAGAGAGTGTTGTCAATTTCCCCCCATTTAAAATTATTTTCAAGGAGAAATTTTGACAATCTTTCATACCAAGATCTAGGAGCTTGCTTCAACCCATACAAAACTTTGTCAAGCTTGTAAACATGCTTAGAGTGTTCATGATCTTCAAAACTTGGGGGTTGCTTGACCAAAACCTCTTCCTTCAAGTAACCATTTAAAAGATACTCTTTACATCCATCTGGAACAGTTTGAATTCCATGTGAGATGCAAATGCAATGAGTATTCTAATTGCCTCCATTCTGGCAACTGGAGCAAAAGTCTCATCGTAATCAATTTTCTTTTTGATTATATTCCTGAACCACTAGCCTTGATTTATTTCCGGCAGTGTTACCAAATTCATCAAACTTGTTGCGAAATACCCATATGATACCTATGATGATTATGTTGGAGGGCCTATGTACCAGGTTCATACTTTATTCTTTTCAAACTGAAGAAGTTCTTCTTGCATGACTACAATCTAATCAGCATCCTCCAAGGCTTCTTTGATATTTTAGGCTCGATTTGAGACAGGAATGCAGAACATGCAAACATGTTTTTTGCCTTAAACCTAGTTTGAAAGACAGAATACAGAGGAGTAATCAAATTTTGCAAAAGATGAGATCCCTTGTGTTTTCAGTTTGACACTAGTACTTCAACTTGATCACTCCCTTGAGGAGTCGATGAACCGGGTTCCTCCTATTGTGATCTTTCATTCTCCTCAATATTTGCCAAATTTTCATTATTGATCTGGCTCGATCCAGGGGTACCTGATACATCATCAATGACTTAATGTTCAACTTTATGTGAGATGATGGAGGCACCAGGTTCTTGTGCATCATTGTCTTTCTTTACTTGACCCATCAGATCTTTCTTACCATTGGATATTTCAATGGCCTCGTCAGGAACCTTAGAGAACTCTCCATTTTCAGCTTCATCATCTTGATTTCCCTTTTCACCAAGCACATTCGACTTATCAAAAATCACATACACACTCTCCTCAATACACTATGTTCTTTTGTTGAACACCTTGTATGCCTTTATGTGAGATGAGTATCCAAGAAAGATGCTCTCATCACTTCTAGCATCAAATTTTCCCATAGCCTCCCTACCATTATTATGAATAAAGCATTTACATCCGAAGAAGGCTCGCAGATAGGTAAGCTTGGGCTTTCTTTCATTCAATAATTCATAAGGAGTTTTCTCAAGCAAGGACCTGATCATGCACCGATTTATCACATGACATGTAGTGTTAATAGATTCAGCCCAGAAACTCATACATACACCATTGGCTATAAGCACAATTTTAGCCATATCTTCAAGAGTTTTGTTTTTCTTTTCGACCACACCATTTTGTTGAGGTGTTCTTGGTGCAAAGAAGTTGTGGCTTATGCCATTTTCAGCGCAAAATTTATCTAACTTTACATTATCAAGTTTAGTTCCATGATCAAATCGGATCTTTGCAATTTGATTCCCCATATTGACTTGAATTTGTTTCACAAATGTCACAAACACATGAAATGTTTCATCTTCGGATTTTAGAAACAGAGTCCATGTGAACCTGGAATAGTCATCAATAATGATAAACATGTACTTCTTTCCTCCTCTACTTAGGATTCTCATTGGTCCACACAGATCCATATGAAGAAGTTCAAGTGGCCTAAAGGTTCTTATATCTTTCTTTGGTTTAAAGGAGGATCTGACCTGCTTCCCTTTTACATATGCATCACACACCTTGTGATCTGAGAACTTGGTTTTTGATAATCCACGAATCAGGTCCTTTGCCATCAGTTTGTTGAGAAGAGAAAAACTAGCATGTCCAAGACATCTATGCCATAGTTCAGTATCATCCTCTAGGGCAATGAGACATGTTAGATCATTTTCATTTAACGACTTAAAATCAGCGACATAAATATTTTTGAATCTTTTTGCTACTAGGACAACTTCCCCAGATTTTATGTTTGTGACTGTACATGCCGCCGAAGTGAAGTTAACTTCATTTTCTTTGTAACAAATTTGCGAAATGCTTAGCAAGCTATACTTCAATCCATCAACATAGTACACATTTTCAATTGCATGAGAGAGAGAGTCTTCCTAATTTTGTCTACACCGAGAATGTATCCCTTTTTGCCATTTCCAAAAGAGACACTCCATCCTTGAAAAACCTTGAGTGAGAGGAAATCCTTCATTCTTCTAGTCATATGCTTCGAGCAGCCACTGTCCATATACCATTTCTGGTTGCTTCCCCTCGCTGCACCCTTTTCGTCATTCTCAGCATTTGATCTAGCCATAAGTGCAAATATTGACTTGTGTGTTGAAGATACATTATCAATTGCCATCATATATGTCTCTTCTTGATCACCTTCATCTTCAAATTCGCTGGATGAGTCTCTCCAGACAGCCAGAGCTTGCTTCACCACGTTGTCAGTTGCATCTCTTCTTTTGAATTTTTCAGGAAGTTGGTTTCTCTTTGCACCTTTCTCAGAGTTGTTCTTGTAATGGTCTTGCTTTTGAATAGGACATTCCTTGATAAAATCTCCAGGATTTCCACACTTATGACATCAGTCATTCCCTCAGAGGTTTTTGCTCGTGCTTTCTTTCCTTGGGAATTCACTATTTTTTCTGACCATCTTTTGGAATTTTCGGGTGAGGTAAGCCATATTTGACTCATCACTAGTTGAGTCACTTTTTTCTGCCTTCAAAGATGGCATTGACTTTGCTTTTTTAGGAGGTAGGCAAAACACTAAGCAATTTATGAACTAGCTTGTTGGTTTGGTTGACTTCACCAAGAAAATGAAGTTCATTTAATATTGAGGTGAACCTGGTATGCATATCCTGAATAGACTCATCATCCTTGATCTTGAATAGTTCATACGCGGTGGTGAACATGTCTATTTTGGATTGCTTCACTTGACTAGTCTCCCCATGAGCAGTTTGGAGAGCTTACCAGATCTCATTTGCCCTTTGACAAGCCGAAATACGGTTGTACTCATCTAGACTGATACCACAAATAAGGATCTTCTTAGTCTTGAAGTTTTTTTCAATAGCCTTTCTATCCACATCATATACTCATTCCTTGATTTTAGAGTGGTGGTAAGATGAACCAGATTTATGTTCATGAGGACCATCACAGATGATGTCCCACAACTCAGAATCCTCAGCCATAATGAAATCATGCATTCTAGTCTTTGACCATTCATAATATTTCTCATTAAATCTTGGTGGTCTTGTGGTAGATTGACCTTCCTCTAAATTTGGTGGAACACTCATTAAAAAGATTCTTTCTAGGTGTTAACTTTTAAAAAAACATGCTCTGATACCACTTGATGTAGTGTATGAATCCATCAAGTAGAGTAGAGTATCAGGTTTTTACTGTTCTCTTAAGTAAAAATAAAAGGTAAATAACACAAGATATTTATGTGGAAATCTCCTTGCTCAAGGGATTAAAAATCACGACCCACCACAATAGGATTTCATCAACCTCCACTATAACTGAACAACGTTTAGATTACAATCAATTTCAACCTAGGAATTAAACTCTTAATCTCTCACCCCTTACAATAACTCTATTGCAAAGACACAACTTGACTAACTCTAGCAAAGAGAACCCGCTAGCCACTCTTACTCACAATAACTCTATTGCGAGAACTTTACAATAACTCTATTGTACAAGCACACTCCTTGACTAACTCTAGCCAAGAGTAAAAACAACTCAAGGTTTTAAAACCATATCACCTACAACATGTTTCTTAAGAGCAGAGTAGGTTTACAAGTTTAAGAACTATAAAACAAGAACTCAACAAACCTAGGACTTAGACATCTTCACTTGTTAGATAACTGGTCCATGATTTGTTGTCATCTTGTTCTGATCCGAAGCTCTGATAAACTTGACTGCTTGTTGCCAAAAGCAAGAGCAATTTTTTTTGTTTTTTCAAGATTAGGTTTTCACTCTTTAACATGATGTATATATATATATGAGGATTGTGAGGAAGTGACAAACCTTAAACCTTGGACCAATAGCGTGCCCGCAACAGCTCTGCAGCGATGCTGCGACACTGCCATTATGTCAACAGCTTTACCATTGTAGAGTTGACCTGCATCGAGCGGAACTGATTCTCTTTTAACATGTTTGTCAAATCATCAAAACAATGCAAATCATTCATAAGTACACATTATCAGCTTTGCTCTAATATATATAGCATTTTTTTGAGTTGTGATTGCTAAATAATTCTTACTCCCTCCGTCCCATTTTATATGATGTAGTTTGACTGGGTACGAAGTTTAAAAAATAAAGGAAGATTTTTTAATCTTGTAGTCTAAAACAAGCTAAAGATATTTGTATGGTTATAGATCAACTCATTAAGTGTAAAAGATAAAGTTTAAAGTTAAATTGTTGCCAAATAAAGATTTGTGTCATTTTTTTTGGACTGACTAAAAAGAAAAGTGTGTCATATAAGTTGGAACAGAGGGAGTACTATTTATTTCTTTTTCTTTCAGATTTTACTTTGCAATTGTGGAGTTTTGATTTCTCAGTCACATCATCGTACATAATAAATATGATTTCTACAATACTCCTTTTTCTATAAAAAAAAATCATAGAAATATAATGAATTTGTAAGGAAACGGTTATATATGTAAGAAATTTTTGAGAAGTATCAATTGTAAAAGATATAGACTTTATATACAATACATAATTATTAGTCCTTTGAGAAATCGTTTGCACATTTTTCTTGGATATCTACACTATTTTTAAACAACTTTTACATATTTGAACGGTTTGTATTAAGTTCCTTGTAAGAGAATAGGGATCGATTTTGTTATATTTCGTAATAGGATTATATTTAAACAATTCAACATTAACTAATATTCTTTTATCAAATTCATGGATGAAAGCATTCATAATCTTGATTCTTGAATCAAAGGATAATGTCAGTAATATGGTTTAACTATCTCTATCACAAATAACTATTACTTTTTTCCTCTGGTGTATACCATGAAGTTGACAATGATATATTATTCATTTTAAAAATGACATATGTTGATCAAATGTTTTTACAACTTTTACAAGATACGACTTTTATTTGGTAGCATCTTCTTGATGGGTATGCCATTGTAAAAAGGAGGAGGCTACCGTTTCTTAGTGATAAGATGCAAACTTTAAGGCGTGGATGATTTATCAAACATAGCTGATGTTACTCATATTCACATCTATACTTATGTTGTTGAAATATTATAAAACAAAAAAAGTGTCGCACCGATTTTTTTATATATTAGAACTACATAGGAAAAAAGTTATACCAATTCAATTAATTGTGTATAGCTACAAATTATTGTACTTTCCTTTCAAAGTTTTAGTTACTCATTACTTACATGTATTAATATTATCTATATCATTAAAAAATTTATACTAATTAACACGGGATAGTATAGATATAAGTGCGGAAGCTGCAGAAAGTAAGTCTGCTCAAACAACCCCAAAGTACACAAGTCATGTAGCTACTAGAACAGGTTACAAGATATGAGATGCAACTCTATAAAATGAAAGTACTAATTAAGTCTACTATGGAAGAAGTACCCGCCATGGTAAATGGTAGCTCATCTCAACTCGACCAACAAGAAGTATCATATAGTGTAAAAATACAATAAGCGACCCATTCGGCCTAATTAGATACTTCATAAATATCCGATCTAGTTCATGATTTCCCATTCACACGAATAAATGATTTAAATTCACACAAGCATCACATTAATAGGGATGACAACAGATCGGATCTGGACCGGATCCTACTAGATCCAGATCCAGATCCGTTTTTCATACCTGGATCCAGATCCATCGGGTCCATAAAAATCAGATCCAAATCCGGATCCATCGGATCCACCGGGTCCACGGATCGGATCTGGATCCACATGTAAAAATTTTTGCCTTGCTAAGAATTTATTTTTTGAACTGACAAACAATTTTTACTTAGCTAATAGTTTACTGTGTTTCAATTTTGAAATGTTCATATGAGATATTTTGTTCGTTGTCTCGTTTAGATTGTGAACTATTAATTGAAAATGTTGGACAATGACAATAGTTGTGGAAAATGCTGACTAGTATTTTCATAATATAGAACTTGCATGGGCTTGAAATCTTCACAAATGAAGTGAATATAATTTTAACTATTTGTCTATGGAGATGTTAGTCATTCACAAATATAACATTGTTTATTATCAAAGTTACCTCTTTATTTTTTGGTTTTTGAGTTAACGCGGGGATAAATTAAACTTGTTTTGAGAATTAAATTTGCAATGATGTGCTTAACAATTTTAAGAAAATACTTATAAAATTACATTCTAGGTTATGGATATATTTAATAAAAAAACTGATCCACGGGACGGATCTGGACCGGATACGGATCTCAAATACAAGATCCATATCCAGATCTGATCCGTCAGAAATGGATCCGGGTCCGATCCGGATCCGTCGGGTCCAAATTTTGAAGATCCATATCCTATAAAACGGATTTGAATCCACCGAATCCGGACCGAGTCCAGGATCCACTGACATCTCTAATCACATATAACATGATTGTTTTTAAAAAAGAAGCAATCAAACTAAGAGTTAAAATTTTATTTTCATGAATTCTGTTAGCCAAAACTTTAATTGAATAGCCAAAGTCCGTGCAAACAAAATTCAATGAGTTCAATATATTTAAATTCATCAACTCTTAGCAAGAATTAGTCTAGGAAATTATTTCTGTAAGTTTAGGACGCCATGCAGTCAAAATCAACTCTTGGTCCACTCAAACCAACCCTCGAATTAATAGTCCAAATCTCGAAATTGAATACATGGAAGTGATACTCATAAGCTCAGGAACTCATTGAAATAATTAAAATATTATTGTGATATCATTTACTTACTCAGAATAAGGATTTCCCCAAAATTAGGGCTAAATTGCCCAATTGATCCCTTAATTTCTTTATGATTCTATGGGTTAAATCTCATGAAATTTAAGTATAATAGCTAGAGTAATGTTAGGAACCCATACCTAGTTTTTAGGACGAAATTTCACCTTTTGATTGACCAAAATAGGTTGGTGCGTCGTGCCACATGGCACCCCTTACGTTGCACCTATTGCAATCTCTGGAAAACCTCTAGACTCCGACTCTCTGAAATTTTGACTTGGTGCTCAGTGCGACCCACTACTGCATCTGGTGCACCAAAGGTTTTTTTCACATAATCCGATTAAATTTTGGACTAGACGAAGTATTTCGGCCAAAGGTCAATTCTATACGCTATAGATTCATCTTAGACACGTTTTTTATGAGAGATTCAAATTTTGGAGAGAAGAATAGCACAAGAAGGGTTAGAGTATCGTGAAGTGGAGATTCACACAGTTTAGTCTTTATTTCTTCTATTTTTATAGTTGAATGATATGAATTGTGTATTCTTCACGAACATGAGTGACTAACTTTCTATTATTTTAGGATTACATGATTATCTATAAATATTGTAGTTTGAAGCTTTATGTTAGCATATCTTTGATTATAACTGATTTCTATCGGTTTATTTGATTTACTTATTTTATGTTTGCACTTAATTATTTAATTGTCTGATCAACAATTGAATACTATCTAAATCTAGGTCTAACTTGGAAAAGAGGACATAGATTGCATTATAGGATACAATAAAGCTTGTTCGTGAACTGGGTTATGCTGGGATCGAATTCGCGGGTAGGGTAGATTATACCTACTCATAGGAATATAAGTGTTATAATAGTTTGAATAGGCGATGAGATATCAGGAACATCCCACTAGTAATACCAATGCTGTAGGAAACTAAATCTTTGAAATAGTTAACTAAAGTGGATACTCAACAGGATTGGAGATATCTACCAGTAACTCTGGAATATCTCTCCCATCTAAACATCTCAACAACATAGTTTAATTTACGTTTTTACTTGATTCACGCATTTTAATAAATTTTCGGATACTTGCAACTGTTTAATCTATTCGGAAAGTTAATCGAGAAATTCCGTGTGGGAATGATAAATTTCTTATACTCTATTACATGTCACTCATGTATACTCGTGTGAATGGTGAACCAGACCACCTCATTTGAACTGGAAGACACAAAAAAAGCATAACATCCTTACTGAAAAAAATAATCCCCTTGATTATTTTAATTAATTGAAAGGCTATATATACAAGTTACATATTTCCATAATAGGAAAATCCTTTTCCTATTCTACTTCTAAATCCTTATTCTACCATAATTCTAACTATACAATTATGGTAAGTGTATAACACTAATTAAGGTATCCTTTTCCTTACAATATACTACAAATATATATACCATATATACAATATTGTTTTGTACTTATTTTGGCCGAGATAGGTGAGAGAGGCCCACTAGGGGCCCTAAGAGAGCCTCTGTTTCTTCTTCAGCTGTGGCCAGAGTCTCCATGAGGCCCAAGCGACCTACCTTTCTTTGCTGTTGTTATTGGGCCGAAGGCCTTTGCCGAGGCCCAAGCGGCCCACTGTTCTGCTGCTTTGCCCAGTCCACGCCAGCCTTTGCATGCTTTGTATATATGTGATATACTGCTTTGTATACAGATGGTATATCACATGTATATTGCTTTGTTTAACACACCTTGTGATCCTGGGCGGTTTTCCGTTGAAGCTATCCCTAAAATCTTCAAAGAGAACCGATGGTAGACCCTTTGTAAAGATATGCAATTTGATAACGAGGCAGGGACATGGCATACGCGAACTTAACCCTTTACAACCTTTTCACGGACAAAGTGAATGTCCATTTCGATATGCTTGGTGCGCTGGTGTTGGTGGGTTACGAAAGGTAGATGACACTAATGTTATCGCAATATACCAAGGTTGCCTTACGAATGGGACAATGAAGCTCCAAAAAGCAAATTACGAGCCAACATGACTCGGAGACCACATTCGCTACCCTCGATATTCGCCCCTGCGAGCGGGCGTGACAGAGTTGCTTGACGTTTTGCCCGACCATGAGACCAAGTTGTTGCCAAGGAACATACATGGCAGTCGACCGTCGGTGTCGGGACAACCACCCCAATCGGCATCCGTGTAAGAGACAAAGTGGATGCAGATGAATGAAGGATACAAGTGCAACCCATAGTCCAGTTGTCCCCTGTATATACCGAATGATGCGTTTGATTGCATTCATGTGCTCAACTCGGGATCATGCATGAATAAACACACCTGCTGAACCGCATATGTAATATCCCGGATGCAGTAAAGGTAAGATCTTGGAGGGCCCTGCCAGGCTGCGATAGCGAAGTCGGGTCCTCAGTATGGTGCACCTCTTTGGTCACTTAGCTTTGGGTTTGCATCAGCTGGAGTGGAAGTGGACTTACAGGATGACATCCCGACCCTCTCGATGATCTGTTGACATACTTCCGTTGAGACGAAACAACCCACTGAATGGCGACGCTTGACGAATCCCAAAAAAATAACCCAAAGGCCCTAAGTCTTTCATAGCAAACTTCGAGCATGGTCGCGATAGATTGGCGCAAGGCATCGGAAGAGGCGATCAAGATGATATCATCCACATACAACAGAGATATAGGCTAATGGCAGAACCACGGTAGATGAACAAGGAATTATCGACTCTTTGTGAGTGAACCCAATAGTCGAAAACAAAATCGACAAATCGTGTATACCAGGCCCGTGGAGACTGCTTAAGCCCATATAGCGATTTTTCAATAAATGAACCACGATGAGGCGGTCGGGATCCACGAAACCAACGGTGATGCATATAAACTGTTTCCTTGAGATCACCATGTAGAAAAGCATTCTTGACATCTAACTGATGAATTGGCCAAGTCTTCGAAAGAGCCAAGCTAAGCCATGGTCACGAATGGTAGCCGGTTTGACCACGGACTAAGCGTCCTCACCACGATCAATTTCAACTTTCTTTGAGTCTTACCATCACCAACAAGTCCGTGTCTTATGTCGAGCAAATGACCCATCTGAATTCCTCCTTATGAGCAAAAATCCACATGGGCGATAATATTAATACCATATGGACGGGCACCAACTCTCACGTCTTATTATCAATAAGAGCATTATATTCATCGATCGTAGCAATTTTCCAATTAGGGTCATTTTAATGCGGACACATGATTGCTGGGCAGGGATTTAGAGACGCCGAGAATATAAATTAAAATGTCTTTAGGTGTAAAAATACCCCGTGACTACGAGTGATCGGTGCATGACTTGAGGAAGAATTGATGGAATTTTGGGAATTTTTCTGGGCTCGGGATGGCGGCGTGGCCTCTTGTCCAAATCTCGGCAAAGGTACAGATCTCGGAGCAGCGTGAACTGGCGAGCCCGATTCATGAACTATTCTGCAGGCGTAAACCGGATGTGGCGTTCTTGTGGGGCCCGCGGGCGATGGGCTTGGAGGATTTGGGTACCGGGGAGATGTTCGAAAAATTCGAATAATATACGTGGATATTTGGTCATCCAAAAATTATATGGCCCGAGGTTCGGGAGTATGAACTTTCATAAATGGGAATTGAGTTTCATCAAAAAATGACATGGTGATTGATTATGATTTTCTTGGAGGATAAATCAAAACACTTATAGCCACGATGATTCGACGGATAACCCAAAAACACACGGGGTGGCAGGAGCACGAAGTTTGTTAATTGTGGTGGATGGGAATAACGGATAACACAAGCACCCAAAAATCCGAAGGTGAGAATAATAAAGGTTCTTATTATATAGGACTTTGAGGGGAAGAGTATGTCGGACACTTTAGGCGAATTATTCGTGAGTAAGTGCCATTTGTAGAGCATGATGCCAAAAATATGGAGGTATGGAGGCATGTATTAAGAGAGTTCAGACAATGTTATTTATGGAATGAATTTTATGCGTTCGGCTTTCCCATTTGTGAAGATGTATGAGGACATGAAAAATGAAATTTATCCTATGAGTAGCACAAAAATCTCGAAACTCCCTATTGTCATACTCTTTCTCATTATCACATTGAATATTTTTATTTCTCTTTCGAATTGAGTACGAATGAACGCTCAAATTTTATGAAGACGGAAAACACTTGTGATTTATTCGCAATTGGAAACGTCCACAAAAATCTAGAATAATCATCTAAAAAGAGAACATAATATCGATGACCCGTTGAACTAAGAGCAGGGAGATGTCCATAAGTCGCTATGAATAATGTCAAATGACATAGAAGTATGAATTGGAGTCTACAAATGGCAATTTAACAATTTTTCCTAATGAACAAGACTGACAAATTGAGTACGACTTGTACCCTTACAGAAATAAAGCTATTTTATCTAAAGGCGATAAAATAAAAGATCCGGATGACCAGGCGAGCATGCCACATGGAAGGAGAGATGGTGCAGGCGTGGCATTTGGACTCGATGGACTGAAACGGGGCATGATAGGAATCTGAGATCCCCTACTATCACACCTCATGAGATGACTTCGTCTTGAAATCCTTCATGATATGCAGAAAGGATCAAATTCAATGTAAATGCACTGTCATTTGTGAATTTTCGGACATACACTAAATTTTTAATCAATTTAGGAGCATGTAAAGTATTTTTCAAGAGGAGTGGTGGATTAGGAGGATACAATGTTTTCTGACCATACCCTAGAATTGGAATAGAACTGTCATTACCAACAATTATCCCCCGATGAGTGCTCAAATTGGAATAAGATGAGAGAGTACCTGATTCGAAAGTCATGTGAGTAGTGGCCCCAGTGTCCATGTACCAATTTGGGTCCGGTTGGGACAATCCCAACGTGTGCATCACAGCCTCGATATCGGTCTGAGTGGGGCCTGCTGCACAGTGGGCTTGCGGAGGTCTGGGCCCAAGGACTCCTGGCCGTGCTGGAACTGGGTCGTAACTGCCGTGGGTGCCGTTGCTGGGCCACTGGCTAATGGGCCGCCAATGCTGGGCATTGGGCCTGGATGCCAGCCAGTGGCCGGAAACTGGCATGAGGTGCGGGTTCACTTGCCAATGGTTCACCGGCTGGCCACGGTGGTGGTGGCCCATTGTACCCTGGATGGGACCCACCGCCTGTTTGTTGATCACCGGAACCGCCACCAGAACCGCCTCGTTTGCCCCCGCGGTTTTTGTTATTTTTCCGATTATTCTTGCCACCACCATTATTATGGTTTTGGCGGTGATTAACAAACCCGAAGAACTAGGAGAGATGCCACCATGACAAGCGGGCTTGCTCATTAGCCACCACCTTTTTAGCCAAACCGCTACTTCCAATGTCGGCACGAGGCGGGCTTGATGAAAGTCGGGAAGAGGGTTGCTTTGGCGAAGGAGAGTTCCAACACCATTATAGGCCTCAGAAGACCAGGCAACCAACTATAGAACTAGGCGATTATTTGTTCTTCGGTGCGCCAACATTACGGAGGTTGATCCGCTAACTCCTTTAGTTTCTTGCAATATGCACGAAACGTTCGAAATACGTCCCATTGAACGAGAGAGAATTCCTCGCCGAAGTGTGACGACGGGAATGTTGGTTGTCTTGAATATATCATAATCTATTCCATGCAGCCATAGCCGTGGTATCGGGCTCCATAATCGTCTGTAGAAGGTCCATCAAATAGTGGCGTATATCCACCGAAGAACCGTGAGCATCAAGTGTAATCTATAACTCAAGATCCTCCGCAGGAAGGGGTCTAGCGGGAGGAATGATGTGAGGAAGAACTTGATAAGATATAGTGTGAATTTTAAACAACTCCGGCCACGTTGCATATTGGACGGTGTCCATCTCAAGGACAATAGTGGCACTGAGCTTGGTATTGGAAAAGTGAGGGCAGGGTGAAAATTGTTCTTAGACATATTGAAAAGAACAAAGAAGGAGGGGAAATTTAAGAGAGGTTTTTGAGAGCGGAAGGCGAAATTTTGGAAGAGAAAACCCTGAGGAGGGGAGGTCTCAAAGGGAGGCAAAAGTTTGAGAGAAAAAAACTTTTGTTTAGACCTAGTCTCTTGATACCATGAAAGAAATAATCCCCTTGATTATTTTCATTAATTGAAAGGCTATATATACAAGTTACATATTTCCGTAATAGGGAAATCCTTTTCCTATTCTACTTCTAAATCCTTATTCTACCATAATTCTAACTATACAATTATGGTAAGTGTATAACACTAATTAAGGTATCCTTTTCCTTACAATATACTACAAATATATATACCATATATACAATATTGTTTGTACTTATTTTGGCCGAGATGGGCCGAGAGCCCACTCGGAGCCCTAAGAGCCTGCTTTGCTGCTTGGCTGGCCGGTGAAGGCCACCGCCGAGGCCTAAGCGACCCTCTGCTTTGCTTCGCTTGGCTGTCAAGGCAAAGGCCTGCCCAGGCAAGCGCCCACTGTTCTGTTGCTGCCCAGTCCACTGCTTTGTATATATGTGATATACACTGCTGTATATTCAGTGTATATCACATGTATATTGCTTTGTTTAACACTTACCTTGGGAACCGTGACCATCCATGATTGCTACAAGGAATTAAAGAGGAAGAAGGCAAAGAAAAGACTTGCAAGACAAATAATCCTCAAACAGACAGGTCAAGAAGCTCTGGAACAGACGAACATAGTACTCTATCATGACCTTTAGGAAGCGAAAGTGCATAATTGACAAGCAAACCCCCGCAGCAATAGACACACGTCCCCGAAACTTAAAAAGTTGGAGGTCTTTTCAACTTGTGGCTTCCATTTCCCAAGGCAAACCCAATTCAGCCTTAGCAAGTCATGAGGGAACTAACTGTGGTGATAAAAAATTGTACATGCCCGAATGTGCCCCGAACATATGGACTCTATACCAAAATTAGGAGACAATCCCCGCAGGATGACCAGACAATCCAAGGACCAAGCATAAGTTTACTGCCCCCCAACTGTACTAGAATTTATGACCCCAGAACAAGGGAGACGCGGACTACAAACCGCATATCATCCCTCCTCGGCTCGAGCATCCGCCCTATGATCAACCTGACGAACTGCCTAACCATCTTTGATAGAGTTTTAAGGGATATACTGCACGTCTAACTAGCTCCATTAACAACCTCTGAGGATCATGGACAGGATATTGGCCCCAACAGTCGAATCAATTCAAAAGACTAACCGAATACCTACAAGTCAGCCTTAGACCCCAGGCACACCCGGACGATTATAAATAAGGGACGAAGGACAAGCATCAAGTCATTTAATCCCAGCCAAGCATACTACATACTTAGTCTTTCACTATCTACTTTCCTTCTTGAGATTGTATTTCCTCATTTATAAAATCCCTATACTTTATCCATTAAGACCTCTTGTTGGAGAAGATAGTTTGTATCTACGTCATTCCCTTTGAAATGATCCCTAAAGTCGGTTTTAGCTCTTAACTCCGTGCACTATGTCGAACCTAGCAGTCTTACATGATATCATTAAGAATTCGCCGTTCTTTCTTTCTATTTTGTTATTATCTATCATTACTTACCTGTTCGTACTTACTTTGGCACACATTATAGGTTTCGATCCGCCTGACTGCAGAGTAGAATTTTGCCTCTACAGGATGTAGAAGAGGATGATAACCAGTTATAACCAATAATATTTATGAGTTGTTTGTGTATGTTTTTCTATTTTATAAGTAAATGATATTATTACCAAATAATATTTACAAAGCACAGAGGGTCAAAACTAGGCAGGTCTTGGACAGAGTCCCAGCCTTGCCAAACTCAGCAAACATCTAAACTTCTATCTCATGTAATACCTACACCTCTAATTAGCCATCTGGATGTTTAATAGTACATAAATTATAAAAGAAATATAATGAAAAGTTAATCAAGAGAACAACTATTTTTTGGATTTTCCATACAATTAGTAGAAGAAGAAGGGCAAGTGGACTTGATTATTTAAAGAAAAGTTGTAATAATTACCGATTTTTGGAGCAACTGAATAAGTAAAGGTAAAGAAATGAAAAGAGAATGAGGAAAGGTGAGAACGGGGAGAAAATATTGGAATTACAACAAAGAAAGAGTAGGATTCCTTGAGAGAAAATTATCAAAATGAAAAATAATAGGGAAAATATTTTTTTTAAAAAAAGAAGAAGGGTAGACAAACAAGAAAATAACAAAGAGGAAAAAAAAAGAGATTTCAAGAATATCAAGAAGTTAATAAGAATTCCTAAGTAATCGTTGTTGTTCATTGGATTTAGGAGGAACTAATTCGTTAGGATTGGGGAATTGCTGCGATTCTTTCTAAATAGCTTGGATTCTCCCGTCGAGAGTCACTTTGAAAGTATTACCTAAACTCTTCCGACTGAATATGATAAAGCCTATAAAATATAGAGCTACTATCATTTCTTCACTTACTGCAGCAAATAGAAAGAAGGGCAACCGGGAAAATCAAATAAAAATCCTTTTTTTTTTGCCTTTTCTTATTTTTCTAAAATTGTGAAACAAAATTCTTAACTTAAAAATATTTACTAGAAATCTAAGAAAATAATTAAGACGGGAGGGTCAAAATTGTGTGTCCTTGCCACACTAGTGGCATATGATTATTTTGACGTATGAGATGGGGGAGTGAAAACTAAGGAGGTCCTTTGTTCGATATTAAATTTGTACCTTAAAACCATAATTAGAACAACAAATAGTGTTATGGCTGGTAAATTAAGGGAAAAAGAGATAAAATTGATCGATGATAAATATTAATATTTTAAATTAAAAAATTTTAAAATAATTATTTAATCAGATTTTGATTTTTCTTTAATGATCGTGGATTCACGAGCAAATTCACTAGTGATCAATTATTCGTGTAAGAAAAAGTGATGTGACATTTTTCATTGATTAGTATGAGCCGTGTCTCTTTTTTCTCGATTCATTGCTATTTTGTTGACCTGACCATGCTATGCTTTTAAATTTATCAGATTGGTAACGTTTCTTTCACGTTCAATACTACCACAAATTTGAGTTAGGTAAACGTTTTTAATTCATGGATACCAGTATATATTTAGTTTCTAAGTTATTCTTCGTTTTAAATTTGGTCCTTGTATTATTCATCATAAAGCATTTTACATTTATATTTGATTTTGGTCAGGGAGCCGGTGACAATAACATCTCACTGCTACCAACAATGACATCCCTTTATCTTTTATTTTAATTATTTGCCAATTAATTTGATTTCAAAAACTTCATATTTTAAAGTGATAATTATTTTTAAATAATTTTTATGAGTTAAGGCGACAATTAAAATAAAACAGAGAGAGTATAATGTTTTGTTGCATTTGGTGTGAAAAGTGGTCCATCAATCAATGAAGTTAGGTAAAAGAATTCAATTAAAAAAAAACGTAGTGCTTTTAATTAAATTTGTCACATTGCTACGGTTCTTTCACGTTTACTACCAATAATGCTCCTTCAATTGAGTCAGGACAAAATTTGGTTGGATAACCGGTTATTTCGGAATTATTATTTCATATTTAATGTGAGATATAAATTACACTATATTTCGAGATTACTTAGATTTTATGTAAATCAACTGTGGAATAAATTTATCCCTAATTTAATTTCGATATTAATTATCTCTAGTATAAAACGAGCCCATTTTACCTTCAAATCAAGACCGGCTCATGGGGAAGTTACTAAAGCAATTGCTTTAACACATCTCCCCCTACCCCCCCCCCCTCGCCCCCTCGCCCCCCGCAAATTCAAGGCCCTAATTTTTTTATTAATTAATATTTTATATTTTATAAATTATTATCATTTATTCACTTTTTCTACCTCAACTTTAAGGTATGAAAAATAAACAAATGATAGTTGAGGTGTGTTTTACCAACTAGTTTATGATTGTTTAGGTAGGAAAATCTCACACATGATAGTTCAGGTAGGAAACTAAAAATAAATGATATTTGAGGTGTGTTTTTTACCCTTATTTCTTCTTTCAAATTAAGTGCCAAAAATGCTCCCAATCATTTAAGTTAGGTAAAATCATTAATTCATCATAAAATATCTTGCTTTTACATCTACTGCCAATAAAGATCCTTAAATGATCAATTGAGTAGGGTGAATGTATTCAATTCATGAAAAATAATAGAGTTCTTAGTCCTTGAGTTGTATTATTTTGATTCTCTACTAGCATTACTCATGTCACGATCTTTTTTTTTATTTTTTGTTGACGAAGGAACCCGCAGCCGCTACTTTCTCGAGTGCGCACAGGGTAAACCCCGGATTGACGCAATAGCCTACAAACCACGTCAGCCGATTAACCACACTTGGCAAGCCATGTGTGACAGGCTCAACCAAGAAGGTTTATGCAGAGGATCGAACTCGTGGGTCCCGCGCTCTACTGCTACACCAACTTGGATACCCTTGCGGGTACTCATGTCACGATCTGAGACTAGAGTCACGTGATCAACATCCGACTAATTATAAAATTATTCCGTCGAGCGAACTACTAAATTAATCAATTGATTAACTTCTTAACATGTGTTAAATACTGGAAAGCTGATAACTTAGTCAATTCATAGCATAAGCTAAAATATCTAAAAATAATCCACAATAGAGATAACACAAAATCTAACAAAGAAGTCAAACTACGACTATAACTAATCCAAATATGAAACTAGCCATGAGCCACTAGACTTACCAGAAAATTTTACATAGACCTCGGGGGATTTGGCTCCCCTCCAGTGAACCTTCTGTCCATTTCCTCCAGTTGCTCTCTTGATTTTTGACACCTGGCACTTGCAAAATCAATTGGCTAATATTCTTTCTATTGGATAGAAGGCTCACTGGAGGGGAGCCAGATCCGACCTCGGGGCATAACCCAAAAATACCAAACAATTGAAAGCCAAAAAAGAAAGAGTCTCATCAATTATCTACTAAATGGCGGGACAATCACAACACTAAGTCTCATCAACTATCTACTGCATTCAAAAAGGAAGCAGGCTCTTTCGAGGTGAATACAATTTAAAAAGTATTTTAATTAATAGCAATGAAACTCAGAAATATATAATACATAATAGTACAAAGTAAGAGAGAAAGTGCAACGCAAGTATATACTTAATACAAGTAATAGTAGAATAATGATTACAAAAGAATCGTAGTAGCTAGCTAGAGTTTGTTAGAAAAAAGGAGAGTTCGGTGCACTAAGCTTTGACTATGTACGAGATCCGGGGAAGAGCCGAACCACAAGGATCTATTGTAGTTACAAATTTCAAAAAGGACTATTTATATTTTAATGAACTTAAATTACAATTTAGAATAAGATATAACATAATTTAAATTAGAGCTAAAACACCAAGCCAAGAAAATACAAGGAGAAGCAGCTCGACGACAAGGTGCAGCAACATGAATCACCCAGCTGGGCAGATTTGGTTGAACAAGAGGTTGACAATATTGGTGTTCATAATTCTCCACCTGATGATAAAAATGAGAACACAAGCAAAGATAAAAATGAGAAGATGTTGGCTCTGTTGGAAATTAGCCTTTGGCGGGGCGATGCGTCCACCCATCTTTGATGAATTAAACACTTGTGTTCCGTATGTTGGAGACCTCGTCTCTTTACACATGCATGATCTACGAAGTGAGTAGATGACCGTAGGGCCAAGAATCGTCTAATTTCGTTGAGAAATGAAAGAGATATTGGTCCACGAAGTAAGGTGTTTGAGACATGGAAATGTGGTGTGGGACAAATCTACCACATCGGTGGGAATATGAAGAATTGCTCTCTATATAAGTCTCTAATTGGTAAAGGGTTTGGGACCCCAAGGGGTATCCCATGTGTTTAAAGGAGGGAAGACCTAGATGCCCGTCCCGTCCGGTTCCGTGTTCACGGGTCCGTGGGGTTTCAATATTTACAGTTTGGTCCCCAGAGCCATTATTTGGTTGATTAACAACCCATTACTTGGGCAGTGAGCAGCCTCTTTCAATGGCCTTAATAGCCATTACTTGGCTGTTTTAATGGCCTCCTTTAAGGGCCATTACAGCCTTGTTTGTGGCTGTTGGACAGCCCCTCTTCTTGCTATATATTGAGCTTCATTTGGCTCAAAATATGAAAAAGAAACAGGCCAGAAAATACACGAAAAAGATAGCACAAAACCGTTGAAAAACATGCAGAAAACAGCACTGGAAACACAGCAAAATAGACAGAAACAGTGACCAAAATCGCTGGAAAAACAGTGAAGAAAAGTGGCTGAAAATCAGTCAAAAACAGTGACCAAACCCTCACGTATACACTATAGAGACACACTATATACACAGAGACAAAAGAGAAGAGTAGAGAGAAACTTTTCCTTCCTATTCCATATCTTCAGCAAGTCGAGTCATATTTGTTTTCTTCGACAGGCTCAACCTATTGGCTTTGTAGTGTTGAGATTAAAGTGTTGTTTTATCTTGGGAGACTATTGCCCGCTAACGTAAAAGCATATATACGGGGCAATCTTGTCTTAAGGATAGAGGGCTATCCTCGACTCAACACACAACGTTGTAACCATCCAGATTTAGTTGTTTCTTGATTTCAGGTTATCAAGATTCAAGACACAACAAACTTGCGGCAGTTCTCAACATTGGCTTTGCAAGGTGATCAAGATTCAAGACACAACACACATGCGGCAGTTTTGAAGATTGACCATTTATTTATCCTTTCGAACATTTGTAATAGTTATTACTTTCCGTACTGCTCTATAAAGTACCATAGAAATACCAACAGGCTCTAGGTCGCAAAAGTTTGAGTCCAAACGGTCCAGTTTTTGTACCATCCAAATACTCTGCTGGAAAGAATGATTCAAGAACAATCATTTCACCTACTGGGCAGCAACAATTAGTTTCAAAAACTCGTGATATGGATACATTGAATGCAATTGATAGCTCTCAAAAGAGCTTGGCCATTATCACCAAGGATATAGGAGTATTGGCAAAGAGCCATGAGCCACAAGTTGTAGTTTCAGGACTTAGTCCAACTACTGCTTATGATATTGACTTGGGTGATGATATGTTCGATGGAGATGATGAGGATGAAATACTGGACATATGCTTTGATAAGGTGGCCAAGGATGGGGATCTCTCACCTAGGCAACAAAGAAATGGAAGCAACAAAAGCAAAAAAAAAAAAAGACACATGGAACACAACATAGTTGGGATAGTAAGGTGACTGAGGAATTTGTTCCAAGGCACCAATCGATGCGACTCGCAAAGCAAAATCATATGACAATGTCAACAACTTTAACAAGATCCAATAAAACCAATAAGAAGTGATGAAATATCAAGTGTTGTTAGACAGACTTGAAGAAGAGCACAATAGGAAAATACTTCAGGTTACTTGAAGAAGAGCACAATAGGAAAATACTTCAGGTTACTTTAGACGGACAAGCTATCCTTTTTAGTTCATACATATATAAAATGAAGTTTGAGGTTGATAACTCAACTTTATTCTTGGCTTTTGTATTTTTGCATTACTTAATCATCCTCATTTGTAATATCATCATAGAGTGTATCATAAACTCCATGAGGATCATATAATACCTAATTTTCTCTAGCTCTTATTTTCTTCATATTTGTTAATTACTAGTGGTTTGTTACCTCATTAGGATTAGTAAGGTAAGACCTTGTCTCCTTGCTTGTACTCTTTTATTTGAGGTTCGTTTTTATTTATTAATGAAAACTAACCCTACTCACATCGCCTAGTGGACTTGCGAAAAAACAATATAATACCGTAGGTAATATAAAGGTACTACATAGGGGGATTGTAAAATCAAGGGTAAAATAGACATTAAGTAGGATAAGAGGGGGAATATCTATTATCAAAATTGGAGGGAGAGTTGATTTTATTGAAAAATTGAAAATATAAATATTTTTTTACCTAAAAAGAAAAAGTCAATAATTGCTGCATTTCCAGAATCATTCAATGCAATTGGAATAGTATTTACTTCTCCCGTTAATGAATTTGTTTGTGGCTTCGCGTGAAAAAATAATTAAAATATGACTAACGGAAAAGGGTTTAAAACACCGTATTAGAAATGGTTTCAAAATTTCTTCCTCCCATTTATTGAATCAAATTTGTTCATCTTTCCATCTATTGGACCAAAAATATCCTTAACGTATTAAAAATAGCTAAAAAATACATTTCTTCCACCATTGGATTAAATTTGTCTGTAAATTTATTTTTAGACTTAAACAATTATATGATATTTAATTAAAAATTTATTTAAATACGTGACATTTATTTATTGATCCACATAAAGAATTGACCCAATGCAAAAGGACCACACCCATCAATGACGCAACCCAACACAAAACTCATTTTAAATTAACGCAACTAAGCAATCAAATAGTTTTTCACCTCTCATTATTAACTAATATCTGTACCAACATGTTAATCTTTGATATGCTTCATAAATTATCTTCTTTCTTTCCCATCAGATATACCTTTCTAGGGAAAGCAAATCCTGAAACACTAACCGATGGAGTACTTATATTCGCACAAAAATGCACATATTTAGTCATTATTTTACATCACTTCTTAGTATTTTTATCGTCGTTTGTGTACAAATTTTATTGCTTTGAGCTTATTACGGATTTTGTATGTGTAGGAAGATCGTTGGACGAATGCAATTGGGAAAGAGCTTATTTTATGAAAGTTTAGATAAGAAAAGAAAGATAAAAAAATGCCCAAGCTTGCCTATCATGCTCGCCTTACGAGAAACTTAACGAGCCAAGAAATTTAGCACTCGTACAAAACAACAAAGCGAAGGAAAAGGCAAGGAAGTTGATGAGCCATGCCAAAAATATGCTTGAGAGGGCTCATCAATATCCTCGCCAAGGCGAGCCCATAGAAGCGCCAGGCCAAAAAAATATATTTGAGAGAGCTCGTCAACATCCTCGCCAAGACGAGCCCATAGACGAGTCCGGTCAGTTTTTGTATTTCGAATTTGGCTTGTCAAGGAAGACCTCCTACACACACTAGGTTATATTTAAACCTTAAAAAGACGTCTTTTGAGGTGGAGGCCGTAATTTGGAGGCAAATTGGGAGGCAAGAACACGTTAGTAGTGGAAGCAACAGAAATTCGCCATAGAGTTTCACTTTCTTCCATTCTTTTACTTGTTCCTATGGAATTATGTGCTTGTTTTTAAATATTATTATGAGTAGCTAGATTTTGTTTCTAGGGATTTGATGGAAACTTTTGTAGGATGAATTCTTATTACGTTTTTATATAATTGAGCCATTGGATTTTCTACTTGTTCAACTACAAGCTTATTTAAGTTAATTGAACGACCATTGATTAGTTGTTCCTATTTCTTATGTGTTGCTCAAGAGAGAATGCACATTTAGCTAGTTGTTGTACAACGTCACTCTCTAGGTATATGAGAGATCAATACGGCGGGTTTAAAAGAGAGATTAGAGATAATGAAGCTTTGACGTGGTCATAGTGAGCGGTGAAAAATTTCTAGCTAGAGTAGTTCGAGAGAATACGCCTAGTAAATTATTGTGATTGCTCGAGAGAGAATTACGGTAAGTAGAGCGCTCACGATTAGTAGGGAATAAATTGACTAGATTATAGATAATGTAGCAAGAAGGACTCTGATAATTTGAGAAATCATAACCCTATGCCTCCTTAATATTGTTTTCAACTTCATCCTCTTTAGTTGATAATTTTTACTTCTTTATTATTTTTTAGTTAATTAGTTAGAAATAAAAATATTAATATTTATAATCCAGAATATTGTTTGAACTTATTTTCTTAGTAATATTGAACAGTTATAGCTAACGTCAGTTCTCTGTAGGATTCAACTCCAGACTTTTTGACCGAATTATATTTGCAGCAACCGCTTATCCTTTTTAGGACTAGAGTTGGGTGTGATCAAATTTTGGCGCCGTTACCGGAGAACTCATAGTTTAGTTGTAGTTGTAAATATTGCTACATTTTAAGTTTGAACATTTTTTTTATTTGAGTTATTTACTTAAAAACATGACATCTTGGAATTATGGGAGTTTAGGTGTTGGTAATTCTACTTTTGATCATCCTTATGCATATTGTGGAGGAAATCACTCGTGGCAAAGTTATCAAAATGTTCCTGGGATCGAGTTAGCACCAACTCAATCCTATATGTGGAATGTGTGTGATACATGTGGTGGTCAAGATGGTCACTTTTATGATTGTGCTTATATTTCTTATCCTCCCTCAACCCCTTATAATGATGGTTCTACTTTTTCTTGTGAAGTTAATAGGAACAAAGAACCAAGAGAAGATGATATGAAGGAGATCAAGGATATGTTAAAGTGCCTTAGAGAAAGATGATGAGAAAAAGTTACACATACAAAGGCAAGAGACAACTATTCGCAAGTTGGAGGCTAAAATGAGTCAACTGGTTGAAGCTTTTACAGGTCAACAGGCTAATAATGTCGATTGTAGCCAAGAAGAGTTCAAATTATAACACCAACAACCTAACGAATAAAAATATGATGATGTAAATTTTGAAAAAGTGATACAAGGGTCAACCAAGGACCTTACAGATGCAATTTTTGACTCTACTTTGTGTCAAGAAGATGAGGTTGAAAATAAGTTAAATTTTCAGTTTGAACGCAGTGGTCTCCACTCTAAGCATTTTTCGACATTATATTCGGACGGAGATATGGAAACTAATCCATACGAGCCGATGTAGAAATTAAAGGATGAGGTAGATGAGCCATATATTCTGAAAGTTTTAGTAGAGCCGTATTCAAGTAGTGTTCAATCGATTATGTATTGATCAATGTTTGATTGATTGGTTCCGTCTAGACAAGGTGATACTTTAGTTAGGAGATTGGTCTTTAAGATGAACAATCAAGTAAGGAAAGGAAGAATTCTAGTGTCGTAAACTGTGTGACATGTTTTATGTTGGGATTTAGAGATGAGAATGTGCATTGTATACCTTCTTTAGATGCCTTGAGAATTTTTGTGATCATTTTTTGACGCTTGAGGCTCAATTTTTTACATTTATTATTACCTCCTATGATTGAATTATATTTATTGACTGTACCCTATTGCTTTAACTTGAGAGTCATGACTGAACTATCTGGAGTGGATCATGTGCATAATCTGTGTTGTCCCTTGTTAGTCTAGAACTTTCCCTATGTGTGGTCAAAGCGAAATAAATAAGCCGTGACAAATTTAGGAGATGACATAGGCATTTTTTTACTAGCCCTTTTATCCTTTTTGAGTACCAGTGTTAACACTATCCCTCGTTAGCCTTTTTGAGCCTATAAGCCTTTTCGTTGGCACCCACATTACAAGCCTACATCCTTTTGTTTTTGATTGATTCTTTTTGAACCTTTATCTCTGAAAGCATTTAATTTACAAGAATAAGTTCTAGAAAAAAATAAGTAGGGAACATAGGTAGCTTTTGAGTGGCACTAAAGGAAACAAGGAAAAAATAGTTTAATTAGCTAAAGGAAAAAAATTGATTGAAAAAAAGAAAAGAATGAAGTAAAAGGAATACTATTTTATTCTTAGCTAGTGGAATTGTTTATATGTGTTGGGTCGAAAACAAAATGATTCATGTGATGCATTCGTATAATGAGCAATTGAATGAGTACTATGAGAACCATGCGCTCGTAAGTGAAAAAATTGTCTTGTATTAAAGTGCTTAGGAGGGTGGAGTCACTATTTTCCTAAATCTATTCGACCCGTTCGTTAGCCTACATTACAACCCATGAAAGTCCTACTTGATCTTAGATTTTGCAGGTTTAGATTAATTGATTCCTACACTACGGGCAAGCCTATGGTACGACCTTGGGAGGCACGCGATTTTTCTGAGAGAGAGAGTGAATTCTTTCTATATGTGGTTCCTTAAAATATATTTGAGTTTTATCCAAGTGAGTGGACTGATTTCTCTCTTCGTTCCATTGATGAGGGCACAGATTCACAAAAGATTTGTGAGGTACTTCATTATTGAGTTGGTGTAGAAAGCAAGTTAATAATTAAATAGGAGGACGGTCTATCTTTGAGGTTAAGATGTTAGGAGAGATCATTTGAAAATTTTAAATAGGCTTGATATGAAAAGATTAATGAAAGGTGTTTATATGCATATGCTAGTTTTTAAATGTCAATATAAACCATTGTCATTAGTTGTGATGCACGAGCATGCTAAAGCGTTCTTCTTTGCTATGATGTGAATATTTTTGAACTTGCTCGAGGATGAGAAAAAGTCTAAGTGTGGGGTGGTGATGTTTGGTAAAAAAATACACATATTTAGTCATTATTATGCCTTACTTCTTAGTACTTTTATCATCGTTTGAGTACAAATTTTGTTGCTTTGAGCTTATTACATGTTTTGTATGTGTAGGAAGATCGTTGGATGAAAGTAATCGGGAAAGAGCTTATTTTATGAAAGTTTAGATAAGAAAAGAAAGATCGGAGAATTCCCGAGCTCGCCTATCATGCTCACCTTACGAGCAGCTTGATGATCCAAGAATTCTAGCCCTCGCACAAAACAGTGAAGCGAAGAAAAAGACAAGAAAGTTGACGAGCCAGACCAAAAATATGCCTGAGAGGGCTCATCAACATCCTCGCCAAGCCGAGCCCGTAGACTAGCCAGTCCAAAAAACATATTTGAGAGATCACTGATAGAATAATTATAATTAATAGAATATTTTTTGTAATTATTTAGTAATAATTATAATTGATGTTAGGATCATGTGAATATGGTAGGTAGATAAGATAGTCAGCTAATAGCTTAATCGTAGCCTAATCCTATCTTTATCTTAGCCTAATCCTATCTTAATCTTAGCCTAAGCCTAGCCTTAGATGATGTTGTATTTGTGGTATAATTACCACACTTTTTGAATGTTACAATTGAGGAAATATTCTTACATGGTATCAAGAGTTTAGGGAAGAAATCCTAGCTTAGAAAATACACCCTCCACTGTCGGCCACCCCCCATCAACCGACCGGCCACCATAGTTTTTTTTCCCGTCAACAATGTCTGACTCTAAATCCACATTTCATCCTGCTCATACCGTTTCCAATATCAAAATTCATATTTCCATCACCATTGAGATGGAAAATGTTCATTACGCAACTTGGGTAGAGCTATTTAAAATCTATTGCTTCTCCCACCGGGTTATTCATCACACAATCCTACCAGAAAAAGGCAAGGAAAAGGTGTTAAACACCGATGATAAAAAAGAATTGTGGATAACACTTGATGCGATGGTTCTTTCGTGGATTTATGCAACCATTTCAAGCGATTTGTTTCTTACAATTATGGAACCCGACTCCATGGCGATGGAGGATTGGAATCGCTTACGGGATATTTTCCAAGATAACAAGAATTCCCCAACCATCACCCTGGAGCAAGAAATCTCCATCACTGACATGGCGGACTTTTCGAATTCATCCGCTTATTGTCAACGCCTCAAAGTCTTATCGGACCAACTTAAGAACGTTAGGTCGCTGGTTACAAATAATTGGTTGGTTTTACAATTGGTTGTCGGCCTTATCGACACGTATAGTGGTGTGGGTACACTCATCCGCCAAAGCAATCCTCTACTATTTTTTTACCAAGTCTGCTCTATGCTTATTCTTGAAAATATGGGTTTCGGCCTAAAAGACCGCAACTGTATCGAATTCTGCCATAGTTGTTGCCTCGTCCAATGAAGCTTCTACACATTTTGAGACTTTGCCATCAAGACGGGGATAAAAAAGACAAAATGGTGGTAAAAATTATGGTGGTGGTCGCGGGGGTGGCAAAGATGGAGGCCACCGGAATTCTGGCGGTGGCGGAACTTACGACGACCAGTAGTGGCAGCCTCGAGCCCAGTGGGGCAGTCGACCATCACAGTGGGCTTGACAGTGGCCTTGGGCTGTGCCACCATGCCCGTTTCCCACAGGAAATTAGGCCAAGCCCAGTCCAAGGCAAACTATCCAGCACACTGTCAGCCAGCAACCCACTGGATTTGGGCCCAGCGCCAACATCCATGGACAGTCAGCATTTGGGCCACTGCTGAACCAGTGGTAGGAGGCCCATTCGGCAGTGGCTAGCCCAACCGATATTGGGTCCTCCATACACACTCTCGGACTTAATCCGCCCGACGCAAATTAGTATATGGACACCGGAGCAATGTCTCATATGACGTCCTCCCAAGGTAATCTCTCATCCTAATTAATTTGAGCAAAAATAATGGTATAATTATCGGAAATGGTCATTCTATTTCAATTCGTGGTTATGGTTCTACCAAATTGTCTCCACCAAACCCACCATTAACTTTAAAGAATGTCCTTTATGCCACACAACTGATTAAAAACTTAGTTTCGGTTAGAAAGTTTACTACTCATAATTGGATTTCTGTTGATTTTGACCCTTTTAGATTTTCCGTGAAGGATTTTCAGACGGGGATATGTCTTAGGAGATGTGATAGTCAGGGCGATCTCTATCCAATCACCACACCCAATCATCGAGCCAATTACCATCCACCTTGCAGCTTTAGCGCCTTCATTGTGGCATAAACGTTTGGGTCATCCGGGAGCACATGTTTTAGCCTCCCTTAAAAAACAAATTTATTTCATGTACTCAAACACGTAATTCAAATACGTGTCTATCATGTCCACTTAGAAAATATGTTCAATTGTCATTTATTTCCTCTAATTCATGCACACTTATGCCTTTTGATATTATTCATTGTGATATTTGGACATCTCCCGTTTTGAGCTCTTCGGGCCATAGATATTATTTGCTCTTGCTAGATGATTACTCTAATTTTTTGTCGGCATTTTCATTGTCTAAAAAATCACAAGTTTTCTCCACATTTCTCACTTTTATAGCATTCATCCGAAATCAATTTGAATGAGATATTAAAAAATTCAATGTGATAATGGTAGGGAGTTTAATAATGAGTCTTTTTGGGATTTTTGCAATGCTAATGGTTTAGCCTTTCGTCTTTCATGTCATCATACTTCCTCTCAAAATGGAAAGGTGGAAAGAAAAGTCCGAACCATCAATAACATTATTAGAACATCCCTTGCCCATGCCGCTCTACCACCAACCTTTTGGCACCACACACTACAAATGACAACCTATATACTGAACATACTTCCCAACAAACACTTGTCCTACCAAGCCCATCTAAAAATCTTATACCTAAAGGATCCGTCTTACTCTCATCTACGGGTATTCGGGTGCTTATGTTATCCTCTCTTTTCCATCCACCACAATCAACAAACTTCAACCCCGATCTACTCCTTGCATTTTTTTAGGTTATCCTTCCAATCATCGAGGTTATAAATATTACGACATATCCTCCAATAAAATCATTATGAGTCGTCACGTAATTTTGATGAAACAAATTTTCCATTTACCAAAATGCATGGGTCCAGACCTCCTACCTCTAGATGATGATGGCATACCTCTGTATTTGGCCCAACATTATTTTACCCATCCCAAACCCATTGTTTCAGACAACCCATAAATTTTGGGAGAATTGGGCCCAGAAACAGTGGCCCAGCCACAGTCCAACACTGCCCAGCGGTATGGGCCTCTGTGCCTAAGCCCAACCACTACCGGGAATAATAGGCCTTTACCTAGCATCCAAATTCCAAGTAGCCCACTGCCTGGCAATTTCTTGGGTCACGGCCCAACACATGGCAGAGTGGGTCACGCCACAATTCACTACCCACTGCCAGGCAATTCCGTTACTGCCGTTGGCCCAAATTCAATTCTGGTCCAACGGCCAATCACTCGTAGTCAACACATCATTTTTAAACCCAACACAAAATATAGCCTCCACACCTGGGTTACAAAATCACCATTACCTCATAATCATGTGTCTGCTCTTAATGACCCAAATTGGAAAATGGCTATGGATGATGAATTTAATGCTCTTATTAAAAATAGGATGTGGGACTTGGTCCCCCATCCACCTAATGCTAATGTGATTTGGTCTATGTGGATTTTCAGTCATAAAGAAAAATCAGATGGTACTTTTGAGAGGCATAAATCCTGTCTTGTAGGTGATGGGAAGACATAACAGGTTGGTGTAGATTGCGGGGAGACGTTCAGTCCGGTGGTTAAACCGGCAACTATAACAACGGTTCTTAGTTTGACTCTTTCGAAAGCATGGCTGCTTTATCAACTAGATGTCAAAAATGCCTTCCTCTATGGAGAGTTAAATGAAACAGTATACATGTACCAGCCTTTGGGATACCGAGACTCCACTTATCCAAATCATGTGTGCCTGCTAAAGAAATCCTTATATGGGCTAAAACAGGCCCTTAGGGCCTGGTACAAGAGGTTTGCGGATTATGTTTCGCATATTAGGTTTCCTAACAGTCATTCTGATCATTCTTTTTTCATCTACCGTCAGGGTAATAATATTGTTTACCTTCTTTAATATGTGGATGATATTATCTTGACTGCCTCATTCGATACTCTTCGCAAGTCCATCATGTCACTATTTGGCTCTGAGTTTGCTATGAAAGATCTAGGGAGACTAAGCTACTTCTTAGGGATAGCTGTGACACGTCATGCAGGTGGTTTATGTTTATCCCAAAAGAAGTACGCAACAGAGATTGTTGAATGGGATGGAATGTCATCCTGTAAGCCATCGACAACTCCGGTTGATACTAAACCCAACTTGAGAACCTCCTCCGGCAAGCCATATGCCGACCCGACATATTACCGCAGCCTTGCAAGGGCCCTGCAATATCTCTCCTTCACAAGGCCAGACATTTCTTATGTTGTACAACAGGTCTGTATATTCATGCATAGCCCAATGGAGGATCACATGAATGCTCTCAAACACATTGTGTGTTATATTCAAGGTACTCTAGAGTATGACATGCATTTAAATCCATCATCAATGTCCACCCTGTTTCCTACACAAATGCCGATTGGTGAGGATGTCCGGACACCAGACGCTCCACGTTTGGCTATAGTATATTCCTTGGTGATAACTTGGTATCTTGGTCCTCTAAATGGCAAGCGACATTGTCTATATCCACTTCCGAAGGCAAAATTAATGTACTGTGATAATGTTAGTGCTATTTATCTCTCTAGGAATCCGGTAAATCATCAACACACTAAACATATTGAACTAGATATTCACTTTGTTGAAGAAAAGGTCGCTCGTGGAAAAGTGCATGTCTTACATGTCCCGTCACTCTATCAGATTGCATATATCTTTACTAAAGGTCTTCCGCTGGTTTTATTTGAAGATTTTCGGGACAGGCTCAGCATATGCCTGCCTCCCGCTTCGACTGCGAGGGCGTGATAGAATAATTATAATTAATAGAATATTTGTTATAATTATTTAGTAATAATTGTAATTGATGTTAGTATCATGTGAATATGGTAGGTAGATAAGATAGTCAACTAATAGCTTAATTCTATCTTAATCTTAGCCTAAGCCTAGCCTTAATTGATGTTGTATTTGCGGTATAATTACCACACTTTTGGAATGTTACAATTGAGGAAAATATTCTTACAGGCTCGTCAATCTCCTCACCGTGCGAGCCCATATACTAGGTAGGCCAAAAACATATTTGAGAGGACTTGTCAACATTCTCGTCAAGACGAGCCCGACCAGTTTTTATATTTCGAATTTGACTTGTCAAAGGAGATATCCTACACACACTAGGTTTTATTTAAACCCTAAAAAGATGTCTTTTGATGTGGAGGCCGTACTTTGGAGGCGACTTGCGAGGCAAGAGCACGCAAGTAGCGTATGCAATAGAAATTCGCCATAGAGTTTCACTTTTTTCCATTCCTTTACTTGTTCCTATGGAATTCTATGCTTGTTTTAAATAATATTATGAGTATCTAGATTTATTTTCTAGGGCTTTGATGGAACCTTTTGTAGGATGAATTCTTGTTACGTTATTATATAATTGAACCGTTGGATTTTCTACTTGTTCAACTACATGCTTAGTTCAGTTAATTGAATGGCCATCGATTAGCTGTTCTATTTCTTATGTGTTTCTCAAGAGAGAATGCATATTTAGGTAGTTGTTGTACAACGTCACTCTCTAGGTATATGAGAGATCCATACGACATGTTTAAAAGAGAGATTAGAGATAACGAAGCTTTGACGTGGTCATAGTGAGCGGTGAGAAATTTCTAGCTAGAGTAGTTCGAGAGAATACATCTAGTAAATTATTGTGATTGCTCGAGAGATATTTACAGTAAGTAGAGTGCTCACAATTAGTAGAGAATAAATCGATGAGATTATAGATAACGTAGCGAGAAGGACTCTGATAATTGAGGAAATCATAATCCTATGTCTCCTTAATCTTGTTTCCAACTTCATCCTCTTTAGTTGATAATTTTTACTTCTTTATTATTTTTTAGTTAATTAGTTAGAAATAAAAATCTTAATCTTTATAAACCAGAATATTGTTCGAATTTATTTTCTTAGTAATATTGAACAGTTATAGCTAACGTAAGTTTTCTATGGGATTTGGCTCTGAACTTTTAGATCGGATTATATTTACAGCGACCGCTTATCCTTTTTAGGACTAGAGTTGGGCGTGATCAAGTACTCCCAAGTACCTTCCGAGCTCTTTCAATTTTACCTTTCTATAATTAAAGATGGATTCAAAATTTGATAACTATGGTGGCACTATTTTTAATGCAAACTTATCATTAGTGAAGAAGATTGAATTAAAGTCTACATTCAATCGGTCCGATTCATTTTGAATTAATAATTTGATTTATAAAATTTTTGATACTTATTTGATTAATTCTCTCGATTCAGATTCTATTGATAAAACTTATCAATTAGCAAATATACCCGTTCGATTTATATATAGCTAGATTAATATTGTGTTTCTTGTTGATATCACTCTAAAAGATTTTGAAAATTAAGGAAAAAAGAGAGCGGAAAAAAGAGAGCAGAAAGAAAAGGGGAAGAATTTGGAGGGAGTCCAGCGAGTCCAAAAAATCATGGAATTAAACAATTGCTAAATCATATTCTGGAGTCTGGACCATGACTAATTGGAGTAGACTAAAGTCAAATAATCCCTGAATGGAATATTAACTCACTATTAGAAATCGAAGTTTTTCCCACCACAAAAAAAGTTATGCTATAAAACATAAATTTTCCATCTTATTCCAATCAAATCAGCTTACTGGAAAAACGAACGATTGGAAACAAATTTCCATTAAAACGCTAAGAAACTTCTTAATTTTTTTGTATGAAAACGCTACTACTATTTAAGTTTTTCCCACTGACATTCAGTGGGAAATAACCACCAAAAATTTCACAGTGAAAAATTAGTAAAAAAATAGAGGTTTTGTAATAGTATTTGGATATTAATCATCCAATGAACTCTCATCCCATATTTACGGAACATTATAATCCTATCACATGATTGATAACTACATATATGCTAGCAGTTCTGTAAGTGATAGGAATATGTTATGGCAAAACTTTGAAACAATTGCTAAAATAATATTTTGGCCATGACTAATTGGAGTAGACTGAAACCACAAAACCAATGATAAGGTTGGACATAACACCCCTGATTATAACCCAATTAGTAGCCCCCTAGATTGTTTAAATTATCGTAACTTGTTGGTAACATTATTTTCAAATGCGTTTTCGGGGCGAGTTCCGGGGCGGGGCATATCAAAAACTCTCCGGGTGCAAATGAAAGGCGTGATCTATAGGGCGTACGCCCTAGGCCGAAAAGCGTACACCCGATACATTAAATTTGATTTTTATTATTCTAAAAGTATTTTTGCTATAGATTGTGATTTTTGTTATTGGTGTAATAATATTTATACTTTATGTTATCATATTTTCATTTTGTAGTAATTTTTATAAAATATATAAATAAATAAATCAACTCTCATAGAAAATAACACTGTCATAAATAGCTTTTTTTAGATGATTTTGTCTGAAATTGATATGATAGAGATTTTATAGCACTATGTTTCTGAAGCAAATTTATTCATTTTTTATCATTTCTCTTACACTTTTTTCCCTTCTCCTTCTTTGAATAATATAAGTATAATAAGTGCAAATATTAATTGAGGTGGGAATGACCAATAGATCTGGAGATTGATGATGAAGTGAATGAAGATTTCATGTTAAAGATTATCTAGGCTATTGTCATTTTTCCTGTTGTTACCTTTATCAAATAATAATTTTAATATATTTCTTATATTATTGGTGGTTTATTTGAATTTATTTATAGAGTTTTAATGAAAATTTTACTTTTGCTTATTTTTCGTAATAAAATTGTAAAATTGAACATGTTGGATATTGTAAAGCAGTACGGAAAGTAAATAAATATTACAAGTGTTTGAAAGAATAAACAAATAGGCCAATGTTCAGAGCTGCCGCAAGCTTGTTGAGTCTTGAATCTTGATAACCTGAAATCAAGAAACACTAAATCTGGATGGTTACAACTGTGTGCTGAGTCGAGTGATGACACTCTGTCCTTAAGACAAGATTGCCCCGTATATATGCTTTTACGTTAACGGGCAATAGTCTCCCAAGATAAAACAACACTTTAAACAACGCTACAAAGCAAACAGGTTGAGTCTGACGAAGAAAACAAACACGAAACGCCTTGCTGAAGAAATGGAAAAGGAAGGAAGAGTTTCTGTTTTAGTCCAACATTTTTGGACTGACTTTCTCTTCTATTTTGTCTCTATTTTTCGTCACTAACAATTGAGCCAAAAAGGCATCAATAGATAGCACAAGAGAGACTGCTCAACTTCCCAAGACATGGTTGTTTAATAGCCATTAGTGAGGGTTGTTAATGGCCATTAGGGAGGCTGTTAATGGCAGGTTTATGGCCAATAAAAGGAGGGTTGTTTATGGAGGAGTTAATAGCCAAATAATGGCTGGTTAATGCTCCAAAAATCAGTCCAAACAAACTACAGGGACCAAACTGTAATTATTAAGCAATTTGGAGGTCCAAAGAGATAATATCATAAAGTCCCACGACCCATGACCGAGACCGAGACCAAGACCGGGCGGGCGGCGGCGGCATGCATGGGCTTAGCCTTGAACCCAAGCACATCTAGGTCCTCCCTCCTTTAAATACATGAGTTACCCCTTGGGGTCCCAAACCCTTAGCCAATTAAGAGACTTATAAAGAGAGCAATTCTTCCTTTTCCCACCAATTTGGTAGATTTGTCTCACGCCATATTTTCATGCCTCAAACACCTTACTTCGTGGACCAATATCTCTTTCATTTCTCAACAAAATTTGACGATTCTTGGCCCTATGGTCATCTACTCACTTAGTATATTATGCATGTGTGAAGAGAGAAAGCCTCCAACATGTGGAACACTAGTGTTTAATTCATTAAATATGGGTGGACGCACCTCCCCACCAAAGGAAAATTTCCAACAATCCCCTCTTGAAAGAGATTTTGGCACACACACAAGGTGCCTACTTTCAGCAATCTTTCAGCGAAAAGATATTGCATCAGGAGAGGTAGCTTCCGTTTTGAACCTTCCCTAGTTGAATACCACCGGACTTACTTACTGCGTGGTGAACGTGATGTCTTGAACCGTCAGTGTTTAGTGTAAGCCAAAACAATGATACCAACATAATAACTCTCCTTATTCATTTTCATTTTTATGGTTTTGTCCGTTGTGGCCGTGGACACACTTGGATTCTTAAGTGCGTTCATTTGAGGCGGCCTGTCCTCGCACTTAAATAGGTGATCTCCTACAAGGTATCCTGCTATACCCCACTTCACGAGTGTTAGGAATCATTGAAAGTTTCCCCAACCTTAACCTCAACTGTTTGAGGATCGTTTAAAGGTTTGGAAGCTTAACCTTTACCCACATGCAGGTAGCACTTTAATGTCTATCGCGGGAACAACTTTGGATTCATGTTTCTCTACAGAAATCATCATCCGAGGTGCTCTTGCATCCATCGAAGCGCTCAACTGAACCTTTTTACAGCTTAGTTTTCCCATTGAACCAAATTCTTAGGATCTCCAATCAGTATGGTTGGGTTACCACCGCAATGGTTCGTATTGTTTGGGTTTTAAGCCCATTCCCCTAGATAGGCAGAACACTTGATCTCCGGGTAGTCCCTTAATTAGTAATCAAGGAAGTGACACCCGTGATGATCAACTGCCATACAGCCTTATGTCTCCGACAGATATGTCCAGACGCCGTCATCCGTGTCCTTCCTGAAGCCGACCGGCTAGCCATAGTGTATAACTGCTGAAGGCACAGGTTTTTCCCAATAAGGGACGTCCTCTAATGAGTCGTGAAGTTACTCAACTTCTTTCATGCTTTGTATAAAGCGATAAACTCCGATTCCATCATGAATCGGCCCATGCAAGTTTGCTTAGAGGATTTTTCAAGACCCACCATACACATTTACTTGTGGCTTTGGTGTTCTTCATATCTGATGTCCAGTTTGCATCACTATGTTCTCCCAGAACCGCTGGACATCTAGAATACCATGATCCGTAGATAAGCGAATATTTCAGATATCGTCATATCCGACTTAACACATTCTATTGATAATTTATTAAAATCATCAGTGAACCTTAGTTCAACTAATCTGCTTTGTAGGCCGATACCAGGTTCGTTATAGTGTGTAACATACATTGAACTACATGTGACCTGCGCATATCGCTCCTTGTATATGGGTGCACCATGATTTCAATCAGTTATATGATTCATATCCATTGGTGGCTTCAATGAGACTGTCAACTATCTCACAACTGAGTTTGGAGTTAGACCAGTCCGTTAGATGTCTTAGAAATCCAATTCCTAAGATGTCATCTATGATACCCGTATCTTTCATATCGAGACTTTGTTTCAATATGACTTCCACTTTCAGACTGTTGATTTTCCAACTGTTGGCTTTCTAACTTCAGAGTCAATGTTTCTGTGGTCAGATTCATTATTTCTGTTTTATCTGAAGCTTTCAGGACCAAAATGTAAATATTTCAGGGACCAAAATGAAAGTTCAGGAAGAAGCCCAACAACCAGCAAACCAACTCTGATCCTCTTCTTTCAACTCTCTGGTTAGGAAGGTTGTTTCAACAACCATGCCACACAAGACTGCAATGGCCCTGGATGTTAAGCTACTTATAGGGGAGCACATGTACAAGTAGCCGAGGCCTTATACTCGTCACTAGATCCATCTACTTTGTACTCACTTTTGAGTATCCTCTTTCACAACCCAAAGGTTCTTTTTCCGGAGGAAGATCAACTATTACGCAAGTATAGTTCTATATGATGGAATTTATTTCTCTCTTTGTAGATTCATTCCAAAGAAGCTCTTCTGGAGATGACAATTATTTGTTAATTGTCCATGGTTCGTTCTCAACCATACAAGCTAAAAGGCCTGGAACAAGTCTTTGTCCCCTCTTTTCTCCGTCTCGGTTCAACATCTAGAATCCCTGAGTTCTGCAGATCTGGAATATTAAGTTCCGGATAGTCAGCAACTTCCGAGTCCTATAGATACGGAACATCTAGTTTCGGACAGTCAGGCCCTCGCGGGTTCTTGTTAACCTTGAGCAATTACTTCTTTTTCCTTTTCAAGGAAAGTTATCTTCAAGAATTCAACATTCTTTGACACCAAGAGGCGATAAGCACCACTGTTATTTGCAGATCCAGTGGATATGCAATTTACAGTCTTAGGTCCAACTTGACCTATTTCGGTATTCCAACTTTTACCAAGCCACCCCACATCACAACATTTGTATGTGAGATCCTTTTCATGTTTCACACGGAGAGTTATCCTTATCCTTATGCGTATTTCTGTTGAGAATCGCATTAGCGGTAAGGATCCCCTTGCCCCACATATTTTGGGCATACGACTTTACGCTTGGCTAACACCGTTGGACTGAGGTGAGTTATGAGCAGTCATTTAATGAACGATGCTTCACATTCTCCCCCTCTATCACTACGAATTCCTCAATCCGTAGGCTTAGTTAATTTTCAACTTCTGCTTTGTAGCGCTTATCCGCTTCAACAACTTCATCTTTGCTTTTTTAACAAACAAAGGATACACTACGTTGTACCATCATTAATGAAGGTCACAAAGTACTTGTCTCCCCCCTCTATTTTGTATAAACTTCAAATCACCCATGTAGGCGTGACTAAGTTCTAGAGGAGCGATGCTTCTTTCGCTATTCCTTTGACAGAACTTGGAAAGGTGATTTTGCCTATTCGCCTACCTCACATTCATTTTGAGGGTTTATGTCGACAGAAGGAAACAATCTCAACATCGTTAGCTTTTGAATGACTTTCTATTTAACGTGTCTTAATCTATGATGGCATAGATGCATGGATTACAAACATATCATTAATTTGGCTACAGACATATTATACCATTCTTAGTTATTACAGACTTGTTGGACTAGTCGCAAACCAGCTTGACCAACATCGTCTCTTAAACCAAGTTTGGGACATGTATCACCTCATTTTAGAGTGATCCCATTCCCTGAAATCCTATTGAGGACAACCTCTCCAACCCCTTCTACTTTGGAGGTGGCGTTGCTTCACATGAACAACCTCTTGTCTGTGATTAGGGCGTAACCGGATCATATGTGATCTGGATACTCTGGCCCACTCCATTTGCTTTGGCAGACTGAGTGTCCAATATCATTTCTGCCTTTCTTTTGGCCTTCAGATCATTTAAGACCTGAAAACTCTGGCCTACCTTACTAGGTGTCCATTACTTTACCTATGAAATGAATTCTGGCCCCACTCCAGTCGCCCGTAGGCTTTGTATGACTAAGTGTCCAATATCATCATATCAAAGGAATTTTGGCCCACTCCAGTCGCCCGGAGACTTTGTATGACTGAGTGTCCAATATCATCATATGAAGGATCTTCTGCCAAATAGTGTGACAGGCTCAACGTCTTTAGCTTTTAGTCTTCTTCAGTTATGATTGGTGCCCAGACAATTCTTGGCGCTTACTTAAGAGTGGTAACAGTTTTCGCACAGTCAGTGGATCTTTTTCCCTCGTATGTGTGAACATACTTTACACACTTTTAATAATTACACTTAAAAATAGATCTTTTTAAGTCGTTTGCAAAATCCAATCTTTAAACGGGAAGGAAGGAGAGATTAAACTTCTGATTTTAAAGTGTAAGGAATATAAATTATTTTGGCAAAATATTTTCATATTCCTCCCTACTTTAAGCCCTTTTTAATCAGACACCATTTAATCTTATTCTTGACAAGGAAGAAAAATTAGTTATCCTAAATTCGGATTTTGGCCCACTTCACTCACTTGGTCGGACTAAGTGTCCATTTCCTCCTTACCATAAATCGGATCCTTTGTCTGGGACAGATATATGCCTTCTGCTACAAGATATAACCACATCTTCAGCCTTCTCCTCTTGTCCCAGTTGACATCTTCAGCCTCTCGTGAGCGCTTGTTCCTACCACTCTCAGGAGCGGTGACACCATGAACACGTTGACCTTCAACAACATAATCATCACTATCTTCTAGCAGAAAACCACAGCCATATCCAGATTTGGTCACACAACTTTCGACCGACATCTTTCGAACACTAATACAAATCTTGTCTTAAATTTGTTGGATATTGTAAAGCAGTACGGGAAGTAAATAAATATTACAAGTGTTCGAAAGGATAAACAAATAGGCCAATGTTCAGAACTGCCGCAAGCTTGTTGAGTCTTGAATCTTGATAACCTGAAATCAAGAAACACTAAATCTGGATGGTTACAACTGCGTGCTGAGTCGAGTGATGACACTCTGTCCTTAAGACAAGATTGCCCCGTATATATGCTTTTACGTTAATGGTCCAAACGGTAGGCAGAAACTTTTTGCCTTCCGTTGTTGCCAAATTCACCTTTCCAGAAACTCCAGGGACCAAACTGTAAATATTAAGCAATTTGGGGTCCAAATAGATAATATCAGAAAGTCCCACGACCCACAACCCGTGACCGAGACCGGATGGGCGGGCGGTGGCGGCGCGCGTGGGCTTAGCCTTGAACCCAAGCACATCTAGGTCCTCCCTCCTTTAAACACATGGGTTACCCCTTGGGGTCCCAAACCCTTAGCCAGTTAATAGACTTATAAATAGAAAAATTCTTCATTTTCCCACCGATGTGGTAGATTTGTCCCACACCATATTTCCATGCCTCAAACACCTTACTTCGTGGACCAATATCTCTTTCATTTCTCAACGAAATTTGACGATTCTTTGCCCTACGGTCATCTACTCACTTAGTAGATTATGCATGTATGAAGAGAGAAAGCCTCCAACATGCAGAACACTAGTGTTTAATTCATTAAATATGGGTGGACGCACCTCCCCACCAAAGACAAATTTCCAACAGAACATACATAAGATATACGCTCCGTATATCCGTGGGGCTTACACCCCGTGTTTCGGGTCTTACGCTTCGCCCCATGCTGCGTAAAACACCTAGCCTCTCGCTCCGCCTCTTAAAACACTAGTTGGTACATAAATTAATTCAAAACAGCAGGTGAAAATAGATTTTATAGATTAGTTGCGTTGATTTAACATTAGATTTGTGTTCGGTTGCGTCATAGATGGGTCGGGATCTTTTGACTTGGATCAGAATTTTATGTGGACCAACAAATAAAGGTCATGTGTTTAATTTTTTTTTTTATTAAATGTCATACAATTGTGTTGTTAATGAAGGGGCAATTTTAAGCCTAAAAATAATTTTAGAGATAAATTTGATCTAACGGAAGGAGAGCATTTTGAGTCATTTTAATATGTTTAGAGCATTATTGATTCAATAGGTAGAAGAAAGGAGAAATTTGATCCAATAAATGAAAGAAAGTCATTTTTGAGCCAGTTTTGAAGAATTTTTTAGTTCGCCAGTGGAAGAGAAAGCCCATTATGCATAGGAGGCAGCAAATACTACAGCAAGAGATGCAGCGACACTGTATAGTAGCAATGCCAATCATTATGATTCAGAGAAGCATCAATACTGGAGGGATGTCTTGGAACACAGCTGCAATGACGGCCAAGCCAAAATAACTTGGCCTGATAACCCTCCAAGATATAGGTATAGTTGGAGTACCTTTTTTTTTTTTTTTAATCTTTTTGGTCCCTTAGGTATTATTTTTAGGTAGTTATTATCTCTTAAATACATAGCTGAATTGGCAATCATCATGAATTTATATAAGGAAAAGGGCCATATATGTTACTCCCTCCGTCCCAATTTATGTGGCACTTTTTAAATTTCGAATATTAAACAACTCTTTCTTTGACCGTAATTTTTACATCTATCTTTTAAATATCTTAAATTATCAATTATTGTGATTTATTATATTTTTACGTAGTTTCCAAATATGTAAATTTTATCTCAAAGAACTTAAAGATTTCATGGTCAAATACACGGTCAAAATTAAACTATTTAACTCTCGAAATCGAATTGTATCACATAAATTGAGATAGAGGGAGTACTAAACTATGCAAAATTGAGCAGTTATGCTCGTCGTTAATACTTTAGCACAAATATGTCCTTACCGTCAAATATTTGGTTCGAATTTGCCTCTTTTTAGTGGCACATAACGATTAACCTAATTAGATGATTAATAAGCGAAAATGGTCAGATATCCCCTTGAAGTATGCGAAATTGAAAAAATACGCTCCTCGTCAGTAGTTTAACATTTTTTTAACATGTACAGATTTAATCTTTCTTACTTCAATTTGTTTCTTACCTTTGTATTTGCATGTCAAAGTAAAATATGATAATGAACTTTCAGGGAGGTTATTGGTTCATATTCTGATGAAGTGAGAAAGCTAAGCAAGATCATCTTGGGTCTGGTAACTGAAGGGCTAGGCTTGGAGACAGGGTACTTTGACAAAGAACTTGGGCAGAGAATGCTTGTCAATAACTATCCAGCATGCCCTAATCCAAGTTTAACCTTGGGAGTTAGTGGACATTGTGATCCTAATCTCATGACCATTATCCAGCAAGAAGTCTATGGCCTTCAAATATTGAAGGATGAGAAATGGATTGGTGTGGAGCCTAGGTTATATATCCCACATTGGATATGGGTATTTCCATCATAATTGAGTCACTTGTTCCACATTGTCATTTTCCCCACATAGTCAATTGTTCCACATTGATGTTTTTAAGTAAAGAGTCATTTGTCCCACATTGGTGTTTGAGAAGAAGTTTGAACTTCCTTGTGGCTAATAAAAGGAGTTAATGAGTTTGACATGTTGGTCAAGCTCTTAGGCTTTCATTCATTATGGAGGATAACCAATAGTAACTTCAATAGTTCAAAACTTTCTCATATATATATATATATATATATATATATATATATATATATATATAAGAAATACATAAATAAATATTTTATAAATGTTTAAAGGGGGGCAGGGGATGAAACGTAAAAAACATTTCGGCATTTCTGTTTCGTCAACAGAAATATCCCTTCGTGAATATGTTGCAACGTTTCGAGGCAACCATTGAGTATCCATAAATATTCAGTCATTTGCAGAAACGAAAATATATAGAATGCATTACAGAACACATTTTTTGCTTCTGAAATTCCCCTTCTCTGAGATTTATTCTTTCTTTAAAGTTTATATTTTATACGTGCAATTTATGCTTCTGAAATTTGTTAGAGTGTAACTTTCGAATTTCTGAGAATATAGATTTTGTGTCCTGGAAGGTTAATTCCTTAGTGAACCTTTTACATATGAGAGGGAGGAATTAATACCTTTAAAGATAACATCATTTTTCGGTGTGCCTAGCCTATTCTTAATTCCATTACCCTATTATATAACTATTTTAAAGGTATTAAGTTTCTGCAATGGGAGTCAGTATTGGTTAAGGCGCAGTTGAACGATGGAGACAAATTGGAAAGGTTGAACGGACTCAACTACAAGCGTTGGAGTATAAAGATGGAGTACCTTTTGACAATTGCAAAAGTATTCTATGTTATGTTTCAAGGCTGTCCGGAGGAAGTCACTGATCCGGATGCAACCGAGGCACAAAAGACTGAGGCAACAGAGAAGGCGAACAAATGAAAAAATGATGACTTCGTTTGCCGCTACACCATTCTGCAGTCGCTGAACAACACAATGTTCAACGTATTTCACATCCACAAAACTGTTGCAGAACTCTGAAATGCTATAAAACGAAGGTATGTAAATGAAGATGCTGGTAATAAGTCTTTTTTGGTTAAAAAGTATGTTGAATACAAGATGGTGGATTCTCGACCGGTCATTGATCAGGTTAACGAGTTAAATGATATAGTAACAGAATGTATTGATGCTAGTGAACCCATTTATGAAACTTTTCAAGTTTCAACCATCATTGGTATACTTCTGCCTTCATGGAAAGATTAACAAAAGTAACTAAAACACAAGAAGAGGTCTATTTCTTTGGATGAACTTCTTCAGGGCATTCAAATTAAGACTGAAAGCCTTAGAAGAGATGGTTCAGTTTCTTTGAAGAATGATGGTGTGAATCATGTTTATGAGAAAAACCTTCATGGAACTTCTAAGGGAAACTAAGGAACGTCCAAGAAGAGGAAATTCTTTAAGAAAAATGGGAATGAGGATAACAGAAACAACAAAAAGAAAGGTTGTTGTTATGTTTGTGACAAACTTGGCCATTATGTTAGTGAATGCCATCACCGTAAGGAGAAACACAAGAAAAAGGAACAAACCAATGTGATTGGTGACAAAGACTTTGTCGCTGTCATGTCTGAAGTATGCCTTGTCAACAATGGCACTACTGATTGGTGGGTGGATTCAGGTGCTACCTATCATGTTACCCCAAACAAGAGTTTGTTCAAGACATATGAAATGGTGAAAGAGGCCAAGGCCGTCTACATGGGAAATACGTCATCAAGCGAAGTTCTTGACGTAGGCACTGTTGTTCTTCCCCTCACTTCGGAAAATACTTTAACTCTGAGAAATGTGTATCATATCCCCTCTATGAGGAAGAATCTTGTATCGGTTCACAAATTGGACGAAAATGGTTTCTAAGTAACCTTTGATTCCCAAAAAGTGACTATCACTAAGAATGAGAAGTTTGTCGGAAAAGGCTACCTGAAAGACAAATGTACTTGTTGAATGTTGACTATAATAAGACTGCATCTTCTGCTTACTTTTATGAAGTTTTACTTAATGTTGATGATCATGATAATTGGCACTATAGACTAGGACATATTGGTATAAATGCTATGAATCACATGATTTCAAATGATTTTATTTCTAAGTCTTCTAAAACTTTTACCACAAAAACTTGTGAATGTTGCTCTCAATCCAAATTGACTAAATCTTCTTTCAAAAGTGTTGTTAGAACAAATGATTTACTTGAACTTATTCATACGGATATTTGTGATAATAAAGAGCATATTACTAAAGGTGGTAAAAGATATTTCATAACTTTTATTGATGATTATTCAAAATTCACCTATGTGTATTTGCTTAAAACCAAAGATGAGGCTTTTAATAAGTTTAAAATCTTCAAGGAGGAAGTTGAAAATAAAACCAATTTAAGGATCAAATGTTTGAGATCGGACAGGGGTGATGAATATCTATCTAACGAGTTTATATTATTTTGTTTACAAAATGGAATTGTTAGAGAATTTTCAGCACCTAATACTCCACCACAAAATGGAGTGGCTGAAAGAAAAAATAGATCCTTAATAGAAATGGTTAGTGCCATGCTAATACATTTAAAATTAACAATGAGTTGTTGGAGAGAGGCACTATTGAGTTCTTGTTACATTACTAAAAGGATTGTAAACAAGAAGCATATGAAAACTCCATTTGAGTTGTTTATTGGGCGTAAGCCTAGTATTAAACATCTAAGGGTATGAGGTTGTATTGCATATATTTTGGATGCAACTTTGAACAGGCCAAAACTTGGTAGTAAAGCAGTTAAATCTGTTTTAGTTAGTTATTCTGCTATAAGTAAAGCATATAGATTTCTTAGGCTTTATGATAATAGCGTATTTGAGACTGCGCATGCTATATTTTATGAACACTTGAATATTCGTTATGATGATAAACTAGAAATAACTAATGATTTATTCGGTGAACTTGATATTACTGAGCATGCAACCGGAAATGGAATTGTGAATGATGAGAATTTAGAAGAAAATGAGAATGATGAAATAATCGAATTAAGGAGAAGCAAGAGACATAGAATTGAAAAGAATTTTAGTCCTGATATGTTGACTTACATGTTAGAAGAGGATCCAAAAACTTTTCAAGAAGCTATGTCACAATCAGATTCTGATATGTGGAAAAGAGTCATGGATGATGAAATCAAGTCTATACTTGAAAACCAAACCTGAACTCTTGTTGATTTACCTCCTATGACTAAACCTATTGATCGCAAGTGGGTTCTGAAAAAGAAACTCAAAATTGATGGTACTATTGATAAGTACAAGGTTAGATTGGTATCTAAAGGTTATAGTAAAAAAGAAGAGATTGATTATTTTGAGACATGAGATTATTGGAGTTAAAAACTTACTAAATATACCATCGATACACTTTTTTTTTAAAACAAACTAATAAAGAAAGTGAGATATACCCATTAAAACAGATGAATTATTAAGTGGGAAGTAATTAAGTGAACAAAATAATTTCTAAACATGTGTCAATGTCTTTTTATTTACTCTATGGTTGTTTAAATACAGGTGATTAGCAACGGGAATCTAGCAAGTGCTGCACATCGAGTGGTGACGAACACAACTCAAGCACGTACATCCATGGATACTTTTATTTGTCCTGAAGATGTCGAATCACTTGTTGGTCCGGACAATCCCCCGCTGTTCAAATCCATCCTTCATATTTTATGCCACATTACCTCAGCAAGAAATCAGTTTACCACGCAGAGTTGGAGCCTTTCAAAATCGATTCTTATGCACGCTTTTGCCTGTTAGAAGGATGCTAGTCTTTGCTACTACTTTGAATTTCCACCAAAATAAGAGCTTTAATTTACTGTATCTGTGTAATTTGTAACCTAAATTTGGATCTAGAGCTTGTAATTGTTCATGAATAAGAAGCTTTGATTCATTTTTTCTTCATATTCGGGATCTACCATTTGCATGGAGTAGTTCGACATATTTTACTCAGATAAAAAACAATGCAACTTTTAGTACTCCTTCCATTTCAATGTATGTGAAAATGGTAGTAATAAATAACGTAAGATAATATTTGTGGGTATCAAAGCCTATGGTTCGCGAGACGAGTATGAAGATGGCGAAGTGTGATGGCGTGGGGGTGTGGCTTTAAGAATGCCTTTGCCCGTCGTCTAGTGGGCCATTGTACTACCTTTACCCGGTGCAGTATGTTACCCGAGATTGAAGACGCTTACACAACAAAGTAGCAGCCGACTTTGGTGGCCATAAATACTCGAAGAGTGATGTGGTTGACACATAATTAATCTCCAGACTAGCCCATGTAATCCCATAAAAATGGTAATGGGTTATGAAACTTAGTTCGAGGGGGAAATTGTTGGGGTGTGCGAATAAAGTCTCACATCGGAAGTGAAAAGAAAAAAGAACATATATATAAGGTGTATGATTCTCTTAATGGTGTGAGACCTTTTGGAGAAAACCGTACGAGTTTGACCCAAAGCGGACAATATCACACCGTATTAAGAGTACTCTTGGATCGTTTAGCCCAACAATATAATGGGTAGTGATTTAGAAAATGCTCTTCAAAGTGAACTATATATTTGCATCAATTTGAGACATGTTGCTACTATTTTTATTCCTTAAATAATTTTTTTTAGCTATATCACTTCCACTTGCAAACTCCTATTTCAACTTCATAATATTCTGCCCAAATCCAGGCTTCACTGTACTTGCGTATATATAGATAGTAGTAATAGTAGTTAACATTTATACACTTATTTGGTTATAGTAACTATTAAAGTCATCATAAGTATGTGCCCGTAATTATTTAGTCGGAAAAGGGTTAGAAATGCCGTTAATATATTAAAATTGGCTAAAAAATGACTTTTTCCGCTTATCGGATCAAATTCTCCCTTCTTCCACCTATTGGTTCAATAATGTCCTAAACATATTAAAATGGCCCAAAAATACTATCCTTCCACCTATTAGATCAAACTTATTCCTAAAGTTATTTTTAGGCTTAAAATTGCCCCTTCATTAACAACACAATTGTATGATATTTAATTAAAATTTTAGTTAAACACGTGACCTTTATTTATTGGTCCACATAAAATTCTGACCCAAGTCAAATAAACTGAACCCATCTAGCAACCGAACACAAATCTCGTCTTAAATTAACACAACTAAACAATAAAACCCAACGCCTCTTACAGATGGGTCCAATTCAATAAAACAATAAAATAATAAATTTTTACAGTGGGAAATTCTTGATGCTACGATGCTCCAATGGATTTGTTCCACCATCTCTACATATCTCTTACAGACTATTATCGAACCTAACTCCACGACCATGGAAGCTTGGAACATGTGTGATATATTCCAGGATAACAAAAATTCCTGTATCGTGACCCTTGAGTAGGAATTCTCCCACATTAATATGGAGGATTTTCCAAATGTCTCAGCCTACTGTCAAAGGATCAAGGAGTTGTCGGATCAACTCAAGAATGTTGGAGCGCCCATCACTAATGATCGTCTCGTTCTTCAAATAGTTGCAGGCCTCTCTGAAGCATATGCTGGAGTTGGAACTCTTCTTCGTCAAAACAATCCTCTCCCACCGCTCTACTAGGCACGTTCCATGCTCACATTAGAAGAAGCGGGATTGCCTATAAAGTCAGCAATCAGAGCTAATTTCGTCATGATGGTGGTCATGTCACACAAAACCGATGACCCTCACTCATTTTTGGCAAATTCGAGCCAAAATTGTAATAATAGTGGAGGCAAAAAGGATCAAAAATAGAAAAATGGCAGTAAAAACAGTTGCGGCAGTTGCGGCGATGGTGGTGGAAATGGTGGCAGCCGCGGAAGTGGTGGAGGACGAGGTAGCGGCAGTGGCCAGCCTGGGCCGTAACCCCACTGGCCGCAACCTTAGGCCAGTGGACTATAGCCGTGGGGTTGGGCCAGTGGGCAGTGGCCCAATGCTCCCTATCTGGCTCCTCCCTTTTAGGCCAAGCCCAGCAGTAGCGTCCAACAGCTAGCGACGGCCCATAATAGGCACACCCAGGCCTAGAAGCAGCCTAGCCTGCTTGGGTCATGACCTCAACAGGACTACGCTGCTTTAATGTAGCCCAACCCACACAGATATCGAGGCAGTGATGCATACACTTGGATTATATCCCTCGGATGAAAATTGGTACATGGACACTGGTGCTACTTCTCACATGACGTCCGCACCAGGTAATCTCTAGTCTTAATTCAATTTGAGCAAAAATAGTGGCATAATTGTTGGTAATGGTAATTCAATTTCAATTTGTGGTTATGTTCACACAAATTTATCTCCCTTGAACCCACCTTTAGCCTTTAAAATGTCCTTTATGTTCCTTAATTAAAAGCTTGGTATCTGTTCGAAAATTTACAACTAATAACTGGGTTTGTATTGACTCTGACTCTTTTGGATTTTCTGTGAAGGATTTCACGACGGGGATACCTCTAATGCTATGTAATAGTCGGGGCGAGCTATATCCTATCACCATCACCACAATCACCACCACTAATTAAGCCACACCGTCAACGTTTCCCGCTTTAGCACCTTCCTTGTGGCATGCATGTTTGGGTCATCCGGGAGTCTGTTCTTTCCTCTCTTAAAAATAGTAATTTTATTGAGTGTAATAGTACTCATAGTACTAATGTTTTTCCTTCTTGTCCTCTTGGGAAACATATTAGATTACCCTTTGTAGCCTCTAATTCTAGTACTTTATTGCCATTTGATATTATTCATAGTAATTTGTGGACATCTCCCTTTTTGAGCTCTTTGGGCCATCGTTACTATGTGTTATTTCTGGATGATTATTCTAATTTTTTGTGGACCTTTCCGTTGTCTAAAAAGTCTCAAGTTTATTTCTCATTCCTATCGTTGAGAGCATTCATTCGTACCTAATTTGAATGGAAAGTTAAAAACATTTAGTGTGATAATGAAAGGAAATTTGATAATGGGCCGTTTAGGAAATTTTGTAATATTAATGGCATGTCTTTTTTATTTTCTTGTCCTCATACGTCCTCACAAAATGGGAAAGCCGAAGAAAAATTCACCCAATTAATAATATTGTTCGGACATTACTAGCCCATGCTTCCTTACCACCTTCATTTTGGCATCATGCATTACAAATGACTACTTACCTTCTTAACATACTCCCTAGCAAATGATTAGCATACCAATCTTCTCTCAAAATTCTTTATCACAAAATCCGTCATATTATCATCTTAGGGTATTTGGGTGTTTATGTTATCCTCTATTTCCCTCTACAATAGTAAACAAACTACAAGCCTGCCATGATTTTTGGATTATCCATCTAATTATCGTGGTTATAAATATTATGATTTATCCTATAATAAAATCATCATTAGTCGTCATGTAATTTTTTATGAAACCCATTTCCGTTTGCTAAGTTTCATAATTCAGTGTCTAATTCCTATAATTTTTTAGATGAGATGTTCTCACCTTATGTGGTCCACCATTTGTTCCAAACCCCATCTCGAGATCCGACCAAGACCACCGGCCGCCCAGTGACCATCGCCCGTAAACTTCCCATCAGAATTTCCACCAAGAGCCCATTGTGCCCACCGCCGGCCCATCTATGCATCCTCCCGATCCAGTGTCTCGGCCAACATGCCCACTGCCTGCTGGCCCACTACCTGACCCGAGTTCACACCTCCTAAATTGAGCCAGTTCCGACACCCATACACTGACCCAGGTCCAGTCAACGTCTATTCCGAGCCAAGGGCCCGTTACTCATAGCTAATAGGGTATTTTTAAACCAAAACAATATTTTAATCTCAATTTCAATGTCACTAAATCACCCCTACCACGTAACCCAGTGTCTTCCCTTCATGACCCGAATTGGAAAATGGCCATGGATGATGAATATAATGCTCTAATTGAAAATAAGACATGGGAGTTGGTGCCCCGCCGCCTGGTGTCAATGTTATTCATTCTATGTGGATTTTTACTCATAAGGAAAAATCTGATGGTTGTTTTGAGATGCATAAGGCCCGTCTTGTAGGTGATGACAAAACTCAACAGGTTGGCATGGATTGTAGAGAAACATTTAGTCCGGTGGTCAAACCGGCAACCATTCGCATTGTTCTCAGTCTGGCTCTCTCGAACGCATGGCCCATTCATCAGTTGGATGTGAAAAATGCTTTCTTACATGATGATCTCAAGAAAATAGTTTACATGCAGTAACCCTTGGGTTTTAGTCACCCCGATCATCCTAACCATGTCTGTTTGCTGAAGAAGTCCTTGTATGGGCTAAAACAGGCCCCTCGGGCTTAGTATAAAAGGTTTGAAGATTATATGTCTACTATTGGTTTTCTCTTTGGATAAACTGTGCAAGTTTATTATGTCTCTTCTCAGTTCCGAATTTGCTATGAAAGACTTGGGGCCCTTGAGTTATTTTTTGGGTATAACTGTCACTCGTCATGCAGGTGGTCTTTTTCTATCCCAAAGGAAGTATGCAGCTGAGATTATTGAACGGGCTGGCATGTCATCATGTAAGTCCTCTCCTACTCCGGTTGACACAAAATCGAAGCTGAGTGCTAATTCTAGCACACCTTATGAGGATCCTTCCCACTATCGTAGTCTTGCAAGGGCTCTTCAGTATCTTATATTCACGAGGCCCGATATTACTTATGTAGTGCAGCAGGTGTATTTATTTATGCATGATCCGAGGGATGAGCACATGCATGCTCTCAAACGCATTGTGCATTACATTTAGGGCACTCTTGATTATGGTTTGCACTTATATCCATCCTCCGTATCTACTCTCGTGTCTTATACAAATGCTGATTGGGGTGGATGTCCAGATACTAGATGTTCGACATCTGGTTATTGTATATTTCTTGGTGATAACTTGGTCTCTTGGTCGGCTAAACGCCAGGCTACTTTATCGCGATCCAGTGCAGAGGCCGAGTATCGAGGGGTAGCCAATGTGGTGTCTGAGTCCTATTGGCTGCAAAATCTCCTATTAGAGCTTCACTTTCCTATTCAAAAAGCTACCTTGGTCTACTGCGATAATGTTAGTGCGGTATATCTCTCTGGGAATGTGGTCCAACATCAGCGCACTAAACATATCGAGATGGATATTCACTTTGTTCGCGAAAAGGTAGCTCGTGGACAAGTACATGTCTTGCATGTCCCTTCACGATACCAAATTGCTGACATCTTTACTAAGGGTCTTCCCTTAGTTCTGTTTGAAGATTTTTGGGACAGTCTCAGCGTACGACAACCGCCCTCTATGACTGTAGAGGTGTGAAAGCAGGTCGTATACACGGTCAAAACTGTGTATATGCTATGTATATTTTGTATATTCCTTACCGTAATTATTAGAGTTCTTGTACATGTACAATTATGGTAGTAGTCTTGTATTAGGAAAATGTAGTAGTTTGTATTAGAAAAATGTAGATTTAAATTCCTTAATGTAACGTCCCGTAGTAATTAGAATAGTTTTTTTATTAATAAGGGAAGGTTGCACGTCTAATTCCCTTAAAAATTTCAACCAAATCCCCCCCCCCCTTTTACACTAATCCAAATCACTTCCAAACTCCTCATCCCTTAAGACTCCTAACCAAAGTTTATCAACTCCTTTCCCACTCCTACACAAACACACACAACACAACACAACACGTTATATGAAAAATTCCGGCAGAGCAGAAGAGAACACAGAGGGAAAAAAACCCAGAAATTTCAGAGAACAAAAAAATTAACTTTATGAATTAAGGAGTTCCGAAAAGGTTTAGTTGGAGTTTGAAAGTTCATTCGCGGTTATGAAGTAATAAAGGTGAGTTCTCTCACTCAAAATTCTTAGTATAATTCCTTGTTTTTAGTTACAATACATGTTAGAATATAATCCGGATGTTGAAAGAATGATCGTGAAGTTATTGCTAATAGATTATCTAGTAACTAGTTCGGGTCGTGAAATTACAAACTGTTTATCGCTGAGGTATCCCTGCTATAATTGTATGTAATTTTACAGGGTTATACATCTCTACTTCACGGTCATATCAAGTTCAAGCGGGGGTAAAACTGACATGCAGTTTGAGAGTTATCGTAGTTTAAAGTTTCTGCCTCGGATCAATCGAAATCCGGAAGGCAGAACATATAACGGAAAAACAGTACAAATCGGTAAGGAATATGAAACCTTGTGATGAATAAAAGTTCTAGATTTCTCTGTTCTAGACAGTTTGAGACTTTACGGGTATTAATCCGACTTACAAATATAAAGTTATGACTGTTTTAAGATTATGTCCCTTTTATTATACAGTCCAGCGAGACAGTTTTCATAGGGTTTTCTCTTTTGTGAATTTGTACAAGTTACACTAAGTATTTTCAGAGGAAAATTGAGATAGTGATAGGTCCACGTATTACCTTCGACTTGGCATAAGAAATACCTTATTTGGAGTTACAATTTGAGAGTTATAACCCTTACAAGTGGGAAGGGCGAAAGTTGAAATAAAGGAATATTATTTGAATCTTTTGAAAATATATATATGTGTGTGTGTGTATTAGTTTAGCCATATAGTTGAGATGATAGAATTTTTGGTAATGTCAATAGTTTTGCCATCACCTACGGAACTATAGCATTACACACGTGTTGCCTTCGGGACTAATTACTTATTGAGTCACCTTCGGGGCTATATGCAGTTGCGTGCTTGCCTTCGGGGCTATATGCAGTTGCGTGCTTGCCTTCGGGGCTATATGCAGTTGCGTGCTTGCCTTCGGGGCTATATTCAGTTGCGTGCTTGCCTTCGGGGCTATATGCAGTTGCGTGCTTGCCTTCGGGGCTATTCAGGTACACTTACTTTCGGGCCTATTTAAATACACTTGCATTCGGGGCTATTCAAATATACTTGCCTTTGGGGCTATAATTGAACTGCATTGGATTGTGTTGCACGCACCGCAACAAATATATAATATGTTATATGGGATAAAGCAGATGTACTGGTTAACTAAGTATTCCCTAGGACGAGTTGGGAGAAGATTTTGTGTGTGAATATTTATTGGCTTGTACACTGAAAGTGGTGAAATCTGTTTTCATAATATTCTTATTATGGTCATAATATGATTTGTGCTTAGAATATTGTGAGGTTACTTTGAATCGTTAGGCAATGTTCTCACTCAGCCCCGGATGATAGGGTTGCGTCTTTTATCTAACATGCTTCATGTAAGCGCAATAAAGGGAAAACTCTACAACAGGACTAACGATCGTCCCACAGCCTCATTGTCCACCAATCCATTTCTTCGGATTTGGTGAATGTCATTCTTGATAAAGTAGGTTTGAGGAACCAGGTTTCGTTATCTCGGGGAATGCCTCACATGAGATTTTTTTCCTTTTAACTTTCGAATTTCTTATTTTATATATGAAATTTCCATTGAGTCTAGATAGAAGTTGTGGTTGCACGAGTATGGGCTCGCGTTTTCATAAAAAGTACATGATTATATTATTTCCATACCTAGATACATGTTTAATTCAGAAAGAAAATAGGTTAATGGTTCGTTTGGGCAGGGATAGTTGCCCAGGTGACATCATGCCCTAAGGGAAGACTTGAGAAAAGTCGGGGTGTGACAAGTTGGTATCAGAGCACAACCAAGTTAGGAGATTCTAGGAAATTTCTATGAGTTGGGTGTTGAACGGTTACTTATTGCGATGGTGTGCGCGCCACCTTAGTAATAAGTGAACGGGATAACATCCTAAACAGTTTCACTTCTTTCATACTCTCCTCGTGCCTACATTGAGTCTTGTCAAAGACTTGGTTCTCATACTACCTCCTTCAAAGGATTATGGAAGGGTATTGTGCAATGGTAAACTAACTAACAATTATTTTTGTAGATATGGTTACAATACGAGTTCCAACCAAGAAGGAAGTGCTCATTGAAACAAAAAGGATAATGCGAGATCAGGAGGAGTTCATGGACCGTAGGATGGACTCAGGAGATGATTTTGGTGCATATATGGATGACATAATCGCACGTTGTACAGAATTGCTTAGGGCTAGACGGAAGAGGAGTTCATTTGACCCGACCTTTTTCAATTATCCAATTGGTGTCATACTACAAATAATAGTCAACTCCATCCTGGGAGATTTCCACTCCTCGTTTAGAAGAGAAAAAATGCTATGTGGAGATAGTAAAGAAGGCTCTTTGCCCAAATTTCTACGTCAAGTGAAGAAAGTATGGAAGATGAAAGGAAAGAATGGACGATAGGGAAAGGGAGGAAAGGAACAAAGTTCACAAGGAGCTGAATGCCAACCTGCGGAATAGGCGAGTCATACGGTTAAGCTATTTAACACGTGTTGTAGTAAATGCAAGTTTCAGTTGGAGATCTACAATGGGTGATGGAGAATTATCTGATAAGATTTAGTATAATGTTATGTTATGATGGAATGAAGTATTATGAATGCAAGAATGAAATAATATTGTTATTTTTTTTGGTGTTGCATGCTTATGAAGTATAAGAAAATTTTGGGGAGTTAAAATAGACGTCTTGTCTTCTAAAATATGGGCACGCTTGTCTTTACATAAAATGGTAGACTCACAAAGTACCAGTGGTGTGAAGGTCGATTAGAACTACCCGGGGAAGAGCGAGAGGACAAGGTAAACCCCCAAGAGTTCTGACACAAGAATCGAGGGCTCAAGAAGAGGTTCACCATGAAGCTCTTATACCTCCGGTTGAAAGAGCAGTGTCTTAAGATAGCGTGGAAAATATTGAATAAAATGAGAGTCAAGAGGCCCAGGAAATGGTGGGACAAAAGTTAGATAGACTCATAGAGTTGATGACAACGGTAGCCCCATACATAGTTCAGCCTACACCTAGTGTCTCAGTGATGCCCCCCCCAACCCAGAACCTACCGGCCCAGGAATCAATTGTGGCTGCACCACTAGACAAAAATGTAGGAGCTCAGTCAGTACCAGGTAGAATATGGGCAAATTTTATGAGGAGAAGGGAACATATCTTCACAGGGAAGGACTCCGAGTCCGACCCGATAGTGTTTCTCAATGAGATAGAAGACCTACTATTTACCTTGGGATGTGTAGAGACGCATGTCGTCAATTTGGTGGGCGTACGTTTAGTGGACGACGCGGGGGGTGTGGTGGAGAAATTGTAGAATAAATCATTCCCCGATATCACCATCGATGACATGGAGGGAGTTCAGAGCCGCATTCATTGAGAAGTACATGCCTAACACCCGAAAAGATACGCTCAGGCGTGAGTTTGAACAGTTAAAACAAGGAGACCATAGTGTGCAAGAATACGATACCCAGTTTATGCGATTCTTGGTATACAACGCGCACATTATTCCTACAGAAAAGAAGAAGGTCAAAAGATTTGTTGAGGGTTTAAACCCGAACTTGGCAGAGAAAGTAGTGGCATTAGCCCATGACCGGACTTACCTTCAGATCATCGGCATGGCAATGAGGGTAGAAGGTTTTGCTAAAGCAAAAAGAGAGTATTCGCAAAAGAGGTTTCGATCGTCGGGATCCTTTAATCAGAATCAAAAACAGAGGCAAGCAGGCAATAGATGTTCTTCAAAATCGAGCCAGTCAGTAGGCTTGTCTCAACACAGGCCCCAAGGGCACAAATGGTTCAAACACTAAGGTAGAAATGTCCAGGCCACTAACCCTAACACGTGGGGTGATAGACTGGTCTATAAGGTTTGTTAAAAGAAATATTTTGGAGAATGTTGGTTCTCACCAAAAGAGTGTTACAACTGTGGAGAACCAGACCACTATGCCAGGGATTGCAAGAAGATAACCCAAACTCATTTTTCTCATGGGAGTTCAGAAGCAACCACAGCTGTCCACAAGAGAAATTAGGGAAACCAGTCCCGACAGGGTCAGGAAGGTCAACAGTCCAACAATCCTAATCGGCCTACTCTTTGCCCCAGAGGAATAAGGCGGAGGCATCCAATGCAGTGGTCACAGGTATCTTGTTGGTCTCAAGTATTCCTGCACTTGTATTATATGATCTTGGTTCTACATTTTTGTATGTGTCGATGGGTGTTTCTAAGAGCCTACATGTAGAACCTTCATGTTTGAGTGAACCCTTTAAGGTCATGACACCAATGGGGGCCTCAGTTTGGGTCTCTCGAGTAATTAAAAATTTTCGTTAGAAGTGAATGGCAAAGGAACAATAGCAGACTTAGTATTACCTTATATGGTAGATTTTGACATCATCTTGGGTATGAATTGGATGTTAGCATGTTATGCCACATTGGATTGTCGGCAAAAGGTTGTAAAATTATCTTTTCTCAGTGAACCAGAAGTTTTTATAAAGGGTAGGATTGGACCACCCTCGAGTCAGCTTATTTTCTACCTTAGGGCTCAAAAGTTACTAAGGAGTCGCGAAGTGGAATACTCTTACCTGGCTAATATAGTAAGCACCCACAAAGATTCCCTAAATATGCATATTGTCCCTATTGTTTGCAATTTTCTGGAGGTTTTCCCTGAGGATCTTCAAGGCCTTCCTCCGGACAGGGAAGTGGATTTCGCCATAGAGTTAATTCCGGGTACAAGACCCATCTCCATTCCTCCATATCGAATGGCCCCAACTGAATTGATAGAGTTAAAAGAATAATTGAAGGATCTTCTGGATAAAGGTTTTCTAAGGCCTAGTGTTTCCCCCTGGGGTGCACCAGTCCTTTTTGTGAAGAAGAAAGACGGTCCGCTCTGAATGTGCATCTATTATCGATAACTCAATAAGGTCACGATCAAGAACTGGTACCCATTACCAAGAATCGATGAACTTTTTGACCAACTTCAAGGAGCCAACTATTTTTCCAAAGTTGACCTCCGTTCAGGATATCATCATCTGAAAATAAATCCGAATGATATATCCAAAATGTCTTTTAGAACCCGATATGGCCGTTATGAGTTCTTGGTCATGTCTTTCGAGTTAACCAATGCCCCAGCAACTTTTATGGATCTCATGAACAGAATCTTCAAACCATTCTTTGATTTGTTCATGATTGTATTCATCGATGATATTCTAATTTATAGCAAGAGTGTCGAAGAACATGAAAGGCATCTAAGGGTAGTGCTTCAAATCTTAAGACAGGAGAAGCTGTATGCTAAATTTTCAAAGTGTGAATTTTGGATGGAAAAGGTAGCTTTCTTGGGCCACGTTGTGTCGAGGGATGTGGTAGACCCCCAAAAGATAGAAATAGTGAAGCGCTGGGCAAGGCCTACCACTCCGACAGAAATCATGAGTTTCTTGGGTTTGGCTTGGTATTATAGAAGATTTGTAGAAGGTTTCTCTAGTCTCACTGCTCCCTTGACCCGATTGGCTCAGAAGTCGGTTAAGTACCAGTGGTCAGAGACGTGCGAGGCAAGTTTTTAGAAACTGAAGGAGGTATTGACTATTGCGCCAGTCCTAACCTTACCATTGGGACAAGAAGGGTTCACAGTCTATTGTGATGCCCCTAAAGTTGGATTAGGTTGTATCTTGATGCAATTTGGAAAAGTTATTGCATATGCATCTCAACAATTGAAGATACATGAGAAGAATTATCCACCTTATGACATGGAACTAGCAGCGGTAGTGTTCGCCTTATGAATATGGAGACACTATTTGTATGGGGTGCATGTAGATATATTTACAGATCACAAGGGTTTATAGTACATAACCACGCAAAAGGATCTGAACCTACAACAAAGGATATGGTTAGAATTTCTTAAGGATTATGACCTTAACATTCTTTACCATCCTGAAAAAGCTAATGTGGTGGCCGATGTACTTAGTAGGAGATCAATGGGCATCTTGGCCCACTTGACAATACAAAAGAGAGGTATTATAAGCGAGGTACAAAAATTAGGAAACCTCGGGGTTAGTTTAACTAAGGTCGGTGAAGGCAGGGTGGCGATGCATGATACCTCTCAGTCTGCATTAGCTTCAGAAATAAAAGAAAGTCAGATTGAGGATACGAAGTTTGTTAGATTTTGGGAGAGGATATAATGGGGAAAACCTTCACATTTTACGTTAGGAGACAATGACGGTACCCTTCGGTATAAGGGTAGGTTATGTGTTCCTAAGGTAAGAGACCTAAGAAAGAAGATCTTGGATGAGGGTCACAACACCATGTATTCCATTCATCCAGGATCAATGAAGATGTATCATTATCTCAAGGCAAATTACTGGTGGGACGGAATGAAGAGGGATATTGCAGAGTTTGTCAGAAGGTGTCTTACGTGTCAAGAGGTAAAAGCCGAACATCAAAAACTCGGCGGACTACTTCAGGACATTGGTGTCCCCGTGTAGAAATGGGAGGCAATTCATATGGATTTTGTGACTGGTTTACCAAAAACTTGAGAGGGTTATGATTCTATCTGGGTGATTATAGATCAGCTTATAAAGTCAGCCCATTTCCTACCGGTCAAGACTATATATCGGGCACCGCAGTATGCGCAGATTTATTTGAAGGAAATAGTGAGGTTACATGGGATTCCCCTACAAATTATTTTGGATAGGGGTTCCCAGTTCACTTCACACTTTTGGCAAAGTTTTCAGTAGGGCCTCGGGAAAAAAATTAAGTTGAGCATGACTTTTCACCTGCAAACGGATGGACAGGTTGAACGAATAATTCAAACATTGGAGGACATGTTGCGGTCTTGTGTGTTGGACTTTCGGGGCAACTGATTGGACCATCTATGTTTAATTGAGTTTGCATACAACAACATTTTCCATTCAAGCATACATATGGCTCCGTTCGAAGCATTGTATAGGCGAAAATGTAGATCTCCACTTGGATGGTTCGAGGTGGGTGAGACGCAACTGTTTGGACCCAAAGTCATCCAAGAAACAAACAACAAAGTGCAGATAATTCGGGAGCGGATCAAAATAGCTCATAGCCGCTATAAGTCCTACGCGGACCATCGCAAAAGACATCTCGAATTCCAAGAAGGGGAGAAAGTGTTTTTAAAAGTCTCTCAAATGAAGGGAGTGATGCGTTTTGGTAAGAAAGGGAAGTTGCGCCCAAGGTTTATTGGATCATGTGAGATCTTACGAAGAGTGCGGAATGTGGCTTACAAACTAGCCCTTCCACAAGAATTAGAAGCGGTGCATCCGGAATTCCATGTGTCAATGTTACAAAAATATTTTCACGATCCAAGCCACATCATCCAACCCCAAGAGATAGTCTTGAACAAAGAGCTCCAATACAAAGAGATTCCGGTAGATATACTGGATAGACATGTTAAGCGCCTTAGGAATAAATATATTGCTTCCGTGAAGATCCTATGGAGAAATCAATCCACAAAAGAAGTAACATGGGAAGCCGAAGACGCGATGAAAGTCAAATATCAATTCCTCTTTGAGTAAGGTAATGAAAATGGGTTACGTTGTGTTTCATGTGTGTGAAATTTGCGTATCTATGTGCATGTGTTACGACCTTATTCACATTCGAGGACGAATGTTATTTAAGGAGGGGAGGATGTAATGTCCCATAGTAATTAGAAGAAAAAATTTATATAAGGGAAGGTTGCACGTCTAATTTCCTTTAAAATATCAACCAAATCCCCCCCGCCCCCTTTTACACTAATCCAAATTTCTTCCAAACCCCTCATCCCTTAAGACTCCTAACATAAGTTTATCAACTCCTTTCCCACTCCTACACAACACAACACGTTATATGCAAAATTCTGGTAGAGCAGAAGAGAACACAGAGGAAAAAAACCAGAAATTTCAATGAACAAAAAAATTAACTTTAGCAATTAATTGAGAGCAATTGTTGGAGATCCTTCCAACTTTAACTTTAGCAATTAACTTTAGCAATTAACTTTAGCAAAAATTAACTTTAGCAATTAACTTTAGCAAAAATTAACTTTAACAAAAAAAGAGTTAGTGGTTGTTCACCCAATTTTCCATGTTTTTATGTTGAGAGCATTTATTGGAGATCCTTCCCAAATTATGCCAATCGACGACGTGCCGGTTACAGAGGATTTATCATATGAAGAGGTTCCTATTGCTATCTTAAATTGACAATTCCGCAAGTTGAGGACTAAAGAGGTAGCCTCCATAAAAATTCTTTGGCAAAATAAGAATGTAGAAGAAGTGACATGAAAGGCGGAAGAGGCGATGAAAAACAAATATCCATACCTATTTTAGACCAACGCCGAGAAGTGTAAGGTGAGTTCTATTTCGGATTATTATAATAAAGGCTTGATGACCATGTGAAATCTGATGTAATGATGTATGTTACATTATATGGCCCGTGAAAAAAGTAGATATATTCTCTGGTTACGTGATGGGGATCAGATATGTCACCCCAACATTCGAGGATGAATGTTTCTAAGGGGGAAAGGATGTAACACCCCATACTTTCGGGAGATGGTTTGAACATATAAGACGTAAAAAAATAAAGAGCTTAGTATATAAAAGGAGGTGATCCCGAACTAATTTAGGACTTACCAAGTGGGACAACAATGATCGGCTAATTGATAAATCGACTAACTGATAAATCGGATAATTGAAAACTTGGCTAATGGACGAATTTTGAAAGGGGGACATGATTAAGTGGAAATATTACATGGAGCATTTAAATGAACCCCCCTAAGTGACTAAGGTGATCTAATTCATTGGTGGCATTTTATGGAATAGGGTGGCATTATGTTAAGTGTAGAGATGACATCTGTTAAAAGGAAGCATTATCTCATTCCTTAGCATTTAAGTAGAATGAATCAGTTGCTGGCCAAAATGTAATCATCTACCAAAATATTCAACAAATGTTCTTTCTGTCTCACGAAACTTAGAGCCAGATTAGAGAAACTTCTCCATTAATTTTATGCATAACACAAGACAAGGTATACTTGTAGCAACGAGATTATAGGTAGCAACATGGTAATGTTCATTTGGTATTAATGGGTGTTAGCCGCAGCAAGCCAAACACAGTCTCTAAGTCACATTGAATTCCATTTTTCAAGCTAGTTCATCCGTGCTTAAGGTTAGGTACCATACAGACTAAATGGGTTGTATTTTCAATAGGTCGGTGAAGGTATGTTAAGGAAAACTAGTTTTTTCTTTTGACATATTCCATGTAACGAAACGTAACCGTAATAATGTTCCATAAACTATTCTGCTCTTAGTATCCAAGGATGTTCCTGTTATTGATTTCTATGTTAAAAGCATGTCTAAATGTGTTCTTAAATCCTTATTAAGGTATACAGGAAAGATGTAACTATTCACAATGTTAGCCGAAGGTACAAGGATATTATGTCATCTGATAAGTTCAGAATATTTTATTGTCATTCAAGCATTTGCATTATATTCATGTATTATCCTGGACCCACATGTTTTATATACACTACTATATGGTATGAATTATATATATATGTAGGTGATGGGGAAAAGGGAATAGCGTTATATATGCACACCACCTGCAGCTGGTACAGACTATCATAAAAAGGAAGATGCCCAATGAGGCCAAAATGATATGATGCCCACAAAGGCCGAAATGAAAATGATACCCCTAGAAGTTGTTATGGGAAGAAAGATTCCCGATGAGTATGTATACCGCATTTTCATTTTGCATGACATTTAGGCATAATAGGACTGTCAGAGGCATTCACTACTATCGAATATTACTATCGGCTATTTCTGTCGGCTAATTTTGTCGGTTGTTTCTGTCTCAGTTTATATTTATATCTCTATTATGCTATTATTCATGCCTGACATACTCAGTACATTAGTCGTACTGACGTCCCTTTTGTCGGGGGACGCTACGTTTCATGCCCGCATGCTCAGGTAAATAGGGGGACGATTCGCACTGGTAGGTTTTTGGTTCAGCTGATATTGGAGCATTCTACTTGTTTTAGAGTTACAGTCTGGTCGTGGTATGATAGTTTGCATATCCATATTGGTATGGCGGGGCCCTGTCCCAAACTTGTGATGTCATGTACTTTTTAGAGGCTTGTAGACAGTTGTCCTGTGTATAGTAGTCGTGTATGGACATGTCGGCCTTGATGTGTGTGTCAGCAGGATAATCAAGCCGCTCTTTGGGGCCATGATTAATTATGGTTAGCTGGTAAAAATGTAAGGAGTAGTGCCCGGCAGGTAGGGTCCGGGTGCCCGTCATGGCCCTCCGGTTTGGGTCGTGACAGATATGATATGATATGGCCTCAAAGAGCGGCTTGATGATTTATGATTGCGCTATATGCGTGTATATATTGTATTGCATATCATGGACCTTAGTGGCAAATACGAGTTATATACATATATTTTTAGTACAATGGATAAGTAAAAGTAGACGGAAGGAGTACTATTTTATTAATATAAGAATGAAAAGAAATGATCAAAAGACATGCAGTCAAATCTTGAAAAATGAATACTTCAGTTAGAATTATTTTGAGATGAACATTTTTTCTCAAGAAAAAGTTTTCTAACATGTGCTGCATAAGTTTAATTTTAGAAGAACATAATTTATAGTACTCAAAATTTCAATATTTAGACATTTTGACTCTTCCGGAGAGCGCTTCCACTTAATAGGTCTTACGCATTGAAAATCTATATTAGGTTGATTGCTTCTGTTACACTATGTACCTTATACATCTTTATTATCGTAAGTTATCTGGCGTAAGCTCGGAGAGAGTGAAATCCCTCTATGTTGGTTAAGGTGAATGAGACTTAGAAAAAGATGTAACAACTCGTATTTTCATTCAAAATATGTACAACTAAGTTGAGGTTGCCGAATGCACTTAAACGTGAGAAATGAGATTTCGGACAAATAAAATTGAGTTGCTTGCTTACACGTCCTACTTGCTTGAGCGGATTGCTTACCCGTACTACTTGCTTGAGCTACTTGACACATATATTAATTATATTAATTATTAAGAAAGGACGTGACACATGTTGAATAAAGAGGGACCAGCAAGTGACACCTACTAATTAAGCAACTAGGTGCTTGATTAAAGGAAAGGTTACAAATTTTTCTTAAAATGAGAGCCAAGTTGGACGACCAAAGGACCCCTTGTAGGGGCTGAATAATCTCATTCTCTTCATTTATTTTCAACTTATACATTTGAGAGAAGCCAGGGAAGAGCTCTCCCTCAAATCAACCCCAAACCGTAAGTGAATTCAAGTGTTACAAAGAGATTTGAGTGTCGAATCTTCCTAGGTGATTGTTATTTCCTCTTTTTGGTTATTGTGATAGATTAGAAGGTTATTTCAAGGTGGATAAGGCTCATGACAAGGTTGTTCTAAGTGTTTTAAGGTGAGTTTTAGTTCTCCTTCCTATGGTTGAGCTTTTATGAGTTGTCACCAAGTCGTTATAGGAGATAGAACTTATGTATTTTGGAAGCAAAATCATATTTCTGATGTGGCACCATGGTGGGCTATTTATGAAGCTATTTCTAAGTTAATGCATGATTGATTATCGTGAGAAGAGACTTATATATATGTATTGCTGATTGTCTTTCATGTTTTGAAAGAAAATAAAGTTGGAAACGTGTTTTAGTAATCTGAAAACCGTAGTTATATTGTTTTGTTGAACAGTTATGAAGTCATTTTGATGTCATATTATGTTTGAAAATTAGTAGGAATAACCTGAGTATGTTGTGGTTTTCATTATAGAAGTGTATTCAAGTTCTAGCTAAGTTGTATGGATGGAAAAGTGTAAGTTAGAACTTGGTTGTTGTGTGAGATGGTGTGGACTATTTTGGTGATGCATTGTGATGGGTATAAGTTTGGATATTTATGTATATCTATTTGTTGACATTCTTGTAATGTTAGTCTTATTGTTTGATTTGAGAAAAGTGAAAATAATTAGGGGAGGTGTTGTCCAAATTTTTGTAGATGAGCTAGTCGCTCATTTGTGTTGAATTCTAGCTTTTGTATGCTTAACAATGGTCCCTTATCATTTGTTATAGATTAAGTACTAACGGGCTGAACCGACGCCGTGTGGTTAAGTAAACGACAAAGGTATGTTAAGGTTATCCTTTCCTTCTTTTGGCATGACCCGTATGTAAACGAATGGCCGTCCAAAGTGACTCTACTCTTAAAAGTTAGAAATGTCTATGTCCTTCGTTCTATTGAAGAAGTTTATTGATTCATGTTATGTCTTGTATTATTGACTCGTAATGAAAGGTGTGCTGATATGTAAGCTTCATAATGTTAGTTGGAGGTGTAACAACCTTACATCACTCCGGAAAATTCAAAGAAGTGTATTATGTCTCTCATACATATGGTTCTCATGAAGGCGTTATATGTGTGTGTGTGTGTGTGTATACGACACTACTGATTAAATGGTTATGACGATGATGTTAGCCCTAAAGAGAGACTTTATACGATATGATACGGCCACACAGAGCGGCATGATGATTTATGATAGCGCTATATGCGTGTATATATTGTATTGCATATCATGGCCTCCAGTGGCAAATACGAGTTACATGTTGATCCTTCTTGACTATCTCTTATATTAAGGCTCTTACTTATGTTTTTACTGCCTTACATATTCAATACATCTTTGGTACTGACATCCCTTTCGTTAGAGGACGCTGCGTTTCATGGCCACAGGTTCAGATAGATGGATTGATGACCTCACCAATAGGTTCTTGGCTCAGCTGTGGTTGGTGCACTCCTTTTATTTCGGAGTTGCTTCTTCTGAGTCGATATGATATTATGCATATGTTATGGGTTTGGAGGGGCCCTGTCCCGAATTTATGATGTACTTTTAGAGGCTTGTAGACATGAGTCATGTGTATATATGTTATGTATGGCCTTGTCGGCATAGGATATGATGTACGTATTTTCATAATGGCCTTGTCGGCCTTTCTTATGTATGTATATATTTTCATTAGGTTGGTTTCGTCAAATGTTTTCTATTTTTAACTCATTTCAATCTATCATGGTGGCCTTGACGGCCCATTTGCATGTTAAAGATAAGGTTAAGTCATGTATGTTGGCGTTCGGTAAGCAAGGCCCGAGTGCCGGCGTACCCCTCCGGTTTGGGATGTGACAGCTTCTCACTAATGAGTCCTATACAGCGTAAATATACAATATTCGATCAATAAATTCTAAAAAAAATTTGCTTTAATTTATTTGTCTTACTTTCTTTTTTAATCTTTTTCAAAAAGAATATTTTTTTCTAATTTGGTAATTCTTTAATTTCAAAATCTCCGGATGACATGTTCAAGATTACAAAATTAAAGGATATATTTGTTATATTATACTCCCTCTGTATCAATTTATGTGGCACCATTTTCTTTTTGGTTTATCGCAAAAAGAAATGTCATATTTCTGTATTTAAAAATAATTTAATTTTATGAGATGATTTACAACCACACATTTACATAAGACTTATTTTGAACCATATATTACAAAAGTCTTATTTTCTTTCTTAAACTCCGTGTCAAGTCAAATGATGTCATATAAATTGGGACATAGAGAGTGCATATTTTTAATTTAAGACTATAAAATTAAAAAATCTTTTTTATTTTTTAAAAATTCCTTATCAAATCAAACTAAGACAAACAAATTGAAACGAGGAGAGTAATATGAGGAGTGGGGTAGTTAACATATCCGAGCCATATATAGGTGTTGAAAGAGGGAAAAAGGAGAAACCACCAAGAAAAAAACCATGGAACTCAACAGATGTACTGTGCAGCAACCTACCACCACCATGTACCGACTCCACATGTTTCTCCACTCTCTAATCATGCTTGCATTAGTATACTATCGTTTATCTCATTTGTTTTATCTCGAAAACGTCCTCACTTTACAAGCATTTGCATGGGTGCTTATCACCTTAGGTGAAGTTTGTTTCATTGTCAAGTGGTTCTTCGGACAAGGGACTCGTTGGCGCCCCGTTGTCAGGGACGTGTTCCCTGACAACATAACTTGCCAGGATTCCCAGCTTCCGGCGATTGACGTGATGGTCTTCACTGCCAATCCTAAGAAAGAGCCAATTGTGGATGTAATGAACACTCTGATATCCGCAATGGCTCTTGACTACCCGACGGACAAGTTGGCTGTGTATCTGTCAGATGATGCGGGATGCCCCTTGTCGTTGTACGCCATGGAGGAAGCGTGTTCTTTTGCTAAGTTGTGGATCCCTTTCTGTAGGAAATATGGAATCAAAACACGGTGCCCGAAGGCATTTTTTTCTCCACTAGGGGAAGATGATCGTGTCCTTAAGAACGATGACTTTGTAGCTGAAATGAAAGAAATTAAAGTATGGTAACGTAAGAGTGAAGATTCCTATGCATTTTGTAGCAGTACTTTGCAGATTAAATAATTTTAATGAAGTCTTTTTTTTAATTTTGCAGCTAAAATATGAGGAGTTCCAGCAAAATGTGAACCATGCTGGTGAATCCGGAAAAATCAAAGATAATATTGTGCCTGATAGAGCCGCATTTATTAAGGTATTTTGAACCTATATTGCTAATACTCTTCATAAATATCGATGGATGTGTGTCGAATGCTTAAAAAATGATGCATTTTTAAGAATCTGGCACTAGACATTTTTGAAAAGTCCAAATAGCATAGCTTTAACAATAAATGAAAATGTAGCTTTTTTTAACATATTAAAGCTTTCCAAATATGTTGAGCCAAGTTCAAACCGTGCATAACTCTCTATAGTAAACATGGAACATATATGAAAAACAGATTAGGTACTTGAAGGACACTATAATACTTAATAAAGAACAAAAATACTTCCACTAAAGATTGTGTCTTCTATGTCAACAACATATGAGTTGAAGAAGTACACTATAATCCTTGGAAATCATCAAGCCAAATGGAGGAAAAAATATATTCCTTCTTACTTTTTTATCTTTATTCTGATGAAATATTTTTGGTCCGTCCAGGTAATAAATGACAGGATAATTGAGAAAGAGAAGAGCGCCAACGATTTGACGGAAATTCCTATGCTAGTATACGTATCCCGTGAAAGAAGAACCCATCGTCGTCATCACTTCAAGGGTGGATCTGCAAATGCTCTTGTATGAACTGATAATCCCATTTATTCCCCTCTCTTATATTATATACCTCACTGAAAAATGTTTAGTGGTTATTCCCACGGAATGTCATAGGTCATGAAAAAAATCTAAAAGTTTTAGCATTTCAATAAGAACTTGTTTCGTACCATGTGTTTTCTCGGTGAGCTGGTTCGGTGGGAATGAAATGAGAAAATCATATTTTACAACACATTCCACTAAATGTCGGTGGAAATTTTTATTTCTAGTAGTGCCTCTGTCTTAATTTCTTGTTTGGATTTCGAGAGTCAAACGAATTATTTTTTTTTACCGAAATTTTTTCATATGCCTTTTAATATTTTGAACTACTAATTATTAATATAACTTATAGTACATTTTACGTAGTTTTTAAATATGTAAATTTAATTTTAAAAAACTAAAAAAAATTATATCTAAATGTATGATCAAAATAAGAAATTTTACTATCAAAAAGCGAAAAGCAGAAGTTGGGACAGGGTCACAGGGGGAGTATGTATTTGATCTTACGTGAATAAAAAAAAAATCTAACATCTAATTAATTTTATGCAGCTTCGAGTTTCAGGGATAATCAGTAATGCCCCCTATTTACTGGTGTTAGATTGTGATTTTTTCTGTCATGATCCAACATCAGCTCGGAAAGCAATGTGTTTCCATCTTGACCCAAAGCTATCACCTTCATTAGCTTATGTACAGTTCCCTCAAGTGTTTTACAATGTCAGCAAGTCCGATATTTACGATGTCAAAATCAGACAGGCTTACAAGGTTTTTTTTCTTTCTTAGTTATTTAAAATATTGCAGAGAAATAATTTTTAAAAAATTAGGTTGATTATTGTAAAATATATACTTACTTGTAGACAATATGGCACGGGATGGATGGTATCCAAGGCCCAGTTTTATCGGGAACTGGTTATTTTCTGAAGAGGAACGCGTTATACACGAGTCCAGGTCTAAAGGGTTCGTATTTTGTCAAAGTTCAACAATATATTTCGTTCATTATTTGTAAAGAAAATCAGCTAATTTTTAAATTTTTTTTGGGTGGTGGACTTTATTTTTTGTCGAAGATGAGTTTCTTGGTTCACCGGAGAAGCGTGTTGGATCGAGTCGAAAGTTTATTGCTTCACTAAAGGAGAATAATGGTTATATTAAGCAAGAGAAAGTCATATCAGAAGATATCATAGAGGAAGCTAAGACCCTGGCTAGTTGTGCATACGAGGATGGAACACAATGGGGTGAAGAGGCAAGTCATATATTTTTGCCTTTTATTTTATACGATGGTAATTGACTGGACACTAAATTTATTTGAAATAATATTGTCACATAATAATAGTACCCTTTGTGATTATGTTTGATTGGTTACGAAAGGTAAGAAAGAAAAAAAAGTTCAGAGACACTTATGTTGCTATAAACTATTTTATTAAAGGTGAAATGGGTAGTTTTAATTTGAATTACAATAATAATATGCTCAGTGTAATCACACAAATACAATCTAAAAAGAAGCTTTAATTTTAAATTAATTTAAATATAAAAGATGTTTTTGGTTGAAACAGATTAAAACAAAAATGTATCATATAAAATGAAAAAATAAAGTATGACATTTCTACAATTATAAGAGTATTTCATAGGAATAAGCTAAGAAATTTAAACTTCAAAAGTTTTTAAATATATAAAAATATCATTTTCAAAAACCGACTACAAAGAAAATAAGTGGCACTGTAATTGTTACAAAGAACATAAATAAAAGATACAAACTTAATGTTGCAAATCATAAGAGAGATTGATGTAACGAAATCATATTTGAAGAGAAATTTCTAAAATTATCCGGAATAAAATGAATTGTATAATTCCAGACCCTTTTTTCCCGTTCTAGAATCCTTGTTTATCTCATATTGGGGTCAGAAGCGAAACTACCATATAATAACAGAAAAGTTCAAGTAAATCTTATAGTTTTTGTTGTATACATATATTACTAAGAAGTCTTACTAAATCTTCATAAATATTTTACTGTAATTTAATTATTCTTATTATTATTATATATTAAATTATTTATTAATAAAAACTCATAAATTTCAAATTCCACTTTTGAGTATAATACTCCTTCCTGAAAGATTATAATCCCTTGATTATCTTCATTAATGAAAAGATTTATATACATGATATACAATATGTAAATATAGAAAATAAATCTACATTTTTCTAATATAAGACTACTACCTTTTTCAAATACAAGACGTGTACAAGAATTCTACTAATTATGTTAAGTAAATATACACAATTGCATGGGCCGATATACACGAGATATACGTTACCGTGTATCATCTTTCACTTCCGAATAAAAAAAGTGTTCACTTAGTCATTTGCACACCCCTTAAGAAAATACTAATTTTTAGGTAAAAATAAAATTTGATTAAAATGTCTCAAATTAAATAGATATTGGAATTTGATCAACTAACATTTAATAAGGGAAAATATAAAAAAATAAGGTTAATTCTTTTTTAATTTAATATATAAATGACCTCTTTATGAACCAAAAAATAAATGTTAAGGGTACATTATTTTTTATCGGGATGGAGTATCATTTTTATTACTATTTCTGTCATTTACCATCCTGTTCATGAGGTATGCATTAAATTAAGAAGTAAATGATAGGCCCAACCTGAACTCATTCTTCAAAAATTGCTCAAGTAATATCCCTCCCGGCCTTTTTTTTTTGCATTGTATAGTCTCTTTACTAAAGTACTAATTAATGATATAAACTTTAGAAATCTAAATTTGATTGGTAGTTACCTAAGAAGCTTGAGAAATAATTATTTAAATAATAACGGTAACATTAGAAAAATAATTACTTTTTCTTATTTGCTAGAATGAACAAATAATAGAGAAATTTTATTTTTTAATGACGGACTGATAGAATTTATGAAAGTCTTTTATTCATAACATGAATTCTTACAAAGCAATAACAAAATAATAAAATAATACTATTCTTGAGAGCTAAAAGTGCAAGTAAAAGAAAAGCAAGTAAAACCCTTTATATAGGGTCTATTACATGATATACAAATGTGTTTTTCCAATGTGGGACAAAAGCAAATGATAATATCTCCTCTCAAACTCGCGATGGTGTAGACAGAAGCATCGAGAGTTTGCCAAGAAAGAACCGGTGACGCTTTAAGGTATGCGCCTTTGTGAAGAAATCTGCAAGTTGCATCGAAGATGAGACAAATGGCAAGGATAGAGTGCGTTGCTGAAGATGATATCGAATAATATGACAATCAATCTCAATATGCTTGGTACGTTCATGAAAGACTGTGTTGTGCGCAATCTGAATAGAACTCTTATTATCACAATACATCGGTGTTGGTGAAGAAAGACAGACACCCATATCAACCAATAACCGACGTAACCATACAATCTCACACGTAGTAGAAGTCATAGCACGATACTCTGCCTCAGTTGAAGAGCGAGAAACCACATCTTGTTTCTTACTTTTCCATGAGATAAGTGAATCTCCTAAAAAGACACAGTAACCACTAGTGCATTTCCGATCAGTTAGATCACCACCCCAATCTGCATCGAAAATGCACGAAGCTCCAAGGATGAGGTCGATGGAAATAAGAGACTCTGATAAATCGTTCCTCGAAGATAGCGAAGAATACGCATAACTGCAGCCCAATGTACAGATGTAGGAGAGCAAACAAACTGGCTGACAATGTGAACAACATATGCAATGTCAGGGCGAGTAATGGTGAGGTACACGGACTCCTACAACCGAACGATATAAAGTGGGATCGGGAAGAGGATCCCCACAAGAGGTGTATATCGAACATTAACCTCAAGAGGAGAGTCAACTATACGAGAATCCGTGAGACGGGCCCGCCAAGAATATTTGCAGTGTACTTGACCGAGAGAGAAGATATCCCTTCTCGTAATAAGCTACCTCAATGCCTAAAAAGTAACGTAGATGACCTAAATCTTTCATCTCAAAACGGCGAGATAAAGTAGATTTTAGGTTTGCAATACCATCAATATCATCACCTGTAATGATCATGTCATCAACATACAACAAAAGCAAAATACAACCTGCAAGGGATGATTTAACAAATAACGCCGAATCATGAAAGCTGGAAATAAACCCAAGAGATGATACTACAGTGGAGAACTTGTCGAACCAAGCTCTTGGAGCTTGTTTGAGACCATACAGAGCTTTCTTAAGCCCGCACACTTGTCCTGGACTATGTGAAACACCAGGTGGAAGGACCATGTAGACTTCTTCTTGAAGATCCCCATTTAAAAAAAGCATTTTTAACATCTATTTGTGAAATATGCCAATGACGAACAGAGGCCACTGCAATAAGAACCCGGACAGATGTCATCTTTGCAACAGGTGCAAAAGTCTCTTCATAATCCATACCATATTCTTGAGCAAAACCCTTTGCAACCAAACGAGCTTTATATCGCTCAATAGAACCATCAGACTTTGTCTTAATCTTGTACACCCATCAAGAACCAATAGTTTTCTTACCAGTAGGTAGAGAAACCAAATCCCAAGTACCAGTTTTGTTCAAAGCAGCCAGTTCCTCATTCATAGCCTCTTGCCAAAGAGGATCACGAGTTGCCTCAGAGTAGGATGTAGGCTCACAGAGAGAATTAATAGAAACTAGAAAGGAAGCGAATGATGGAACATAGCAAGAATAATCAAAATCGGATACCTGAGTAGATCGTAGAGTACGTTTAGGATAGCGAGGTGGATCTGCAACCACAAGAGGTTCTGAAATAGGCTTAGGAGGGGGCTGAGTATCAATATCATGGGACCTGCCAGAAAACTGAGAAGGAACATATGATATAGATGTAGAATCAGATGGACAATCAGCATCAAAGGGATCAATATCAATAAGGTCAGATTTTGTCATGCCATGTGAGGTAGGTGGGATGGAAAAGAAAGGAACATGCTCAATAAAGGAAACATTACGAGACACATACAATTTTCCAGAAACTGGATCATGACAACGATAACCTTTCTGCCCAACCCCATATCCAAGAAAAACACAAATGGCGACACGAGAAGATAACTTAGTACGCTCTGCATGTGGACGTAGAACAAAACACGTAGAACCAAAAACTCTCAAATGGGAATATAGTGGGGTGTGACCAAATAGTCTAGCATATGGAGAAATCCCAGAATTATGAGAGATAGGGATCCTATTAATAAGATAAACAGAAGTAAGGACAGCTTCTCCCCAAAATTCACTAGGTACACTAGCGGACAAAAGCATGGATCTAGCTGTCTCAACAATATGCCTATGTTTTCTCTCGGCTACCCCATTTTGTTGTGGTGTATCAGTACAAGAAGACTGATGTATTGTACCATCAGCTTTGAAAATACCATAAAGATCCCTACTAGTATATTCACCTCCTAAATCAGCCCAAAAATATTTAATAATGGCAGAATGTTGAGTTTTCACATAGGCTTGAAACTCAGCATAAGTATGAACAAAATCAGAGCGTCTTTTCAACAAATAAACCCAACAATGACGAGTATAATCATCAATAAAGGAAACATAATATCTGGAGCCACCCTTAGTAGGGATAGGTGCTGGCCCCCAAACATCTGAATGAACTAGATCAAATGGTGCAGAAGAAGTAGAAGTACTAAGATTAAAAGGAAAAGCAGAAAATTTTCCAAGTTTACATCCACTACAATCAGAAATATCATCGGATTGTAAATCACCAAGAACACCAGTATTACACATAAAACGCAGGCGAGAACCTGATACATGACCAACTCTAGAGTGCCACAAATAAAACTTCGAAGAGGAATGTGTTAAATGAAAAGAAGACAGATTAACATGCATAGTTGCTGCATGAGTAGGAAGATGCAACTCATCCAAAACATATAGACCTCTCCCCTTTCTACGCCATTTCCCAATCACTCTCTTGGATTTTAGATCCTGCAAATAACAAGAATTAGGGAAGAGTCCAATAAAGCATCCAGAGTCACATATTTGACCAGCAGAAGCAAGATTTATATGTAATTTTGGAATGCAATAAACATCAGGTAATGATATAGTGGATGTATGAATGGTGCCAATGCCTGTCAATGGCATAGGTGTGCCATCGTGATCTACAAGTGGAAGGGAGTCGAAGACATAGAAACAAAGCAGGAAGAATCAGGAGACATGATTTCCAGCTCCAGAGTCCAAGATCCAAGAAGGCGAAATTATACCTGAACCAATAGATGGTGATGAGCGGAAGGAGCAGAAGAGCATAAGGCGAGAATTCGTTGAAGCTGTTGGAAGGCGAGGAACTTACGAAATTGGCCACTCTGAGAATCGATCGTGACTCACAGAGGCTCTAAGCCGGGGTGATCAAGAGAGGGCACAAAGGCGGCATGAGTCGGTGGATACAAGTTCGAATTGACCCCGAATATGGCTTCGCTGAGAAGGCTTCGCCTTTGTCCCGAATGTGGAGGCTTAGAACCTGACATCTTCCGTAGCTCAGGACATTGATTCTTCCAGTGTCCCGATTTCTTGCAATAATTACAATTACCTATGATAGATGTTCTATACTGGTGTATAGGGGCTACAAGGACCGGTGCAGACGAAAGAGCTGCCAGTACAAAAGTAGAAGCCTTATGTACCCCTTTTAGAGTCTTCAAACATGTTTCTTCAGCCATAAGTTCCTTTACCACATCTTCAACATATGGTAAGGGTTTGCGGTGCAACAAGCCTGAACGACAATTCTCAAATTCTAATCGAAGACCCATCAATAGCTGAACAAGATGATCTTCATCTCTGCATTTAATATAAGCATCGCATGCTTGTAATTCAATAGATTCTGTCAAAGCTAACTGATCCCACAAAGTGGTCATTGCACAGAAATAATCTTGAATGCCCAAGTCATTTTGTACTAGTGCACGAATTTCATATTGTAACTGATATTTAACAGCAAAATTATTCTGCACAAACAATCTTGACAAATAATCCCAAATCTCTTTAGCAGTTTTGAACTTAGCCAATTGAACACCAATTCTTTGTTCAACAGAGTTATTAATCCAAGTAATAATCTTTGAATTATTGGTCTCCCAAGTCCTAAATAATTCATCAAAATTTTCATCTCCAAATTTAGGGCATTTGGTTTTTCCAGACATATAATCCCAAAGCCCCTTTCCCTTCAGAAAATTTACCATGACATAGCTCCAATAAGAATAATTTCTTCCATCTAACCGAACACCAATAGTTTGCAAAGAATCATCACCTCCAGCCATTATGAATTTTAAACAGAAAAATCCCAAATAACAAGCAGCAATCCCAAATAACAAGCAAAAAAAAGAGGGCAGATCTCACCAATCAGATGCGGAAGCCAAAAAGACGAAACCCAGATGTGGAAGCCAAGATCAGAACGAGCACGAGCAGCCAAAACGAGCACGAGCTTCCAAAACAAACCAAAAAAAAATTTTAATTGATACCAGGGGCGTGCTGCATGCGAACCCCCAACTAACTCACCGCGAAGTTGGATCCGCGATCAAGCTAAAAATATTAACTTGTGCTCTTGGCTCTGATACCATGATAGAATTCATGAAAGTTTTTTATTCATAACATGAATTCTTACAAAGTCATAACAAAATAATAAAATAATTATATTCTTGAGAGCTAAAAGTGCAAGTAAAAGAAAAGCAAGTAAAACCCTTTATATAGGGTCTATTACATGAGATACAAATGTGTTTTTCCAATGTGGGACAAAAGCAAATGCTAATAGGATAAGTAAAAGGATACGGAGGAAATAAGAATTTAGCTCTGAGCTCATTGTGGACACCTGGATAAATGAAAAACCAAAAAGAAAAAAGAAAGGATTAAATAGAAGAAAAGCAAAAAATGAAACAAAAGCATATTACATCCTTATGGTTTTGAATATCATGTGTTTTTTATCATTCAAATCTACTTGGATATAAAGATTCATACTGAAAATACCTGTCAAACGGAACCTTCTTCACTAAACATGATCACAACAAAACTGTTCTTAGAAGAATTTAAGTTAATGCATGTCTCGATATAACTTGATTTTTAAATATTCTTTTTCACTTGTTTTCAAATAGTACTTTTTAATTATCACATTTTTATGTCGAAACGCCTACTAGAAGTCGCAAAGCTTTAGTCCATACATTTATTATATTAGATATTTTGGTTGTCTAAAAACAAATGAATAGTTGGTTTTATAGTTTATTACAAATAAATTTTTTATTATATGACAATTCAATATGTTATTATAACATGAGATTTTTATAGTATTATTTCTATGGGCATATATGAGATTATTTTCTCTAAGGACACTAGCTCCCCGTGTCAACATGTTTAATTTCCTTTTGAAAAGTAAAAAAAGGTAAAATTTGACTTAAATTATCATCATATAACTTAAATACCTTACATACTTGTTACTCTGATTTCTGAACGTATTACGCATGCAGATCGGTTATTCCTACCATTGTCATTTAGAGAGCACATTTAGTGGTTATCTTCTGCACTGCAAAGGGTGGACATCGACATATTTGTATCCGGAAAGACCATCTTTCTTGGGGTGTGCCCCAGTTGATATGCAAGGTTTTTCCTCACAACTCACAAAATGGGTCGCTGCACTCACACAAGCTGGTCTATCACGTTTCAATCCCCTCACTTACGGCATGAAGAGCAGGATTAAAACTATTCAATGCTTGTGCTATGCCTATTTGATGTACTTCTCTCTCTATTCTTGGGGAATGGTTTTGCATGCTAGTATTCCCTCCATTAGCCTTTTGCTTGGCATTCAAGTCTACCCAGAGGTAAACGAAATGTTCTTGGATGTGTTCGGTATGGAGGAAAACACTTTTCATAAAATGTTTTTCAATTTTTTCATATTCAGTTGGTTAAAATATTTTTTTAAAGAAAATATTTTCTCTGGGAAAATAAATTTCTTAGAAATGAGGAAAATGACTTCTTTAGTAAAAGTATGAAAAATAAGTTTCACTAGTGACATTCAATGCATCCCCCTTCAACAAACATCATCTTTACCTCCAACCCCCGTAAACCCTATCCCTACCACTCCACACTCCTATCCTCCCATCCCCAGCTCCCACAATATTTATCTAGAATATATATAAATTATTTTAGGATAATATTTTCCTTTGAAACCGAACACACCCTTTAATTATACATTTTTCCTTGAATTCTGCTTTCATGAGTCAAGCACGTGAAAATCATCTTTTGTAATAGCTGACAGTAAGACTCGAACCAAGGACCTCATTTTGCTCTGATATAATGTTGTAGAGTGCGATCATCTCATAAAAAACCTTAAACTGTTAGAGAACACATTTTTATTAATTTAGTTATCCATTCAACATGATCTGCTAGGAAAAATTAATTTACAACTTAACTCCTTGTTATTTAGGTCTATGATCCTTGGTTTGCAGTGTACGTGATCGCGTTCATATCAACGATTCTGGAGAATATGTCGGAATCAATTCCAGAAGGCGGATCGGTTAAAGTATGGTGGGTGGAATACAGGGCACTGATGATGATGGGAGTTAGTTCAATATGGTTAGGAGGAGTGAAAGCTATAATAGAAAAGATTATTGGAACGCAAGGAGAGAAATTGTACTTGTCGGACAAAGCTATTGACGAGGAAAAGCTCAAGAAATACGAGAAGGGGAAATTTGATTTCCAAGGGATAGGGATGTTGGCTGTACCATTGATAACATTGTCTGTGTTGAATTTGGTAGGCTTTATGGTTGGAGCTAATCAAGTGATTATTACTAGGATGTTCGAAGATGTGCTTGGCCAACTCCTCGTATCATCCTTCTTTGTCTTTGTGGTGGTCACTGTTGTTATAGATGTTGTATCTTTCTTAAAAGATTCTTAAATATCTAGTGATGTCAAATGTATTTCTAGTATTTGGATGTACTGTGTTGATCTATTTTGAATAATAAGGGCTTTCGAAGTATCCGAGGACAGAAAATTGTGACTATGTTGATCTATTTTGAATAATAAGGGCTTTCGAAGTATCCGAGGACAGAAAATTGTGTCCTTATTTGTCTCTCTTCGAAGGGAGATCTCCCTTTTAATATTGTGATATATGTCATCTCAATCGAAGCATAGTAGCTTTCTTTTATCAAGTCAATACCCAATTCAATTGGCTATTATTGTCCTTAAACTATGTGAAATTCATTAAATCTATCTTCCGTTAATAATTTGGTACAACCATGTTCTTGTTATTTAATTGGGCCAAACTACCTTTTCTCAAACAAAACTTAACAAAAGACTAATAAGAATATTTTTGGAACTATATGCATATTTTAAGGGCATATTTGATCCAATTTAGTTTCTAACTGCATTTAGGTAACAACTTGCGAAGTTACATTTATGAAGTAATTTGGTTAAATTATAGTAAATTTTCTCACAAATTTAAGGCATCACATAGGCACATTATGAGTTATTTTTAAGCAACTTAATATGTCATTTTGTACAATTTAAATTAGAAGTTATAGGTAAAGACACAACAACTATAATGACATAAACAAGAAAATTCATTGTGCGTATTGTGCATACATTTCTATGTTGTTTGGCACGGGGAATGCTGATTTGGTATAAATTAAGTTTGATTCTTTTATCATGCTTCCCCAATTCTAACTTGTGTATATTATGCATATTTTTCTAAAGAAATATGTTCCTTGATCTTTATTGATGAATGATTTACAATATATATATATATACAAGAATATTTACTTTGATACAAACTAGGTAACTAATTAACCTAATTACAAAAGTATTATAATTCTACCTAAAATAGGAGATACACAATTAATGAAAGAATATTGGGAAATATTCTATTACACCCCCGCAGTCGAAGAGGGAGGTTCACGAACACTGAGACTGACTCAAAAATTATCAAATAGTATGCGCGGAAGTCCTTTAGTGAAGATGTCGGCAATCTGATATTTGGAAGGAACATGAAGGACACGAACTTGACCACGAGCCACTTTTTCGCGAACGAAATGAATGTCCATCTCAATGTGTTTAGTGCGCTGATGTTGGATGGGGTTTCCAGAAAGTTATATCGCACTAATATTATCGCAGTAGACCATTGTTGCTTTTTGAATCGGGCAGTGAAGCTCAAGTAGAAGGTTACGGATCCAACAAGACTCAGAGACGACATTGGCGACACCTTTGTACTCTACTTCTACACTGGATCGGGATAGTGTAGGTTGCCTTTTGGAAGGACAAGACAATAGGTTATCTCTGAGGAAAATGCAATAACCAAACATGGAGCGTCAGGTGTCAGGACATCCACCCCAGTCAGCATCAGAATGAGCAGTGGGACCAGTGAGCGAAGACTTGTATAGATGTAATCTGAAGTGAAGTGTACCTTAGACGTATAGTAAAATACGTTTTAGGGCATGCATATGTGCTTTCATTGGACTATGCATGTGCAAGCAAATTTGTTGCACGGCATAGGGTATGTCTGGTCTCGTGAATATGAGGAACTGCAGGGCCTCAGCCAGGCTACGATAGTGAGTCAGGTCTGAATATGAAGGGTTGGAATTAGTGTCTACAAGCATGTGGTATAGTTTGCAAGATGCCATGCCTGCACAGTCAAGGATCTCTTCGGCGTACTTCTTCTGACATAGAAATAGGCCGCTAGAATGTCGAGTGACAGAGATGCCCAAGAAATAACTCAAGGGGCCCAGATCTTTCATAGTAAACTCAGATGAAATAAAAGACCTAATGGACTAACGGAGAACATCAGATGATGTGGTAAGGATGATGTCATCAACATATAATAATAGGTAAGCCATGTCTGCACCCTTGTTATAGATGAACAAGGAATGATTGGATCTATTGTGTGAAAAAACAATAGAGGAGACATAATCGGTGAACCGCTGGTACCATGCTTGGGGAGCCTGTTTCAGTCCATAGAGCTATTTTCGCAATAGACACACATAATCCGGATGAATAGAATCCCTGAAACCCATAGGCTGATGAATGGGCCAAGACTTGAATATGGAAATATTGAGGATGGTCCGGATGGTTGTGAGCTTTACGACCGGGCTGAACGTTTCATCACAGTCCACTCTCACCTGTTGAGACCTACCATCACCTACAAGACGAGACTGTTACCTCTTAAAAGATCCATCAGATTTATTTTTATGTCTAAAAATCACATAGAATGAATAATGTTACCATCATGTGGATGGGGTACTAGGTCCCACGTCTTATTATCAATAAAAGCATTATATTCGTCAATCATTACGACATTCCAATTAGGGTCAGACAAGGCATCATTCGGGTTACGAAGGATAGGCGAAGGGACAACTGAAATGGAAAAGTTAAACAACCATTTAGGTTTATGAATTTCGTGCATGGCATAGGTTTCCATAGCCCGAGAGTGTGTCTTAGGATGCAGGATGGGAGGGGGGTTTGTTGTGGGACGGTCGGGAAGAGGATGAAGGGTAGGGGTGATGGAACTAGCTGGACGAACCTCGGTTTGCCGAGAGGTGGCTGTGGAATCACCCTGAGACGGGCTGTCCCAGGCTACTGTCAACAGAACTGGGTGGACAGCTAGTCTCTTACTGGCTAAGGTAGTGGCGGGTGCCGGGGTCTGGGATGGTGGACTATCTAAATGGTGAATTAGAAAAGGATTTAGGCCATCATCTAGGAAGTCGTAGGAATGTCGAGGTGGCGAGTGTAGTAAGGCAAAGGGGAATTGAGACTCATCAAATATGGCATGAGGTGAAATAATAATTTTACAGTTTGACAAGTCATAGCACGAGTAACCACGATGATTGGCAGGGTAACCAAGAAACATACACGGGGAAGACGGGGGTAGGTTTATGAGTGGTCGGATAGAGAGGGTAACAATGACATCCAAAAATATGCAAGTGTTGGTAGGAGGGGTTTCTATGAAACAGAACTTGAGTGGACGACCGTTGAGCTAGAGACTTGTTTGGGATTATGTTTAGAAGATAGGTGGCCATAGAGAGTGCGTAATGCCAGAATTGAGGGGGAATTGAGGTGTGAGCAAGTAAGACACGAATGAGGTTATTTATGGTTCAGATTTTCCGTTCGGCTTTACCATTTTGGGAGGATGAGGGCAGGAAAATTGAAAGGAAAGACCATTTTTGGAGCAAAACTATTTGAATTGGTTATTATCAAATTCTCTGTCATTGTCACATTGAAAATATTTAATGCTCTTTTCAAATTGTGTTTTTACGAAAGCACTAAATGAAGAAAAAATAGGATAGACCTGGGATTTATTTCCAATTGGAAAAGTCCATAGAAAGATTGAATAATCATCCAAAAATAATACATAATATCGATGGTCAGTCATATTCAAAATAGGGGATGTCCACAAATTACTATGTATGATATCGAACGGCATTAAAGTATAATTTGTGGATGAAGAAAATGGTAATTTGACATGTTTTCCAAAAATGCAAGATTCACATATAGAAGTCCTAGAAATACGATTGCAATTAATAAAATTATCTTTCCTAAGGGAGCGTAAAACAGAGTCTCCGGGATGTCCAAATCTAGAATGCCATAGGGAAGACGAAAGAGCAACAAAGGTTGATGGAACTGAGGCTGGATTGTTGACGGCGTTTGAAATAGGGTAGAGATATTCAGTGCTGTCACATCTCACTATTCGTCTCCCTGTCGTAAAATCCTTTACAGTAAAACCAAAAGGATCAAAGTCAAGGGAAACCCAATTGTTAGTTGTGAAACGTCGCACGAAGATTAGATTCTTACTGAGTTTAGGGGCATGGAGGACATTTTTTAAGATTAGTGGTGGATGTGGTGGGGATAGGGAGGAATGACGATAACCACGGATGGGAATGCATTGTCCACTACCAATAATAATAATCCTATTTAAATTACTCAAATTGGAATAAGACGAGAGAGTACCTTGTGATGCCGTCATGTGAGATGTGGCGCATATATCCATATACCAATTTTTGTCTGGAGTCAGTGCATAAGTCGATGACGGGGGGCTTGTGCTATGTAGGCCTATTGTGGACGTGGGACAACTATGCCAGGTTAGGCTTGTTTATTCTGAGGTAGAGTCCATAAGGATATCTGATACGGGCAAGAATGGGAGGCCCATGACGGTGGCTACAACCACTACCGCGATCGTTGCTGGCTATTTTCGACTGGTGGGGACTGCCCTTTACTGCCGCTATTGTTTCCGAAATTACTTCCATCGTGGCCCTTGTCGGACTGCCTACTCCGACGGTTGTTACGGGTGGAAGTGAACTATTTCTTGTCTTCTGATCGACGGTTCAGGTTGCCGGAACGGGCGGCCTGCAGTCAGAGGAGGGCCTGACGCTGGTGGTGAGGGCAGCATCGACAATGCTGGCTCAAGTAGTGTTGTGCTTGATTTTCCAGGTTTCCTCAAGGATGAGCTTCGAACGGACCTTATAAAATAGAGATAACTGTGTGCATTGCTAAAGTATGGTGGCAATGCCGTCATTGGATTCGTTCAAACCTGCAATAAGTTACATGACCAATCATTGATTAGTGACTGGTGCGTTGACGTTACAGAGTTTGTCGGCAAGCATCTTGAGTTCTTAAAAATAAGCAGACACATTTGGAAAATCGTCATGATGAACGTCCTTGAACATATTTTCAAGCTATAACACTCGGTGAGTTTTGTTGTCGTGGAACATACTTTCCAAGCGTTCCCACGTTTGGCAGTCATTGGAATCGGTCTCAATGATGGTGTGCAATAGATCATTAGATATCGTATTGTATATCCACTAGAGGACAGCTGCGTCCAAATGAGACCAAAGTGCAGCATCAGAAGTCGAAGCCGATGGTATGTATGTGGACTTTGGCGTGGAAGGGATGATGTGGTCGATAAATTCATAAACACGACAATAGATCTTAAAAAGCTCACAATCTTGCCACAATGGACCTTCATACCTTGTTGAGTATTCTCAAAACTTATGAGGTGAACATTGAGAATCAAAAGGAATTGTATAAAAGCAAGAATGTGGCACTTCAAGTTCAATCCTCGGAGAGTCAAATCTAAGAAGAGGATGAGAATCTTGAAGAAATTGGTGATGGTGCAAATGTTGTCTTACTCACTCGAAAATACAATTCAATGGTGAGAAAGCTCAACAATGAGAGAAATCAATCTAAATCTAAAGAGAACTAAAAACAAGTCTTCAATCAAAAGCCCACCAGATTCCTTCCAAATATACAAAAAGGAAATCAACTAAGAAGAAATAACTCATATCGTACCAAATTTTATCCCAAATAACTTAAGTCTATGCAATGTCATGCATGCTCGAGTTGGGGTCATTATGCTAATGAATGTGCAAACACTCTTAGAAAATTTGGTAAGAACCTATGGGTTTCTCTTAGTGACGATGAAGGAGAAGAGGAAGGAGATCGTCAAATTGAAACGCAAGTAATATTGGCTATTGTTTTCAAACAGTCTCTATCGGATAATGAAGATGTCGTATACAATGTTGTCTCAGATGTCACGACATTTGATTCAACATCATCAATGACATCAACATCCTCAACTACATCCGAAAGGTATAAATTCTTTAACTATACTGATGTTAATTGCTTTACCGGTTCTATTTCTATTAGTAAGGCTGATTGTATGAATCAAGTTGAATGCAAAGATGATATGATTAATGAATTAAAAAGTATTTGTAAAGCCTTAATCATAGAATCCAAGTAACTTGACAAAAAGGTAAAATCTTTAACTCATAAGAATTTAGTATTAAAAGGCACGATAACCCGACTTGAGGTTGCACTTACCAAAAAGAATATTGAATTTGGTAAGATCCGTGCAAAATTGGATTTAGCCGAAGCAACCTTTCGTAAGCTCAACACGGGTACTTCGAAATTGAATGAGATACTCAACTTTAGTAAACCTTCACATGCAGGAATTGGGTACGAAAACTCTCTTAAACCATATGCTCTAATCTCTTTGATAAAAATGAGAAAATATGCTTTGTAAAAGAAAAAGTGATGAATAATATGTTCTCATATATGTCAAAGAATATGAAGTTTGTGTGTCATCACTGTAACTCCCCTGGATACTTAAAACCATATTGTTTCAAACTTCAAGATTAGGTGAGAAAAATGTTGCCTAAAATATTGTCCAACATTCCGGATAACAACCGAAGCAACATTTCTAAGCCAAAAGGTAAAAAATATTTTAAGAGAGTTTGAGTTCCTAAAAAAGGTGTAACAAGTAATACTGTTATAACTGCTTTAAGAACTAACATTTCAGGTTCTTGGTACTTTGATAGTGGATGTTCTCGTCACATGACACGTACAAAAAGTTTTCTAAAGAACTATGAGCCATTCAATGGAGGAAACATGACTTATGGAGGTGGCAGTAAAAGAAAAATAATTGGAAAAGAGATCTTGGATGTTCCTGGATTTTTAGTCTTAAGAAATGTCTTACACGTTGAGGGCTTAATGGCTAATTTGATTAGTATTAGTCAACTGTGTGATGATGATCTGAAGGTAAAATTTAATAAGAATGCTTGTGAAGTTATGAATGAAGCAAATATATGTGTCATGACAGGTACAAGAACATGTTACAATTTCTATCTTGTTGTAAGACAAGAAACATACAATAATGCTAAGGTTGATGACACAACACTAAGGCATCAAAAGTTAGGGCATGTCAACTACCGCAATTTAGAAAAATTGGTCTCATATGAAGCGGTTAGAGGCATACCCAAACTTAGCCATAAAGGTAAATTGTATTTGAAGATTGTTTGAAAGTTAAGAAAACATGTGTCTCTCATAATGGTGTCCAACACGACGGACAACATTCAGGTATGTCTCACTATTTTCAATTGCTACATATGGATTTAATGGGTCCAATTGAAGTAGGCAATCTAGGAGGCATGAGGTATTCCTTTGTGATAGAAGATGATTTTTCTAGATATTCTTGGATATATTTTTTGAAAGAAAAATCACAAACGTTTAACATGTTTAAATTCTTGCACTATAGAATTAGAATTTATTCTATTCTCCTATTTTTGGAATAGATCCGACCATGGAAAATAATTTTAAAATAGTTTATTCACAATTTTTTGTGAGAAAAATGGAATTTTTCATGAGTTTTCTGCCCCCAAAACTTCTCAACATAATGGGGTTGTAGAACGAAATAATAGGATATTGCAAGAAATGGCTAGAGTGATGCTTAGTTCTAAATATTTGTCAAAACATTTATGGGCAGAAGCCTTGAATACTGCTAATCACATCGCTAATAGAGTCTATTTGAGATTTTGAGGCCAGGACCAAAGATGACACTCTATGAGATTATAAATAGAAAGAAACCAAACTTACGTTATTTTCATGTTTTTGGGTGTATTTGCTATATTTTAAATGACATGGATCATTTGAGAAAATTTGACTCAAAGAGTGATAAAGGAATTTTTGTTGGCTATTCACAAAATAGTCATGCTTATCGAGTATACAATCTGAGATCCAGAATTGTACAAGAGTCTGTAAATGTTATCTTTGATGATATTTCTAATGTTTCAGAAAAAACTACTGAAAATAACATTATAGATGCACTGGAAAATCCATAGATTGTAGAAGAATCGGATGTTGCCACAAATGTTGCTACAAATGTTGCCACAAATGTTGCTACAAATGTTGCCACACCTGAAGCAACATCTGAAACAGAAATAGATGCCACATATGAGGAGTTAAGTGCTGAATTGTTAGACCAAGTTCGTAGGGACCCCTCATCAAGGATTAGGAAGAATCATCCAACGGGCCAAGTGATAAGGGGAGTTTTTGAAGGAATTAGAACAAGAGGCAAAGAACCACTCAACTATTGAGAAATTGTAAGGTATGTGTGTATGTCAACCATACACCAAGAGGTTAGTCTTTCTTGTTTTATATCTACATTAGAACCAAAGAATGTTGTAGAAGCACTTAAAGATAATTTCTGGATACAAGCAATGCAAGAAGAGCTTGAATAATTTTCTCAAAATGAAGTCTGGGACTTAGTTCCACGTCCAAATAATTCAAATGTAATTGGAACTAAGTGAGTTTTTAAAAATAAATGAGACGAATCGGGAACAGTTGTTAGAAATAAAGCACGTCTCGTTGCACAATGTTATACTCAGGTTGAAGGAATTGATTTTGATAAAACCTTCGCACATGTAGCCAGAATCGAGTTGATTAGACTTTTACTTGCTATTGCTTGTTGTCTGAAAATTACTTTACACCAAATTGATTTAAAAGGTGACTTCTTAAATGGTTATCTAGACGAGGTATATGTTGAACAACCAAAAGGATTTGAAGATCCTTACCATCCATACTATGTGTACAAGCTTAAAAAGGCTTTGTATGGGTTGAAACAAGCCCCCTGTGCATGGTATGTTCGTTTAACTAACTTTCTTCTTGAATTTAGTTTTAACCGTGGCGAAGCTGATCGTACTTTGTTTATTAAATGACACGGTGTAGATATTATAATTGCTCAAATCTATGTGGATGACATAGTCTTTGGATCGACTTCACAGTCGTACCTAAATTTATTTGTTGAAGTTATGTCATCGACATTTGAAATGAGCATGATTAGGAAAATAACTTTTTTCTTAGGCTTGCAGATAAAGCAAAGCGAAGATGAAATTTTCATCTCACATAGTAAATATGTCAAGAATCTAGTTAATAGATTTTGTTTGGAGAACGCTAAACAGATGAAAACGCCAACGGGTTCATCGCAGAAGGTAGGTAAGGAAAATGTTGGTGAAAATGTCGACCCAACATTATATCGATATATGATAGGTAGCCTTCTTTATCTTACTGTTAGTCGCCCAGATATTATATTTAGTGTTTGTGTTTGTGCACATTTTCAATTCTGTCCCAAAATGTCCCACTTAAATATCGTAAAATGTATTATTCTATATGTTGCTGGCACATATGAGTTGGGAAGTTGGTACTCCAAAGACACTAATCCTAACTTAATAGGATTTGGTGACTCGGATCGGGATGGAGATGTGGATGATAGAAAAAGTACAAGTGGAGGATGTTTTTATCTTGACAATAACCTCATTTCATGGTATAGACGTAAACAAAATTGTGTCTCATATTCAACTGATAAATCTGAATATGTAGCAGCTGGAAGTTGTTTCTCTCAATTAATATGGCTACGACACATATTAGACGACTAAGGATTTACTAGCAATATTTTAATTTTATACTGTGATAATTTGAGTGCTATAAACATTTCCAAAAATCTAGTTCAGCACTCACGTACAAAACATGTTGATATTAGACATCAATTTTTAAGAAATTTAGTTGAAAAACAGCTTGTTCAAACTGAACATGTTAACACTTTTCATCAACTAGCTTATATTTTTACAAAAGCTTTGTACCATGAGAGATTTTCTAGTTTAAAGAAATCTCTTGGTCTTTGTAATCTCTAAAAAGGCATTTTTGGTGAATGTCGGCTGAAATGTTGTCTAACATTTTGGGTGACATTTACATATGTAATATCACTAACTGATTATTGTTATTGTATGGTGCATAACTTTTGGTCAGACAAGCATGATCCTTCAATAAGAATATGTTATCAAAGTGGTACCGTTCTCTGCGATGATATATACATATCATAAAAAGGAAGTATCAAAGTAAGGCAAAGCCTTTACATATATTTGGGAACTGTGAAAAATGGGCAAAGCCCGTGAAAAGATACCGCTCCTATTCTATAGGAGTATCGAGTGCTTCAAAAAAGATTTGAGAATATAATAAAAGTATTCTTATTTTTGACATGAAAAATTCCTTTATATGTGTTATATGATTAGACCAAGGACACGATGGAAAAATGTTACATTGGTCCAGTGGTCAAACTCATAAAATGCATATAAAACGTGTCTTGATTTGTTGCCAAATCTGAAAATTCTTGTGGGACCAAAATACTTGTGTCGTCCAAAATGTTGCTAACATTACTGTTGACATTTTCAGAATGTGATATGTGTTGGGATGTTGCTCTTATTTGATTTTTGAAATAGTGGATTTTACTCCGTATTATATGCCTTGTTTAATGAAATTTCAGAATTTGAAATTATCAGATTAAATTTTATTCCTACCATGATGTTTATTTTTTTATCCTAATATTTTAGGTGTACGTTATTGTGTAAAATTGAAACACCTAAAACTAAGGGATTCTTGTTGCTAAGAAAATTTGTCATGTATATAAATATTCCTCTCATTTGTTATTTTTTTTTATAGAAAATAAAGGGGAAAAGCTCAGCGGGTGTATACCTTCCTACCTACTCGATGGAAACACCAAATCAAACTCCAATCACTTTCATAAACTCTAATTCCTCAAAACCATCTCCTCAATTCTCACCGATTGAAACTTCTCCAATGTCAGAACAAATATCAATCAACATTTCATCCAACACTCCCATGAACATTAGCCCTCCGTTGAATATATCTCAGCAACCGAGCCAGTCTTCTTCCTTAAATCTCCTTGAGGATCTTTCAAAAGCAATAGTGTTTAAAGGTTTTGATGAACCTTTAGCTATCAGCTATCCTGGATATAATAATAACCCTATAGATGTCGATCAAATTTTTGATTTCTCATCTCTGGGTAAAAGGCCAAGGTCGTCTATCTTTCCTACTCGCTGATCGAGTAAAGTGTTTGAGAAAATAGTCCAAGAAGGTTCGAATAGCAAAAGGTCTAAATGTGAAACATCTAAACCCGCTTACTCAAGCAATGATAGTGAAAATATGGACTATGTTTTCTCAACTAAGGAAGAATCATATGCTTCTGAACAACCCAGTGTTCCTCAAGAAAGGGAAATCCCAGATGAAACCCCCTTGAAATATTTTTTCCAAAAGGAGTTCCCAGGACTACAAAAACAAGTACTGCTCCAAATGTTTCCACATATGCCACAACATTTTAGCCAACATCCGAAGAGACACATGCCACAACATCCTCCAACAATACCAAATCCATCAGTTCATACATGTCTGACTCAGACATTGAGGTATCTGCTTTCTCAGATAAATTCTATTCTAAAGTTAACCATGATATGTGGGATTTTTACAAGAATAGAGTAATTAGGTCTGAGAGAGTGCTAGATATTTCTTTCTGTACTGAATATGGTTTAGTAGAATTATTAAAGGACACACAACTTATTGGTTCTATCACTGAAAAAGAACCATATGTTGATGAGATAGTAAGGCAGTTTTATGTGAATTTAAGCTCTGCTATAGAGGATACCTCCTCAAAGAAATTTGGGAAGGTATATCTATATAACAAGGTATAAACGCATGCTATCATAAATCAATGCATTGGCCAAAATGCTAGAGATAATGTTAGAAAAGCTGAACATGTGATAGACAATAGAGATGAAGTAATTGAATACATCACTGGAGGTATAATAAAGAAATGGATCCCTAGATGTCCAGCCTCCAAACTAACATCCATGTTTCCACCCTCCACAAAATTGCTTTTCACAATTGGCTTCCTTCAGTGAATGAGTCAATTGTGACATCTGAACAAACCACTCTGTTGTATAAAGTTGGGAAAGGTTTGAAAGTTGATTTGGGAAAAATGATATTTCATCAAATTGCAAACTTGGCTAAGAAAGAATCAACTCCAATCCTTCATTTTCCCTCTCTGATCTACAAAGTATTAACCACCCAAGGCTTTAAGCGTAAGAGAGAAGACACTTTAGGGAAGGCTCCTGAGCTTTACACTGTAAACAAAGTAATTTTGAAGAGCAAGGACAGAGTTATCGACTTGCACTGGAAGAAGGAAGCTAAAAGTGAAAATATTACCAGAAATGTCACCAACATTCTGGGCAACATTGATCCAAGACAGTCTACACTGTCTACAGAATGACTTGTGGATCGAATTGCAAAAATCAACCAACAAATTGCTGAAGTTGATGCTGCAAGGAATGCCCTGATACAAGCTAGAGACAATTTCATGATGCTACTTTCTTCACAAAAAGAGGGGAGATGATGCTGATACAGGGGGAGGAAGCTAATGATGCTGATGCAGGAGGAGGAAGTTAAAGCTGCTATGCTACAGATGAAGCTGAAGTTGTTATACAGGGGTAGAAAGTTGATATTGTTGTATGATGAGCAAGAAGGAAAATGAACGATTTTGATGAACCTAAGGTGTAAATGTTTGTTTAATGGTTTATGGATTGATGTGGACATTTGTTGACAATGGTTTATTTCTATTTGTGTTTTGTATATATTGGATGGTATGTGTATATATGTGCTCATATTTTTCTAATCCCGTGAATTGGTATACACATGTTTGCTTGTATACCATCACAGGTTAAGGGGAAGAATGGCCTTGAAATTGTTGATCATAGATGTCGGACAACATTTGTGACAACACCATAAGTCAACTTTACATTTTAACGAGTTTTGTGAAGAAATGCAAAAAGAGGGAGATTGTTAATGTTGGATTTGATGTTGTGACCTTTGACCCAACATATCTCCTGAAGTATTTATTTGAATGTATAAGAATGTTGGGACAAATGTTGCACAACATTCGGACCAACATTTTCAGAACTGATTTTGCCTTACTTCACGTAATGATTACTATGTAGTAAATATGACTTGGCAAGGTAAACAGGAGTTGGTAAACACATGTGAAGAACGAGTCAATGCTGCTAATTTTCGTGAGGAACAAGTCAAAGTTGTTAGAGGTTTTTTCTTCTTGATCGTCTCCAACTAATCCTACCAGCTGCCCACCTTTCCCTCAAACTCCACAACCGATCGATGAGCTTTTTAAGGAAGACTCTCTATTATAAATAGAGAGGATACTACAGTGAATCAATATCCAAAACCAGAAAGTAAAAATACCAAGAGAGCTCTCGGGATTTCATCTCAGAAATCTGGATCCCCAGTGTTTCCTGAGTGTATTGACAACATTATGTCCAACACTACAATTGTTGTTTAGATTCTAGATTAGTTTTGTATGGAGCGATTGTAATGAGAGGTTATATATGTCTACTTAGTTAGATTTTTCAGGCAGAAGTCATCTGCGACTTTATCTTTTAATTCATTTCCGTTTTATCTTGTAAATCTGTAAAAAAAAATGTACTTTTGTATATAATATATATATACAATACATTTGGTCATTGACCATCATAAGTTATATATATTATATAAATTATGAAAATTTAAACATCTGTGTTCTTTAAATTTCGTTGTATTTACTCTTTAAAATTTCTGTTTTGCTAAGTGTTGTTACTGGTGTTGAACGACATAATTGTCGACATTCGAAAACAGAATTGGTATTCGATTTATTTTCATCTCATGTTTTTACTTTTGATAGCATTTGACACCCTTCGGGATGAATTTTAAAGTTAAAATAGCTTACAGAATGGGCAATAAATGTTGAGACCAGCCATGCAATTTGACTAGATATTTTCTCCAAAAACGTCTCAAACTGTTACCGGGATATTACGAACATCGCATACTTTTGTCATGTCTATTATACCGTCTTTCTTAAAATTTGACTTTACTGGTTATGATATTCCATCCGGTCCAATTTACTTGTTTGTACGCCTTTTTATTAATTTTGCAATATCTTCTTCAACAAATTCTCGCCGGAAAAATGTCCTTCCTCCGGCTCCTTTGCCGACATTGGTTTTGTTCGCCGTTCTTAGTCCCTTGGATCCATTGTAAGGTACATTGATTAAATATTACTCTTTCTGTTCCAATTCATATTTCACTCCTTTTTCAATTGGTGGTAGACAGAGTGGGATCATTTGATAATAATTTAATTTTAAATTATTCATTTTATTGTTAGTGTGATTATTTATAACCATTTAAATATTTATTACTCCCTCCGTGTTTTTATTTGACTTGACATGGACTTTAAAAATAAATAAAAAATTTAAATCTTGTGATTTTAAATTAAATATTTGTGTAGTCTTTTAAGTTTTTTAATCTTAAACTTGTCACGTAAAATATTGAAATTAAAAAATTTACTAAATATAAAAAGATATATTCTTTTAAAATAAACTAAAAAGAAAATAAGACACTTAAATTGGGACAAACAAAATACTTATTTTAAATCACAAAATTTCAAAAAAAAGTTATCCACTCATATATTCCGTATCCAGCCAAACATTTTTAAAAAAAAATTAGAAGGAATGATAGAGATAACTGGTAAATAAATGTCGACAGAAACAGCCACGAGGTCTGACTCACTTCCTATCCATTTACTATTATTTTGTCTTTTTGTAACCTAATCCCAGTGGGTGCAATTTTCCCAGCTACTTAATACACTGTGGACGTGGAAGGCCTCTTGGGAAAACGAAAATTTACCCCAATATTGTTACAAGTTGAACAGAATCTTTAGCAAAGTTCCACACATACCGCAACAAAACAAAACCACATTATTTAACTTCATTTTTTGTCATTGAATGTGCATGTTTACTATATTAATGCCACTTCATTTTTTAGTATTCCTTTTTTTCTTAATTTTCCTTTTATATCCGGTACCTATTTTGAGATCCCAATTAATTCAAAATCACGTTGTGTAAAACCTATTTAAGAGTGAAGTGCTCATATTTAAGGGTGGAGGGATCCTATCCATCGCACCATAATCTTTATTTTATCTTGAAAAATTAACAAAAACATTAGTTAAATATAATTGAATAATATTTTTTGAAAAAAATTATATGGCGAAAGGAGCCTTCCAACTCTATTGGAAAGTGAAAAAATACAATGCAACAACAACAATAACATATTCAGTGTAGTCACACAACGTGGGGTTTGAGGAGGATATAGTGTACACAAAACTTACCTCTATCTTGGTAGGTAGAGCGGCTGTTTCCGAGAGACCCTAGGTTCAGGACAAGCACTGGAGAAAAAAAAAGTCAGACCCGATCAAAAATTTAAAGCAGTGAGAAAATGTTGCTAGCAAACGTGAATACGTCGTTATAGCGCATCCTCAAAAGAAGCAGTAACCACGTAGATAAATGAGGTAAATCAAGTACATTCAAGAACGCATAGCAGAAGAAATAAAACTACAGAAGATAATAGAGCGATACTATGCCTATTCGTATGATATATTAAGCATGCCTACAGTAATAACACTACACCTGCCAGTTTGTAAGCGTAAGTAGGACTACGCTCGACTACCTACTACCATTCTACCCTAATATGTGACCTCCACAACCCCATATCTAAGGTCATATCCTCAGTAAGTCTCGCCTGCTCCATATCTCGTCTAATCACCTCGCCCCAATATTTCTTAGGCCTGTCTCTACCCTTCCTAAATACATTCATAGCCAACCTCTCACACCTTTGCACTGGGGTATTTGTGTCTCTCCCCCGAACATGTCCAAACCAACTCAACCTCGCTTCCCGAATCTTATCCTCCACCGAGGCAACTCCCACTTTGCCCCAGATATCTTCATTTCTAATCATATCCTTCCTTGTATGCCTACACATCCATCTCAGCATCCTCATCTCTGCCACTCTCATACTTTGGATGTGTGACGCCTTGACTGTCCAACACTCCGCCCCATACAACATAGTCGGTCTAACCACCACCCTATAAAACTTTCCTTTTAGCTTTGGTGGCACCTTTTTGTCGCACAAGACTCCAGATACAAGCCTAAATTTCATTCACCCTGCCCTAATACGATGTGTGACATCGTCATCAATCTCTTCATTTCCTTGGATAATAGATCTGAGTTACTTGAAGCTTACTTGCTTCGGAATGACCTGGGTCCCAAGCCTCACCTCCCCGCTTGTCTCACGGTCTCTCTCATTACTGAACTTGCACTCCAAGTATTCTATCTTGGTCCTACTTATCCTGAACTCTTTAGACTCCAGGGTCTGTCTCAAAACCTATACCTTAGCATTCACCCCGATGCGAGTCTAATCAATCAGGACTATGTCATCTGCGAATAACATACACCATGGAACCTCTCATTTGATTTGCCTAGTAAGTCCATCCATCACCAAGGAAAATAAGAATGGGCTAAGAGTTGATCCCTGGTACAGCCACATCATCACAAGAAAGTGCTCTGAGTCTCTTCCCAATGTCCGTACCCTGGTCTTGGATCCATCATACATATCCTTGATCGCCATAGTGTACGCCATAGGTACACCTTTAGCATTCAAACATCTCCAGAGAACCTCTCTAGGGCCTTTAACGTCTGTCTTCTCTAGGTCGATGAAAACCATATGTAAGTCTCTCCCTATATAGCTCCACCAATCTCCTAATAAGATAGATAACTTCTATAGTTGAACGCCCAGGCATGAATCCAAACTGGTTCTCGGAAATAGACACGCCTCTTCTCACCCTCATCTCCACGACTCGTTCCCAAACTTTCATAGTGTGGCTAAGAAATTCGATACCCCTATAGTTGTTGCAACTTTGGATATCACCTTTGTTCTGGTACAAAGGAACCATTGTACTCCACCTCCATTCTTCGGGCATTCTCGCCGTCTTAAAAAGGACATTCAACAGCTCAGTTAGCCACTCCAAGCATGCCCTGTCTGTGCTCTTCTAAAGTTTAACTGGATCTCTTCCTGCCCGGTCACTCGTCCCCCGCACATCCTGTGAAAAACGCCTTTGACCTCCTCAATCTTAATGCTTCTACAATACCTGAAATCCCGGTACCTACCCGATTGCTCTAGCTCTCCCAACACAATGTCTCTATCTCCTTCTTCATTCAAGAGTTTATGAAAGTAAGATTGTCACCTCTGCCTAATATGCGGGTCCTCCACTAGTACTTTGTCATTCTCGTCCTTGATGTACCTCACAAGATCAAAGTCGCAGACCCTCCTCTCCCTCGCCTTGGCAAGTCTGTACAACCTATTCTCCCTATATTTTTCCCCTAATTCAATGTATAGGTGCTAGAAAGCCGTCGTTTTTGCCGCCGTGACCACTAGCTTTGCCTCCTTCCTCGCCATCTTATATAGTTCTCTATTCGTCTACTTCTCTACCTCATTTTTGTTTTTACCAGTTTCGCATACGCCACTTTCTTCGCATCCACTTTCTTTTGAACTTCACCATTCCACCACCAGTCATCTCAAGCCTACCATGGCTACCCCGCGGGACCCCTAACACTTCTCTAGCCACCTCCCGAATGCAACTAGCCATTTATTCCACATACTGGTCGCGTCCCCGCTACTCCCCCAAGCCCCCTTGGTCGTCAACCTCTCCCCTATCTCCTTTGCACTAGCCATGGTCAAACTCCTCCATTTGATTCTCAACCTGTCATCCACAACCCTTCTCTTCTTCTCCATCTTAATCTCCAAATCCATCATCAAAAGCTTATGTTGGGTTGTAAGACACTCTTTTAGAATAACCTTGCAGTCTTTACAAAGATCGTTGTCAACCTTCTTAGGAGAAAAAAGTCTATCTGACTCTTAGCCACCGAACTACGGAAGTCACCAAGTGCTCCTCCTTCTTCATGAACCTCGAATTGGCTATCACTAACCCAAAAAATCTAGCGAACTCCAAAAGTGAGACGTCTCCCTTGTTCCTGTCCCCGACGCCATACCCTTCATGCACGTCGTTGTAGCCCCCTGGAAGTGACCCGACATGTCCATTGAAATCTCCTCCCACAAATAACTTCTTAGTGGGTGGTACACCTGTCACCACCTCATCCAACTCCTCCCAAAAGTGCCTTTTCTCCTCCTCAGCCCAGCCCGTCTGCGGCTTGTAAGCAATAATAATGTTCATACTGGTCCCCCCCAACTACTAACTTAATCGTCATCCTCCTATCGTTGACCCTCCTAACCTCAACCACCTGGTCCCTTAGCTCGTTGTCTACCAAAATGCCTACCCCATTCCTATACCCCGACCTACTAGAGAACTATAACTTATACCATTCCATCTCATTAGCCTTAGGTCCTACCCATTTAGTCTCTTGGACATATGCTATATTATTCCTCATCTTCTTAAGAATATTGACTATCTCTATGGAAATCCCTGTTAAAGTCTCAATGTTCCAAGACTCTATTCTTAGCCTAGCACCTCCCCTATCCCGCTTACCCCCTAGCCCTCGCCCCCGTCCCTAACCGAGAACATGACCCTAGTCTACTATCATTCACCAAATCCACTAGAGCAAAAAAATACTAATAAGAGGTTAACGTTAACACACACGGGAACCAACACTAAAGCACAAAGTCGGGCTACTACAAACCAGAATGATAAAGCAAAGGACATGAAGAATAAAGGCAAGAATGTAAAGTCAAGATTCAATAAAACACAATACGCAATAATTTAACTACAAAGATAAGGACAAATATTGAGTGCGTGCAACATGAGGTACCAAAACTCCAGAAATAAGAAGAAATGTTTATGGTTCCCCAATTCAAAGAATCAAAAGCAGTAAACAAGTAGAAACAATACTCAATAACAATAAACAAGTACGGACACTCTTCAATACACAATAAGAAAATAAGACACTATTCGATGAACAATAAACAAATAAGAATACTACTGAAACACTAATCCTCAATAAACAAATAAGCACACAACTCAGAACAATAAAAGTAGGCAATACACTATAACATGGTTACTTGAAATAATAATCAATAATTAACAAACAATAAACATATGAAGGAAAAGAAGTGAATGTGGGACTCCGGAGGTACCAACTCTAGGTGAATATAACATGTTCGCCGCCGGATGACACTGTTCACTGTCGGAAAATCACTACTAGGTTATTGTTGCATGTCGAAACGCGCTGCTCGCAGCCGAAACCTATCAGAAAAGCCGAGTTCCTTTCCAGATATCACCGGAAACCAACTGGGATGGGTTTCCGGTTGAGGGGGAAGGAAGCTAGGGGGAAGAGAAGGGAGGGGGTAACTAGCCGGATGTCGTTCAAACTAAGGCTGGCCAGTGGGCCGGGTCAGCCCGGTCCCGGACCGGTCCATCTTTTTCAAATTATTTTCATATAAAATGTGTGTGCCATATATATAACTTAATTGTAAATGATGGTCTATCACTTTTTGAAGACATTCTTAGTAAAATATAATTTGCTATAAATTTTATTTTTAAAAATAATAGAATACAACGAAGAAAAGAATATAAAAAAACTTGTCACGATTGCCAACTACCTTATAGAAAAATTCCAGAAGAAGTACCCACTAGGTGGAATTCTTTATACGAGCAACTACTTGTTGCTTATGACTATAGAAAACCTATAACTTTATTTTTTAATTCTCATTATCAAAATCCAGCTGATATGGTTGTAGATAGCGATTGGGGAAAAATTTCCGAACTTATTGTATTTTTAGAAAAAAAATTTCAAGCAACAAAAGAATTTCCCGGTATATATTATCCTACTATTTCAACTATGTTGTTTTATATAGCTCTAATATTTTTACTGCTTAATGAATATATGGATAAACCATCTTATAAGGCAACAATTAAAAAAATATTTATCAAAATAAAAATAAAAAATTATTTCTATTCCCACTCTTTATATTATTGGTGTTGTATTAAATCCGACTATCAAAATAGACGGTACTAAATCACTTATTGAAACTATTTACGATTGTATAGCAGTACTACCACCTCCAACTCCCAAAAATCCAAATCACCCACCACCTATTGAACAAACTAAATAAGAAGTATTGTCTAGCGTAGAAGACGAATGCAAAAACGTATATAGGTTTTACCGACAAGAAAGTGCTAGCAACCTACCGGCTTCTATACCATCTTCTTCTTCTTCAACACAACCTCACAAAAAGACATGTTGTTTCTGCAGCTAGTATTGAAAACCTCAGAAATAGAATGTGCGGCCGTACCGCTACAAACCAAATTAGCAAGTTTGATATTTTTGTTTTGCAGGGTTCTGTACCGTACCAAGCAGTTCTCAATAAATAAGGACGTGAAGAGTTGCTGAAATACTGGAGGGGGAATGAGAAGGCCTTTCTGACACTTTCAATGATGGCCCGAGATGTTTTGAACATTCAAGTGTCATCAACGGCGTCTGAAAGTTGCAATTTTGACAATTGTATTTGTATTACAAAAAAAATCATATGTCTATTACATAATATAAGAGGCACAAAAACAGCATTGAAATATTTTTATTACACTATCTTGTTTAATTATTGAGTTTTTTTATATACATGTTATTTTTATAATTAAGTGCAAAAAAAAATAACCGATCTCGACCCCGCCCCGACCCGACTCCGACGGTATCGGAAATGGGACGGGACGGCGGCGAATCCCGCCTGTCCCGATCACGCCGGTCTCGACCCGCCCCGATCCCGCCCCTCCCCCCATCCCGCCCCGACCCGATCCCGTCGGTCCGGACCCGATGGACCCGATCCCGGCCCACTGGCCAGCCATAGTTCAAACCAGAAGGGTCTGGCTGAAAAGCTTCGCCGGCAGTAGGACAAAAAGGGGAAGGAGTACTTGATCACCGGTCACCCTGGTCACCGATCATCAGTCGGACCGTCGAAAAAGGTGGGGGTGGTATGGGGTAGGGTGGTGGTGTGGGGGTGGGGGAGTTGTTATTACCGTTGTGGAGAGAGGGGAGAAAGAGGAGAGAGAGAGGGGACAACTAGTATTAGTCGCGTGTAATTAATAGTGGTGCCATTTATTAAAAAAATTAAATCTAAAATGACTTACTTTTCATATTCCACGTGGTCGATCTAGCACTAATTACTTCCTTTGTCTCAAAATAAATATTATCTTAGCAAAAATAATTTGTTCGAAAATAAGTGTAATCTTAGAAATTCAAGATAAAAATTAAGAGGTGTTTACAATTATGCCCTTGGCAATTAGCACTAAAGTAGTCCTCTTTAATATTGATCAATTCTAGAAAACATCTACTCATTCCATTCACTTTTATTTATCCATTATATTAAAATAATTTTTTGCTTTTATTTATCCATTATATTAAAATAATTTTTCGCTTTTATTTGTCCACTTTTTAGTATTTCAATAGAAAAACAAACTTTATTTTCATGTTCAGTCTTAACATTAATTACTCATTTTAAAATTATTTTTCAAATTTATAAGAATATACACTAATTATTATTAGTATTATAATAAAATATATATATCTCATTTATTAATTTAAAAAGCATGTAAAATAAAAGTGAACTAAAGAAGTAACAAATAAAGTTAGTGTATTAAACTCTACCTTACATTTATTACGTGTTTTGCTGTAACACTTATTTTGATACGAAGGAAGTAGTTATTGCATCTTCCCTACCCTCGAATTGTCACCCCAATTGCAGTCAGCTTTATAAAAAATGCAACAGGACCAGAAATAATTAGTTGATCAGTGGACTCCACTAGACTGGAGGTACTTATTACTCCCCGTTCACTTTTACTTGTCCACTATTGACTTTGCACATTTTTAAAAATAAATAAATTAAGTACATAATTTATCATGAAATTCATATTAATTGACGCATAGTTTGAATGGACTTGAAAAATAATTTAAAATGAGTAACTAATACTATGAATAAAACAGAAAAAAGAATTTGTCTTCTCATAATACGCTAAAAGTGATAACTAATAATTACTATAATACTCTATTGATAGAAAAAGAACACTCCTGCGGTCCTTTCAGGCCAACCACCACAAAGAAATATTTAAAGATCGGCTTAAATGTAATGTCTGGTCATGCCTGCATTAATCTTAGGAGTTCCCATGCAGAAGATGCCTTACGAATGTTCTTAAACTATCCATGAAAACCCTTCTAAACTATCCATATTTTATAAGTTTAATACTTATAACTATAAACCCCCTCCCCCTTCCCCCACCCCCCAACTATAGCATTTTTATCTAAACCCTCCTACCGTGCCAAATGACATGAAAAGTGGCCTCACTCTCTTTGTGGTGTGAGATATTTAAAAAATAAGCTAAAAAGAACATTCATATGTCATTTTGCATTTCTCTTTATTTCTTAAGTTTTTCTTTCTTCTATTCTTATTATATTTTTTCTTCAAATCTCTATCTTTCGCTAATAATAATTAATTAAAACTCATAACCTTAAAATAATAATAACATAAAAATAATTTAGAAAAAAAATAAATCTAATTAAAAAGTCATGACTAAATTTTATTATTAACGTGTACATTGTCTACCTAGAATCTCAATTCAATCCCACTACCATAATTAGAATCTTCTACTTACCATAATTCTACATCACTAAATATGTACCTAGAATCTCAATTCAATCCCACTACCATAATTAGAATATATCTCATATATTGCGTACATATTTAGTGATGTAGAATTATGGTAAGTAGAAGATTCTTATTGTACTAGGGTTTTACACATTGTACACTATATATATTTGTAAATGAGAAAGGCTCCCCAAGGGAGATTAATACAATCTTACATGGTATCAGAGCCAAACCCTAATTCTTTTCTCTTGCTTCGCCGCCCTCCCCTTAGTCTTGCAACCACCGACGGCCTCCCCTCTCATTGGCCGAGAACCACCACTATTGCTCCTCCTTGTCTTCTTTTCACCTTCTTACATACCTAGAATCCGCTATTATGACTCCTCCAACAACCCCCACAACAACCTCATCCTCCTTTGTCGTCACCCCTGACGTACCAAAATTACACTCTATTCATCCAGCACTTACCGTCACTAATATCAAGAATTTCGTCCCTATAATTCTTGATCAAGAGAACGGTCATCATTCTCCTTGGATTGAACTATTCCGTATTCATGCATGTGTTTATAACGTGTTTGACCATATCGACTCCCTCCCTCCCTTGCCCTATTGAGGTTGATGACTCAACATGGCATAGTCTAGACGCCGCTGTCAAACTGTGGATTTATGGTACTATCTCTCAGCACCTGCTTATTACTATTCTGAAAACCGGCGACACGACCTGTGATTTATGGATTCGGTTGGAGGAAATCTTTCAAGATAATAAGCACACTCGTGCTGTGTATTTGGAAGAACAGTTTAATAATACACGCCTTGAAAATTTCTCTAACATGTCTGACTATTGCAAGCAATTGAAACTCGTAGCGGACCAACTGTCCAACGTCGGCACACCTATTTCAGAAACAAAGATGGTCCTACAATTAGTTGCGGGCCTACCAAAAGGTGAGTACAACACTTTAGCCACCATGATATAGCAGGCTGACCCGTTACCCAGTTTCAACAAGTCCCGCTCGCAATTGATGCTAGAAGAAAGCCAACGTGCAAAGCAGGACGATCACAATAAGAAGGAATTAGCAGTGGACTCATCTCCGCAAAATAATATCACCGCCACCTCGCCTCCGCCAGAAAATAATCAGCCACGGCAGAACCGCACAGCAGAGGCAGAAGCGGTGGACGTGGTGTAAAAGGACATGGGAAAGGGGGCCGCGACCAGCAGCCAAACTCACTGCCGCGTCAGCCCACCCTTTTTCCTCAATTGACCAGCCCAGCTGTACCGTATCCTACAGGTCCCTGGGTTTCCCATCCTATTTTTTCAACGGCCCAATTCATTTATTCATAGCAAGGGTATTGGGCCCAGCTCCATCAGCTCGGTCAGGCTCCTATCCGCAACACCAGGCTCATTTGCTATAGGCCCAGTACACGCAGCCTTCATCTGGTATGGCCCCAACTGAATTGCCCCCAGGCTTTCAGTAGTATAAACTTGCAGCAGCCCGACGAAAATTGGTACATGGACTCAGGCGCCACATCTCACCTCACCCGCTCTGCAGGTACTATTTCCAAACTGTGTCATTTAATGCATTCTCAATACATTACTGTTGAAAATGGCCATCGCATTCCAATCCAAGGTTATGGTACCGCTCACACACCACCGCCTCACACACCCTTTTCTCTTAATAATGTCCTGTATGTCCCAAACATCATTAAGAACTTAATTTATGTCCGCAAATTCACTCATAATAATTTCATCTCTGTTGAATTTAACCCTTTTGGTTTTACTGTGAAGGATCTTCGTACGGGGACCCTTCTCACTAGATGCAATAGCATGGGGGATCTCTACCCATTTTCATCCAACTCCACTGCCAACACATGCTCTCCCGTATCTCTTGTTGCTATCTCTCCGTCCACTTGGCACAATAGGCTTGGTCACCCAGGAGCACCCGTTTTTAATTTTCTTAAAGACAAAAATTTTATTCAATGTAATAATGGAAAACTTGCCCATCACTATGTTTCTTGCTCATTAGGCAAACATGTTCGTCTACCTTTTAAGTCATCTACTAGTATTATGTTTTCACCTTTTGATATTATTCATACTGCTTTATGGACATCTCATATCTCTAGTTCACTAGGTCATAAATACTATCTGGTCTTGTTGGATGATTTTTCTCATTTTATTTGGATTTGCCCACTTAAATTTTAGTCTGAAGTGTTTACAAAATTCCCCGAGTTTCGTACCTTCATCAAAACATAGTTTGAAAAAAATATAAAATATTTTCAGTGCAATAACGGTCGTGAGTTCAACAACTCCATGTTTCATCGTTTCTGTACAAATAATGGCATGGTCTTTCGATTCTCGTATCCCCACACATCTTCTCAGAATGTCAAAGCAGAACGAATCATCCGCACTATCAATAACATGGTTCGTACCCTCATGTTTCATGCCTCCCTACCTCCGTCCTTCTGGGTCTATGCAGTCAAAATTGTAGAATACATCCTAAATATTTTACCAACCAACACTCTTCACAATATGACCCCAAAGGAAATATTATACTGTTGGGTTCCAACTTATGATCACCTTTGTATTTTCGGTTGCCTATGCTACCCCAACCTCAACTCTATTGTCCCTCATAAATTAGCACCTCGAACCACTCTGTGTGTCTTCGTAGGATTTCCGTATAATCATAGGGGCTACCTGTGCTATTATGTATCCACCCGTCAAATTCACATCTCACATCACGTTACCTTTGACGAAACAGTTTTTCCCTTCGCAAATATCCAAAAATTCCATAACACGGACTACACTTTTCTCGAGAATGACACATCACCTATCATCCTCGAGACTCTACTACGATCAACTACCTCTGGTACACCACCGACGCCCCTGGGTCCCATCTCTGCCAACTCTAGTGATGACGCAGCAACTCAGCCTAGTTCAGTCCCCATCCCCAATTGTAGTAAGCTATATGAATGCAACAGGACCAGAAATAATTAGTTGATCAGTAGACTCCACTGGACTGGAGGTAATTATTACTTCCCCCTTCATTTTTACTTGTCCACTATTGATTTTACACTCTTTAAAAAAAAATGAAGGGCATAATTTATTATGAAATTCATATTAATTGGTGCATAGTTTGAATGGATTTGAAAAATAATTTAAAATTAGTAACTAATACTATAGGTAAAACAGAAAAAAAAAAACTATCCTCATAATACGTTAAAAGTGAAGTACTAAAAGTAAAAATCTATTTTTAATATAGTATCGAAATGGATAGAGTAAATGACAACACCTGCCCCTTGACATAATTAGAACATCATATACCCGGTATTAATTACTATAATACTCTTTTATGCCAACTACCACAAAGAAATATTTAAAGATCGTCTTAAATGTAATGTCTGGTCATGCATGCATTAATCTTAGGAGTCCCACGCAGAAGATGCCTTACGAATGTCCTTCGTGTGCCCGCTTTAATTTCAGGTGGGGACTCATTCTATTTTCACCTTTGAGCTTCCTCGTAAATTGTAATAATACTCCCTCTTTCTCAATTTAACTACTCCTATTGTTTTAGCTCAAAAACATATTTAAATAAATATTATTTTATAAATTCAATATTAAAGTTGACAACTATTTTCAGTTACACCCCTTAACAGTTGCGAATTTAGGGCCTGCAATTACACTTCACATATAAGGTATTTTTTATTTTTTTTATGTATATATATAAATTTTAAATATCCTAAATATGAGAGAAGAGGTTGATTTAGTGGTTTAGGAGGTTCAAAATTCAAAATTCAAAATTCATCTTGAGATTGCAATTCAAATTTCATATCCGTCACTGCCCCTTAGGCCATAGCATTAAAAAAATAGTTTTTTTTAACAATTAATACTCCATGAAAACCCTCCTAAAATATTCATACTTTATAAGTTTAATACTTAAACTATAAAGTATAAACCCCCTTCCCCCAACTATAACATTTTTTATCTAAACCCTCCTACTGTGCCAACTGACATGAAAAGTGGTCTCACCCTCTTTGTGGTGTGAGAGAGATAGAAAATAGGCTAAAAAGAATATTCGTATGTCATTTAGCATTTCTCTTTATTTCTTAAATTTTTCTTTCTCTTTTCTTATTATATTTTTTCTTCAAATCTCTATATCTTTCACTAATAACAATTAATTAAAACTCATAACCTTAAAATAATAATAATATAAAAATAAAATGTTTTTTAAAAAAATCTAATTAAAAAGTCATGACTAAATTTTATTGTAACAGGGAAATCAATTAAAAAAGTTAACTATAAAATAACGTTACTTTAACATTTACTATCAAAACTGGTCTACTGATTAATTAAATTTGGTAAACGTATTAAATTCATCACAAAACGTCATGCTTCCAAATTTGTTGCATATATTTTATTAGATTCGACTCCTCTCTGTTAGATTAGATTAATTTAAAAAGCATCTAAATTGTGGTTAAAAGGATAAGTTTTAAAAGATGCTTCCTCCGACCCAAAATAAGTGTCACTTTAAAAAAAATTACACCCATTAAAAAATTAATAAATTTAATGTAGAGTTTAATAAACTACCCCTATTTATTAGATGTTTTTTGAGAATTGAGCAATATTAAAAAAGACTACTTTAATGCTAAGGATTTAGTTGAAAACACTTGCCAATTTTTTCATGAATTGCTAAGCTAACACTTATTTTGGGACAATATATTTTGCTAAAGTGTTGCTCCGAAATGCACACGCAAACATACGTGATCGCAAAGTAATATAGTGACTTTTAAGGTCAGATATCGTACCAACAAAAACTTATGATCAACGATTGTATTAGACTTCACTATTAGTCCCTCCTGTTTCAGAATGTTTGTCTTGCTTTCCGTTTTAGTCCATTTCAAAATGAACGTCTCTTTCCTTTTTTGAAAACTCTTCTATTTCAATTTTTCACATGACACGTTGAAGTCGACAAGATTAAATGACATTTTGGTACATTCTACATATCTTTAGTTAACAACTACATGATTCAAAAGTCTTCTTTATTTTCTTAAACTTCGTGTCAAGTCAAAACAAGATAAACATTTTGAAACAAAGAAAGTACTACTGATTGAACAAGTATTTTCCACAAAGGTTGTTTTTATTATTAACTACTGCTAAAAGTAAACAAATGAATTCATTTCTATTGGTAAATATAAACATGGTACACTTGCTAATAATTTCTAACAAACACTTCAAACAATGGTTGGATTATTCAAGAATTAGCACAAGAAGATGGAATATTCCAGGATTACGGGATAACTAATAAGCATGTTGCGCATTGACTTTTATTTTGGCTTTCCTTTTTTATGTAGTTACTGATTAACATTGATGATATTGTGATTAAGAATCTGTCAAGTTTTTAACCGTCTACTCACGTTACTTTCACGCCTATATGTCTATGGTTATGAACCTTAATATGAATACATTTATATTTCCTGTATATTAACCTAGCAAGGTGAACTAGATATATGTCTATTCTAGAAGCAAATTTGTTACCTGATACCTAGGGTTGAGATCTTGCTCTTCTTAACCTTATTTCTATATTAATATTCTTCTGTCGAGTTCAATCAAAGAATCAAAGATGTATCCTACTAGTCGAGAAGCTGTAAAATAGTTGAGCTCAAAATTAAATAAATAACTCATATGATAAATTAAATAAGTGTCGATTCAGGTTCATGTGACAACAATCATACTATGGTCATAACCCCAGAACAATGGAGTTTAGCCGCCCATGTTCATAACAACCATCTTAGGAATGTCAAAAATCATAAACTAGACTAAGTTTCACGACCCCTTTCGGGATGGTGGTACCTACATTTTTTCCACTGATAGGCGAACCACTTTCCAAACCATCTAACATAAATTATATACAAAATGGAAATAGAAAAAATAATTAATTAAATTGTCTCGATAATATAAATAAAAGAGTAACCAAATATCTACTTATACACTTCCTAAAGATCTAGTTTGTCAGTACAAGAGCCTCTAATGCATAATTGGAATAAAAGTCTGATACTGTCTCAAAAGAACATACAACAAGACATGAAATAAGAGGAAACATCCCGGACACGCTGAGGAAGTGAAGTCTCACACCGAATACTCGAATCCACCAAGTTCGAGCACAGACATGAGGTATGAGTGCACAACGTACTCCCGTAAGTATCATAAGCCGACAATAATGGGACACATGTAACAGACATAAATATCAAGTTGACACACAGATAATTCTAATTTACATAGTCTGATCTACCATATAAGTCACCTTTAATCATACATATGGTTCAACACTTAAAGTCGATTCCAATTAAGAAAGTTCAGTCAATATGAATTCATCTTATCATAACAACAATTCCCAATCAAGTATAGATATCATGATACGATGTATGTAAATGAATGAATACATGAATGCAATGTACCTTTCCATCAACCGCTATACCCAGACTTTACTATATAGTAATGACCCATGGGGGACCCGCGAAGTGCATATACTACTCACAACCAGCTAAAAATACCTCGATCTAGTTAGAGCCTCAGACTCATTTGTCGAGTCATATCAATCATCAATCATCTCAGTATTCCCAAATTATCTTATAAGAGTATCATTACTTTCTTTCCAGTCTCAACGAACCAACAACATTCCATACCACTTCATTTCAATGCCAGAACATCATGAGTGTATGAATGCAACAGTAATAAGGCAAGTAGTCATGAAGTATCATATGCAATCAAGTTCAAGAAATGAATAAAATATGCATCAGAATTATAAATAGCACGTAATTTCACGTAATTCGTTATTCATATTAGAAGGAATATGTGATGAGTAATTTCAACAAGTAATAGAAACAATGGCGACAAGCCCACATAACAGATGTCTAAATTACCCTAAGGATGATTCCCCAAACATCTATCAAAATAGTTCAACACCGTACCACCCAAGCGCTCATCACGGCCACTTAAAGTGGGACTCCCAACACGCCCAATACCCTTCAATATTTATATCAACTACATGCTTCTATCGAAGTCTAAAATAATAAATCGTAGCTTACCTTGAAGCAGAACAGGTGCCACGAATCACTAATCCTCAGCCAAGGCCTTTCCTTTGCGAAGCGCCTCCGTTCGTTCGTAGTCTAACATATAAATTCTAGGTCAACAAGTATTCTAATACACATAAAAGGCATAACTTTTCAAAAATATAATATCCGACCCCTAAATCGGCCTGGGCCCACAAGGGTAAAATCAGAATTCTAATATTCCAGAATCATGATAGTGATCTAGTGATTCATATCCTTAAGTTTAATCAGAAACTAATCTCATTTAGGCATTTAATTGCACTAATTAATCAAAATCCCCAATTAAGGAAAACTCTACAATTTTTTCCCCAAAATTATACGGAATCGAAACAACAAATTGAACCTTGCAATAGGCCATTTTATCATTACCAATCTATATCTACAATATCATAACATAAAGATTAATTTTTGATCCTCAAATTCATGGATTAAGGTCTCTTATTCATAAACATAAACCCTAAGTTCATTCTAGTCAATCATGAAATAAACCTAATTTCAATGACATAATCATGAATAAATAAACTAAATGGGTTAGAATCATTACCCAAGAGATGAAGATTGTTGAAGGCCTCTAAAACTCCCTCCCAGCCGAGCTCAAGTCTCAAAAGATGAAATATGAATAAGTAATTTCGAAATGGTCTTTTAATCTAGGTCTGATACAGCGATTCCACTTCTACGGAATTGGCCTCGCAAAAGTGGCTCGCTTCTGCCGAAAAATGACCGTAGAAGCGGCCCAACTTAATGCACCCAGAACTCATAAAAGCGGAAAAACTCCGCAGAGCCGGATCGCCCCTACGCACAATATGTCGCAGAAACGGACTTCCCCAACCTTCACATGGCTTGCATCTGCGTACCAACTTCCGTAGAAGCAGCCAATGGCTCGCTGTGCAGCACACCAGAAACCAACAACTATAAAAAACTCCAAACTTCCATCAAACACCCGAAATTCATCGGAGACCTCCCTGACACAAACCAAATATGCTACCCAAGTGTAAACGATACTACAAGCTTGTTCGCACACTCGAAAATCTCATACGACCAAACTCAGGTTTAATTTTCTAAAAATTTACCCTATTTCCTCAAATTCACAATATGGACAATAATTGACTCAAAACACCTCCAAATGCTTTGGGAAGCGAACCAAAGACTCAACTAAGTCACAAATGATGTTCCGAACCTATCGGAAGTAAAGAAAATTGGAAACGAACCCATATACTCAAAAGTCAATTTTGGGTCAACTATTTCATTTCAAAACTATCAAACTTTGATTTTTTTCTGAAACTCATCTAAAAGCACTTAGGGAATCATGCTACTCATCCCCGTGAGTCACAAACTGCATATAGAGTCTACATAAATGGTAATTTGGTCAAGTAAAGGTCTTTAGCCAAAAATGATCGGATGATTCATTATATCAAATACCAATTAAATAAACATTCGTCCTCGGACAGAGAGAAATGAAAGGGAAAATGTATCAGAATCAGTAAAAATGAGGGTATGTACTCTATATATCAGCCTCAGTCTCCCAAATAGCCTTTTCAATAGGGTGTTGCTTCCATTGCACCTTCGCATAAGCAATCTCTTTTGATCTCAACTTTCTAACCGACTTGTCCAAAATGGCCACATGCTCTTCTTTAAACTCTAAATTATGATCAAATTACACGGAGTCCCATTGGAGGATGTAGGACTCATCAACATAGTACTTCTTTAACATGGAAATATAAAATACCGGATGAATACCTGAAAAGCCTGGTTGGAAAGCCAACTCACACACCACGTCTCCAACCCTCTAAAGAATCTCAAATGGCCTGATATACCTCAGACTCAACTTCCCCTTCTTGCTAAATCTCATCACGATTTCCATAGATGAGACCTTCAATAGAACCCTTTCACCAACTATGAACTCCATATCTCGAACCTTCCGGTCCGCATACTACTTTTATCTACTCTAAGATTCTAAGAGCTTATCCTGAATCATCTTCACTTTCTCCAAGAAGTCTCTCAACAACTGGGTACCCCATGGACTCACCTCAAATGCATCAAACCACCCAATCGAAGAACGACATCTCCTACCATATAAAGCCTCAAATTGTGCCATATCAATGCTGTAGTGATAACTGTTGTTGTAAGCGAACTCTGTCAAAAGTAAGAATTAGTCCCAATGACCACCAAAATCAATCACACAAGCCCGTAACATATCCTCCAAAACCTGAATGGTCCACTAAGACTGACCGTCTATTTGAGGGTAAAACGTTGTACTAAGATCTAAACGAGTACCCAACTCTTTTTGCAACGTCCATAGGAAATTAAAAGTAAACTGAGCACCTCGGTCTGAAATAATAGAAATAGGCACCATATGCACCCGAAAAATCTGTCTAATATAAATCTTGGAAACTTCTCAAAATTGTAGGTCGTCTGGACCAAAATTAAGTGTGCAGACTTATTTAACCTATCCACAATGACTGACCCAAATGGCATCAAACTTGCCCAAAGTCTTCGGCAACCCAAGTACGAAATACATAGTTATCCTCTCCCATTTCCACTTGGGTATGGGCATCATCTAGGTCAAAACATCCAGTCTATGGTGCTCATACTTACCCTGATGGAAATTCAAACACTAAGACACAAACTCAACAACGTCCCTCTTCAACCTATTGCACCAATAGTGCTGCTTTAAGTCACGATATATCTTTGTTGCACCTGGATAAATAGAATACATGGAACAACGAGCCTCTTTCATGATCAATCTCGTCAAACCTCCGACACAAAGAACACACACTTTCCCCATGATCCTCACGACTCTCTTACTATCAAGCATAGCCTCTTTAGCTTTCCCGCGCATCACATTGTCCCCGATCTTACACAATGTCTTATCATGAAAATATTGGGTCTTGATTTGCTCCAAAAGAGATGACCTCACCTCAACACAAGACAAAATCTTACTCAAATTTGAAATATCAAGTCTGACAAAGTTGTTGGCTAAGGACTGAACCTCTAATAACAAATGACGTGCATCAACAATCAAATGAGTCAAGCTCCCCATACTCACTACCTTTCGGCTCAAGGCATCCGCCACTACATTGGCTTTGCTCAGATAGTACAAAATTGTCATACCATAATCTTTGAGTAACTTCATCCACCAGTGCTGTTTAGAATTCAAATTCCGTTGACTGAACACATGCTGAAGGCTACGGTGATCACTGTATACCTTATAATAAACCCCATATAGATAGTTCCTCTAAATGTTCAAAGCAAAGACTACCGCTTCCAACTCCAAATCAAGAGTGGGGTAGTTCTTCTCGTGAACCTTCAACTACCTTGATGCATATGCTATCACTCGGTCCTCCTACATCAATACACAACCCAAACCAATCCTCGAAGCATCACAATAAACGGTGAAGTCATTCCCTTCTACATTTAGGGCTAAATTTGAGACTAAGGTAAGAAGTGACTTGATCTTTTGAAATCTATCCTCATACTCATCGGACCATTAAAAAGGCATATTTTTCTGAGTCAATCGAGTCAAGAAGAAATAGACAAGAAACCCTTGATGAACCAATGATAATAACTCACGAGACCTATGAAACTCTGAATCTCGATCATTGAAGTAGGCCTAACCCAATCTCTGACTACCTCTATCTTCTTCCAATCCACCATAATACCCTCCGTCGACACTACATGCCCCAAAAACACCACAGAACTGAGCCGAAACTCACATTTCAAAACCTTGTATACAACTTTTTCTCCTTCAACAAACCAAGAACCACTCTCAAATGTTTCTCGTGGTCCTTCTTACTCTTAGAATAAACAAAAATGTCATCAATAAATATGATCACGAACAAATTCAAATAAAGCTTGAATATCTCATTCATCAAATCCGTAAAAGTTGAGGGGGCATTGGTAATCCCAAAAGACATCACTAAGAATTCATAGTGGCCATATCGGGTCTTGAAGGCCGTTTTGGGAATATTCTCCCCATGATATTCAACTGATGATACCCAGACCTCAAATAAATCTTTAAAAATACTGAAGCACCCTGAAGCTGATCGAACAAATCATCAATGCAATGTATCATATACTTGTTTCTAATGGTGATTTTGTTCAACTGTCGATAGTCGATACATATTCGTATAGTACCATCCTTCTTCTTCACAAATAGAATAGAAGCACCCCAATGAGACACACTGGGTCGAATACAACCTTAGCTCAATAAATCTTATAACTGCTCCCTCAACTCTCTCAACTCCGTTGGAGCCATACGGTATGATGGAATAGAAATGGGATGACCCAAACATGCATGCCATAAGGAAGGTGCTAGAGCGGCAAACATTGACGGTGTGGGTTGATTAATGGAAGTGGTGGTGGTGGTGATTGGATAAAGCTCTCCCGAATATTACATCCCATTAGAGGCATCCCCGTCGTGAAATCCTTCACAGAAAATCCAAAAGGGTCAAAGTCAACAGAAACTCAATTATCAGTTGTAAATTTTCAAATAGACACCAAATTTTTAATTAAGTGAGGAGCATGAAGTATATTTTTCAAGGCTAAAGGTGGGTTCGAGGGAGATAAATTTGTGTGACCATAACCACGAATTGGAATTGAATTACCATTACCAACAATTATGCCACGATTTTTGCTCAAATTGAAATAAGACGAGAGATTACCTGGCGCGGATGTCATATGAGAAGTGGCCCCGGTGTTCAAGTACCAATTTGTGTCCGAAGGATTTAATCTAAATGTATGCATCGCTGCCTCGATATCCGTGGGGGTTGAATCGCTGGCCGGGCCTACAAAGCAAATGCATCTTTGAGGTCGAGGCCCAGCACTGGCCCGCCGCTAATTACTATTCACTGGCCCAGTGGTCTGCCTCTACTGTGTAAAATTGGGCCTGACCCAAGATGAAGGAACTGGGCAGGGCGACATGGGCCACTGCCTGTTGTCCCATGGCATAGCCCAAGGCCACTACCTAGCAGCCCAGTCCTACTGCCATAGTTTCAGTGGCCCGATGCCTTGCCGCCACCACCTGCCGATCTGCCACCACCACAGCCGCCATTGTTTTTGCCACTATTTTTTCAATTTTAACACTTTTTGCCACAACCATTGTTACGATTTTGGCTAGAATTGTCTGAGAATTAGTGAGGCTCATCGGACGTGGCTACCAACACATCGGAATTGTCTCTAGTTGCCACCTTTTTAGACAACCCGACTTCTTCTAATGTGAGCATGGAACGTGCTTGGTAGAATGATGAGAGATGATTGCTTTGACGAAGAAGAGTTACAGCGCCATTATAAGCCTCGGATATGCTTGCAACCATCTAAAGAACAAGACGATCATTCATGATGGGCGCACCAACATTCTTGAGTTGATCCGACAACACTTTGAGCCTTTTACAATAAGCTGAGACATACAGAAAATCCTCCATGTTGATGTGGGAGAATACCTGCTTAAGGGTCACGGCATAGGACTTTTTTTTATCCTGGAATATATCACACAACTTATCCCAAACTTCCATTGATGTAGCATCGGGTTCAATAATAGTCTGCAAGAGGTCTGTTGAGATAGTGGAATAAATCCACTGGAGTACCATAGCATAAAGAGTTGCACACAACTTTATTTCATCATCGGTGGTAGGCACCTTCTCCTTGCCTTTTGTCGGGGGAAGATGTGATGAAGGACCCGATTAGACCATGCGTGAACTTTAAATAGTTATGCCCACGTCACGTATTGAACATTTTCCATCTCAAAAACGATGGGGATGTTGTTCTTGATATCTGAGACTGCAATGGCAGGATGAAAGGTGTTCTTTGTGGTAGACATGGTGAAAGAACAAGAGGAGAATTAGGGATTCGGGAAAAGAAAGAAAGAAAAAAAAATTAAAGGGAGGTTTTTGGTCGGCCGAAGGTGTAGTAAGGGCGGCGGAAGCACAGGATTGGAGAAGGAAAATTTGCCCTAGACTTCTGATACCATGAAAGAGTATAATCCCTGATTATCTTCATTAATGAAAAGGTTTATATACATGATATACAATATGTAAATATAGAAAATAAATCTACCTTTTACTAATACAAGACTACTACCTTTTTCAAATACAAGACTGCTACCATAATTATACGTGTACAAGAATTCTACTAATTATGTTAAGCAAATATACACAATTGCATGGGCCGATATACACGAGATACACGTTACCGTGTATCATCTTTCACTTTCGAATAAAAAAAGTGTCAACTTAGTCATTTGCACACCCCTTAAGAAAATACTAATTTTTAGGTAAAAATAGAAATTTGATTAAAATATCTCAAATTAAATATGTATTGGGATTTGATCAGCTAACACTTAATAAGGAAAAATATGAAAAAGTAAGGTTAATTCTTTCTTAATTTGATATATAAATGGACCTCTTTACGAACCAAATAAAAAATGTTGAGGGTACATTATTTTTTACCCGGATGGAATATCATTTTATTACTATTTCTGTCATTTACCATCCTGCTCATGAGGTATGCATTAAATTAAGAACTAAATGATAGGCCCAACCTGAACTCATTCTTCAAAAATTGCTCAAGTAATAACCCCCGCCCGAATACCCCCTTTTTTTGCATTGTATACTCTCTTTACTAAAGTACTAATTAATGATATAAATGTTAGAAATCTAAATTTGATTGGTAGTTATCTAGAAGCATGAGAAATAATTATTTAAATAATAACGGTAACATCAGAAAAATAATTACTTTTTCTTATTTGCTAGAATGAACAAATAATAGAGAAATTTTATTTTTTAATGACGGACAAGTAAAAGGATACGGAGGAAATAAGAATTTAGCTCTGAGCTCATTGTGGGCACCTAGATAAATGAAAAACCAAAAAGAAAAAAGAAAGAGGATTAAATAGAAGAAAAGCAAAAAATGAAACAAAAGCATATTACATCCTTATGGTTTTGAATATCATGTGTTTTTTATCATTCAAATATGCTTGGATATAAAGATTCATACTGAAAATACCTGTCAAACGGAACCTTCTTCACTAAACATGATCACAACAAAACTGTTCTTAGAAGTAAACGAAATGTTTTTCTTGGATTAAAAGACCGATATACACGTGTATATCATGGTCCAATTTGGGCTCCACAAATTGTAATTCATGTATAATTATAATTATGGTATTAGTCTTGTATTCGAAAAAGGTATTAGAATTAGAGTAGGAAACTGTAGAATTATTTTTCTATATTTTCCATAGTTAGGAATTGTATATTTGTATATATACCTCTCATTATCAATCAAAATAACTAAGGGGGTTATTTCTTTCATGGTATCAGAAGTCTATGGCTAAAATACCTTCTCTCCAAAACATCTGTTGCCCTCTTCTTTCCTCAGTTTCCGTGACCTACTCTCGGATTCCGTGAATTCTTTTTCTCCTCTGTTCCCAAATTTTCTTTCAAATCTCTAATTCACCTATTGTTCTTTCGTTATATCTACGTCAAAGAACATGTTTCATCCTGCCCTTATAGTTTCCAACATCAAGAACCACATCCCTGTTGTTCTTGAAATGGAAAACATCCAATACACGACGTGGGCAGAATTATTCAAAGTTCATGCACGCTCGCATCAAGTCCTCCATCACATCATCCCATCGGTCACAAGAAAGGAGAAGGTGCTTTCCCCGGAGGATGACCCGGTGTTATGGACAACCCTTGATGCTACCGTTCTACAGTGAATATATTCCACCATCTCTATAGACCTCTTGCAGATAGTTATTGAGCCCGATGCCACGGCGATGGAAACATGGAATAGGGTGCATGATAATTTCCAAGACAACAAAAATTTCCGTCATGTCACTCTTGAGCAGGAATTTTCCCATGTTCACATAGAAGATTTTTCGAACGTCTCAGCCTATTGTAAAAGGCTCAAGGAATTGGCGAATCAACTCCGAAATGTTAGTGCGCCCGTTACCAATGATCGTCTTGTTCTTCAGATGGTTGCAGGCCTATTCGAGGCATATAATGGAGTTGGGACACTGCTTTGTCAAAGTAATCCTATCCCACTATTTTATCAGGCCCGTTCCATGCTCACGTTGAAAGAGGTCGGTTTGGCTAAGAAAACGGCTACCGGAGCAAATTCTTTCATCATGATGGCCACGTCTAACTATCCTCACTCATTCTCCAAAAATTTGGGCCAAAACCGTACCAACAGTGGCGGCAAAAAGGGTCAAAATCGGAAAAATAATGGCAAGAACCGCGGTGACAGTAGCGGTGGTAACGGCGGAGGTGGTGGTGGACGGAACAGTGGTGGCGGCAGCAGTGGTACTCGGAATAGTGGACCGTAGGCCAACTGGCCACAGCCTTGGGCCTCCTGACCATAGGGATGGGCCAGTGGCCATTGGCCCAACAACCATTATTTTCCACCGACACCATATCCTGGAAACCTGGCCCAATTCCAGTCAGCTTCTAGGCCAATTTCGCAGTCCAGAATAATGCATCACGATTTAGTACTGGGCCAAGGCAGCAGGCAGGTCTGCTTGGGCCGAGGCCTCAGCAGGCCTTCACTGCTACGGGCCCAACTCTAGTCCCGACACCTACGGATATTGAGGCCGCAATACACACACTTGGATTAAATCCCCCGGACGCAAATTGGTACATGGACGCCGGAGCCACTTCTCATATGACGTCCGCACAAGGTAATCTCTCGTCTTATTTCAATTTGAGCAAACATTATGGCATTATTGTTGGTAATGACAACTCAATTCCAATTCGCGGTTATGGTCATACGAATTTGTCTCCCCCACATCCACCTCTAGTCTTGAAAAATGTTCTTCATACCCTAACTTAATTAAAATTTTGTGTCTGTCCGAAAATTCACCACTGATAATTGAGTCTCTGTTAATTTTGATTCGTTTGGATTTTCTGTGAATGATTTTAAGATGGGGATACCTCTAATGACATGCAATAGTAGGGGGAGCTTTATCCAATCACCACCATTTCCACGAGTCAAGCCACACCTTCTACCTTTGTCGCTCTTGCTTCATGCTTGTGGCATGCACGTTTGGGTCATCCGGGTTCATCTATTATTTCTTCTCTACATAAAAATAATTTTATTGCTTGTAAGGGTACACGTAGTACTCTACTTTGTCCTTCTTGTCCATTAGGGAAATATGTTAGATTACCATTTGTAGCCTCCACTTCTCGTACTTTGATGCCTTTTGACATTATTCATAGTGATTTATGGACATCTCCCGTTTTAAGTTCTTTGGGCCATCGTTATTATGTCTTATTCTTGGATGATTATTCTAATTTTTTTTTTGGACCTTTCCTTTATCTAAAAAGTCTCAAGTCTTTTCCACATTCTTAAAATTTAGAGCATTCATCTGTACCCAATTCGAACGGGAAATTAAAAATATTCAATGTGATAATGACAGGGAATATGATAATGGGCCATTTTGAGAGTTTTATGACACTAATGGCATATCTTTTCGGTTTCTTGTCCACATACGTCCTCACAAAATGGGAAGGCCGAGAGACAAATTTGTTCCGTAAATAATATTGTACGTACCTTGCTAGCCCGTGTGTCCTTAGCACCTTCTTTTTGGCATCATGCATTACAAATGACTACATATCTTCTTAACATGCTCCCTCATAAAGGCTTAGCATATCAATCCCCACTTAAAATTCTTTACAATAAAGATCCTTCGTATTCTCATCTTAGGGTGTTTGGGTGTTTATGCTATCCACCTTTTTCCATCTACTACAATTAACAAATTTCAAGCCCGCTCTACCGCTTGTGTGTGTTTGGGTTATCCATCTAATCATCGTGGTTACAAATGTTATGATTTATCCTCTAACAAAATCATAATTAGTCGCTATGTTATTTTTTATGAGTCCAAATTTCCGTTTGCTAAATTGTCTAGTTTCGTGTCTAGTTCGTATAATTTTTTGGATGATGGGATCTCACCGTATATTCTCCATCAATGGGCCCAACCCCCAGTTCTCCAGATCCACCAGCAGGCCCACTGCCTGCTGGCCCCACATATCTCATACACAGTAGCGCATCACGGCCCAGTGCTGTGGTTGCTTCAAGTTCTCGGCCAGCAGGCCCACTACATGTTGGCCAGTCCGAAATAATTCAGCCACCATCCCAAAACACATCCCCAACCATCTCGAGTCAAGGGCCCGTCACTCGTAGCCAACGTGGTATTTTTAAACCTAAACGGTATTTTAATCTAAATTCTAATGTCACTAAATCACCCCTACCACGTAACCCAGTGTCTGCCCTTCATGACCCGAATTGGAATTTGGCCATGGATGACGAATATAATGCTCTTATTGAAAATAAGACGTGGAGTTGGTGCCCCATCCCCACCTGGTGTTAATATTATTCGATCTATGTGGATTTTAACTCATAAAGAAAATTCTGACGGTTCTTTTGAGAGGCATAAGGCCCGTCTTGTAGGTGATGGTAAAACAAAATAGTTTGGCATGGATTGTGGATAGATATTTAGTCCGGTTGTCAAATCAGCTAACATTCGTATTGTTCTTAGTCTAGCTCTCTCGAAAGCATGGCCCATTCACCAGCTGGATGTGAAAAATGTTTTCTTACACGGTGATCTTAAGGAGATAGTATACATGCATCAGCGCTTGGGTTTTAGGGACCCTAATTTTCCTCATCATGTTTGTTTGCTGAAGAAGTCCTTGTATGGGCTTAAGCAGGCCTACAGGCTTGGTATAAAAGGTTTGCAGATTATGTGTCTTCAATTGGGTGTTCTCACAGCAGGTCTGATCATTCTTTGTTCATCTATCGGCGTGGTACTTCTCTGGCATACATTCTGTTATATGTTGATGATATTATATTGGCTACCTCATCGGATATTATACGCAAATCTATCATGTCCCTTCTCAGTTCCGAATTTTCTATGAAAGACTTGGAGACCTTGAGCTATTTTTTGGGCCTAGCTGTCACTCGTCATACAAGTGGTCTATTTTTATCACAGAAAAAGTATGCGACAGAGATTATTGAGAGAGCTGACATGTCATCTTGTAAGCCTACTTCTACTCCGATTGATACAAAATCGAAGCTGAGTGCTACGTCTAGCATACCATACAAGGATCCCACCAATTATAGTAGTCTTGCAGGGGCTCTTCAGTATCTGACTTTCACAAGACCAGATATTACTTATGCAGTACATCAGGTGTATTTATTTATGCATGATCCGCGGAGTGAGCACATGCATGCACTCAAACGCATTATACGATACATATAGGGCACACTTGATTTTGGATTGCATTTATATCCGTCCTTCGTCTCTACTCTTGTGTCATATACAAATGCTGATTGGGGTGGCTGTCCAGATACCAGACGTTCGACATCTGGTTATTGTATGTTCTTTGGGGATAACTTGGTCTCTTGGTGGACTAAATGCCAGGCTACTTAATCACGATCCAGTGCGGAGGCCGAGTATCGAGGGGTAGCCAATGTGGTGTTTGAGTCATGTTGGATACGTAATCTTCTACTAGAGCTATATTTTCCTATTCAAAAGCTACTTTGGTTTACTGTGATAATGTAAGTGCATTCTATCTTTCTGGAAATCCGGTCCAACATCAGCGCACTAAACATATCGAGATGAACATACACTTTGTTCGAGAAAAGGTAGTTCGTGGACAACTACGCGTTCTCCATGTTCATTCGTGATACCAGATTATAGATATAGTTACTAATGGTCTTCCCTTAGTTCTATTTGAATATTTTAGAGACAGTCTCAGCGTACGTCAACCACCCGCTATGACTGCGGGGGTGTAAAAGACCGATATACACGTGTATATCATGGTCCATTTTGGAATCCATTAATTGTAATTATGATATTAGTCTTGTATTCGAAAAAATGTATTAGAATTAGAGTAGGAAACGGTAGAAATATTTTCCTATATTTTCCATATTTAGGAATTGTATATTTTTATATATACCTCTCATTATCAATGAAAATAATCAAGGGGATTATTTCTTTCAGTGTTCGGTAAGGAGGAAAACACTTTTCATAAAATGTTTTTCAATTTTTTCATATTCGGTTGGTTAAAATATTTAAAAAAACATTTTCTCTAGGAAAATAAATTTCTTAAAAATGAGAAAAATGACTTCTTTAGTAGAAGTATGAAAAATAAGTTTTATAAGTGACATTCAATGCATCCCCCCTCCCTTCAACAAACATCATCTTTACCTCCAACCCCCGTGAACCCTATCCCTACCACTCCACACTTTTATCTTATCCTCCCACTCCCATCTCCTATAGTATTTATCTAGAATATATAAAAATTATTTAGGATAATATTTTCCTTTGAAACCGAACACACCCTTTAATTCTACATTTTTTCCTTGAATTCTGCTTTCACGTGAAAATCAATTTTTGTAATAGCTGCCAGTAAGACTCGAACCAAGGACCTCAGTTTGCTCTGATATAATGTTGTAGAGTGTGATCATCTCATAAAAAACCTTAAATTGTTAGAGAACACATTTTTATTAATTTAGTTATCTATTAAACATGATCTACTAGGGAAAACTAATTTACAACTTAACTCTTTGTTATTTAGGTCTATGATCCTTGGTTTGCAGTGTACGTGATCACGTTCATATCGACGATTCTGGAGAATATGTCAGAATCAATTCCAGACAGCGGATCGGTTAAAGTGTGGTGGATGGAATACAGGGCACCGATGATGATGTGAGTTAGTTCAATATGGTTAGGAGAAGTGAAAGCTATAATAGAAAAGATTATTGGAACGCAAGGAGAGAAATTGTACTTGTCGAACAATGCAATTGACAAGGAAAAGCTCAAGAAATACGAGGAGGGGAAATTTGATTTCCAAGGGATAGGGATGTTGGATGTACCATTGATAACAATGTCCATGTTGAATTTGGTAGGCTTTATGTTTGGAGCTAATCAAGTGATTATTACTAGGATGTTCGAAGATGTGCTTGGCCAACTCCTCATATCATCCTTCTTTGGCTTTGTGGTGGTCACTGTTGTTATAAATGTTGTATCTTTCTTAAAAGATTCTTAAACATCTAGTGATGTCAAATGCATTTCTAGTAATTGGATGTACTATGTTGATCTATCTTGAATAATAAGTGCTTTCGAAATATTCGATGACAGAAAATTGTGTCCTTATTTGTCGCTCTTCGAAGGAAGATCTCCCTTTTAATATTGTGACGTATTCCATCTCAATCGAAGCATAGTAGCTTTCTTTTATCAAACCAATACCCAGTTTAATCTGGCTACGATTGTCCTTAAACTATGTGAAATTCATTAAATTAGTCTTCCGTTAATAATTTGGTCCAACCATGTTCTTGTTATTTAATTGGGCCAAAACTATCTTTTCTCAAACAAAACTTAACAAAAGACTAATAAGAGTATTTTTGGACCTATATGCATATTTTAAGGGCATACTTGGTCCAATTTAGTTTCTAACTGCATTTAGGTAACAACTTGCGAAGTTGCATTTATGAAGTAATTTGGTTAAATTATAGTAAATTTTCTCACAAATTTAAGGCCTCACATAGGCACATTATGAGTTATTTTAAGCAACTTAATGTGTCATTTTGAACAATTTAAATTAGAATCTATAGGTAAAGACACAACAACTATAATACCATAAACAAGAAAAATCATTGTGTGTATTGTGCATACATTTCTATGTTGTTTGGCACGGGGAATGCTGGTTTGGTATAAATTAAGTTTGATTCTTTTATCATGCTTCCCCAGTTCTAACTTGTGTATATTATGCATATATTTTTAAAAGAATATGTTCCTTGATCTTTATTGATGAATGATTTACAATATATATAAGGTTACAATAATATTTACTTTGATACAAACTAGATAACTAATTAACCTAATTACAAAAGGTTACGGATCGAACAAGACTCAGAGACGACGTTGGCGACACCTCTGTACTCAGCTTATGCACTGGATCGGGATAGTGTAGGTTGCCTTTTGGAAGACCAAGACAATAGGTTATCTTTGAATAAAATGCAATAACCAGACATGGAGCATCGGGTGTAGGACATCCACCCCAGTCAACATCAGAATAAACAATGAGACCAGTAAGCGAAGACCTGTATAGATGTAATCCGAAGTGAAATTTACCTTGGACGTATCGTAAAATAAGTTTAAGGGCATGCATATATGCTTTCGTCGAACTGTGCATGTAGGGATGGCAGTGGATCCTGGACCCGATCAAGATCCGGTGAATCCAGATCCGTTTTATAGGATATGGATCTTCAAAATTTAGACCCGACGGATCCGGATCGGACCCGGATCCATTTCTGACGGATCGAATTTGGATCTGGATCTTGTATTTGAGATCCGGATCTAATCCAGATCCGACCCGTGGATCTATTTTTTATTAAATACATTATACATTCATAACATAGTGTTCTTTGCGAGTTTCTTTAGTTTTCTCGGCCAGGCCTAAGTCCATAAAGGACCGAAGCCCAGCCCATCTGCGTGTCTTTAAGCCAACGAAAGAGGGCAAAGAGCTCATTTCGTTTATCATCCTGTAAGACTCAAACCCTAGCCGTCGTCGTGGCTTGATCTGCGTAGCCCATCTACGTAACTGTCTGCGTGACTTTCTGCCATAAAGGACCGAAGCCCAGCATATCTGCATGACTTTCTGCCATATATTAAACGATGAGTTCAGTTTTTATTTTTTATTTACAATTCATTTGTTTTGGCTTGATTAGAAAACTGATAGTGTTCTTTTTGAGTCTTCAAGTCCATGTGTTGAAAACGTCAGTGATATAGTGCATGCAAGCAACGATCTAGTTATTCTTGAAACTCCATCAATCTAATTTGAAATTTTGCTTTCAGTATTCTCTTGCTAATTTGGTAAAATATGTGAATTTTTCTTTCAATATTCTCTTGCTAATTTGGTAAAATGGAAAATTTTCATTTTTTGCGTTACTGTTGTCTTATTTGAATTGGTGCCAGAAGAGTTATTGATTTGAATTGGTGCTAGAAGAGTTATTGATTTGAATCGGTACTAGAAGAGTTACTGGAAAATTTTCATTTCTTTTTGTCAAAATTGTTGTCTTATTTATCTATTGGAAAATTTTCATTTTTGTGTTATTGTGGCCATTGTTCAGTTCATTTAAATTCACTGTTTAAATGGACTAAAATGTGCATGATACTTCTCTATTATGTGGTTAAGTAATGTATTCAAATATTTTCTTGTAAGTAATGATACTTCAAATATTTATTGAGATGAATTTTTTTAGTTCTCTTTTTAATATGATTGTTTCTTTGTTATTTTAAGATGTTGATGACGTTGAAACTAGTGACTTCGAAGACTGTTTATGAAGTTTGGCAGAAGGTTATAGAAGATGTTGCTTGCATTTTAAAGAACATTGTTGTAGAATTTAATTTCAAGACCTTTGTAATTGCATCGTTTGTGTAGGTTGATTGAATGAACATTCTAATGGTGTCATTCTTGTGATTGTTGTAGAATGGTGTCATTCTTATGATGCTAAAACTTCAACCAGTGGCAGTGTGACCCTTCTAGCCATATTGAGAAAAAGAACTTTCCAGTTTGCTAGCTTATTTCTCATTCTGTCAATGATGAATCGGTTATCACTATTATGGTTCAGTTCGCTTTATTTATATACAAGTGTGGTGATCTAAAAAAAATTTCATGTGTGGATCCAGATCCGATCCGTGGACCCGGTATATCCGATGGATCTGGATTTGGATCTGATTTTTATGGACCCGATGGATCTGGATCCGGATCTGGATCTAGGTATGAAAAATGAATCTGGATCTGGATCTAGTAGGATCCGGTACAGATCCTATCCGTTGCCATCCCTATGTGCATGTACAAGAAGATTTGTTGTACGGCTTAGGATATGTATGGTCTTGTGAATGTGAGGTACTACATGGCCCTAGCCAGGATACGATAGTGTGTCGGGTCTGAATATGAAGGGCCGGAATCAGCGCTGAGCTTGGAATTGGTGTCTACAGGCGTGTGGGATGGTTTTCAAGATGTCATGCATGCACGGTCAATGATCTATTTGGTGTACTTCTTCTGACATAGAAATAGGCCACCAAAATGTCGAGTGACAGAGATGCCCAAGAAATAACTCAAGGGGCCCAGATCTTTCATAGCAAACTCAGAGGAAAGGAGAGACGTAATGGACTGGCGAAGAGCATCAGATGATGTGGTGATGATGATGTCATCAATATATTATAATAGGTAAGCAATGTTTGTACCCTATTGTAGATGAACATGGAATGATCGGATCTGCTGTGTGAAAAACCAATAGAGGAGTCATAATCGGTGAACCGCTGGTACCATGCTCGGGGAGCCTGTTTCAGTGCGATTTCCACAACAGACACACATAATCTAGATGAATAGGATCCCTAAAACCCATAGACTGATGCATATATATCGTTTCATAAAGATCCCCATGTAAGAAGATATTCTTGACATCAAGCTAATGAATTGGCCAAGACTTGGATATGGCAATATTGAGGATGGTCCGGCTGGTTGCGGCTTTATGACCGGGCTGAACGTTTCATCACAGTCTACTCTTACCTGTTGAGAACTATCATCACCTTCAAGAAGAGCCTTGTACCTCTCAAAAGAACCATCAGATTTCTTTTTATGTCTAAAATCCACATAGAATGAATAATGTTAGAATCAGATGGACAGTGTACTAGGTCCCACATCTTATTATTAATAAGAGCATTATGTTCGTCAATCCTTGTGACTTTCCAATTAGGGTCGGACAAGGCATCATTCCGGTTACGAGGGACAGGGACAACTAAAACAGAAAGGGTAAAGAGCCATTTAGGTTCATGAATTTTATGCATGGCATGGGTTTCCATGATCTGAGAACGTGTCTCGAGATGCGGGATGGGAGGGGAATTTGCTTCAGGACTACCGAGAAAAGGAGGAAGGACATGGGTGACAATATTAGCTAGCTGAACCTTGGTTTTCCGAGAGGTAGCTGCGGAATTACCCTGAGGTGGGCTATTCTAGGCTACCATCGATAGAATCGGGTAGGCAGTTAGTCCCGAACTGGCCAAGGTTGTGGCGGGTGCCGGGGTCTGGGACGGCAGACTATGTAAATGGTAAATTAGAAAAGGGTTTAGGCCATCATCTAGAAAATCATAGGAATGTCGACGTGGCGAGTGTAGAGAGGCAAAGGGGAATTGAGACTTATAAAATAGGACATGATGTGAAATAATAATTTTACGGCTTGACAAGTCATAACATGAGTAACTACGATGATTGGCAGGGTAACCCAAAAACATAAACGGGGAAGACCGAGGTTGGAGTTTATAAGTGGTCGGATGGAGAGGGTAACAAAGACATCAAAAAATATGCAAGTGTTGGTAGAAGGGGTTCCTACGAAAAAGAACTTGGGTGGGCGATCGTTGAGCTAGAGACGTATTTGGGATTATGTTTAGGAGATAGGTGGCCATGGAGAGTGCGTAATGCCAGAATTGAGGGGGAATTGATGCGTGAGAAAGTAAGGCATAAATGAGGTTTTTATGGTTCAGATTTTCCGTTCGGCTTTACCATTTTGGGAGGATGTGTGAGGGCAGGAAAATCAAAAGGTAAGACCATTTTTGGAGCAAAATTGTTTGAATTGGTTATTATCAAATTCTCTGTCATTGTCACGTTGAAAACATTTATGTCGTAGAAGCTGATATATGCCTATTGGCCTTTTATCTGCATCTTCCCTCGTATATCAATTATTTATTGAGCCTGGTGTGGAATCACCATCATTACACATTCATTCTTGGTCTGGCTCCTGATCTAGCGAGCCTTTCTAACCACCTAGAGTGAAGCCTGCCTGCTGAAGACCGTAACATAAGTAACTCAGTGCTCCATACGAGGGAAATGAAAGCAGAATTCCAACTTAGAGCTCTTCTCCAACTTTATTGTCAAGCAAGTGACTTTCACGCCTCTCCTTAACAAGAGAGTGGCTAAAATTCATTTTACTCTAAACTACTGTGTGCCGCTACAGCCTTAAGTCTCACCTAGCCTCTCCCGCCGTTCTTCAGGAAACTAGCGGCTCACAACTGTTCAGCCGCTTCTCTTTCCCGACATAGACTATTTCCTTCTTATCGAAAGATGCCTAAGTTGCGCGGGGATGCGATTCGCCAAGCTGGGGAAAATCTTTCCTCTATCTCTAAAGGAGCTCCAAGCCACTCGCTTTATTAACTCTTTCGAAATCAGGTGAGTCAAAGGTCAGGAGCTCAATCAAAACTAGCTACACTTCTCTTTCAGCCTGCCTGCAATCCGGTGAAACTGTTAGACGAAGAGGACTCGTCTTTCATGCTGCTCTTTTCAAATTGTGTTTTACGAAAGCACTAAATAAAGAAAAAATGGGGTAGACCTGAGATTTATTTCGAATTGAAAATGACCATGGAAAGATGGAATAATCGACCAAAAACAACACATAATATTGATGGTCATCCATACTCAAAATAGGGGATGTCCATAAATCATTATGTATGATATCGAAAGGCATTAAAGTATAATTTATGGATGCAGAAAATGGTAATTTGACATATTTTCCAAAAATGCAAGATTCACATATAGGAGTCCTAAAAATACGATTGTAATTATTTTTTCTAAAGAAGCGTAAAACAAAGTCTCCCAGATGTCTTAATCTAGAATGTCATAAGGAAGATGAAAGAGCAGCAAAGGTTGAAGAAACTGAGGTTGGATTGTTGACGGCATTTGAAATAGGGTAAAGATCTCTGGTGCTGCCACATCTCATTATTCATCTCTGTGTCGTAAAATCCTTTACAGTAAAGCCAAAAGGATCAAAGTCAAGGGAAACCCAATTCTCAGTTGTGAAACGCCGCACGGAGATTAGATTCTTAATGGGTTTAGGGGCATGGAGGACATTTTTTAAGATTAGTGGTGGATGTGGTTGGGATATGGAGGAATGACCATAACCACGAATGGGAATGCCTTGTCCACTACCAATAATAATATTCCGATTTAAATTACTCAAATTGGAATAAGAAGAGAGAGTACCTTGTGATGTCGTCATGTGAGATGTGGCGCATGTGTCCATATATCAATTTTCATCTGGAGTCGATGCATAGGTCGATGGCGAGGGGGGCCTGTACTGTGTAGGTCTGTTATAGACATGGGCCAAGTATGCCAGGTTGGGCCTGTCGATTCTAAGGTGGAGTCCACGAAGATGTCGGATACGGGCAATGAGGGGAAACCCATGACGGTAGGGCCTACACGGCCCACGAAGGGTAGGCAGCCCACGGCGGAGGCTGCTGCCACTGCCGCAGTCGCTGTTGGCTATTTCTGGCATATGGGGCTTGCCCCTTCCCACAGTTGTTATTGTCGGAATTTCTTCCGCCGCGACCCTTGTTGAACTTTCTGCTTCGGCGGTTGTTACGGGAGGAAGCAGATTGTTGCTGGTCTTCTGACCGACGGTTCTGGTTGTTGGAACGGGAGGCCCTGCCATCGACGGAGGGCCCGACAGTGGTGGTGAGGGCGGCGTCGGCAATGCTAGCCCGAGTGGTGCTGCACTTGATTTTCTAGGTTTCCTCAAGGATGAGCTTCGAACGGGCCTAATAAAATGAAGGTAACTGCGTGCATTGTTGAAGGATGGTGGCAATTCCTTCATAGGATTCGTTCAAACCTGTAATTAGTTGCATGACCAATCATTGATTAGTGACTGGTGCGCCGACGTTGGAGAGTTGGTCGGCAAGCATATTGAGTTCTTGAAAATAAGCAGACACATTTGGGAAATAGTCCTGATGAACGTCCTTGAACTAATTTTCAAGATATTACGCTCGTTGAGTTTTGTTGTCGTGGAAAATACTTTCCAAACATTCCCAAGTTTGGTGGACAGTGGTATCGGTCTCAATGATGGTGTGCAACAGATCATTAGATATCGTGTTGTATATCCACTGGAGGACGGTTACATCCAAACGAGATCAGAGTGCATCATCAGAAGTCAAAGCTTATGGTATATCTGTGGACTTCGGCGTGGGAGGGATGATGTGGTCGATAGTTTTGTAAACACGACAATGGATCTTAAAAATCTCCGTCCACGAGGAGTATTGACCCTTTTCCATCTCAAGAGTCACATGGATGAAGTTTTTAATATTGTTTATGGCAAGTGCATGATGAAATTTGGATTTGTCAGCCATGGAAGAGGAAATTTAGGAGGAATATAGATGGAGAATGGTCGAAAAAACGAGGGTTCCGTCGTGGGGAAAAGAGGGGTGGGCAGCCGAGAAGGTGTATCGGTGGCTAGGGTAGGGTTTGTAGTTTTAGGTTGCTGATACCATAAAAGAATATGTTTCTTGATCTTTATTTATGAATGAATTTACAATATATATATAAGGTTACAAGAATATTTACTTTGATACAAACTAGGTAACTAATTAATCTAATTATAAAAGGATTATAATTCTACCTATAATACAAGATATACAATTAATGAATAAATATTGGGAAATATTCTATTCATTTCTATGTTGTGCTTGTTTATTCATTATTATGTTTTATCATGTTATTACTTCCCGTTCAACTAATTTTTTAATGGCACCTGAGATTTAAGTAAGTATTTTCTAGGGTTGTCCAATGGGGTGGGGCAGGGGGTCAGTGCTGGTCCTGGCGGGCTAGGGCGGGTCCCGGTGGGACGGGGGGATGGCGGTACTCGATTTCCAGCGGGCCTGGCGGACCGGGATAGGCGGGACGGGAGGAGGTCCCATCCCTTCCCACATCCCGTCGGTAGAGGGGCCCGGACTAGGGGGACGGGTCGGGATTGGGATTTGACCCTTTTTTTGCCACTTAATTTTAAAAAATAATATTTTCAAACACTTCAACAATTGAACAAGATGGTGTAATAAAAAAATATCTCAAGGTTGTTTTTGTGTCTCTTAAATTATTTAATAGAAATGTGATTTTTTGGTAATACAATTTCAAAATTGCAACTTTGTGGTGTTGTTCAAAAGTTGCAAATCACATAGTAAAATTACAATTAAAAAAATACATATTTAACCATACTTTTTCTAATTTCCTCACAATGTTTTGAGGATCTTCGGTTGGAATTGGAATTTATAGGTCAAATTGTTCGACGTCGCTTCCTGTTCCCTCGGACAAGATTTTGTTGTAGTTGTTGTCTTCTTGTTCGTTGATCTCCGGTTGACCGCACCTTATACGCTCCGCTCGAATCCAATCTCTGATAAGAACTGCAATATCCAATGCGTCTCCCGCTAATGAATGTTTGTGCTCTCATATTTGAAATCTTCCAGCAGAAAAAGCGCTTTCAGATGTTGTTAATGACGCTTGAATGTTCAAAACATCTCAGGTCATCTTTGCTAGTGTCGAAAATGTAATCCCATTCTGCCTCCAGTATTTCAGCAAGTCTTCATGTCCTTCATCATTGACAATTAATTCGTACGGTACAATACCTTGCAAAACATAAACATCAATTTCGCTAACTTGTAAAGAAGTTGTACCACTAAACATTTTATTTCTAAGGCGTTGAATACTAGCAGCAGAAACCACATATTTTTTATAAGGTTGAAGCGAAGTAGTAGAAGATGGTACAGAAGCCAGTTGATTATTTGCACTTTGTTGTTGGTAATACATATATACTCGTTTGCATTCAGTGTGTATGCTAGACGTAACTTCTTCTTTAGTTGGTTTGTGAGTTGGTTCTTCAGTTGGGTCAGTTGGAACTACTTCTAGTTAATCATAAATCTTTTCTATTAGTGTTTTACAATCGTCTACTTTAATAGTCGGATTTAATACCGCAATAATAATATAAATAGTGGGAATAGGAAAAAATATTTTAAAAATTTTTAAAACATTTTTCAATAGATGCCTTATAAGTTGGTTTTTGCATATATTCATTAAGTAACAAAAATATTAGAGATATATAAAATAACATATTTGAAATAGTAGGATAATAAATATCGGAAAATTCTTTAGTAGCTTGAAAAAATTTCTTTAGAAATCCATTAAGTTCTAAAAAAAATTCTCAATCGTTATCTACAAGCATATCCCTTGGATTTTTATTATGAGCGTTAAATAATAAAGTTATAGGTTGTCTATAATCGTAAGCAACTAGTAGTTGCTCATACAGATAATTCCACCTATTCGAAACTTCTTCTGCAATTTTTTTATAAGGTAATCCACAATCATGACAATTTTTTTAAATTTTTTGCGTCTTTGTATTTTATTACCTTTTAAAATACAATTTTAAATAAAATTTATAGCAAATTGTATTTTTTCAAGAATGCTTTCAAAAAGTTTTAGGCCATCCTTTACAACTAAGTTATAAATATGGCACGCACATCGAATATGAAAATGACCAGGAAAACATGGAGTTAATCGAACTTTTAAAAGTCTTATAGCATAATCATTAGAAGAAGCATTATCTAATGTAATAGTCATAATTTTATCTATTATTCCATAATAATCATAAATTTCATTAATATTTTGTGCAATAAAACTTCTAGTGTGCCTATCATCTATATATCTATATGCTAAAATATATTTTTGCATAGACCAATTTTGATCTATCCAATGACATGTTACCGTTAAATAATCATTACCGTTAGTACTACGACCTATGACAGAAGTAATATCCAATTCGTCATTAAAATGATACAATGCATAACGTAAATATTGTTGATATTCACTTGCAAATTTAAAAACATCTCTTCTAACAGTTGATCTAGGAAAACCATTAAAAGCAGAATTATATGTTTCTCAAATGTAATGAATAAAACTAGGTGAGGAAGAAAATAAAAAGGCAAACCCTCCACCGCAACTAATTTTGCCATATTTTCCCTATCTTTATTTTTATCATATTTAGGACCAAAAATTTCCCCCGTCATCGGGTTAATTTGACCATGTACTAGGTTCGAGGACACTATGTGAACCTTGTCCCGACTCAGATGGCATTGGCACACCCGATTTTTTAGCTTGGAATTCATTCCACCTAGTTGTGTGTTCGCCTTGTACATGTCTCAATAAACCTCCCGTCCCACCTTGACCTTTTCCGGTTTTAAATTTATAAACATTTTTACAAATTTTACATCTAGCTAGTTGATTCTCTTGGTCCCTATAAAAAAATGCCATACAACTGATTTTAATTTTCGTTGTGTGGGGCATCAACTCATACTAGGGGGAATATGAGACATTCCAGTTTCAGTTTCAGGTGAGACTCAGTCTGAGCCTGAGGTTGAGGTGCACTAGTGGGTGTGTCATCTAGTGGTTCATCTAAATTAAAGTTTGGTTCATCTGCCTCATCATCTAATGGTATATCATTAAAAAAAGTAGTTTCATGTTAATAGTGAAATCAATGAAATCATCGGGACTACGAATAGGATTACTAGACGAAGTATCTCTGCCCTTGTTACCCCTACTAGAAGAAGCACCCTTACCCTTACTCTTACATTTACCCTTAAACATACCTCTTAATCCTTCCATATTAATTATGCAAATAAATAATTAAAGATAATAAAATTAAGTGCGATAATTAAAATAAAGTAACAATAATAATTTAAAGAAGGAACGAATGTACCAAACGCCGACGTAACGTCAACGTGTAATAGAGGTTGAAAATTGAAACTTTGCTCGATGGATGATACTCAAGTTAGTTGCCAACTTCACTCCCAATTTTTTAACTTTGATATAATATTTAATACTAATAGTAGGAAGATTTGTAGAATTGTAGAGAGATTAGATTAGAGAGATGGCAGGAAGATTTGTGAGAAAAATGAAGAGGAAAATGAGGTATTTATAGTTGAGAAATAGGGTTAAAGTGTAAATATATTAACTTAAGAGTTAAAAATAAATATTAAGGGGGTTTATGGCGTGGGGGCCAAAAATAACCCTTATAACTGTTGCACAATGGTCAAAATTGAAATTTGGTCATTGTTGCAACGGTTATTTTTGCAAAGGGGAGGGACGCTGGATGGGCGGGGAGGGATGGGGCGGGTCGGGATCGGGACGGGCGGGACGATCCCATGCCCCGTCCCGAGTTTGAACCCCGACACCGATAATTGTTTTTAGGGGGATCGGGACGGAACGGGATGGGGTGGGACAATTTTTTTTTAGGGAGATCGGGCCGACCCGACCCACTGGATATGCCTAGTATTTTCTGATTAATTCTCGCCACTAGTACTTTATGTGGGATGGAATTTTCATGTCACTGTTTCGATTATTTAAATTTTATTGAGGTCTCATAAGTGAACTGGTGACATGAGGTATCATATGGGTGAAATGAAATGGATGAAAGAAGTAATTACGGTTTAAAAGTAAAAAAAAAAAATTAGACTGAGGTATCACGGATAAAATTAATTAATAAGTTATCACTGGAGCACTATGGTCGTTGATTTTTGTCCATTGTTTCAGAATTATTTGGTCTAAAGTTCTACTCAACTTTGTACAATTTGAGTGGCGGAGCTAACCATTTTAGGACATATATGTTTTCCATTTTAGGGTGGCAGGTTACAACAAAGTCGAATAGGAGAAAATTAGAGCTCCAGGGATGACTAAGTATGTGTCGTGTATTTTCGATGCCAAAATCTTTTTCTGGCTCTTCAATTCCTTTGGAGAAGTTTGGATTGCATTGAGTCTCAAATGAAGGACCACAGATCCTATAAGTATTTTGAAGCTTTGTGTTTGGCTAATGACAAATGACACTACATGCATTTAAAGAAAATTAAAGACATGAACATTGTTAAGGTATTACATTCATGTTGGCCAACATAATTCGCCATAGTTATCAAATTTATTTCCAAGTAATAAAATTAAAGATTAATTGCAAGAGGAGTTCTTGGAAGCACATTGCTTGATCTCCTCAATCAACGCGATGAATTGTAAATGAGATGAACCTCCTTCTTCAGTGGCACTCTTCAATGTCTCTGCCATCAACTTAGCGTTTGCTCGGATGTTCCTACTTTCCTTTGAATCATACATCAGACGCTTGACCGCCAACTCTATCTTCTCTCTGGAAACTACGGGACTGGAAACTATAAACCCCGAGTTCCACACATCTGCTCCAACCCCAATTGCAAGCTCAAGTTTCTCCAAAAGCTTTTCAGTGTAAAAGTTATCCGAGAACAAGGGCCATGTGATCAATGGAACACCTATAGTTAGAGATTCAAGTACAGAGTTCCAACCACAATGAGTCAAGAACCCTCCAATTGCTCGATGTTTCAGGATTAATACCTGCGGGGCCCAATCTTCGATGATAAAGCCCTTTCTGTTCTTTTTTACAACCACTTCTTTGAAATCATTGGGCCACCAGTCAGAACGATTGTTCTCGTCTTCTTGATTTCTCTCCTGCTCCCTAACCACCCAAATGAATGGGCAGTTGGCGGCCTTCAATGCTACTGCCATTTCCTTAAGCTGATCATTGGAAAATCTTACCATGCTCCCAAAGCAAACAAAGAGCACAGAGTTAGATTGTTGATCTTCAAGCCAATTCAAACAATCACCGCAGTCTTTCCAAGGGTCGGAACAAGAATTGGAGTTGGAGATTTCTTTTGGACTAATTTTCGATTCGTGTTTGTTGATAAACAAAGAGAGGGGACCTATGTGCCAACCTTTTCTCCCTCTAACTTTTTCATAGACTTCGGCATAGCCAGGTTCCAGCTCAGAGCAAGTGTTATGAATAATACCATAGCTACGAAGCTCAGCTTCTAAAACTGCGTTTACTGTCTTACTGTAAGGGGTCTCCTCTTTAAGGAAATCTTCCATCTCTGAGCATTTCATTTTGATCTCGAGAGGCAAGCCAGGGATCAAAAAGCTCTCGGAATCCGACGCCACCTTCTTGTGAGGTGTATATTCTTTAAGAAAATGCCAAGCACATTGATGGATGAAAGTGGCCGGTTGAAAAGAGAACCTCGGAATTTCCAACTCCTCAGCCAAATCGACAGTCCAAGGGAAGAACATGTCGGAAACAATGCAGTTTGGATTGAGCTGGCGAATTAGTTGTTCCATCGGCTTTTGTAGCAGAATAAAGCCATAGTGAACTAAGCCAACTCTTTCCATATTAGGGCTAGCGATGAAATTTTCAACTCCCACAGATAAGCCCACTTCATCGGACGGAAATTGAAGTGTCTGGACGGTGATATTGCTACCGGACACGAGACGATCTTTATCGACTGAGGACTGAAAAAGGAGGGCATTATAGGGAGTGGTAATGATGGTGACCCTGAGGCCGTGGAGGGCGAAGAGTCTAGCAACATGTACCAATGGAGTTATATGGCTCGTCATGGTATACGGAATGAACACAACATGTACCATTGCCGCCATGACTCAGACTTTAGTATATTTCTTCAAATAATGGCACTAGCCTAAAAGGTTAACAGTAATAACTAGTCCCAGAAATAAGGGCTATGGTGCAATATTATAGTTGATTCTTAGGACTTTGAAATTTATAGAATTCATATTGCTGCAACCTGATACAATAATGTTGATTTGGATGAATTTTAAAGTTAAAATAGCTTACAGAATGGGCAATAAATGTTGAGACCAGCCATGCAATTTGACCAGATTTACTTGATTAGGGTACTCCATCCGATCAAATTTACTTGTTTGTACGCCTTTTAATTAATTTTGCAATATTAGTGAATATTCATCGTATATTTTGTAATTATGATAGATGTATATTTAAGGTAACTTAGGATTCTAATTGTATTAGAAATCAACCATTTAAGGTAACTTATGATTCGTACCATATTAGGAATCAACTTTTGTACAACTATATATATTGTGAATAATGAAAGGAATCCTTAAGGGATATTATTCTATCTTACATGGTATCAAGAGCCTAAACTTAACCCTACTCTTCTCTTTCTTGGTTCGGCCGACACCCCACCCACCCTCCCTTCCTCTCGGCCGGCGGCTACCCAATTGCCACCATGTCTTTTCCCACCAATTCCGGTTCATCCACTGACACACTTGATAACCCCTCTCAACGTTCAGTATCTTCTTTTCATCCGGCATTCGCCGTTACCAATATCAAGAATTTTATCCCTATAATTCTTGACCAAGAAGACTGTCAATATTTCATGTGGATGGAACTATTCTACATTCATGCATGTGCATACAACGTGCTCGGTCATATTGACGAATCTGCTCCTCGTCCCACCGATGTTACAGACTCAATCTGGCGTCGCCTTGACGCCATCGTCAAACAATGGATCTACGGCACCATCTCCAAAGACCTGTTGTGCACTATCATGAAAACAGGTGCTACGGCACGTGAACTTTGGGTCCGGCTAGAAGAAATTTTTCAGGACAATAAAAATACTCGGGCCGTGTATTTGGAAGAGCAATTCAACAATACCCGTCTCGAGAATTTTAACAACATGTTCGAATATTGTAAGCAACTGAAACTCATAACCGATCAACTATCCAACGTCGGGACTTCTGTTTCAGAAACCAAAATGATGCTTCAACTTGTTGCTGGTTTACCGAAAGGTGAATATGTCACACTTGCAACAATGATTCAACAAGACGACCCTCTCCTAAGTTTCAACAAGGCACGTTCACAACTATTATTGGAAGAAACTTGACGTGCTAAACAAGAGGAGCATAATCAAAAGGCGCTAGCCGTTGAAGGAATGACATCACCGGCGACCAACACCACCCCGCCACCACCGCATGACCACCAACAGCAGCAGTCCCACGGCGGAGGTCGTGGCGGCAGAGGTCGCGGCAACAACAACAAAGGTAAGGGTCGCGGAAAGGGCCAACGCAACCAGTGGGCTGGACAGCAGCCAGGCCCAAATCCTGCGCCTCTCTAGTGGGCTGGACAGCAGCCAGGCCCAAATCCTGCGCCTCTCCAGTGGGCTGGACAGCAGCCAGCATGGCCCAACCAGCAGAACTGGGCCTCGCCTGCCAGCCCATACCAAACTGCAGGGGCCCAGTTCCAGCAGCCTTGGTCGACTGGCCTGTTGGGCCCTGCTCCAACCACCAGGCAGGCCCACCAGTAGCAGCAGCACGCCCACCTGGTCTCGGTCCAGCAGCCTGGCCCCCCACTGATTTGGGCCAGGCCTATTACACCGTGCACCTCCAACAGCCGGACAAAAATTGGTACATGAACACCGGAGCCATATCTTACCTCACCCGGTCGTCAGGTAACTTATCTCAACTATTTCGGTTAAAGTGTCCTCAATTTATTACTGTCGGCAATGGTCATCGCATTCCAATTGAAGGTTACGGTAACACACAGACCAAACATTCACACTCGTCTTTCTCCCTAAACCACGTCCTATACACCCCTAACATCATTAAAAACTTAATCTCCGTTAGAAAATTCACTATAAATAATTATGTGTCTGTCGAATTTGACCCTTTTGGTTTTTCTGTGAATGAACTCAATACGGGGAAGATTCTTACACGCTGCAATAGTGAGGGAGACCTCTACCCATTTACTCAATCTTCCGCTGTCAGACCGCAAGCACCTCTATCCCTTGCGGTGATCTCTCCCTCAACTTGGCACAACAGACTCGGACACCCCGGAGACCCAGTTTTTACTTTTCTTAGGACTTCTAAGCGTATTCAATGTAATAATGGACAAATTGCCCAACACTGACTTTCTTGCCCACTAGGCAAGCATACTCATCTTCCATTTATGTCATCAAACAGTGTTACTTTTTCTCCTTTTGATATTGTTCATGCTGATTTGTGGACATCTCCGATTGTTAGCTCTTTGGGTGACAAATTCTATCAAGTATTCTTGGATGATTTTTCACATTTTGTCTGGATTTACCCACTAAAATTCAAATCTGAAGTTTTTGCAAAATTTCTCGAGTTTCAAAAATTTATTAAAACACAATTTGAAAAATCTATCAAATCATTCCAATGTGATAATTGACGTGAATTTAATAACTTGGAATTTCATAATTTCTGTTCTTAACAAGGCATTGTTTTCCATTTTTCTTGTCCCTATACTTCCTCCCAAAATGGAAAGGCTGAACAAATTATACGTACCATCAATAACATGGTTCGCACTCTTCTGTTTCATGCCTGTCTACCACCGCCTTTTTGGGTCTGTGCTGTCAAAATGGTAGAATCTCTTCTTAATATTTTACCAACTAGCACACTCCAAAACAAGACCCCTACCAAAATCTTATACCGTAGGCTACCATCATATGATAACCTACGTAGTTTTGGATGCTTATGCTACCCTAACATAGCCTCCACTGCACCTCACAAACTTGCACCTCGCACTCTGTCATGTGTCTTCCTTGGTCTATCTCCTAATCATCAGGGCTACTTGTACTATGACATTGCCACTCGTAAAATTATCATCTCCCGTCACGTCACCTTTGACGAGACAACCTTTCATTTTTCGAATCTCCGGAAATTTCAGACCATCGATTACTACTTGCTCGATGAACCAAGTCTGTCCCAGGTCATCCAAACTCTATATCAACAGCAGCCCACTGTTCCGACAGTCTCGTCCCCGCCACTGTCTGGAACCACCCCAACAGCTCCCTGCTCTCGGTCAAATACCCAAACACCACCCCTGCTGCATGCAGTCGAGTCTCGTGCACCACCCATACTGCATCTAGTCGAGTCTCCTGCACCACCAACAACATGCCGCCTCAATCCAAAGAACTGGTCCGCTGACCTCTATCGCCTCTCGGTCCCAAAGATCCTGCGACCTGCCGCCTCGATCGAGAACCAGTGGACATACAGCCTCCCAGTCCCGACCTCCCACTACTGCCTTCTCACCTCATGGAGACTCGTGCACAACACGGAATCTTCAAACCCAAGGTTCACTTCAATCTTTCCATACAAACCTTATCACCCATTCAAAAAAATCCAAAACTAGCTAAACTGGACCCTAATTGGAATGCGGCCATGTGCACGAAGTTTAACGCTTTAACCAAGCAGAACACTTGGGATTTGGTACCTAGACCAGCTGGTGTGAATGTTATTCGGTGTATGTGGCTATTTCGTCACAAGTTCAGAGACAGTGGTGACTTAGAGAGGTATAAGGCAAGATTAGTTGCAAATGGCACTAATCAGCAATAGGGTATTGATTGTGGTGAGACATTCAGTCCGGTTGTTAAATCGGCCACTATTCGGACTGTTCTCAGTATTGCTATGGGCATGCATTGGCCGATTCATCAGCTAGATGTCAAGAATGCATTTCTTCATGGGGATTTGAAAGAAACTGTATACATGCATCAGCCCCGTGGCTTTGTTCATCCGGCAGTTCCGCAGTTTGTATGTCGTCTCAGGAAATCATTGTATGGATTGAAACAGGCACCTCGCGCTTGGTATGATCATTTTGCTAGGTATCTTCTGCAGATTGGTATTATATGTAGCAAGTGTGATAACTATCTCTTCACTTTTTATCGAGGTAGCAGCACTGCATATTTGCTATTATATGTCGATGATATCGCACTAATCAGCACTGCCTCATTTGACGGTTTGAAGAATGAAATCATTGCTCTACTCAAAACTGAATTTGCTATGACAGACTTGGGCAAGCTGAGTTACTTTTTGGGTATATCGGTGAACAGATCTGCAGCCACTATGTTCTTGTGTCAGCGTAAGTATGCAGAAGAGATAGTGTACAGGGCCAAGATGGCAAATTGTAAAATTATGCCAACTCCGGTGGACTCAAAATCCAAGCTGAGTGCTACTGACAGTGAGCCAGTTTCTGATCCCACTCTATATCGGAGTCTTGCAGGTGCTCTTCAGTATCTTACATTCACTAGGCGTGATATTGCATATGTCGTTCAGCAGGTGTGTCTGTTTATGCACGACCCCCGAGAGTCCCATTTTGCCGCCCTCAAACGTATTATCAGATACGTTAAGGGCACACTAGACTTTGGATTACATCTATACCCTTCTGCCCCAACCAAGTTGCTAGCCTACACGGATGCAGTTAGGCGCAGATGCCCGACACACGTCGCTCCACCTCAGGGTACTGTGTATTTCTTGGGGATAATCTTATCTCATGGTCAGCCAAGCGGCAGGCCACGCTATCCCGTTCAAGTGCTGAAGCAGAATATCGCGGAGTTGCTAATGTCATTGCTGAGATCTGTTGGCTCCGAAATCTTCTTTTGGAGCTCAAGTGTCCATTACGCAAGGTGTCTATAGTCTATTGTGACAACATATCTGCTATCTATATGTCTCATAATCCGGTCCAACATCAGCGGACTAAGCATATTGAGATGGATATCCATTTGTGCGAGAGAAGGTTGCCCGTGGTCAGGTCAAAATTTTACAAGTGCCTTCCTCATATCAGTATGCAGACATTTTCACAAAGGGACTACCGCGACAGCTCTTCACCGACTTCCGATCCAGCCTTAGCATTCGGTCTCCTCCCGCTCCGTCTGAGGGGGAGTATTAGCGAATATTCACCGTATATTTTGTAATTATGATAGATGTATATGTAAGGTAACTTAAGATTCTAATTGTATTAGAAATCAACATTTTAAGGTAAGTTAGGATTCGTACTATATTAAGAATCATCATTTGTACAACTATATATATTATGATTAATGAAAGGAATTCTTAAGGAAAATTATTCTATCTTACATGCACTATCTTCTTCAGCAAATTCTTGCCGGGAAAAAGTCCTTCCTCCGGCTCCTTTGCCGACATTGGTTTTGTTCGCCGTTCTTAGTCCCTTGGATCCCTTGTAAGGTACATTGATTAAATATTACTCTTTCTGTTCCAATTCATGTTTCACTTATCTTTTTCAATCAGTGGTAGAAAGAGTGGAATCATTTTATAACAATTTAATTTTAATTTTTTATTTTATTCTTAGTGTGATGATTTACAATCATTTAAATATTTATTATGCTTTCAGTTTTTTCATTTGACTTGGCATGAAGTTTTAAAATAAAAGAAATTTTTTGAATCTTGTGATCTTAAATTAAAGATATGTGTAGTAGGTCTTTAAGTTTTTTAGTCTTAAACTTGTCATTTAAGATGCTGGAATTGAAAAACTTAGTAAATATAAAAAGAAATATTTTTTAATATAAATAAAAAAAAAGTAAAATACTTAAATTGAAATGAAGAAAATATTTATTTTAAAATTAAATCACAAAGTTTCAAAAAAAAAAAAGTTATTCCCTCATAAATTTAGGGACAACTGGTAAATAAATGTGCAAATAAATGTCGACAGAAACGGCCAACAGGTCTGACTCACTTCCTATCCATTTACTATTATTTTGTCTTTTTGTAACCTAATCCCAGTGGGTGCAATTTTCCCAGCTACTTAATACACTGTGGACGTGGAAGGCCTCTTGGGAAAACGAAAATTTACCCCAATATTGTTACAAGTTGAACAGAATCTTTAGCAAAGTTCCACACATACCGCAACAAAACAAAACCACATTATTTAACTTCATTTTTTGTCATTGAATGTGCATGTTTAATATATTAATGCCACTTCATTTTTTAGTATTCCTTTTTTTCTTAATTTTCCTTTTATATCCGGTACCTATTTTGAGATCCCAATTAATTCAAAATCATGCTGTGTAAAACCTATTTAAGAGTGAAGTGCTCATATTTAAGGGTGGAGGGATCCTATCCATCGCGCCATAATCTTTATTTTATCTTGAAAAATTAACGAAAACATTAGTTAAATATAATTGAATAATATTTTTTGAAAAAAAAATATATGGCCAAAGGAGCCTTCAACTCTTTTGGAAAGTGTAAAAATAGTCGCGTCTAATTAATAGTGGTGCCATTTATTAAAAACTTTAAATCTAAAAAGACTTGATTTTCATATTCCACGTGGTATCTAGCACTAATTATTTTCTCTATCTCAAAATAAATATTATCTTAGCAAAAATAATTTGTTCGAAAATAAGTGTAATCTTAAGAATTCAAGATAAAAGTTGACAGGTGTTTACAATTATGTCCTTAGTAATTAGCACTAAAGTAGTCCTCTTTAATATTTATCAATTCTAGAAAACATCTACTCCTTCCGTTCACTTTTATTTGTCCATTATATTAAAATATTTTTTCGCTTTTATTTGTCCACTTTAGCATTTCAAGAGAAAACAAACTTTATTTTCATGTTTCACCCTTAACATTAATTACTCATTTTTAAATCATTTTTCAAATTTATTAAAATTATACACTAATTAATATGAGTATTATAGTAAAATATGTATATCTCATTTATTAATGTAAGGGAGTGTAAAAAATAAAAGTGAACTAAAGAAGTAACAAATAAAGGTAGTGTATTAAACTCTACATTATATTTATTGAGTCTTCAATGGCCGTGTTTTGCTGTAACACTTATTTTGGTAAGAAGCAAGTAGTTATTGCATCTTCCCTACCCTCGAATTGTCACCCCAATTGCAGTAAGCTATATAAATGCAACATCTCTTGACGAACCAATAATAATAACTCATGACACCCACGAAATACTGAATCTTGATCACCGAAGTAGGCCTAGCCCAATCTCTGACTGCCTCTGTCTTCTTCCAATCCACCATAATACCCTCCGTCGACACTACATGCCCAAGAAACACCACAGAACTGAGCCAAAACTCACATTTCGAAACCTTGGCATACAACTCTTTCTCCTTTAACAAATCAAGAACCACACTCAAATATTTCTCGTAGTCCTCCTTACTCTTAGAATAAATTAAATGTCATCAATAAAGACGATCACGAACAAATTCAAATAAAGCTTGAATATCTCATTCATCAAATTCATAAAAGTTGTCGGGACATTGGTAAGCCCAAAAGACATCACTAAGAATTCATAGTGGCCATATCGGGTCTTGATAGCCATTTTGGGAATATCCTCCGTCCTGATCTTCAACTGATAATATCCAGACATCAAATCAATCTTCAAAAATACTGAAGCACCTTGAAGCTGATCGAACAAATCATCAATGCGAGGTATCGTATACTTGTTTCTAATGATGACTTTGTTCAACTGCCGATAGTCGATACATATTCGCATAGTACCATCCTTCTTTTTCACAAATAGAACAGGAGCACCCCAAGGAGACACATCGGATCGAATAAAACCTTTGCTTAATAAATCTTATAACTGCTCCCTCAACTCTGTCAACTCTGTTGGAGCCATACGGTACAGTGGAATAGAAATGGGACGAGTACCTGGCTCTAAATCGATGTAGAAATCAATATCTCTATCCGTCGGCATGCCCGACAAATCCGTCAAAAAGACCACAGAAAACTTACACAATAGAGGAACAGACTCAAGTGGAGGAGTATCCACACTCGTATCCCGATATGTGCCAAATACGTTAAACAACCCTTATCTACTAATTTCTAGCCTGAAAAAAAGAAATAATCTTCTTGGGTGTAGGGCTTAGAGTACCCTTCCATTCTAACCTCGGGATACCCGACATCGCTAGAGTGATTGTCTTGGTGTGATAGTCCAATATCGCATGATACGGTGATAACCAGTCCATAGCCAAAATGATATCAAAATCTACCATGTCTAATATAACCAAGTCTACCCAAGTATCATAACCCATGAAAGTAACCACACAAGACTGATAGACTCGATCTTCTATCACAGAATCACCAACGAGGGTAGAAATACGAATAGGGACAACAAGTACATCACACCACATATCTAGACCAGTAGAGAAATATATAAACACATAACACATAGGAGAACGTAGAATTCAAATCAAATAATACTAGGGCAGATCGATGACAGATTGAGATAATACATGTAATGACTGTATCAGAATCCTCTGGCCAACCATAGAAAGTATAGAAGTGGGCACGTCCACACTCGAACTGAGTACCTTGATAACCACTGCAACCTGAATGTGCGACGTCTCTATCAGTCTGATGACCATCACGACTCGACAGGGAACCCCCTCTGCCA